>OZ021733.1:70753796-71393388 GCA_963978545.1 Linyphia triangularis
TCTTATAAATCGCAGAAATTAGAACCCATGGGTCGTGTAATATATGCTTCTCAATCTGATTTGAAAATTCATAACTATCAAATAACATTTAATTATGAAATGAAATTTACATCTTTGAAAAATCATTGTTTAAAGAAAAACTTTAGTCTATGCACCTATGCTAAGGAAGATATTTAAATAGTCCTCCTCGCCCCCTCCCTCATCTCATGTCACCTCAAAAGAAATGTACCGTAAAATGGTGTAAATAAAAACAATTGAAGAAATGAAAAATCCATTTCCATTTCTGTTATGAAATCAAAATATTTTAGCAGTGTTTCATTTGATAAATCAACAATAATGAATATATATTTACCTTTTGCCCCCGTGTAGTTGGCGCCTATGCTAAGGAAGATATTTAAATAGTCCTCCTCACCCCCTCCCTCATCTCACCTCAAAAGAAATGTACCGTAAAATGGGGTTAATAAAAACAGTTAAAGAAATGAAGAATACATTTCCATTTCTGTTATGAAATCAAAATATTTTAGCAGTGTTTCATTTGATAAATCAACAATAATGAATATTGTTGCACAAATTGTCTGTATATAGTGTAAATAGTGACGTATTATTTTAAAATTCTATTGTAATTTATTTTTATTTTATTTTATTTTTTTAACAGCGATTATACAGGTTAGAAAAAGGTGGCAACACCTAAAGCAATCGAGAAATTTCGAGATGTTTCTTTTCCGACGAATTGGCTGGAAATTTCGTGAATATTCTCTCGCGCCAAGTATATAAAGACAGGAGATCGGGAAAGTTTTCAGATTGACTTGGATGAGAGCTGATTGCTTTGTTTACTGGAGAGAGCTTGTATAATCGCTGTATTCGAAGTTGCTTGAGATTGATTAGACTGTTGTCTTTGAATAAATTTTGTGCCTGTGAAGAGTGAATAAATAATAGTTTTCATCTTAAAAACTGTGCCATTATTGCCTCAGTGGAAAAATTCATAACAATAATTTACCTTTTGCCCCCGTGTAGTTGGCGCCTATGCTAAGGAAGATATTTAAATAGTCCTCCTCACCCCCTCCCTCATCTCACCTCAAAAGAAATGTACCGTAAAATGGTGTAAATAAAAACAGTTGAAGAAATGAAAAATACATTTCTATTTCTGTTATCAAATCAAAATATTTTAGCAGTGTTTCATTTGATAAATCAACAATAATTAATATATATTTACCTGTTTCCCCCGTGTAATTGGCGCTTATACTAAGGAAGACATTTAAATTTTCCTCCTCCCTCATCTCACCCCAAAAGAAATGTACCGTAAAATGGTTTAAATAAAAACAATTGAAGATATGGAAAGTTCGTTTCTATTTCTTGTGTGAAATCAAAATATTTTAGTAGTGTTTCATTTGATAAATCAACAATAATGAATATATATTTACCTCTTTCCCCCGTGTAATTGGTGCCTATACTAAGGAAGATATTTAAATTTTCCTCCTCCCTCATCTCACCCCAAAAGAAATGTACCGTAAAATGGTTTAAATAAAAACAATTGAAGATATGGAAAGTTCGTTTCTATTTCTTGTATGAAATCAAAATATTTTAGTAGTGTTTCATTTGATAAATCAACAATAATGAATATATATTTACCTCTTTCCCCCGTGTAATTGGCGCCTATACTAAGGAAGATATTTAAATTTTCCTCCTCCCTCATCTCACCCCAAAAGAAATGTACCGTAAAATGGTTTAAATAAAAACAATTGAAGATATGGAAAGTACGTTTCTATTTCTTGTATGAAATTATAATATTTTAGTAGTGTTTCATTTGATAAACAATAATGAATATATATTAATATAAATGAGTCGTCTTAGCTTGATAATAGAATAATGTTTCTGAATTTATAGAAGATATAGATGCTACAGCCTTGAAGATAGAAATTTCTGCATTAACTTTAGAGAGTACATTTTTATATAAACCAAGCCAATAAAAAGTATCAATTTCATGAATTTATTAACTCTTGGTCAGACACGCGACTGTCGCGTCCCCTAAATTCAAATTTTCGTGCATACCATTAAATTCGTGATCAAATATCAAAGTGGGTATTTTAATTAAAAACCCAACATTATTGAACAAAGTAAAAATTAAAAAATATTTTTATAAGAACTTGAAAAAAACTGTAAGAAGACTTTGATCATGTGCATATTTAGAAATTGAAATTGTGAAGGACATTTGTCGATGAACTAACGCTTAAATTTGAATTTATTTTACTAATTTTTTTATTTTATTTTTTTATTTTAAACTTCGATTTTGAATTGAAATTTATTAAATTTTGATGAAAAGAATCATTTAATAAAACAAGTAATAGCAATGATGCATTTGCAAAAGAAGATATGAAAAATGGGTTGTCTTGTTAGAAGTACTTTATAGGTAATCAGCTTTACAGGAAATTAATTAGACAATTGATTTAGCCGTTTACTATCAAATCAAATATTATACATGTGTGAATTTATGTTTAGTAAACCATAATAAGATATTTTAATGAATCACTATAATTTTCTTAGAAAATATTCATAATTTTCTAAATTGGGAAAAAAAATGGAACCCTTTATAGGGCCATTTATTTCTAGTAATGTTATGTTCAAATATTTTTGGGATTGATATAAAAAGAAATTAATTAACTTATTACCTAGAATTAATTTGATTTTTAAAACCATTTTTTGTGGGGGAGTATGTTTCCCACCGACCACTGGGAGCTATTCAAAGGTAGGACATCTTATGTTTTGCATTTCTTTTTATATCACATTACATGATAATAATGAAATATAATTTGCAAATACTAAAATATACAAAAATAATTCTAAATTAGAATTATTTTGTATTAAAAAATTTAAGAATTTACACCTATCACTTTTCATGAAATTTCAGATAATAGGGATCAACACATAGTGGGACCATCGATATAGATTTTAAATAACAGGATAGACTACTCCGATGGCAACGCAAGGCGAAAAACGGGCCGTCAGATATGTTTGCTTTCCTGCAACTGGTGGGATGATTTCCTGAATCATGGTTAATTACTGTGTTGCATATAATTGCAACAACAGCTCAAATCGGAAAAATATAAACATTACTTTTCACCGGTAAGTAAAAAATAGTCATTCAAATGTGTTAATGTATTTTTTATTTATTATTTATTTTTGAAAAATATCTAAAATGACCCTTCTACACTGTTAAAAAAAATTGTCCACCATGCACCAAAATTTGGTTCCCATTTAGCTGCCACCAACATTTGGTGCTTAGTATCGCGATTTAATAGTGCTTACGGTCCGAGGTTGCACCATTAAATCGTGAAACTAAGCCCCAAATGTTGGTGGCTGCTAAATGGGAACCAATTTTTGGTGCAAGGTGGAACAAAATTTTTAACAGTGTAACATTGATCACTCGTGATTAATGATTGATCTTTTATATGGCAATTCATATCATAAATAATCTATTTTAAATTCAGAACAAATAGTATTAAGATCTAAAATAAAACGCTTGATTTATATATATTTAATCCTTGTTTTTATTCGTTTACAAGGGCGTCTGGCAAAGAAAAGCGAAATAAAAACTCTACTTGTTCACTCATTCAATAATTAAAATAATTACTTTGTTTATATATAACTGGATAATTTGTTTTAGATATGTTTTATTTAATCGATGTTTTATACGTTTTCATGAACATTTAGTAATTGCATTAAAAAAAAAACTGGAATGGAAATTGAAACATTAATTCAAAATACTATTGTTCTGTTCTAAATTTATTTAATAATGAAACTGCGGACTGCAAACGGCAAAGTTTATTAGTTTCTTGTTGGAATTCGAAGTCCCACCAAACTGTCAAAAGCAATTTGTATGTCATTTATGTTATTTCCGTTTATAAATGTAACCCTTGAATTTTAGAGAGGAATTATATCTCCTTTATGCAATCATTTACAATTGCTTGTACTAAATTAAAGAAGTTTATTTTAATTTATTTAAATGTTTTTATTAAATTCGGAGAAAGTGAAGTGTGTCAGGAAGGCTTCTTCATAGTCTTCTCAAATTTCACACTTTACTACTTATTGTAAAACGTATTCGGATTTTACTCTATACTTGTTTAAATGAATTGTTGTATGTCAGACGGATTTATTAAGTAAATGTTAAACTGATTAAAATTGTTTCATTGGCATATAATTTTGATTTAGTGGTACCAAAAATGGTACCAAAAGAAATCCAGTTGGTCAATTTTATTTTACAAGAAACTCCAAATTTTATTAATCAATGTACTACAATTCAGATTTTTTTCAGAGACCCACTTCAGAATTAATGAATAAAATATATGTCTTTGACTTGCAGTAAACAAGTTTCAAAACCTGTATCTTTAAATTCGTAAGTTATATAATAATATTAAGTATGAAAAATTAATATAAAAACTTGCCTTTGAAACTTAAATTGGTTTTTGTATTACGTTAGTTATAGTATAAATGAATCTGCATTTTGCAATCTTATTATTACTTATTTTCAACTGGTTTACTGAATTTCTTCAATTATCTTTAATTTCTACTTCTAAAATAAGTATACTTTTCAAGTCTATTTTCATTATCTACTGTATTCTTATAACTTGTAGACAATAATTTATTTTTAAAACATTTAATTTATGTAACTTAAAATTTAAATAATTAAATTCAAATCAATAAAGATAAAACACGTTTACAGATATCGACAGTAACTAATCTCAAATATTTGTTCCAAATGTACACATCCTATACTTAGATTTATTTTGATCAGTTTTATTTATTTGTTAAACTATTTTCTTCAAATATGTTTTATTGTTATTTTTTTTTTTTTTTTTGCTTGCCAAATATCAAATGCAGGCTGTACAAACGTATCTTGTTCTTTTCTCATAGGTTTTAGTAAAGCACAAACGGCAACATCTATATGTTTTTTGTAAAGTTAAAGTTGGTATATGGTCACACTTTAGTCAATCGTAACTCATTTGGAACAGTTTTCTTGCTGCTTTGGAAACTTGCAGTTTGCGTTTACGATTTGAAAATCCAGAAATTAATTGTCGTGTTAGTCGAAGTCGAAAATTTAATTGGTCTTGAATCTCTCCTACTTATTTAGAAGTTGGTGGGACTTTCCACTGCCTTATAAAGGTGTCAAATTCATACTTGTTCAAAAATAAAACAGATATGTTTCGAAAACTAGAGGCTTTGCTGAAAAGAAATGAAGACGTGCTTATTTTTGATTGGTTGTACGCTCAACGACCTATACGGGTGCACAATAACGGTTAATTAAGGCGGGCTTAACTTGGATTTCGAACCATCAAAAACATCCATGCCTAACCAGAGATTTGAACCCGCAAACAGAAGTTTAAAGAAAAAAAAAAGTCTTTCTCTTCCCCCCCCCCCCCCCCGAAAAAAAACCCTTTTTTTTCTAATTTCTGCATTTTAAAATGATTTTCTTATTTGTTTGTATCTGTTATCTGTTGTTTATGTACCTGTATAAACCCTACCTGAAATGTGGATTTTTGAGTTTTAAAATTTACATAGGCTTTGATATCAACCATTATCTTATTCATTTCATGTGGCATGTACCCGTTGATTGCAATTGAAATAACGTCTTAAAATTGTTATCAGTGAATTACATTCTATATTTAAGTTTCAACATTACTGTAACTTATAATAGAATAATATGGGTATCTTCTCTCGAAATGCATTTCAAGTTTGAATGTAACTTGATTGTTAGATACTGCATTACGTGGGTTTACTCAGCTTTAAGTGTGTTATTTAAATTATGCTCAAACTCTAGCGAATGTCTTAATGCTGGGATATGGACATCGTATAATGGTATCTATTTACTTTAATTTGTGGAATTTTTTGAAGTTTAGGATTTGGCAAGTCTAAAATTTAAATACGAAGGAATAAATGCTAACTCAAATTAAAACCAAATAAAGCCACAAACTACAAGGAGAACATGATAATGTGGTATTTTCCCTCACGTTCTAACATAATTTAGTTCACTTTTAAAGCTCAGATAGATTATAGGTAAATGAATAAACATCTCACATGTGAGTTTTCAAATGCATCAATTGTTTCAAAGTTATCTTTGATTAAAATCACCTTATTCCATATTGGTGTATAGTAGAGGGTTTTTTCTAAACCATAAACAACACAATTAAACTTAGAGATGGTCGTTATTTTATATCTGTGATATTTCGAAATACATTATTTGCCACGCACATTACTTTTGCTTTGAAAATAAGATATTTAACTGTAATAAAGAAAATTATTTGAAAGTGAGACACATATTTGTAAGTTTTAATCTTGTTATAATTAAAAAACTAAAATAATTTTTTATAATTAATAAAAATCTACAACATATGATTAATCTTTAATATATTTATCATTTTAGATGAGAAAATTGTCATTTGTATCATTCAAAAATTTGAATCTGTTTAAGGAACTTCAATGGGCTTTTTAAATATATCGCCCACTTTTTGGAAAACAAACATTTCTTATGAAAATGTCAAATATAAATTTTAAAAAAAATCTTTGCGTGGTAAGTTGCACTAGAAAAAGCGCTAAAGTTAAGAAAAAAAGATCAACATAATTAAAAAAAATTAATTTAATAAATTAAATTTATTTAAAAAACAAGTGCGTTTTGCGAGAAAAAATAATGCGCTTATATACACAAAAATATCTCTAAAAACACCCAATTTTTGTTGTATGAACGTTATATTACCTTTATTTGTTAAATTGTATCGATATTTTAAATCTTTCTTTTTTAATTAAGGGAAATCCAATTTTGGACTACTTTCGTTCATTTTTGCCAATTCTGTATCCATTTTTGGCATTTTCAATATCAATGTGGCATTGATAAACTTTGTGCAATCAAACCCCAAGACATTTAAATTTTTCAAAAAATTGATTATTATTTAATATTGCATGTATTTGCACTTGCGTATTACATGTATGTATAACATGAATGTATTGCAAATAGGCAATATCTGGATGTATTGCAAATAGGTGTTGCACATGCGCATTGCATATAAGTATTGCACATGTGCAGAACCAACGCTAGCTGGGGGGGGGGGGGAGCGTCTGGGTCTTTAAGTTTTAGAAACTTGAAGAGTCGAAATTTCTTAAGTTTTATGGCATTCATTTTTATTCCGATTCCAAATGAAACCGAATTGAATGAAAAAACTAAAAATGGGGGGGGGGGGATATGTGTGGAACAACAGTATTAAAAATATTGAAAGGCTGTTCAAACTAGGTTTGAAGAATAGGCAATTCTATACTAGACGTCTGCAGTTCATCAATGTAGGGGGATAAAAAGATTTCTCACCTACACTTTCACTCAACCGTCTTTGATGGCCTGTGAACATAAATATAACCATAGAAAACTTCAAGATAATTGAAATCGTCAAATAGTCTTAAAAAATCCTGCTTGTAAGCAAGTCGGTGACAGCTGCTAAATAAAATTAAATATAAAAATGCTTGGCACATTGATAGCATATTTTTGTTTGAAGGAAAGATATTTTTATTTTGATGGGATCAACTTATGCTCCTGCTTGAGTCAGAAATATATCATCATGACTTTTGTTTTAATATGGAATGATGAGTTTTTAAATCAGGTGAATTATCGAGTATAACTTTTCACGTTTGTGCGTCACATATACCATGTTTTCGAATAACCCTGTTCTATTTTTATTAAACGACCTGTTCCATTTTATTGACTAACTGAAGTTTAATTTCGTAATAAAAAGCAAAACTTGGAAAAAATTTCGTTTTTTTTTTTTTTTTGTTTTTTTTTTCCCCTTCAGTAAAAGCTATTTAACGAAAAAAGCAACAATTTGAGGGGAAAAAATGTTTTAGTTTTAATATTGACAAAATAAAAGGGGAATTTAATGCGAAAATAAAAAGGTAATTAGAATAATATAAGTCATAATAAGCATTTTGCAGGGAAAGCGGAGGGGAGAAGAAAAACTGTATTCATGGACTCCACCAAGGAGGTACAAGGGAGTGCACTTGTACCCCCTTGGTTTTCGAAATTTTAAAATAATGTGAAGAAAAGTGGTTCGATTAACAGGAAATAAAAGTGTGCTAAAGATTTTAAAATATTCAACGGGACAGAAATTTAATACAAAACGATTGATGAAAACTTCATTCCAACTGAAAAATCAAAGTTAAAACAAAATAATAATAATAACCACCTTGCATTTCCCTTGGAGGCCATTTACGTGAAAATAATTCTGCCGGCACTCATGGCCCCGTGTCGCTAATGCATGTATGTATGTTGTGCAGTTCCAATAAGTGCTTCTGCTACATAAATAACTACATAACTACAAAATTAGTTCATTTCGTTTAATTTCAAATCAATGTATAGTAATTGTATAAGTTTAACAAAAGACTGCCGTAAGTTTTTTAATTAATTTACTCAACTGCTAAGTACACGAAAACTCTTAGAAAAAATTAATTGACAATATTAACTTATTCTTCCAACCATTGGACAACTTTGATTCGTAACAGTTACAGTAAGTAATGTGCTTGTAGTAAGTCAAGTAACATCTAAAAAATAATAACATACAAATTAAAGTCATTTACACAAAAAACAAACTTGTTGTCGCCTTCTCTTAAACCGTCATACAGAGTGTGAAATAAACCTTCTGATGGCCTTCTTGATAAGAAGGGACGCACTCCTAAAGTTCTTTCTTTTAATAAGATAAGCAAGCGCAATTTCTCATCCTCACTTGATTTTGAATACAGAAAGGGTAACTGCGAACGCGTGGATGCAGTGGCATCTGAAGCGAAAGCGCGCGTTCGTCACTCGAGTCGCCCTGTATAATAAGGCCCTAACAAGATCTAATTTTTGTCATATTCTATTTTTTTAATATTTATGATGCTTCATTGATTTTGTCAATTTGTCAGACAATTTTAGTATATTATAAAACAAAGGATTAACCACGTAATATATATATCTCTAATATTGTGAGGTAGCATTATTATTCATTTATAGCTTTAAAGTTACCATTTTGAACTTTTATAAAAAAAATTTCACTCAAATTTAGTTTGTAAAAATAATTAGATTTACATGAGTAGTTAGAATATGAAAGTTCTGCGCCATAAGATGGAGCTATGGAGCAACCTTAACGACGCGAGGCCCCAGTTGTGACCATTTCTCGTTAAAATGCCTGTTAGGCCACAGTTATTATAACTTAAATTCTGTACCTAGTGAGTAGTCATGTTGTTTATATATAAAATTACGTGATAATTTACAAAATTGAGATGAAATTGCATTCATCTAGGAATAACAATCGAAATAATCTGGTATTTTAGTTTAGGGAATGAATAGATACTTTTCGATATTGAAGATTATTGTTTACACGTATCCAATAAAAAATTTCATTTTTAAGTTTAAAAAACAGTGTGTGAATACTTATAGTTTAGGAAATGGAAGTTATATTCAGCTAGCCGTTATTGTTTTATTTAGTAATAAAAAAAAAATTGATTTTCTTGTTTAAGACTGTCCGAATATATATATGTTAGGAAATCATAATGAAATTAGATTCATCTAGTAACTTTTCGTTCAACTAATAAAAAGTTGTTGGTTGAATGCTTAATACGTTTTGAAATTGAAGTCATGTTCGGCTAATTTTTTTTTTTTTTTTTTGTTGTTGTTGTTGTTGTTGAACTAATAAAAAGTAGAGAGGTAAAAGAGCGTAGTTACGTTTTAAAATTGAAATGATGTTCATCTAGTTATTTTTCATTCAACTAAAAAAAAGTCGATAGTTAAAAGAATGCGTAGTCCAAGTTAAAGTTTCGTTCAGCTAGTTCTTCTTTCTTCAAATAAAAATGTTGATAGTTAAAGGAATGAGTAGTTACTTTCACTTTTCAAAATTGTTCCTCTAGTTGTATTTCTTTCTTCAAATGAAACAAAAAGTTGATAGTTTAAGGAATGCGTTGTTACGCTTCGAAATTGTAATGGTATTCATCTAGCTGTTCTTCATTCTTCAAATAAAAAAAAAGTTGATAGTTAAAAGAATGCTTTTCAAAATTATAAAATGATGTTCTTCTAGATTTCCTATTTGAAATTCCTATTTTGCTGTGCCGGCGAAAAGCTCCAACGTAAGTCTTAATAAATTTTTCTTAATAAATGCTTCTTTTTAAATCAATTCCGAATGTTTTTACGACCTATTCTAAGCGAGGAAGCCATTCCTTCTGGTAACCCCACATAGGTTGTTGTCACTCATTTGGCGCATATATGCTCGCCAAACACTGCGCTCAGTGTAGTTCCTTTAAGTGAGCAACATTGATTTTTCCTACACTACAAATGAGCAGTGACGTAGCTAGATAGAGCCCGAAAAAAATCCTAATATCTAATTCACCTAATATGTTGAGCACAAATAATATAACCCATAAAAACAAAGTTTTTAATATAAATCCTTTATAAGCATTGCCAATTTTTATATTCATTAACAAAGCGCCATTTCTGTTGCCAGCGTGTGCTTCTTTTTATTACTTAAAATTAGATGCAAACACCATCTCTATCAGCAAAATATGCGGTAAACTACTTTTCAAAATTTATTATTTAAAAATTAATATATTTATGCACTCACATCCAAATATCTTTTTTATCCTAATAATATTATAATAGTGTTCAGTAAAAACGTCCTTTTAGTGACAGTGGCAGCACCCAAAACTAGATTATGCATTGTCATCGACATCGAATCTACCTGTCAAGTTTCAGATCGATTGGATGACGGCAAGAGATTTAATTAGGCCCCTGCAGATTTGCTCACCATCGACAAACATACGCTGTAAATGCTGGTGTCTTAAATATAGACACAAAAAGTGTCTGAAAGTTAGTTTCAGATACATTAGGTGACTTATTTGCCAACACACTAATAAGTATCAGACATCAGAAGTGTCTGAATCTTTCTGAATTTCCATTCAGTCACGATAAGTGACTTAAACACTTAAAGGAATGGTCAAAATGCGACATTTGGATTTTAAGACAGAAAGTAAGACTGTAAAACGTCTGAAATTTACGACTATATAGCAAAACTTCAAAATGTGTGTTTAACCAATAAGATAAGAGTTTTGCTTTTGGGAGAGCGCACGACGCATGAGCTGTGAAAAAAGTTCTTGCTTGATTTTAACGTATAAATGTTTGTATTTTTAGCGTCTTGCGTAGCATTTGATGACAAAATGTTATAAATGTTTAAAATAGTTCACTTTCCTGCGTTTGCTATTATAAACGGTCATTTTAATGATAATATCCTTTATTCTTGTGCTTTTGTTTAACGGTGCTTAAGAATTTATTGGAAGCGTTTGTTTTTGAAATCAACATGGAGCATTCTTCCATTCTTGACTTGAAGCAAGTTGCCTTACAAGAAACCTATGAACCCCTTTTTGTATTTAGATTGGAGTTAAATTTGATAGTCAATAAATTAGTAAAAAATGTGGTACCATGTTACAGCTAACTGTTATTCAATAATACACTTATTTTCAGTGTTTTTATTATAGTACATTTTAATTGATCAAGTATTTCTAAATGACACTCACAGAATTCTAAGTTTTCTGTTTTTACATTCAATTACATTTTTATTGGTTATGTTGCATATTACAAGTAATAAGGATTTTGAAAATATATTTAGCATGATTTGATATAGTCTGAATAAAATTTATTCTTGGTTCTCGATGACAGCAATAAAATCAGGGAAATCAACGCTACAAAATAACTAATGTAACATTAAATATTTGTCAAAATGAAGAAATTTGTTTGTACAGTACCCAAAAAAAATAATCAGAACGATGGCTATATCTTCGGTTCTAATTATCGCAGAATCTTACGGTTTGCACCCAAATGTTTTGCTTACGATTTTCTATATATCTGATGCAATTTTTTTTTCTTGAGAGACCGTTTATTAAGTAAAAGTAACGCTATTTTCGAAAATTTCAATACTAACCCTTATTTTTTATCATTTCATTCGATTTAGAATACATCATTTACTCTTGTAGTAAATCAACGCCTATTTTCCCATCACCCCCATTTTGTAATGGAACATTCTACTGATTACATATAAACGTTAAAAACTGTTGTGGCAACACTCGATTCTGAAACTACGTTCCTGTTGGTGTGTAAATAATCCGTGGGTCAGTGTGTGAAGGCGCCCAAGTAAATGTTTTCTCTAGTTTTTACTTTGAGTTTTAATTAAATAAGTTTCGTCTAAGAATTGCTTTCTCATTCATCTGTTATTGTGGTCAAATCCCACAATGGTTATGGGCCCAGCACGCTTCCACTGAGCAGAGATTGAAGGTAGTACTAGGCGAAGCTAAGCCTAACAACGTGAAGCATTATACCAACGGGCGGCCATTTTTTAAAGTTTCGTTCCTGCATACCAATTCAGCATTCATATCTACCGAAAAAATGTCTTCAAACGCCACGAGCATCGAAAGACTCGGTAAGGAGAATTATGATACCTGGAAGCTTCAAATTGAAGCCATATTAGTTAAAAATGACCATTGTATTTATGCATCCAGCACGGAACCGAAACCAACGGATAATGAAGTCAACTTGACAAAATGGACTGTAAATGATGAAAAGGCGAAAGCAGATATAATTTTAGCTATGTCTCCCAGTGAACTTTGCCATGTGAAACATTGCAAAACTTCGAACGAAGTATGGATGAAGTTAAAACCTGTTTACGAGTCAAAAGGTCCGGCTGAAAAAGCAGCACATCTAAAACAGCTATTATTCAAACGCATGACTACCGAGGATATGTCCACGCATCTAAATTCATACACAGTTGACTAACTGACTGAGATGGAAATCGAGATTTCGGATGACCTATTATCAATTCTATTGTTATATAGTATTCAGAAGAAATGATACGAGGACTGTCTTTCAAAAACAACAACTGTGACTCTCTAAAGGACTGTAAAATGTGTTTACAAAGCAAACAAAGTGCTACACCTTATCTGAAGAAGTCCAAATTTGTTAGTACAGATTTACTCGATCTAGTGCATTCTGATCTATGTGGACCGATGAAAATACCATCACTTAGAGGATCACGCTATTTTGTGACTTTCATCGATGACAAAAGTCGCTACATAGAAATATTCTTCCTTTAAACTAAGGAGGAAGTAAAAGACGCATTCCTTAAATACAAAGCCTGCATCGATAATCGTACTGGAAAGAAAATAAAAGTTCTACATACGTATAACGGTTTGGAGTATGTAGGTCAAGGATTCGACAGATTTTTAATACAAGAAGGAATACGCAGAGAACGTTCCTCTCCATACGCTCCACAGCAAAATGGAGTCTCGGAAAGAGCGAACCGATCAATCGTTGAGATGGCACGTTGTTTACTTTTTCAAGCAAACTTGGATTCTACTTTCTGGGCAGAAGCAGTCCGAACGAGCGCCCATTTAAGAAACAGGTGCCCTTCACGTAGTATAATGGAAAACAAAACTCCACTCGAGTTATTTTTTGGCAGAAAGCCAACTGCATCATACTTCAAAATCTTCGGTCAAAAAGCCTTCGTTTTAAACAAACACCAAAAATCAAAATTCGATCCAAGGTCACTGGAGCTCATATTTATTGGGCATTCAGACGGAGTAAAAGCCTATCGTTTCTGGGATCCAAAAACAAGAAAAGTAATCGTCAGTCGCAATGTGAAGTTTATAAACGAATTCAACCCTTCTTGTAATAACTCGGAAAAAGAGCTGGTATTTTTTTTTCTTTCGAAAAATCTTCAACAGAAATGGAACCAAATAGTCTGGTGTCTTCTCCTCCGAGAAATCCACAGTCGGATACGTCATTGCAACCGCAGCCCCTTGGAAGAAGAGCAAGATGATGCAACCATCGATATAGATAATGCGACAAGTAGCGAAGGAGAAAATGATTACGCAACCAGTGATGCTATTCCCAAGCGCACTTCTGGCCGACCATATTTTCTCCGATCGGACCACAGATGTCGCCCTCGAAAGCTATTTCACTACGCGAATACCAAAGCTGATTTTGATAACTCGGGTATTTCTTATGGCGTGTCAGAAGCGCTAAAAAGCAAAAATGCTGATGGATGGATAGACGCCATGAATGAAGAATTTTATTCGTTAGTGAAGGAAAATACCTGGGAACTTGTTGATCGTCCTATAAATAAGAAGTTGATACCCTCGAAATTTGTTTTGAAGACCAAATTTAATCAAGATGGAACTGTACAAAAATTAAAAGCAAGAGTCGTCGCATTAGGATGTGCACAGACCATTGGTGATTTCGATGAACATTTTTCTCCTGTTGCAAGACTGAGTTCAATCCGAACCGTCTTAGCTCATGCAGTTGAGAATCATCTTATAGCTTATCAATTGGATTTTGTAATGGCTTACATAAATGGAAATTTGACAAAAACTGTTTTCATGGAACTACCTGAAGGTTTCAAAGATACTTCTGTAGGAGACAAAGTTTGTTTACTTAAACGTTCGCTATACGGCTTTACAGAATCGGGCCGTCGTTGGTACAACAAACTAGATGAAAAGCTCAAATCTTTAGGTTTCAAACCTCTTGTGTCAGATCAATGTATCTACAAGTTGAAAACCTCCACCGAAGAAGTGATCATCATTGTTTACGTTGACGATCTCATTGTGTTATCTTCAAATATATCTTCCTATGAGAAAAAGATAATTTGTCTGCATCTTTTAAAATGAAAGACCTAGGCCCATTGCACTATTGTCTTATAATTGAATTCAAGCAATATAAAGATAGCATCGAAATGTTACAGAGCAAATATATTCAGGATACTCTTCGTAAATTCAACATGCAGGATGCCAAGCCTGTTGCATGCCCTATGTACTGTAGTCAAAAGCTCACGAAGGACATGTGTCCTCAAAATGAAGAGGATAAACATGAGATTGAGATGAATGATATCCCCTATCGCTCCCTTCTCGGTTCCCTTATGTACCTCTCTGTAGCATCTAGGCCTGATACAACGCACGCAGTGAATTTCTTGAGTCAGTTTAACGAAAATCTAGGAAAAGCTCATTGGATCGCTGCCAAAAGAGTACTCCGATATCTTAAAGGCACCCAAAACCTTGGAATTGTTTTTAAACGCACTAGAGAACCCCTCAAGGCATTCGTCGATGCTGACTGGGCTTCTGATCACAAAGATAGAAAATCATATACAGGATTTGTACTTCAATTATCCGGAGGACCAATCAACTGGGAATCCAGAAAACAACGATCGGTTGTTCTTTCTACAACTGAATCGGAATACATAGCCCTTTCCGAAATTTCAAAGGAGATTGTGTACGTTAGAAGATTTCTTTCTGAACTGTCTGCAAATTATGTATCTTCTCCGACCATTATTATGTCTGATAATCAATCAGCACAGAAGCTTGTGCACAATCCGGTTTTCCATAATCGAACCAACCACATCGATATTAGATATCATTTTGTTCGAGAAGTTTATGAGCATGGTGATATTGATATTAAATATTTGTGTTCAAGTGATATGCCAGCAGATGTGTTGACCAAAGGATTAAGTGTATCAAAACACAAAAACTGTTGCAACTTAATTGGTTTATCTGATATTTAATTGCTGCAAATTTGAAATGTTTTTTGTTTGTTTTTGTTTATATATTTCATGTTTGAGAAAATAGCCCTTGAGAGGGGAATTGTTGCAAATCAACGCATATTTAACCATCACCCCCATTTTGTAATGGAACATTCTACTGATTACATATAAACGTTAAAAACTGTTGTAGCAATACTCGATTCTGAAACTACGTTCCTGTTGGTGTGTAAATAATCCGTGGGTCAGTATACTACTGATAATTAGAAAATTAATAAATACAAAATGTAAGCATTAGTAAACAGTATTCAGCAAAGCATGATTATTTATTTTACATATATATTTCACTGTAAACACAAATGTAACATGATCGTTGAAATTATTTATAAAATGAAAAAATCACGTAATTCAGTAAAAATTTTAAAGGATAACTTATTGAAATTTCTTAAAAAATGTTGTTTTAAATAAATGGAATTTAATGGAAGTATTTTTTTTTTTTTAAATCAGTATAGTGCCCATCGTGATCGATAACTTGTTACATCCATCGGGGCAATGAATAGATCAAACTGAATTTGATGTCCGGATCAGTCCGTAAGGATTTCCAAGAATTTTCAGCAGCTCTCCATACTTCTGCAGCTGATTGTACACTGGAAAAATCAATCATGGCTTTCCATAATGCCCACAAATTTTCCATGAGCGTAATTCCCGAATAAATGACTTGCTTTGTTTGAATTTGATGTACGGGGTGGTGGTAGTCATGGGAACTGGTTTTCGTTAAAATCGGGCATGCGCCTAATGTTGAAATCGTTGAAAAAATCATGTTTTTCAACTATTGTTAAAAAACGGCTTTAACGATTTTGATTAAAATTTCCGTGCTAGCCTCTTAAGGTCATTCCCACCTTTGGAATTCCCTAGAAATGCGATGCAAGCGTATAAAGTTGAAAAACGAGAGCGTTTAACACAGAGCACTCTGTCCTTGAGCATCACCAAACAACGATCGAATTTTTTTTTTCTTGTTTCATGCCCAAGAAAGGACGTTGTAATGAGTAAATACCATCACTATTTTTTTTTTTTTTTTTTTTCGCCTTTGTAAATTTTTTTACCAAACACGGTAAATAACACCATATCAAATTTTAATGCAATGACCAATATTATAGTGTAATTAAGCATTATGCGATTTTCCACACCTCTAGTTTACCTTAAATTAATCTTTGATTGTTTTCAAAAATCGTCTATTACTATACGTTCCCTTAAAGTGAGCGTACATATGTTGTTAAAAAGTTGTTGTTATCAAAGTACTGTACATATGTTGTTCAAACATTTTAAAATTATATTTTAGCAAAAAAGCTCATAATAATAATAGGCTAATAATTTATTTTTAATCACTTATTTAAAACTCGGTTAAATAAAATTTTCCGCAGTGAGTTGAATTGTGATAGCTCGTAAAAAATCTTAAAACTAAAATAAAGTTTTTTTTCTTTATATTTCTTAGAAATGTCTATATACTGCATTAAATATCAGATTTCACAAAATAATAAACACAAAAATTTTATGCGGTAGTTTGTTGAACGTATGAAAATTTGCAATTTTTTTAAGTAATAATATAATTAAAAAATAAATTGCATAGATTTTAATAATATTTTTGTTTAATATATACTTAATATGTTATGCAATTGCCGTGAAAATTTTCAATTCTATAACTTGCATAGTTTTTTAAACAAAGCATACCAAATATTAAAGAATCGACGTTTTCAAAAAATGCGAAAAAACTATAGAAATTCTAATAACTTGCATGTTTTTAAAATTTAATGTGCTCTACTTATATATTTTTTAAATGCCCTCTCTGCTTCGGATTTTCAACGATTAACGAAGTGTTGCAGTGACAGGGAAATTGTTGTAAAAAGGTCCTATCATCAAATCACAGGAATTTTAATATTTTTTTAGTTTTAATATGCACTTAGTATGTTATTTAATTATAATAACAAATCTCAATGTATGTCTTGGCATTTTTTTTTTTTAAGAGCATACCAAAATTTGGGAAATCGACTGTTTCAGAAACGCAAAAAAGTGTTTGTGCAACTTACATACTTTTCAAATTTAATATGCTCCACCTCTATATTTTGAAGAATCTCCTTACATACTTCTAATGCCTTATGTTTTATTTGTTTATTTTTATGCATCTTTTGAGTTTTTTTTTTTTTTAATGCGCTGTATCTGCTTCAGCTATTCGACTATTCGACAATAATTGAAGCGTCATAGTGTTATAACCATTGCTATTGTGTAGTGCTATTATGTCATAACCAGGTAAAATTCCCAAATGGGGAATAATTAGATTACAACTGTTTGATCCATCATTAACATAAATGTATGTTGCCACATAATGTATCCACATCATTTTTAGACTTGCCAGTGCAACGCATACTACTATAAACCAGGTTATTTGTCTTTGTTATTGTTATTTGTCTTTGAAGTTGACATGAAAAATGCAATTTAAAACTGTGATACAACCTTGGAAGCCAAAACTTTTCTATTTGAGATTCAGCCACAATACAATTTCTACTATACCAATACATATTGTTGCGTGGATGGGTTCGAGAGACTTGAAGCCAAAGCAGATCAAAACTTGAAGAAATTTATTCCGATGTAACTCTTCATGTCGCCAAATGGTCGCCAAGTTTGGCAATATTTGGTGATTTCTCGCCAAATTTGGAGACCAAAATTAGTCACCAAAACCGTTGCCAACTTTGCTCTATCTCGCCAATTTGGCGAGATTGCCATAAACCATAATGTTAAATGGTCTGCTCCTTGTAAAACTCGTTTTCCAGCATGATCCCTGTAGAACTCGTTTTCAAGCATTATGAGACGCATTGCAGGAAAGCGAAGTTAAGACGAACTCTTGCACTGCCTTATGCGATATGTTCATAAATTTTCCTTTTTACTTAATTAATACTACGAAATATTTACAAATATACAGAGATTCGTAACATTTCCCCCATCCCAAGGACTGCACGTACCGGGCAGTACAGTCCCCGAAAAAGAAGACTTACCTTCAAAGCAATAGCAAACTCTGTGTTCATTACTAAACTACAAAACTTACTAAACTTACTAATTTATATAGAGAAAGACAGAAACCTTACTGAAAATAAATAAACAATAAACTTAACAATTTATATACACATATGACCATGGTCTTAATAACTATATACACTTTATACATTAGGGGAACTACAAACTATGGCCATAGTAAGGGGCTAACCTGTCGTAGTGAACGACTCTAGGTTTAGAATTAGATGACTTACGGATTCGGACCACGACATCATTCAGTCGGTTGAGGGCTGTGTAAGGACCATCCCAGTGAGACTGAAGTTTGGGAGAAAGTCCTTTTTGGCGTTTCGGGTTCCAGAACCAAATCTTGTCACCTTCGGGGAATTGATGTCCTGTAGCCTTCGTGTCGTATCTGGTCTTCATCTTCTCCGTCGCCACGTGGATCCGCTCTCAGGCAAAATTGTGCACAGCTTCAAACCGTGCCTGAAGATCCTCGACGTACTCCTCTGGCGTGAAGGTTCATCCGGAGGGCGGCCAAACAATAGATCGCAAGACATACCCCTCTTGAGCAGTGCATAACATCCAGATCTTCAAACCCCGTTTTGCTGGTTTCAAGGGCATATACTGAACTATACCCAGCCTTCCCTTATATTTTACAAGGGCTTCGTCAATGGAAAGTTCCTCATATGGCCTAAAATGCTTTAGAAAGCGTTCTTTCATGTCATCGATGATCGGCTGTACTTTTTTAGAGAAGTTAAAACTCTCATCTTCTTTTCCCACCTCTGTTTCTCTGTCGAACGCATGAAAATACTGCAGAATTTTTTGAAATCGGTTTTTACTCATTATAGACTTCACAATACTGTTTCCAAGCACAGGATTTGTTGATCAATAGTCTTTGATACTTGGCAGACGAACGATTCCAAACACCATAGTGATACATAAAAATCCCCAAACCTCCATTATGTTTTCAATGGGTCTCCAATGAGTATCAGGTTTTTTCTTTTCTTCTTGTCTGAATTGGGCATATTTGTTCGTATTCATCATTATCAATTCACACAATTGATCCGAAAAAAATAACTTAAAATAATCCCATGAAGAAGATCCAAATGATAGATTGTGAACTGGTCCTGGTACTTCTTCAGAACATTTAGAACCTTCAATTATAAATTCGCTTTTCACCTTATCAGTCCAAGTAAGAAGCGAACAGTCTTCGTCGTTCTCGTCTGGAAAATCTTCATCAGAAGAAGATTCTATAGGAACTGCACCTTGCAAATCCATTTCGGCCTGATCCGGTGTTTCATCTTCCATTTCATCATCCGATAGGTCAAGATCACTTTCTCCGCTGCTGACAGTAAGTAGCAAATGTTCAATTTCTTCCCTTGTCAGGAATCGTCGTTTTGGAGCCATACTTTCATGCAATTTCGAAAATGAAATTTATTCATAAAACTCCATCAAAATGAAAGAAGTTTGCGATTTCTATCACAGTAGCTGTAGAGTTTTCAAAATTAAAAAGGAGCAAAGAAGGAACGACAAATGTCAGTAAAATTCCAAAAGTGAAATGATGTGGTATGAGTCGTCTCGTATTTATATGGTTCCAGTTTCCCTGTACAAGAGTTTTGCTAAATACAAAAGTAGTAGAATGCCTATCTACTATGCCGTCAAAAGTACCGAGAGTTCTTTCGGATGACAATTTTATAAATGATCCACGGCGAATAGTTTTTACAACCTGCAAAAGTGTTGAGCGTTGGGTCATCTGCTTGATATGTCGGAGAATTTAGTCGGCATCTTATCAATGAAACAAACGCCACCGCTAAGTACATGACAAGATTCGAATACAAGAAAAGAAAGAGAGAGATTATAAAATAGTAATTAACGATCGAGTTAATCTTCTCATGGGAACTCTGGGTATGGGAAGTGGGGGGATGCCCAACGATAAATTTTATAATGTCGTTTCTTGTAAGAAAAATATTAACTAGTAAATTTATACTTCCTAACATTAACATTGAACAAGGGTCCAAAATGTTTTTGTTTTTTAAATGAAACAAAATTTATGAAACAAGAATAGAAATTAAACTTAAAAAAAGTTCTTCCAAAGTCAAAAGTTGATCAAGTGTCAAGTGTAACAGTATCTGTTAATAAAAATACTTATATCTTTATACAAAACAGTAGAATACATTTTATAATAGTATGATATGTATACTTTAATTCACTTTTTCTCAGTGTCACTATATTTAAAAGCTAAAGTTATTTTTCTTTAGTAGTTTTCAGATGGATTGAGTGTTTTTAAAGTGGGGGGATTTCACGTTTCAGAGGTTTTAGAAGTAGGAGAACTTATGGGAATTTTCTTGAAAAGTGGTGAGTCACGTCACTCCGCTTCTAGCACTGGTATGGGTTTTGCATAGTCGACAGAAATCAATGATGAGTGAGTATGGTTAGTTCTTACACAGGGCCGGCCTTATGAGTGCGCGATTTTGAGAGAGTCGCCGAAATGAGAAAAAATTTTAAAAAAATAAATTATAATATGGTAAAAATTTAAATTTTTATGTCATTTTGAATGCCATTTTGTCCATTGAAAACGATATTTCATTAGATTATGATGCATTAATGAAAACATTTTCGGCTGCTAAAGCTAAGAAGGTCTACTGCTAAGTGACAGATTATTTTAATCAATTTTCTGTTATGTTTTCTCTAGATTAATATCAAATAAAACTTGTTGTAGTTTGAAAATGTATCTCTAATTTTCTACCTGACAAAACTATAAATTGAATAAAATAATTTAGAGGTTTGCTCTTTACAAAAGTAACAGAACAGCACGCCTAATTCCAAAAAGTCAGTTAAAAGAATTAGTAATAGAAGAAGTCATTTTAAAAAATAGAAATAATGAAAAGGTACTAAATTCTTTACTTTGATATTTACTATTTATTACTACTTATTAGTTTTTAATCCTTTTCAAATGCCAAACTTCAGGTATTAAGTTCCAGCATATTTCAGTTTTAGTACCATTTTTGGAGGGTTTTCTATGTTGTTGTTTCTTATTCCACTTGATCTAGACCAAGTCCAAGAGACGCCCAAAGAAAGTCTCGAACCAGCGCAAGGTTATTAAAGAGATTCTCCAAATCCAAACAGGAAAGCAGATGGTCCGGTGAAGGTTTTCTATTCCCATTTTCATTGTAAGTACAGCATTTTGAGCCCGTTCTTGCATCATAGTACGTATTTTTGAATATGAAGTAGTATGTCGAAACATGGGAACGTAATAGCAATGATCGGAATTACAAATGCATTGTGAAAAGATAAATTAAGCAACGAAATTAAAATAAGCATAGGTTTCATTATATACATGTATGTAATAACGGCACAGTCCCGCTGTTATCAGCTCCATATCAGTTGAAATCCGATTTTGTATCAGCTTCGTATCAGCCGAAATCTAATTTTGTATCAATTTCGTATCAGTTGAAATCGGATTTAGATCACCTTCATGACAGGAAAAATCATATTTTGTTTCTACCTTGTATAAGTTAAAATCAAAATTTGAATCAATTGAATTAGGTTTTTTTAATAAGTTTAAATCAAGATTTGTATTATGTTCAGAATGATTGTTTTTTTTAGAAGAATACTGCATTTATTACAATTATTTAATATATTTACTGCACAATTAATAAATGGATCTTCTTTATAAGAACATTTAATTCCTTAAATTATGTTATAGTAATATTCAAGTCAATTACTACTACTCAAACAGTAAACAAATGAAAAGATAATGTCCATAAAAAAAATAAGAAATACATGACTAAAATAAGATATTAATATTACACATTTGTAAATATAAATAATTAATGTACAATTATCTAGTGCACAAGTTAAATAATTATATAAAAAAAATTACTTCAACTTTTAAACTATTATTTATAGTTATAGCTAAAATATAAAATTATTTGTCAAGCTAAAATAGACAAACAATTTTACATACAATAGTAGTAAAAATTACAATTTTAAACATGGACTACAGATAAAAAATGTACAATCGGTGCGAATTTTCTTGCACAATATTATATTAAAATTTTATCAATCTTGAATCGATATAAACTAAATGGAGACCTCATACACAAACACTAATCACGTATATAACACCAGAGAAAGTCAAGACGAATGCCACCAAAACTATATCGCACATTTCGGCAATAGCCGATATTACTTCAGTATAAATCTCGGTGAAAATGACAATCACAGCAACGTACATACCGGTGATAGCACCCACCATACCTGCGCAAAATTCGGTAATATCATTGGATAACATCGGCGCAAATCACTATACTATCGTATATTATAACAGCACTCAACCAAAATGTCTTCACATCGAATGCAAAAATCAGTTTAAATGTCCAATATTTAGGTGCAAATTTCGGCTATAGCGGCTATTATATCGTCACAACGACCGACAAAAATGATCATCACACAACGTAAATCTTGGCTATGGCACTCGCCATATAGGCACAAATCAAGGAAATAACTGCCATAACATCAACATAACATTCGACTAAACGGCCATCATACACCAACGCAAATAACGGCAAATAAGTAGTCATTGCGTCGGAGGCTTAGAGAAATCTGAACGTATGCACGTTCCGGAGTTAGACTTAAAATCAAGGTAAAATCGGGTATTAACAACAGCATAACACCTACCGAAAATGACCATCACACCAACGTAAATAGCGTCGAATGTAATCTCCTCTCGGAATGCAACTCTCCTATTATATCGGAGCAATACTCAACGAAATTTAAAATAACACTACAAGGTAAATCTTGGCGCTAATATGCGTAACTCTAAGTAAAATGTCCATGATGCCCACGTAAATAATAGAATGGATCGAAAAAAAAAAATTAGAATTTAAAATCCTACCTATGGGGAAAACATGTTTTATGGTATAAAGATACATGAAAAAATAATAAATTAAAAAAAAAAAAATGCAAGTTCAATACTCCCACAAGGAGAATGAAGTTTAGGTATTTGAGCTTTTTTATAGCAAAAAGTCAAAGTCAATTTAATTTTTTTCTGAGGAATTTCAAAACCTACCTTAACGGAAAAGATGTTCTAAGGCAGCGGTTCCCAACCTTTTTAGTTGTGCTGCCCACCTATTTCGTTAAAAATCCTCCGAGGCCCACTAACAAATAGAATATGTACATGCGTGAGTCAATAATTGATAACTATATTTTTATTTAAAAAAAAGGAACTTTATTGTATTTACTTTGCTGTCACAACTTGAAGAAAACTAAAGAACAAGTAGTCACAGTTAAAAAAAAAATCAATGGGATTTTTAACATTGTTTGTCCCCCACGAGAGAGTCGATGTCAGGATTAAAACCGGATAGTTTTAGCCACAAATCCCTCTCAACATTCAATTTATTCTTGTATTTGTTTTTCAAAAAAAGATAAGTTGAAAAGGCTCGTTCACATAGATAAATTGTTGAAAAACCCATCAAATGTCTCAGTGCAATTTTGGCAATTGCTGGATATTCTTGGCGGACGTTTATCCAGAACGTAGTCAATGGCTCTTGTTTTAAAGAATGATTTTAGAGTCTGGTCACATGATAGTTCAATTAACGAGTCTTCTTCTCTTGAAGATATTTTTAATTTTTTTAGGTAATCTTCTTCAAATGGATCTCTAATCCATTGGGTTTCATCTTCAATTTTAGGGAAATAGTTTCTAAAACATGAAAAGGCTTACTTACTGCTTTAGATCGTATATTTCTCTTTCATAGAAATGAGGAATAATATGTATGAATAAAAATAAATCAAGATTAGTTTTAAAAAATCGTACTGTTTGAAAAAGTTACTCTTTTAAGAAAACTAATGTTTTCATTGGGCCTATAAAAATATTATATAAATTAAGAAAAATAAATAATTCTAAATTACTTGAGGTTGGAGGCCAAAGATTTGAGGTGATCTTTTATGGCTGTAGCTGATGTTTTATCAATTTTGACTTTGTTGGTTTCCAAAAAATCATGTAGAACTGAAAATACGTCGAAGGAATCTTGTTCCACTTTTAGAGCCCACCGTCGAAGTTTAAGTATCATTGCTTCGACTTTGTCTTGTACAAAAAAACTTATGAACGTCCTTTCCCTTCAGAGTTAATGTTGAGGGCACCGAAAATATCTGCCAAATATATCAACCGTTTCAACCAGTTTTCATCGGTCTCCCAGTTTAAATAAGAACTTGCAAGTTTTCCATCATTTTCTCCCTCCATAAGGAAAACTCGGGAGTTCGTCGCGGAGTTCAAACAATCTTGATAGTACTTTTCCTCACGACCGAACTTCGCAGTGAAGTAGAAGCTGTTTGTGCCCCATTTCATCGCACAAAACAACAGTCTGGCATTTTTAGGCCTCGCTTTAATAAAGTTGACGATTTTTATTGCATCATCCAGTTTTTTTAGACATTCACCCAAACCTTTAACTACAAGAGCCTCTCTATGTATACAACAATGTGTCCATTGAACTAAGGGAGCAACTGACCTAACTCTGGCGACTAAGCCAGCGTAAATTCCAGACATAGCACGTGCCCCATCAGTTGTCACACCTACACACTTTGACCAATCTACTTCATTTTTTTTTATGAAACTGTCAACGGATTTGAAAATCTCTTCGCCAGTTGCTTTTGTGGGTAAAAACTGGCCAAACAACATTTCTTCATCCGTATTGCCATTGAATTCAAAACGGCCAAAAATTAATAAATTAGCCTGGCCAGCAACGTCAGTACTTTTATCAAGTTGCTTGTAAAATAATCACTCTATTTCAAAACAGTAATGATAGCTTCTTTCACTTCTCCGACATTTCATCAATTCTTCTTTTCACCGTTGCATTCGATAACGGAATTTTATTTATCTTTTTTGTGCATATTTCATCAAACAAAGCATTTTTGCTGTGGGTATAATAAGTTCTTCTCCCACGGTGTGAGCTGACCCCTTCTTCGCGATTAACAAATACAGCTCATAAGATATTCTGGTTCTTAGTTGGTTCTGTTTTGAAGATTTCTCCATCGTAGATTTAATTATAGAAACATTTCTTTTCTTGATTTCAAAGTAATTGAGAGACTTTCCTACACATTCAGGATGTTTAGTTGATAGATGTCTTTCAAGATTTGAGAGTTTCATACGTTCATTAGATAGCGTTTCGAAACAAATCACACACTGAGGCTTTGGTTCTTCCTCAGCACCAGAGAACACAAATCCGCATTTAAAAAAAATAAGGGTTATATTTACGAAAATATGGTTTAGTTTTCTTTCCTATTTTAGAGCAACTTGGACTCGACAACGACTTACTAACTCTACTTGTAGAATCACATGTGGGATTTCCTTCATCACTTGACAGCTTCACCTTACGGCAAGACCCTGTCCGAAACCAAGCATCAATATTGACGTGAATCAATAGTATTTATTTCATAGCAGACATAACGTTACAACCAGTGCTAGAAGTGTGGGTAGACGCGGGGTGACGCGCAGTGGGGGATCCAGGATTTTCCTGAGGGAGGGGCGCAACAATTTGCCGTGCCTTAGTCAGGACGAAATTGAATACTTAAAAAAAAATCAAAAAAAAAATAATCTAAGCAATGTTCAAAATATATACTTCAAGATCATCCATATCCATTGATTGACCCCCCCTCATTCGTCACATCTCCGTCTTGATAGCTTAGCGTAGGGTGGTTAACACTGTCCTTTTGTTTTTTCCTTAACTATTTTATTTAATAAAAAAAATTGTATTCAAAATGTACCGTACATATTGAACATTTTAGCAAGCTACATTTCGGGAGATTGGGATCGAATTATCAATTAATATTCTTCCCGTCCTGCAGGACCAACGATACCTTTTTCTGTCGGGTGGGAGGAAAAGATTTTGACTCTCACATGCGTAATGTTCAACGCCAACCAGGAGGGGAAAAGAATAATGAGAGGTTGACTATTTGGGTTACCCTCCCTCTTCGGAAATAGCCACCTTCATTCACCTGGACATGGTAATTGGCTAAACTTTAAAGTTTTGATAGAAAGGAAGAGGAACGTTTTTTACAAACTGCATAAGAACTCGTCCAGCTGTAGCTCGTGCTTGTGTTTCGGCTTATAAATAAGAGCCATGTTTTAATTCAGATTAAAAAATCCTCCTTTGCTATACCACAGTGGAAAGGTAGGCCAATTTTTTTACAAGAAATAGACTTACAAACAGTTTTGTAAAAAGCATTATCTGTGTAAAGTAGCAGTACTCGGTGGCCAGGATACTTTTAACAGAATGGGGTGTGTTTTGAAGTCTTATGAAGATGTCTTCAAGATCAAGGGGGTGGAGGTTTGAATACTTGTACAGTCTTTCAACGCCCGTTTGAATGAGAAGGGAGAAGGCTATAAAAAGAACCTTGATCCAAAATAAGCTGCTTTTTTTTTTTTTTTTTTCGGAAATTAGATGAAGGTCGAAATATGTTTTTTGCGTAAACTTATTTTAAAAAATATATAGAATCAAGCTGGGGGAGGGGCGCGCGCCCCCCGCGCCCCCTGAATGGATCCGCAATTGGTGACGCGTCCCCCCACTTTTCAAGAAAATACCCATGCGTCTCCCCACTTCTAAAACCACTGAAATCCATCCCCCCCCCCACTTTTAAAAGCACTCAATCCGCCTAAAAACTACTAATGAAAAATAGCATTAACCTTTAAATGTAGTGACACTGTGAAAAAGTTATTTTTAAATTTGAAAACTTTAAAACTATTTATGGTATATATATATATCATATTATTGTAAAAAATGTATTTTACTACTTTGTACGATATATAAGTATTTTTACTAACGCATACAGTTACACTTGGTCAACTTTTAACTTTGGAGGAACTTTCTTTTAAGTTAAATTTCTATTCTTGTTTCATATGAAGACAGTCTATTTAAAAAAAAAAAAAAAAACTTTTTAGAATTCTCCATTAATTTAATCTCATGAAAGTATGCACTTTCATAAGTATTATTTAAATCTAAATAAACAGTTATGTATAAAACATTGAATTATTACTTAACTTTATCTCTTACTTCCAAATAAAAAAAAACTAAGTCGCCAAATATTCATTAAAATAATAATAAATTTTGGATCCTCATTTAATGTTAATGTCAGGATGTATACATTATTTCTTTACTAGTTAATATTTTTACTATAAGTTACGAAATTATAAAATGTATCGTTGAAGATGGGATAAAGGGGGGGGGGGGGGGGGGCACTTATCACCAAATTTAGGGCGTCCTCCCACTTTTTTTTCACCACTTCTACCACTGGTTACGACACATCAGCACATAACCACTGTCACTGACAAACACGGGTCCAAACAATTTCGGAATTCGGAGGAGCGGGGGAAAGATGGAGAGAAAATAGCGTAGGAGGGAAGATAACGTTGACCTTGACGACTGACACCCCTGATACAACAAACCACTTCCTCTTTTCCAGAAGAGAATTCATTCGTTAAACCATCGAAGAATGTAATGGAATAATTGGAATTTGTTAACAATCGAGAGACTCAATTGTTAGCACAAAAAAAATTATTCGATCTCTACCCCTGAAACTACTCTAATATTTACCTTAACCTAGACTCTTGACCAGAGTCCACGGCCCAGTGCTAAGCATATATATGTTAAGTTCTTTGCAAGGGGGATGAAGTGTTTTGGTATGGTGGCTTTGTAATGGTAAAAATTCAAAGTATTTTTTGTTTAAGTGAGTTTTGTTAAGTGAGTTTGTTTAGTCTTTAGTACTTTTAACTGGTTATTGGAATGAGAGGACATATACTAAATGGTTACAGGAAGAAGAAAAAAAAAAGCTTTGGGTACATATAACAGCTTCTTAAGAATTAAATCAAGAAAAATCTAAAAAATCTTCGGAATTACAGTGAACGTTAATATCGTTTGGTGTTGAAAACTGGCTTGGGGTTTCGTGATTCCATGCTATTTCTTATTAGTCCGTCTCTTGTGTATGATCCGCGTACAACAGAAAATGCTTCTGTGACTATTCGTTCTGTAACTTGAGTATGACAGGGATACCCCTTGATAGTAGGTAGTATTGCCGTAGAAATGATTGCTGGGTTTACTATTGCTCCTGAAATCATGTCTTCACTAAATCGTTCTGTCACATTCTCCCACTTAATCAAGTCCACATAATCTGTCACAAAGGTCAAAAGTTGGTATGTTTAAGATACGGATATTATTCGCTAAAAGGGTTTGTGTTGCAGCAGACCGTTTGACTTTTAATTCAAAATTATTTGCAGGACCGATGCCCTTATGTTATTTCTGTCGTCAACTATCATTGATATCTGGATATTTTCCGGAAAGCCAAAACCCCCCGTTTCAGAAATTACTGGATCAATGACTTTCTTCAATTCAGTTGACAAATAACACGATAGAAAGACTGATGCAAATGCTGTGCACCATAGATAACCGATTGTTTGGTTTTGATTTTGAACCACATAGGTGCCTAGACTTTTACAATGAACGTAATTAATGTCACTAAAGCTTTGGTTGAACTTCTTCTAAGCCGAATAGAACATGAGAATTCTATTGGAGATTGTAAATCACCTTGAGTGGCAAATCTTTCCAGAGTTCCTCTTCAACAGCCCTTAGCTGCATTGTTCGCAGTGATGGCTTCACAAATTTCCATTCAGCACAGTTGATCACACAGTACTTAAGTCTTTCTTGTTAGTCATTTCGCATAGGCGGGTTTAAGTGAATGAAACTACAGGTAGTATCTCGCATACGGTCACTCGTTGGAGTGTAACTGGTACACAAACGCTTCAGAATCAGTTCCATGTTTCGTATAACACCTTTGATACCCGAGTTGACAGACTGCCTATTATCGCAACTGTTTGATATGTCTGTTTATTAATAATGTTTTGTATCTGGCATCAATAATTTTAAAGAAATATTTACTAAGGCCATCTGGCAACAACAACAACTTGAATTCAAGATTCTCAATAAACATGTAACTTGCAGCATGTCTGTCTCCATCGTCAATTTCTTTACAAATAATGTTACCAGACCAGGAATATAACATTGGCGACGACGAATGTGGAGGATCGGTATCTTCTTAAAAATAGACACTGCCGTTACAGCATCGTAATCCTACTGTTTTCGAACTGAAACCGATAGTATTCAAGATGCAAGATTCTGAATCTTCTCAGAGAATGGGCAAAATGCCAGTATTTCAAAGTACTGATTCTTTTGAAGAGTATCTGCTACAAGTAGAATTTTATTTTGAAGCTAATAAAATCAAAACTGATGCAGACAAAAGGGCTACTCTAATGACGAACATTGGAAAGGATGTTTTCTCAACGTTAAGAAGCCTACTACAACCTAGAAATATGAAGGAGGTACCTTATGACGAAATTGTTGAGGAGTTAAAGAAACATTTTTCTCCGCAAAGTTCGATCATCATGGAACGCTACCGCTTTCATAAGTTGAAACAAACTTCAGAGGATGTATCCAGCTTCATAGTCAACATCAAAGAACAAGCCAGTAAGTGTGCTTTTAATAATTTCCTGGATGAAGCCATTCGTGATAAGCTAGTTTGCAGCCTTGCAGATCAAAACATTCAAAATAAATTATTGAGTGAAAGAGACTTGGATTTCAAAAAGGCATGTGAAATTGCTTTGGCCATGGAAACAGCCAATAAAGAAGCCAAATCTTTGAAATTTGAATTCAGTAATGATGTCTTGAAAATTACAAATGCAAACAAAAATAAAAGAACCTTTAATAAGAAGACTGCACATCAAAACAATGTTGATAGCAAGAAAAATTCCCCAAGCTTCAAAACCAAACCCAAATGTAAACATTGCGGTAAGACACACAGAGATGAATGTGCATTTAAAAATGCCAATTGCTATAAGTGCAATAAAAAGGGACACATTTCTTCTATCTGCAGATCCTTGACAACAAATTTTGTGAAAGAAAACCTGGAAGATGTCAACACCTCTCTTGGCGAGTTCAGCATCAACACAGTTTCTGATTTTAAAGATGCCCCTGAACCATACTCCATAAACGTTGATATTGGTAATTCTTCTGTTCAAATGCAAATTGACTCTGGAAGTGCTCATTCCATTATGTCTTTAAACAAGTTCAAAAAGTTGCATTTGGGTCGTCTGGAATCGCTAGAAGCTTCTACATTGCGTTCCTATTCTGGTGAACTGTTGGAGGTAGTGGGACGATTCATGGTTCCTGTGAAACGTGGTAACGAGAAAATCTCACTGCCACTTGTTGTCATTAAGACTCAAAATAGACTTACCTTAATGGGTCGTTCTTGGATCGAACAGCTTAATGTAGACATTAAGACAGGTAACTTTGAAAAAGTAAATAATGTGTGCAGCTCTCCAAACACTATACTACCTGTTCTTACTGATGATACTAATATAATTGAGTATTGTAAAACAAATTTTCCCAATTGTTTTGATTTAAATAATTGTATTGGTATTTTGGGGGATCCAGTAAATATTGCTATGAAGAATGATACTGTTCCTATATTCTGTAAATCTAGATCAATCCCTTATGCTGTTCGACAATTAGTTGATAATGAGTTAGAGGTATTGATTCAGAAGGGTGTGCTAAAACCTGTTACTCATTCAAAATGGGCAACCCCTATAGTAGCTGTACCTAAAATTGATAGTGAAGGTAAAAAGACTGTAAGAATATGTGGGGATTTTTCAGTAACAGTAAACAAATTTTGTGAAACACAATTTTACCCTCTTCCGTCACAGGAAGATATTCTTACTAATGTGGGTTCCGGGAGGTATTTATCTAAAATTGACCTTTCTATGGCCTTTCATCAACTGCCTATAGGTTCTGAATCTCAAGAATTGTTAACTCTTAATACTCCTAAAGGTTTGCTACGATATACTAAATTACCTTTTGGCATAAAATCAGCATTTCTATTTCAACAAAAAATGGATAGTATACTGAAAGAATTTCCTTTTACTGACTGTTATATTGACGATTTGTTTGTGCGTGCTGCCACAAAGAAAGAATGCATACAAAGAACTCTCATGGTTTTACAGAAACTTAATATGTTCAATGTAAAAATAAACATTTCTAAATATGAATTTTTTAAAGAGAAAATTCAAATGTTGGGTCATGTAAAAGATTCTGAAGGTATACATCCTGTCAAAGATAAGTGCAATGATATTGTAAATGCTCCACTGCCTAGTAATATGACTGAGTTGAAAAGTTATTTAGGTTTGCTTTCATATTATCAACATTTTATTCCCAATTTGTCTACTAAGTTAAAACCTTTGTATAGATTATTAGAAAAGAGTGTTAAATGGGAATTTGATGAAAAATGTATTAAGGTATTTGAAGAAAGTAAAACTTGGTTAAATGAATATAATGTACTTGTGCACTATGACATGTCAAAACCCATTGTGTTACAATGTGATGCTTCAGATTATGGACTAGGAGCAGTCTTGTGTCATGAACTTTCTCCTGGTGTTTTGAGACCAATTTTCTTTGCATCCAAAACTCTTTCTAAGGCTGAGCGAAACTATGCTCAAGTTCATAAAGAAGCTCTAGCTATTATTTTTGGCATTAAACGTTTCAATAAATATTTACAAGGTCAAAAGTTTATAATTGAAACTGATGCAAAACCATTGTTAACACTATTGGGTCATGACAAACCTGTACCTGAAATGGAAAATTCTAGAATGCAAAGATGGTCTTTAATATTGTCTAACTATGATTTTGTTATGAAATACAAAAAGGGTTCAGATCTTTTGCTTGCTGATGCTATGTCTAGACTTCCTTCTAAAGACTATGAACCTGTAGATCAACTTGCTGAACAATTTGTTTATTATTTCTCTGACTTTGAGGACTTAACAAACAAAGAGATTGAAAAAGAGAGTGCAATCGATAATGAAGTAAGTCAGGCAATCACATTCACAAGATTTGGTTGGCCACATAATGTACCAGATCATTTAAACGAATTTTTTAAGTATCAAACGTAACGAATTAAGCTTAGAGAATAATTGTTTGTTAAGAGCCAACAGATTAGTAATTCCTAAGAGTTTGCAAAACAAAGTACTTCAACTTTTGCATGTTGAACATCCTGGAATTGTACGTATGAAGTATCTTGCTCGCAGTTATTTCTGGTTTCCTAAAATGGACAGAGAAATCGAAAATTTTGTAAACAAATGTGTTCCATGTCAAATAACAAGACCAAACGCAATTAAGGTACTGTAAAATAATTGGCCATTGACTGGTAAGCCTTTTGATCGAATACATATTGATTATGCTGAGTTGGAAAATCGAAATCTTTTGATAGTGAAAGATTCCTACTCCAAGTGGATTGATGTATCGCTTGTCAAGAGCACAACTTCAAAATCCACCATTTCAAAACTCAGAACATTGTTTTCAATCTTTGGACTACCAACTCAAGTAGTTTCTGACAATGCTGCCCAATTCAAATCAGAAGAATTTCTGAGATTTTTCAAATCTAATGGAATTGAGGTTAAAAATTCACCACCATATCACCCAAATTCAAACGGAGCAGCAGAAAAATCGGTCAATATTGTTAAAAACATGTTAAAGAAACACAAATTCTGTAATCGACAGTATGATAGTTTTCAACATAGGCTAGATAGTGCTCTATTTGCTTATAGAAATACGCCATCTTCTGTCACTCTGAAGACTCCTGCTGAACTGTTGTTCAAGTTTACACCTCAAACAAAGCTCACACAGCTCCGAAGTGATCACCTTACTCGAGAGAAAAAGTATAGAGAATCTCAAGAGTCTCATTCTCAAGAATATGCTTCGAGATATTTTGATTTATATGAAAAAGTATGGGTTCGTTCTACTCGTAATATGGAAATTAAATGGTTTCCGGGTGAAATCATAAAAATTGTTAGTGCGAACACCTATCTTGCTAAAGTTCATAATCAAGTACGATTTGTTCATGCAGATCATTTAAGAAAACGAGTACCAAGTGACACATTGGAAATACCAATTAGTGAAGTACCAATTCCAATAAGCTCTCCCATTGGTTCAGCTCCACTTTCAACAATTGCTGACAATTCTTCGACTTCTCAACCTGTACCAAGCGTTAAGTTAAACCAAGAAAAACTTGAAGAAAAACCTGAGTGTGAAGCAGATGTTCAAACACCGCTTACCCCTGCTAAGACTGTTAAGTGTTCCCCAGCTTTAAATTCAAGCCCCCTGGTGAGAACTCGACCAAAGCGAAACATAAAACCACCTAAAAGACTGAATTTATAAACTCTTAAGAACTTAACAAGTCATTACTTTTATAATTTTTGTATGATTATGTAGTTAATAACTATACAATGTTATTCTGTAACTCTGATTTTTTTTTTTAGGAGGAGAGTGTTTGATATGTCTGTTTATTAATAATGTTTTGTATCTGGCATCAATAATTTTAAAGAAATATTTACTAAGGCCATCTGGCAACAACAACAACTTGAATTCAAGATTCTCAATAAACATGTAACTTGCAGCATGTCTGTCTCCATCGTCAATTTCTTTACAAATAATGTTACCAGACCAGGAATATAACAGCAACCAACTTTGTTACATCTATGTCATTGACGTCGCATGTCCAAAACTTACGATGTGCTTTCCTTGCGATAGGTTTCAGTTTATTTTCTAGCTTTGAAAGCGCGTTATTTGTCGTGGTATGAACTGCTTATTTTTCTCAAAATGTTGTAGTGGTCATTTAATGGTATTAAAGCTCGTTTCCAGGTCTCTTCTAACTTACTTGCAACTTATTGACACGCGGAGAAAGTGTATTTAAATACACTGTTCTTTGCTTCTCTTTTGAATGCCAATATACGCACCTTATTACGTTTTTCGTACATAGGAAGCATAATCGTGGGCATGTTACAGCCTGACCCAAATATAGGACAAATCATACCTTTTCTTAACAAAGCTACAGTACAGTATTAGTCCAAGTACACAAACAAACGTCACACAATAAAATTTAATTTACTTTACAAAAACAGCGCTAACCGGTTAGGCGTCCAATTCCGTAAGCCGCTGACGACTGCACTTCAGGGTAGTAGGGCTGATTCATGATGTGGGCGGGAGGGAGTTGGGTCGAAAAAGTTTGAAATGTACACTTTACTGCTAATTATTCAGTAATCGTCACTTTTTTAGGATTTATATTGTAAAAAATAATTATTTTTACTGTAAAATCATCTTACCAAAATTAGGACTTTTTTGCATTTTTTTCGAAAATTCAACCCCTTAGTGGCAGTGTAAAATTTAAAAAAAAAATTTCCCCCTAATCTCTTTATCATAGAACATCTTTTCCACATACGTAGGTTCTGATTAATAATAATAATTTTTTTTTCTCCATAGAAGAATGATCTTGAAGAAGCATGAATCGGGGTGATCGGTTCATGCATAATCGAAATTTCGGTCTACAAACCTGAAATTTCGGAGAACGGTACCAATCCGAAAGAAAGACTCCGGAAGAAAAAACTACTTTTTCCGCAAGAAAAATTGCAGAAAAAATATGATTTTCTTTGAAATTAGTGAAAATAAACGGAAAAATATGAAAATGAAAAAAATTATAATAAAAAAACGCAGATGGCGGAAGAATCCCTGGAAAACTGATACGTGGTGCGGAGACATACAACTACCGATGAATCATCACAGAAATGCAAGAGGTTTTCAGCCAACAGACATACACCAAATTAAAAAAAAATGGCGTCATTAAGACGCCATTTTTGCGTCATTAAGACGCCAAGAAATGGCACATAGTTCGGCGCAAAAAAGAATTCAATGAGGGAAAAAAAAATGACCTCTGCAAAAAATGATACTGCATTTTGAAAATGGTTAGACTGATTAAATACATGGCCTAAAAGTAAAAAAATTTAAATAGTATATCATTCGATACCATCCTGCGCCCTTACGAAGGTACTATAATCGATAAATATGCGTTTTCCCGTTGTTTTTCCATTTTTATTTATTTCTCTGCTCTCAGTATTTTATGTTTGATGATTGTTTTAATGTTTATGTCTAATTAAGTGAATAGCAGATAGTAGATTTAGAAAATTAAGTCTTATAACTAATATTTCGCGCAAAGATTTAAACAAATGATCTTATTGTAACAGCAACATATTCCATAAGCAGTTTGTAAAATTAATTTTTTTTTTGTAAAAATATTCTTATATTCCAATTAAAGAAACGAAATATAATACAACAATTTTATTATCTTAGTAATGATATTTACAAGAACACCAGATACACAGATAAGATTTCATAAAGAAATATTTGTATTACCTTTCCTTTTCAACCTTCTAAGATTAAAAAAAAAATGGAATTTTGTTCAGAACAAAATAGGAGATTCTAAAATAAAAATATTGGTGCTTTTTATTTATAGGGTTGATATTTTATATAAATAGTTTCTCTCCATGTTACAAGATATTTTAACATCTTCCCCAATGATATAAAAACAGACAACTTCAAATAATTCTTATATTTTTTCGAGGCATTGCATTCAAGAGAAGGTTAACAGATTATTGAGGCAGAGAAGAACATTATAACAGATTATAATTCGAAAATCAAACCAAATATTTACAAGACTATTTCTTTCTTTGGAGGATAAAGAAGTAAAACAGTAATCACAAACTCAATTTTATTGAAATGGAAAATAGGTTTGTTGCTCAATACCTCAATTTAGACATAAATAAAATGCTTATAGCTTCTCTAATAGCACACATCCTGCCAGGGAGGTCCCTGGGAAGTCATTCGTAGTCCCGGGGATGACTGGGGACCTCCCTGGGAGGATGTGTGCTATTAGGGTTATTAACCCTTGGTTAGGCGCACGACCTTTTGTCTCACGGTTAGTCATGTGGAGGACAAATATTCCCCAAATTCAAATTTTTGTGCCTACCATTAAATTTGTGAACAAATATTAAAGTGGGTATTTTAATTAAAAACACAACGTTATTGAACTGAATAAAGTAACAATTCAAAAATGTTTAAAATAACTTGATAAAAACTAAGAAAGCTTTGATCATGTGCTGCCATCCATTGAGAAATTGAGATTGTGCGAGACATTCGTAAACCACGCGACTAACCAAGAGTAAAATGTTTTTTTTTAGAAGCTCTCTTTCAAAAGCAATCAAATTTTACTCAGTGTCATAAAAATTTAACACTATAATTTATCTGCTAAATATATTATAATGTACATAAATAAACAACAGGGAAGATATGCAGTAAAATTTCAAGTTACTAAAACAGTTGTCAGAAGTGAACAAAAATAGTCAATTTTTCAAGCACCTTATTGAATCAAAAGGTCACTTGCATTTTAATATTAAAATCTACTAGAGTACATTCTCAGCATAAAATAGTTACCTTTTTACATGTAAATACTTTATTAATTTTACTGTTATGGTGACACATGTTTGAGACAGAATACTTCCCACAGCATTCTTTTTTGTAAGGTAGTCAAGTCATGTTGAAGCAGTTCATTTCAGATTTTTCATTCAAAAATTATTCTACAAACCCAAAAATTTGAAAATCTATTTAGCAGTATATGTTTTGTAACAAGCCTAGCATAATTCCTTCTCGCTGGAAAAAAGTGCTCAATGTTAAGTATTTTGTTAATTGGATTATAATAATTTAATTGCTTGTGTGTGGAATTTTTCACTTAAACTAGTATATATACAAAATTAAAAAATATTAATGTATATAAATACATATAAATGAGTTAATATCAGAAGTTATTAAATTATTCTTAATATTACTTAGGTAGGGACAACATAGTAGAAAATGAAATAAATACATCAACAGAAAAAAATCCTTTCTGTATGATATGATAACAAAGAGGTATGTTTAGTTGCCAGTTCTCAAATGAAATACCTTAGTCCTGATTAAAAAATGATAACAAACAGTGTTCACATATAACAGAATATAATAAAGTTTAAATAATTTATTGCATCTTAGGCCTATACAATGTCATATTTAGGATATAATTTTTCAATACCCTTCTTAATCATTTTGATTTTTTCATCACTCACCATCAGTGACATATAAATATGTCCACTTTATCTTAAATCACTATCTCACCCTATGTACACATAATAATGCATATGTTTATTTACATTGTGCTAAAAAGTTTTTGATGCAAAAAGCATGCTTGGACTGCCGGGTTTTTATTCTATTAATGGTTTAAGATCTAAATTAACTCTGCTTGATTTACCATACAAAAATATGTTTCCGGTGTAAAAATATTGCAAATTAAAATTTTATAGTAAATATTTGTTAAGAGCATATAAATTCAATTAAATACTATTAAAATCTCAGTAGTTTTGCATTTGAGTAACTACAAAATAATATCTTAATTTAAATAGTTGTAGTTCAAAAAGACTATTGAATATTAATTAAAACGTTTCTTCATTATCTAATAACCACCACATGAAAAGCATTACTGAATGTTTTACATTTAATCACATTAGTAAGTTGAATATTCAATATATCACAAATATAAAAATTCCATTATAATGTACTCCATGGTAAGAAAAATAATTTGAAACATAGATTGCAAGAACTAAAAATGTCAGACTAAGAAAAGGAGTCAAACAGATAGCATTTTACTTTTTGAAGTACATTTTCATGTGTAATTTTCTAATAAATTTTCAAACATATTCCATAAAATCGTGAAGGTAAGAACTATTTTATAAATGGTCTTATACAGTCAACCCTTAGTACAATAAAACACCATTTATAGAGCCATAAAAAAAATTGTAAATTTTCAAAGTTCATAATAATACCAAAAGGGCAGTAATATTTACATTGTTTTTGTGTTTGGTTTTCAAGCTATATTTTACTGTTCATAATTTAAATGTATTAATAAATGAATTCATTTATTTTGTACGTTAATTTAGTTTTCAGCAAATTTTGAATAGTGAATCAGCTTCTATGAAATTAGTTTTGGGAATTGAAAACCACTCGAACATATCAGGCTTATCTAAAGAATACCAATAAGCAAATTACCTTTGAAGAAACAATCCATAAGAAGTGCCCTAAAGGGTAGAATACCCATAAACGACATTCCTTTAAGTGACATGGGAGGAATCCATACTACTTCATAATTAAAAATGAAACTAAAACTCAAAATTTTTAGAATCTAAATGATTTAAATAATAGAAATATTATCTATAAACAGTGCTTTAACATACTTTAAGATGTCATCTGAAAGTTAGAATAAAGAACATAAACACATCTTGTTTCAAAGAATGGAAAGGGTATTGCTGAGTTATGGGCCATAAATGAAGTAACTCCAATATTTTGTTAAGAAATTCAAAAAAGAGGGGAATTGAATAAAACTATATATCCATGCATTTCCAAAATTCATCCATTCTTCATAGTTTTGAGGAAAATTTGGTGATAAATGAGAATCTACCTTTATAGCCTGCTACTATCTATGAAGCAATTAGTTCAATTAAAAAGCTTATGCTTCTTGGAATAGCTAGTTAATTTATGTCACGAGAATAATCTTAATGTTGATCAGGAAAGTTAATAAGTATTGAGGATATTCTCTGATGTGGACAGAATACAGAAAACATTGTTAAAAGTATACAACATTTACAGTTTACTTTAATTCATCACTTAATTCTATCAACAAGATTCATATATCTGTTCAACATACTTTTAGTCATACTTAAAGCTCACCAACAATCAGTATTTTCTACTAAAGGCTTTTACACTTCATCTCAACAGCAAGATAACACTTATAAAAAAAAGCAAAGCCCAACACCACTGTGACTGCAAATCCAGCCACTTAGTACATAAAAGAATGATATATATCTTAATATTACATAGTTATTAACCTAAATTGAAATACAATAAAAATCACTGGCTTTGAAGCACATTTCTATTCTTTCTTCATTGAAGAAAATTAAAAAGTAAAGAATTGTCAAGACTTATCTACTTTTAAACGTTTCTGCATCAAACTGAACCATTGAATTATTATACCTCAAAAATTACAATAGCAATTTAATGAGCATTTGGATTCCTTTAAAAATATAGAAGTGAATATTTTTTCCATAAATTCATTTTCTGAAAATCTATTCTAACATAAAAATATTGACTGATTAAAAGTCAAATTTGATTTAAAAAAACTAACAGCATGAAGGCACATTTAGAATAAGAAATTTAAATGTACGATTTTTCCCAATACCTAATGTTGTTGTAGATTTATGAAATAAATTTTAACCAGTAATAATTTTCCTACAACTTTGATTCAAACTAATAATGTGGCAATAAAGTTTGTCAATTATTTTTGTAAAAACTATCACATCAGTAATTTTTTATAAAGATGGGGATGTAAGTTAAATTGATAAAGCTGAATAACTTATGCCCACAAAAACTTAAAGACTAATCAATCCATATATGAGGTTAAAAAATTCTATTTCTTTCATTCAAAATAAAATTGCATATTTTCAAAACTAAGATGGAAAATAAAACTAAGCAAATTTGTTATAGTATTAATTATAAAGATGGTAAACACTCAAGATTGACTTTGAAATATTGAATAGTTTATATAGTTATATTTTTCTATCTGAAGAAAACCAGATCTGCAAATCTGTGAACCTGCTTGGCTAATTAAACAATACTGGATGAAACAGCTGATTACATTTTCACAGCTAAAAATCCTGCTCTTATCATTTAAAAAAATATGCTTGATGATATATTAAAATTAAATCCTGGTACTTACACTCTACTAGAACACATACATATACTTTAATTTACATTACACAGCAGATTTTCTGTGTTTTTTATTATTATTATTATTATATATATATATATTTTTTTTGTTGCTATAAATGATTTTATAGCTTTTTTTATAAATAAAAAAACTTTATTGAATCTGCAGTTAAGCCCTTTTTAACCTGTTTTACACTATTTCTAAAAATTTCAGGAATAGAAACAAATGTACCTAATATCTCTCAATCCGAGTTTGGTTTGAATAATTCTTTACATTTGTGCAGAAAATCTGTTACAATATATGCATTAATATTAAACAGATCTTAAAAGGAAAGTATAGAATTTTGTAGAGCTTATTTATTAATCGATATATTTTTCTTAGTCACATAATGAGAAGAAATTAACAATCAGGATGAGATAAATATTTCACATTAGTGAAGATTATATTCTATCTTTATAATTTCAATATTTAACAAGTAACAAATGGACGTCTAAACATTTTGGTGTGCATATTTAACACCTATCACCACAATATATACATTACAAATTATAATGAAAGAAGTATGCATAAATATCTTTTATACTCTTCTTGGCCAACGATTAAGGTGTAGTAAGTTCACATTAAAATCACGGGCAAATAAATAATGTTAACTTCCATAAACTCTGGAATGAGTCACAAAATTTCCCTGATACAAAAATAGTCCATAGATCAGTTCAGCCCAATAAAAGTTCATTGAAGAAAAGTATAACTGTTCATGAATTACACCTTCTTCATGACTGGATTCATCTCCACGCTTTTTTACAAATTCTTTTATATATAAATAATAGCTCAGTTTATGTCACAGGGAAAGAAAATTTGCACTTTGTTCCATTGAACATCATGCTCCAGTGCAATCAATCTCAACAATGTCTTTGGGTACATCAACAAATTGATACACTAAGCGTTGACCATCCACTTTGGCCAGGATACCTCTCTGGTAGTAATACCTGCAAAAGTAAATAATACACATTTTAAAATAGTAATACATGAGATACTGAATATCCCAATAGCAAAATTTGTTAAGCTTTTTCTGCAAAAACATTTTGGATATCTTAAAATATTTCTGCAGGAATTAGCTAAATTTTAGAATTATTTAATGAACATTTGATATTGCTATAAATTACCTCAATGGTTTACCATTATATTTTATGGTATAGTCAAATAAATCATTAGTAAATTAAAATTTCATTTGATATAACATGTTGAATGCCCTGTCAGCCTTTGGTGGCTGTGGCTGATAGTGTAAAATATTATATAACAATGTAAATTGTGTAGTAAAACTACACAATTTACATTGTTTTGAGTAATTACTGAAAATTCATTTAAAACTTACTTAATTTTTATTTATTACAGGATTATATCATTAAGGCATTTTAATGGATTTTATTGAAACACAGTAAACATATAAACGGTTGTCCTTAGCAGGTATCACAAAATGTGACAGCTCGTTTCGTTATTTTCCTGGCCATTGCTCTAGCATATTGTGTCACATTTTTTTCATAATATATTGTTTTGTTGTAAAAGGAACCCGGGTCGCGAAACAAATGATAAACAAGACAAAATATACTTGGTGCATAACGTCTATAAGCATTTAATTCTAAAAGTAAATATATTCTACTGCAATAAGATCCAATGAACCTAATATTACACAGCTGTATCAAGTAAACTTCAATGTGTTAGTAGTGAGCTTCGCATTGCTAAATCGCAATACCAGCGTTTCTAAGCAGCGCACTTGGTCTGACGGGGATTTCCTTAAAAATTCGCATGGAGCTCAACGTGTTAAAGATAATTTTAAAACTAAGTTAACATTAGCCTCTTTAGAACTGCTAGTTAATATTTTTGATACTTTAAATGTGCCTATAAATTTGAATATGAAATTGTTTTCAAATTTACTACTTCATAGTATGAACCATGCTTGACTGCCTTTAAAATGTTCTCTTTTTTTTAATATTTCAAGGAACCACACATCATTATTTGGTTTGGCCCATGTTTCATTACTTTCTAATAGTTGAAAGAAAGACGTGATCAAATTTTAAATATTGGATCTAAGTTAAGCCAAGCTAAGTCTAGCTTTTAACATTGGCCTTAAAATATTCGATCTATTAAAACAAGGCCTAGTTAATATTTATAGTAATCATATCAGAAAAAATAGCTTACACACAGCTAATATTTTTTCCGTTATATATTTACTTGCATATAAGTACAAGCTGTAATGTAAAAAGAGCCAAAAAATGTGCTAGTCAGTAAAAATTTCATATTACAAGCGGAGTCCAATTATATTCATTTAAAATAGTAGAAATAAAAAGTGATAAAATATTTTGAAACAGTATGTTTTAGAAAACTACAAGAAAAATAGAATATATGCTTATTATTTTGAAATAAAGAGTTACAATGAAGCGAGGACAATTACAGCACACGTTATGTATAATAATATAATTCATCACGTACAAAATTTAAATGTGGATGTTTCTAGCTTTAGTTTTTAAAAAGTACAAAATAAACCGAAATTAAGAATATCGTTTTCAATTGCTGACTGAATTAATATTAATTTAGGAAAATATCTTTCCTCACTACAAAAAATCATTCTTTAGATGGTTGGTTGGTTGTATTCAGATTATCTGGCGCCGTCAGCAACACGAGGGCTATAATGCGCCGAAACATTTCGTCATTTAACAAACCAACATACATTTACAAACACCCATGCCAACACGGGACTCGAACCCGCAACCTCGCGGTCTAGAAGCCAGCACGCTAACCACTATACCGTTTGGTCCATTCTTTAGATGGAAAATTTAACAAGACAAATTAAAAGTTTCGTCATGGTAGGATTTAATACTTAAATGGCATTTAAGGAATAACGGACAATGAAATAAATGTATTATATGTTTGGATAAGGCAGTGAGTTGACTTAGTGTAACAAAATGAATTAATTGTAAGCTCATTTTTTAAGTAGTTTTCAAAATTGTGAGCTTGAAAAGGGCTGTGTTCGGTTTTGAATCATAAATGGTCGAAGATCCCACTGGATTTTAAGTAATTTATGCTATACATTGCAATTTTAACCTTTAGATTTTCCAAATTAAATTTAACAAACATTAATGTATTTATTGCAGTAACCTATATTTATTACAGCAATGTATTTTTTGCAGTAACATTATGTAATAGTAACATACATACAGCCAATTATTAAAAACAAACTAATTGCAAGTGTACAATTCGATTTAAAAGTCTGGTATCAAATTTGAAAGTTTGGGCACATAAAGGTAAAACCATAAAGTTATATAAATATATATTTTTAATACATCAAAGAAATGTATTAAAAATATATATTTATGTATAAGAATGCTGTTAGCATTAAAGAAATTTCCCAAGGTAAATGCAGATTTCTTATAAAACTGTAGCTAACACTTCATGTGCTAATAAAGAAATGCAAATGCTTTCAAAATGCGCTTATCCCAATCAATGACAATTTCAGCAATGTGACCAAAATGTAAATGGTAAATTAAAGAAAATGGATGAATTTGGTAGCATTCTACTTCACTCGGTACTACCTATACACCAGGGCCATAGGCTGGGAGAGGGGACTCTTTACTAATTACTAATGAATTTTTTTTAATGAACTATTTATAATAAAATTAGTAAGAACTGTAACTGAAAATCAATTTAGTACTAAAAAGTCTGTTTATTCTTTTAAGTCGATGACTAATTTACAGATCTCAAAAATAGATTAGCTAATTTTTTGGCTAAATGTTAAAGAAGAAATAAATAATAAAATTTTTTGATCCGAATAAATAAAAGATCTTTGGATGTGAGTGCATAACGTTCACGTTCATTTATAATAAATACATTTTGAAACATAGTTTGCAGCATATTTTTCCGATAGAAATATTTTTGATATTTAAAATTTGATGCAAACACCAAGCACACACAGTTTACAGAATCGGCGCTGTGTTAATGAATATAAGAATTGGCAATGCATATAAAGGATTTATACTAGCAACTTTGTTTTTATGGGTTATATTATTGTGTAGATAAATTAAAGTACATAAATTATGAAGTGTGCAAAGTGGTGGTCAGTTAATATTTACAGAAATTTACAAAATTTTATTACCAAAAATCACATTAACCCATTAACTACAGTTGGCAAGGAACTTGCCAAATGAAATTTTAGTTTTTTTCTTCGCTAATAAATTGTGACTGTGGTTCCACTAAGTGTTTTTTAGAAATCAGAAAAATAATTTTCCAAACAAAAATTTGAAAAATTCAAAATATACCTTAAATGATCTAAATAAACAAGGTAAAAGCTAAAAACAATTGCCGCTTATCCATTTCAAAGTAGTCTTTAATGAATTAATTAAAGTTAATCTGCAATAAGTTGTTTATTCCGAGTTGTTTATAAAAAAAACTACATAAATATGCACTTTTTTTAAATTTTATGAACAGAGGTAGATGGTAAAATGATTTTTTTTAGAAAGGGAAAGAGTGCCTAGAAGCTTTACGTAATTTTAGGGGTATGGGTCAATTACACATGAGCGTGACATAGGAGGAGGTCCAACAAAGTCACAATTTTGTGTGACGTAATTTATGTATATCAGATGAATAAAAATATTTTTTCAACCCCTCACCCAAAATGAAAGAATCTATTTTACAATTGAATATAAATTTCAGTCATAGTTCAACTTATCAAAGTTAAAAACTTATATAAGTTTGCTCATACAGAATCTTTAGAATCCTGCAATCAACTTCTGCGTCATCTTAAAAAACTTATTAAAATTATTCATTGCTAATGACTTTTGCCTGTCAGTTTAGTTAAATGTTCTAAAAGAATACTCTAAAGATACTATAAGACTACTCTACTCAAAACAATCAGTATCCTTTGCTAAAAATTTTGGCATAAAATAGTCATACAGGAAAAATACTACTAATTGGAAAAAGGCATTTGGATTATAAACTGTATGGTAATTGGTTACGTATGTATTTGTATCATTACCCTAATGTCACAACTAAATAACGGCAAAACTATAGTTTTGAGAAAAAAGCATTTGAAAGTTTTTCAAAGAATTGAAATCGTACTACATCCTTTAATTTATATAGAATATAATGGGACCTTGCTACAGTTATCCACTAGTAGCACACAATAAATGCAGGACTCATTGTGCATGTATTTAAAAAATGACAATTTTATTCATATGACAATGTAGTATTAAAGTGATAGTATAACAATAGCTCAGTATTTGTTATTCAATAAAAATAAATTCTTATTAGATTGGTAAAAAAACACAATTCAATGACTTTTGTCAAATCAATCAATGAGTCAAATTTGATCGATAAATTTTCGACTAAGCTGGTGATTAATATGTCTGTAACAAGATATATTCTGAATATCAGAAATTAAAGGAAGAGCTGCCTTCCTTTTAGATTTTGCAATAGTAAAAGAGCTAAGTAATTTTTACTTCATCTTTGCTATTGCAATCCAATACTATACTTAACATTCATTCTGAATCTTTTATTTTGATTCAACATTATATTTAAATTTCATAAGTCAAAATTGTCTACTAACCACAAAATAGTTAGTAAAATACATTACAATCAAACATTTATCAGTATTAAGGCCAACAAGAAAAAGAAAATCCTTCAGGTTGTACGCTGTGTTTTGTAGTTAAGTGTAATGTGTTGCAGTCCTTATGCGCAGTATTAATATACTCTTAACTAAAGAGAGTAACGATTAGAAACTTGTTTTATTAACAAACCGTTTTTGAAAAGAAAAATAACTACAAGATGAAAGTAGAAGTTACTAAAATTAAACCTTGTCAAATCATTTCAAACGGTTACAGTTAAAATAGTCAACACTCCTCCTCCTCGTTTTAAATAATTTGACAACACCGTCTCAAAACAATATGCCTGTTAGGTGACAATGGTTTGGTTAACAAGTCTGCTAGCATTGATTCGGTGGGACAATATATACAGTCAACTTGTTGGTTGTCAACACAGTTTTTAAAGAAATGAAACTTAGTGTCAATATGTTTTGTTCGATTAGAGAACTTCCCAATTCTAATCAAACATAGGCAACTCTGATTGTCCTCATAAATTGTTGTTGCATAGTTCATATCTTGATGCATGTCCTCCAACAAACGGTGCAACCAAAGAGCTTCTTGACAAGCCCCAGATAATGCAATATACTCTGCTTCGGTAGATGATAATGATACACATGTTTGTTTCCTACAACACCAACTGATGACTCCTCCATTTAAGAAGAACACATATCCACTGTTCGACTTCCTTGTCCTGTGATCTTCAGCCCAATTAACATCAGCATATCCATAAAGTGTAGAATTTTTCTGAGCTACATTGCTGAGCTCAAGCTTCAGATTGTTAGTAGACTGGAGATATTTTACAATTCGCTTCAATTGCATCCAATCTTCTTGATTTGGCGAGGAAACCTTTTGTGCTAGAATACACTTACTGAAATGTCTGGTCGTGTATTGACAGATACATATAATAAACGACCTAGTAAGTGTCTATACTTGGAGTTATCTTTCAGAAGATCATTATATTCAGTCTTCCCATAATTCTGATCCATTGGTATCTTAAATGGCTTTGCAGCCTCCAAACCAAAATCAATCGCAATTTTCTTGATATAATCAGATTGGCAAAGTTGAAAATTTCCATCCGAATTTTTCTTAATTTCTACACCAAGATACTTTTGAATAACGCCACGATTTTTCATTTCAAATTCTTTAGATAACATTTTCTCTACTTCTTTTACCTCATCTTCACACCTTCCAGTGACGATAATGTCATCCACATAAATAAGAATATAACAACAACCATGTCCTGATTTTCTGGAATATAGACATGGATCCACTACACTTTGCTTGAAATTTGAATTGATTATAACTTTATGCAATGTTTCATTCCAAGTTTTAGCTGCTTGTTTCAAACGATAAATACATTTCTTTAATAAGCACACTTGAGAAGAATCATCACTAAATCCTGGAGGTTGTTTCATATATATGGTTTCATTCAATTCTCCATTTAAAAATGCTGTTTTTACATCAAAGTGATAGACTTCTAGCTTTTCTTTAGCTGCAACTGATAATAAAGTACGTAAAGTTGTTTGGCGTACAACTGGAGCAAAAGTTTCGTCATAATCCTCACCATATTTCTGGGAGTAACCTTGAGCCACAAGACGAGCCTTGAATTGCTGAATGCTTCCATCTGTGCTTCGCTTGACTTTATACACCCATTTACTTCCAACTACATTTCTGTTTTCAGGAAGACTGCATAGTTCCCAAGTACTATTTTCTTTTAATGATGCTAATTCTTCTTGCATTGCTTCAAGCCATTCATTTTTGTATTTGCTGGAAATTGCTGCATTGTATGATTTTGGCTCTTTAATTTCTTCTATAGCAAAATTACATTCTTCAACCATTTTGGAGCAACACCTTTGGTTGATCTCTCTGAAACACGAGTTGTAGGGAGTTCAGAATCTTTATTATTCTCCTCCTCAATTTCCACTTTTGTTTGGCCTAATTGAAACTTGAAATCATTTGTTTGTTTGTGAAAGTCCTCAGGTTCTTTATGATGTTCTTCTACGCTAAACCTTACATCTCGACTGATGACAACCTTTTGTGAAGATGTATTGTAGCATCGATAAGCTTTCGACTGTACATCATATCCCAGGAAAATCATTTCTATTCCTGTGTTATCCAATTTATGACGTTTCTGTGTTGGTACATGAACAAAGCATTTGGAGCCAAATATTTGGAAATTCTTTACCTTGGGCTTTTCTTTATTCCAAAGTTCATAAGGAGTTAGCTTCTTTGCTCAAGTAAGAACTTTGTTCTGGATGAAATTTGCAGTTACCACAGCTTCACCCCAAAATTTATTGGTTAAGCCTGCGTCAATAAGCATGCAACGTGCCATTTCTAAAAGATATCTATTCTTTCTTTCCGCTGTACCATTTTGCTGTGGTGTATGTGCTGTAGTTAACTGAATCTGGATGCCCTTGTTAGCAAATTATTTCTTGAGATCAGTATTGAGATATTCTCCTCCTCGATCAGAACGAATTTTCTTTATTTTTCTGTCAAATTTGTTTTCGACAAGTGCTGCATAGCCTTTTAAAGTATCAGCAACTTCTGATTTGTTTGACAACAAATATATATGAGTGTATCTTGAGTAGTCATCTATAAAACTCACCACATATCGTTTTCCACTAGGTGTCACAGTTTGCATTAGCCCACAAACATCTGTATAGATTAAGTCTAATGGAGCTCTTGATTCACTAAAAGACTGTCTTGGAAATGGTAATCTGGTCAGCTTTCCTTGCATACATGTATCACACGACATTTTGATTCCACAGTCAACTATCTCTAAACCATCCAAAAGACCTTCAGCGTGCATTTTCTTTATTGCTTCAGGATCACAATGTCCCATTTTTCGATGCCACAAATGAATACAATTGTCCTTATGTTCCATCACTGTATGAACTTTACTTGCTAGATATACTTTAAATAAATTTCCATATGAGTTAGCAAATCCTATCTGCTTACCATCTTTAAAAATATCACAGCCTTCCTTGTTAAAGGTAACTGAAAAATCACTCAAATTTAGCTGCCTGACAGAAACTATGTTTCCAAGAACTTTTGGAGCATAAAACACTTCAGTAAGAACAACAGGTGTCATTACTTCTTGATTTTTAAACATCAACTTTCCAGATCCAATACCAACTACATCAATTAATTCCCCATTGGCAACTTCAATCTTATCCTTGTATGATGTGTTTAGTGATGTGAAAAACTCTGTCATTGGTTACATGTCGAGTAGCACCAGAATCTAAAATCCAACCATCTGATTGAACGTCAAATGTAAACAATTGATCTTTATGTTCAACGGCATTAACTTTATTTTGATGATTACCCTTCCATTTTCTGTACTTCTGGCAATCTTTTTTGAAATGGCTATTTTTCTTGCAGAAATAACAAGTTATCGAATGTTTCTTTAAATCTTTGTTGGAAACTGACTTTAACATCCTTTCTAAAGAGCTGCATGAAGTCGCTTCTGCATGTTGCATTCTTTCAAATTCAACTATAGCCTTCTGCTGAATGACAACAAACGACACTTCCTTTTCTGAACGAGTTTCTAATGCTGTTATTAAAGGATTATAACTCCTAGGCAAACTGCTCAACAGCATAGCTACATTCCAACTGTCAGATAACGACTCTTCACCAATGTCCCTAAGCTTTAAAAACAATTCTTGGATGTGCGTAATATGCTGCAGAACATTTTCACCTTCTTCGAGCTTCAAAGAACAAATCGTTCGCATCAGATGTACTTTGTTTGTTAAGGTACTTTTCTTGTGATACTCTTTCAAAGCATACCACATTTCTTTAGCTGTAGATTTACCTCGGATGTGAATCAGCTGATCATCCTCCACAGAAAGTCCGATATATGCTTGTCCTTTGCTATCAGCTATTTCCCACTCGGCAATAAGTTTTCCATTGGGATCCAAGTCCGCATTTGGCCTTTCACCATCTATAATCTTTTTATACAAGTTTTCCTTCATCAAAAGTAGTTTAACTTTATATTTCCTGTTGGGGTAATTCTCATTATTGAGCTTTATAACGTTACTTTGATCAGCCATTGTGCTTTTGCACTTTATGAACGAAAGTCAAACTAGGAAGTAAAACACAAACTAACTTTTCAAATCGATACTCAACTTTCCTTAAATGCATCCGCGCGCCCATAACCTGTTGCAGTTCCTTATGCGCAGTATTAATATACTCTTAATACTCTTAACTAAAGAGAGTAACGATTAGAAACTTGTTTTATTAACAAACCGTTTTTGAAAAGGGAAAAAACTACAAGATGAAAGTAGAAGTTACTAAAATTAAACCTTGTCAAATCATTTCAAACGGTTACAGTTAAAATATTCAACATAATGGTCAAATAAAGATCAATGGACATTAACTACATCTAATTAAATAGTAAAAATATATCTTGGTTTAAACCATTAGCCTTTATTTTGACAATCCAGTCAACAGTGTCTCCAACCTATAATGAAGTACAAGTCAAAGTACCTATTATGGTTGAAGTTAAGTACATATCACACACTGAGTGGCCGAAATATTAATACAACCTGCACTAATAATATCCACCTCTGGCTTTGATAACTGTAGGTATTCTTCTAGCATTAAAAGTTGCTGAAACTGTTGAGTCTGTTTTATATATATAAACACTACCCATGCTAACAAAATAGCAGTTTTAATTCCTCTGGAGCTCAACATAATGTCATTTGACATCTCTTTCATATATGAGCCACTTACACTTACTGTTTGGTTTTTTTATCTAAATTTTTGGCCTAGTTGTATCTTTGAAGGAACAATACACAGTTGTGCAAGAAAAACCAAGAAGGTTAACACTTTGAAGATGAACTGGTTCTTCTGCCATACAAAATCATGCTGTGTTCAAAGTTAGTATATCTTTTATTTTTCCAATGAACAAGCAAATTTAAACATTTGCAGGGCTGCCACTGACTATAAGCTTTGAAAATAGTTGCTTTAGTAGCCCCAGATGTTAAAAATAGTACCCAAAATAGTAGTCTCAGAAGTTGAAAATAGTAGTCTTTTTTCAAGTCGACAATAGAGAGCGGATTTTTAATTTTTTAAGCGATATTCTAAGTAATTAAATAAATTGCTTCGAAATTGAAATTATTTTTTATAAACTTAGCTACAATATTAAAACTTTAATCGTTATTTATCAATTGACCTACACAACGATATCGATCCTCACACCGACACACATCAGGACATAACGTCTATATAACACCAACGGAAGCCTTGATGAAAGCCCGGACTAAAACAACGCAAATCTCGGCAGTTATAGCATCAGCACCAAAACGGCTGAGCAAATATCGGGAAAAGCAGCTGTTAAATCCTTAAATCAGCGTAAACTTTGGCGAAAATGACTATCACTTCAATGTAAATATAAGCGATAGTGCCTTTCCTACCGATGCAAATCTCGCAATCGGCCTATTACATCAACATAATACGCAGCAAAAATGGCCGTCACAACAACGTAAATCTCAGCAATCACCCGGCATATAAACCTAAATCTTGGCAATAACGGCCATTACATCGGCGTACCAATCAATGAAATAAACAATCGCACACTAACATAAATATTGATGATAGAGATAAACCTTAAAGGAAGCAGCGACAAAAGTGGTCATTTTACCAGAGGTTTTGGAAATTCCAAATGCAAGCAAGGATCTATGGTGATCAGACTTATAAGCAAGCACATGACACACATGCACCCCCTAGAAATTTAATTGTGGATTTGCATCGATCTCATGAAATTTTGGTCAATACGCTGAATGGGCATATCCGCAGAACTATATCATGTGCGATTTTTAGTGTGGATTTTATTCCATATATGTTAAGTCGGAGCTGGTTGGTTGGTTGAACTCCCGGCTGGGAGTGGAAAGGAAGACTTAGTGAACTAGCACCTGCCTCCGTGTACATATGTGAGAGAACCACCTCTCTGGAACAGGATGAAGTAAAAAAAAGAACTAATAAAAAAAGGGGGGGAGGGATTAAATCATTTCAGTGCAGAAGGAATTTTGTGAAGTTGCCATTTCAATGCTTTCTCCGGGTGAGGACGTGGACACACACGTTGAGCTAGAGAAAATCTACCAAGTCGGAGGGAGCTTTGCTTACATTTTAGTAATAAGTGATGTGTGGATGCAAAATGTCATACAATAAGCTCCTCTTATTTCGTGGCTTTCAGTACCTAGTGATTGACTTGGGAAAATAACAAGAATTTATTATACTTAAATACTACAACTACCTTGACAAAGTTAGGTGACTTTTTTAACAAGAGAAGAAAACGATTTGCGATGACATTATCAGGCCATTTAAACTGTGCAAAAGTAGATAATTAGATGCTCCATTAGCCAAGTGGAAACCCTCAAAAGTAAATGTATAATTTAATCAGTATTTTAAAGCAAATATAAATTTTCAATTGGAAAAGAATAGGTTAAGAAAACTGTCTATACTGATGGCATTTTGTTCCGGCGTTCACAGCAAATTCCACAAATTCATTTTTGTCAACTGAAGTAAATAAAGGCAAAACAATTTGTTATTTGAGAATATATAGTGTATGTTGTTGAGCCTTGTACGACAAAAGATAAAACATAAGAACCAAACAGGAATTGGAAAACAACCGTGTATGATGTCGAAAATAACAATCGTCCATGCATGGTTACCAGGGAGATATTATCATTGGACTATAAAAATGACCACTCGATCCTCGAATATAAACTAAAATTAACCCTATTTCGACCTCCTTAAAAACATCACCGTTTAGACAAAACTGCATTAGTACTCAATAGCCCATTTTTTTGTTCGTCTTACCATCAGACTACGATTTCTTAAAAAATAGTCGCCTTAGCCCAAAAATAGTTGAAGGTTTTGCTTAAAATAGTCGTTTTGGGCACCTTTTTTCTCAAAATAGTAGTCATAGTCACCTGGTCATTAAAATAGTCACTTTATTAGCCTTTTTAGTCGTCTGTGGCAGCCCTGCATTTGATGATCTTCTGTGCAGAGGAAGCTTTTTGTCAGGAAATCTGATTAATTATGTTAATGCACATGCTGCACGGATGAGTCAAAGTTTAAATAAGGGGTGCTACAAATATTTTGGTCACTAAGTGTATTTTACATATATATATAAAGTATTATTAAATACTTTTTCATCAGTTATGCATGAATCAGGAAATTTTTTTTCCCTTTTAAGTACTAAAAGTGAAGGGTGCCAGAGGCACATCTTGTAAATAAATAATTCCATACAATATTTTAAATCTTACTCAAATATATATATATATATATACAAAACTACAAGATTAAATTAGTAACTAAAATTAGTTGGATTATAGCATGAATGATATTTCAGCATTTTGTGGGAGGGATTTAAAGTGGAAAATTTTTGGGTTTTATAAGAACACCAAATATTTCACATTTTTATTAGGAGGTTGTTTGATTTAACAGTTGTATATTCAGTTATTTTAATGCCAATTTAAAGTATCATTATACAAGAAACAAGAAAATGTACCCAATACTTTCCTATTCCTTTTAAAATGTGATTTGTGTACCTAAATTATTTTCCTTCAACAATTATAAATTAGAAAATAATTCTCTCGGAAACTGATTAACAAAAATGGAATAGGATAGTGTTTATAATCGACTAATGCCAAAACTGAAATACAAAAACCATCTCGAACTGAAAATAATACGATTAAACATTAAAACAAACCAGGTAAAGAGTGGACTTGTGACAACCAGGCTGTTTCAAAACAATAACGAATGCTTAATTTAGATAACTGAATTTGACAAGAGAAGTTATTATTATATTAACCTAATTTTAGAATGCCATAATTCAATCAATAAATAATTTCAATGTTATATTTTTACTTCATGGTTGTGCAACTGAGTCCCCATTAGGCAGCTAATAGAATGTACCAGGGAAAACTTCGTTTATTGTTAGTAAAACTTATATAACTAACAAGATAAAGATAATGTTACAGGATATCAAGGACAAGTTCAAAAATTTTAACTCAACCATTAATATAATTAGACCATTTGGATATTTATTTACAAATTTAACAAATACCATAATTTTATCTGAGTTTGTATTTTTCAATGCTTAGAATAGAACTGCAAAGAACTTTAAGTAACTTTTTACAATAATAGGCTGATCCAAAACCTGGGAGTTTTTTAAGAAGACAGAAAAATTTTCAAAATTGGGATAGTTAATAAATAAATCTAATTTGTAAATAACAAGTCATACACCTAAAAGTTAAATAATTTTAAATCAAATTAAACCCAGCATGCTTATTATATCCATGCTTATACTGATCCAAAACCTGGGAGTTTTTTAAGAAGACAGAAAATTTTTCAAAATTGGGATAGTTAATAAATAAATCTAATTTGTAAATAACAAGTCATACACCTAAAAGTTAAATAATTTTAAATCAAATTAAACCCAGCATGCTTATTATATTAAAATCTCATTCATGCTATATATTTGTTTCAAATTAGTATTTTGAATCGAACTACTTTGATACCTAATTTAATTAATAATATTTAAATTTCAGAATACTATGCATAATAGAATATTTAGATCATAAATATAAATGACTAATATAATATATAATTTAATCCATATTTTACAAGATACTTTATTCTGAATGTCAGTTGTACATGGCAAATACAGTTATATGCAATTAAATATTTCAAGTTATGTTTAAATTACACCACTTTGTAGGAATGAGGTTTCCTGGCAAAATGGTGTCATAATCGACAACTTTAATCCAGGCTTGCTGCAAATCTGTTTTCTTTACATATATCTTTTAAAATTGTCATGGTAAAATTAATTTTCTTAGAAAGGACTTTTTTGCTTCAATTGTTATGGTTGATTGAAATTTTCATGGGTTTGTAATTAAAAAAAAATGTTGCTCCATTCAGAATTGTCAATAATTGCTTAAATAAGTCTTACACATTTTTGCTTTTTGTTATTATTTTTCTTTTGAAATTTCACAACAAAACAATATTAACATAGATCATATATATTAGCAAGATTTCAAAAAAGTGGGGGGGAGGAAGGCTCGGCTTTCCATGACCCACCTAACCTTCTGTTACAACTTGCATGGTTAGTAGGTAAGTAATCTTAAGTTTGTGAAATATTGGCAATAGGTATTCATTCTGCTTTATAAGATTAACAAACATTACATTTAAATTATCTATACTCAAGATCTCAAGGTTTTCTGCCAAAGTAAAATGTCATGAATCCATGACCCAAGAAATCACATCATACACACATACAAAAAAAAAAAAAAAAAAAAAAGGAACCTATATGAATTTTATTGGCACAAACATAGTAAATTATTGTACCATAAAATGATTTTTATAAAGTTTTATATTAAGTAAAAAAATCCTTTTTTCATGCAAATAAACCAGGTACAGAAAAATAAGACAAAGATTTTCAAAAACATTCATTGATAATCATCCCAATCTTGCTCTCTAATATGAAAATTTATTCCTTCTTCAAATAAGAAAATATTTGAAGAAGTTCATAGTAAATTAAATTATATTTAAAATCAAATGTTTTGGTATCAACAATGCAAAATGATATTGAGTTCAGAAATGTTTTCAAAGGTTGCGGTTTTTCAACTGTGACCTTCGTTTCTGTCAAAATGTAAACAAATAAATAAAATAAAGATGCAGATGAATGGTGAGCATGGCTTTTTTTAACGTTATAGTCACATGATTTTACTTAAGATATTTAGGAATTTATGAAATTCAGTTTTTCAATCACAAAATTTACCAAATATCCAAATTCATGTCATTTCCTGACTTCCCATAAGTGCAGAAACTCTGTATCTACTTACAAATCTGTATCTACTACAAATAAACATATACTACATTAAAAATTTAATTTTAAAGTGATTATTAAGTAAATTAGAGAGAGGAATATAAAGGATGCTCATTTTCTTAAACAACTTTTTGGGATCTCCGCCTTATTTTGCAGTTTGTAAAAAGCCCCCCAGTTCTGGTTATGTATATATTTATATCGATACTAATTAGAATACATTGTTTAATGAAGTATACGCATTTCTTTGTAATTGTTAAGAAAGGCCATTTTATTATTTAATGTACGCCTTTTCTTTTTTTGTATACCATAAATCAAATTCCATTTCTGAACATTTAACAAAACAATAAATCTGTCAAATCTAATTAACTAAAATATTTTTGAAAATATAGATACGTACTGGAATTAACTAAAAAATAACACACTTTTATGAAAGATTAAATTTCCCAAGATTATAGTCACAATTTATCCTTTTTTTATTTTTAGAAATGAATACATGGAAAAGTAATTATTTTAGACTGAAGCATTTTCTATTTATAAAAAGAGAGAGATTTTTAAAATTTACCTCAAAGCCCTCCCCATGGTTTCATAGTTCATGTCTGGTTTGTTTTTATGTAATCCCCACAGTCTAGACACAGCCTTTGAATCAACTAACTTGAAAATGCCCTTCTCTCTGTGAGTCCACTTAATGTAACGGGGGCAGTATTCTTTGTCTTGTAAAAGTTTCAGCAAAAACTCCCATAGGTATGTTGTTGAACCTAAGAGAATTGAACATTTTAAATACATACTATTTCTTTTGTATAATATGGAAAGTAGCATACAGCACACATTCTAATACCTTTATATACACTTTGGTCTGGAAGTACCCCTGATTTACAGCAGTACTCTCAAAGAAATAAATTGAATATTTATTTATATGCCAGATCAAGAATAAAATTACTTCACAACTTTTATATGATCAGTAAAAGAAAATATAGAAACACTATATCTGCTTAGAAAACAGCTTCTAAATTCTGAAAACACAATTTGATTAAAAAGCAATACTTGTTAATACAATATATATTTCTAATTATTTGGATTTAACTGCTTGAGCATATGTGAAAGCTCAATTTAAAATACACTTTTAAAACAAATGTTTTGTGCAATGATTGAAAGAAGTCAATTTTTGAAACATTTAAAGAAAAAAAATTAAAAAATATACACATTTCATTAAAAAAATATTGAAAAACATATTTCAAACATATTAATGTTTGTGTAATTTATAAGAAATAAATTTAGAAATGTCAAAGAAAAAATAATTCTACAACAATACCCCAAATTGTAAAGAGCAAAAAGGACAATACTCCCGTGAATAACACTTATAATCAGATTATGGGGAATTAATATTTCTTTTATTAAACATAGTTGCTTAACATCTTATAAAAAAAATCAACGGAAAATAATGAATTTAAAATAGGATGAATTGATGCTTATAAGTAATAATTCAGAAATTCTTAAAACACATACATACACAGTTTAAATGTATTATGTAAAAAAACGCAGAATGAGAAATGTGTGCAACAATAGCATAAACATTAAATTATATAACCGCTCATCAATTTCCAACTAATTTAATAATTATTGCTCAGTTTGATCATTATCAAACTTTAATCTACAAGTTAATATCAACTTTAACTACAAGTTAATATCAAGATTAGTATAAAGAATTACCCAATGAATGAATGTCATGAGTTCACATACACCACCATTAAACTTAACCCCTTGGGAACATTTGACGTCTGAGACATGTCATTCACTTTTTTCCCCTAGGAGCGGATGACGTGTCTAAGACGTCAAACCAAAAATCCTTTGGGTACATTTGACGGCTGAGATTCGTCATGCACTTGTTTTGCCTGTTAATAATGACGAACCTAATTCATCATTCAAACTAGTTTGATTGGATAGATTTTAATGTCACAAGAGCCATGATTGGTTAAGTCAAACATCGGTTGGTTTACCTATACTTTAAAAAAATAATTTGTTTGGCTGTATTCCTTTAAAGTTCCTTTATTGTTTTGAACCAACCGTTCAAAACGCAAGAATTTTCCCAAATAAATCCGTACCCAAGGGGTTAATAAAATAAATCTAATAATTGCTGGAAACTCATTTGCTAATTTATTCTTTTGGAATGAATGGGCATTTTACCTTAAAATTATAACTTAACAACCTTAAAATTATAAATTAAAATCACAAACTAATGTTATTTTTTAAGAGAATCCAATAGAGGTTAACACTATTAGTAGTTGAAAAGTTAATGCTTCATTACTTTTGTAGTATAAAGGAAAATTATAAAATAGCCCCTGAAATATATAAAACAAAACATTTTATTTCTACATAATCCAGACACAAAGTGAATATAATATTCAACAATAAGAGTATAAACATTTTGTTTTATAATCATATTAGAATTAAAAATTTAAAATACCTACCTGCACTTTCTAATTTTATTATCGCCTTACTTCCAAAGAGGTTAGAAATTGACTTACCCATTCAATGAAGCACAACCATGCCTATTTTACTACCTTTGAAAAACCACAAACATGACATTCAAGAAATAAACATAAAGAATGAACTTGTTTGAATATTAACTTAAGATGCACATATTATCAGTGTATAAGCAAATATAATTATAAATTTACATCTTCGATAAAGCAATGAAGACTTATTCTATTGCATAAAATACCTTCTCTGCTTTTTCTTTTCACAGCAGGTGATCCATCTTGATTCTTTGGTTTCCGACCTAGGAGAAATCGGAAGCATAAATTCCGGTAATGAAATAAATAGGCTCATTTCTTATTTTTTTTACAATTCATGGCAGCATAACTTATAGCAAAAACTATTACAGCTGTTAAATAAGACACTTAAAAAAACAATTTCAAATAATTAACAGGTAGAATATTATGAAGGTAGGATATTAATTGAATTTTTAACCATTAATTAAACAGACAAGCAATCATTCTGTATTTATCTCTTTCTATAAAGATATCTTTTTTTTTAACAAACTGAAATATGATTTCTTACTAATACTTTAATTTCTTCCTAATATATGCAGCAGAAAATACCAATTAGTGTATTTACTGCTATATGTTTTGGGAATCAATTAATCAAAGCTTCATTATAGTGGAAACAAGAAATTTGACTGGAATTGTTCACAACCCATTCATCCGATGTCCGTGGACACCGTTTCTCATGTTAAGAGTGCTATTTTAAAATTTTGTAAGCAAGTAAACTAAATCCAAAAGACTTCACTTTGGAAAAATGAGGCAAGAAATACACAAAAATTTCCTGTTCTGATCAATATAGTACTTTCATAAAATTTGGTTAGCATATTATAAAGACTAAGAAAAAATTATCTCTGAAGAATAAAAACCTCAGTTAAATTATTTCTACATCCCAAAATGTGTGGCCTCAGAACTTTTACATCAAATGGCTTGAACTTAATTAGTAGTTTATTTTATAAAAGTTTAACACAGCATTTAAAATGAAAAAAAAAGTTTTAAGGACTTGAAAATTTTTATGAACTACAAATTTTTTTAATAAAAAAACTAAATAACATTAATTTGGAATATTAAAACACAGAGCCAAAAAAGCAGTTTTTTTGTGTGTTTTTTTTTTTTAAGTTGAAAATTAAGGACTTTTAAGTGCCCTTATATAAGGACCTACCAAAAATAAGTAGTTCATAAGGACTTCTAATGACCCTGTTATATGTTTAGAGACCATCAATCAAGTCCCAGTGGTATATGCATCAAATTTTATGAACAAAGAATTCTAGATGGATGCAGTTTAATTAAAAGTGGAGAAACTTTGAGTACCCTTTTTCTTGATCCTTGCTTGATAAGATAAGTCTTCCACATATGAAGCTGGATCCAAGTCCAAGCTGCAGGGACTGTTGTGTGTGGCTGTGATGACAGAGGTTGGAATAGCTTGTGCTCCCCCAAGGGGAGATGATGGTATGGATGGGTTTCGCGTCAGCGCAAGAGGTTGCATTGGGTGGTGCTGTTGTTGTTGCTGCTGCGTTGTGCTTGACACCTGAGGGGGATGACCAGAGAGGTGTGCTTGCAGCTGCGAGATGGAATTTGCATGCAGCTGGTGATGAGAGGGGTGACCAGAGAGATGTGCTTGCAGCTGGGAGATGGAGCTGGAGTGCATTGGGTGGTGCGAGAGGTGATGATGGTGAGTGGATGTAGGTGAGAGAGTGTTGTATGGACTGAGGGATTTCTGGGGGTTGGATGCAGCATCTAAGTATGGATTGTGCGGCTGCATTTGCTGTAGATGCTGCTGCTGTGGCTGGTGGTGTTGTGGATGGGGGACGCTGGTCCGGTGGTGTCGATATTGAGGCTGCGGGTGGCCGGAAAATGCAGACATGGGAATGGAGTTGGGGTCTGAAAATAAAAGTGACACAATTGAGTATTTAAATGAAAGGAATAATTCCATTAGCAAAAATTCCTTAGTATTCAATCCATTATTCCAATAAGATGTGCGAGTTTGACAGAAAAAAAACGATATTAGCATGTTATATCGAAAGTTACCCTGTTGGTTAAAATACCTAGTGGAAAGGGGGTTCTGGGTTTTCTTGCAAAATGCAAGTCCTCCGGAAAAGGATTTTTTTTTGCGTTTAAAGCTTGTTAATACAGGGTGTCCACAGAAAAGTTATTTTAAAATTCCCTGATATTTCCCTGATTATTCCCTGTAACACCTAATTTTTTCCCTGATTATAAGCTATCGATAAAATATATATAAATAATAAACTTTCAAGTAAAAGAACATTCAAATTCACCATCATAAAGAAAATTAAAATGCATGTACTGTTTATCTTTACACATTCATGACAAAAATACCAAATTGCTTCATTTAGTGTAGTGTATGATGTAAAGTGTACCTGTACTGTGCATGTGCAATTATACTTTAAAATCACACTTTTTTTCATTACAATTTAATCTCAAGAAAAGAGGACTCTAGTATTAAATTTCAGATTTAATAAGCTGTTTTTTTAAGTATTATATATTTTCGTAATGTAAAATTTTTATCTTTTATGAATTATATATCAATTTGTGTATTTAAAAAAAAAAAAAAAAAAAAAAAAAACTGTCTTCAAATGTAGTTGGATTGGGGGAGTTACATCGTCTTTTTAGTTTGCATAATTCCGTTGTCCAAATTGTTCAATTTCATTATTTGCATTATTTGAAATTTTCTTTTTTGTTTAAGATCAGCTGTAGCCACTGTTTAGGTATAATACGCAAGCAAAATATTTACAAAATAAACACATTTCCCCAGACGAATTAATTTTAAACAATTATACATAAAAAAAATTGCTTCAATTTTAAACTATTACTTACATCTATAGTTAAAATGTAAAATTATTTTTCAAGTTAAAATAAACAATTTTACACTCAATAGCAGTTAAAATGACAATTTTAAATAAGGATACATAATAAAAACTGAGATGATTTGGATTAATTTCTTGCGCAAAATTAAAATAAAATTGTAATCATTCCTCATTAATTCAAACCCAACGGTGTAAATGATTCTCACATACACACTAATCACGTACATAGCGGCTTTCACATCAGAGTAAGTCTAGGCGAATGACACCAAAACGACGTCGCGAATCTCGCCAATAGCTTCAGTGAAAACGGCTTAAATCTAAGTGAAAATTACAGCTACTTCAACGTAAATATCGGTGATAGCGGCCGCGGTACTGGCGCAAGTTTCGGAATTATATTAAACCAACAATCGGCAAAAATGCCCGGTAAGAAGGTTCTGTGATTGTCAGACTTGCAAGTCCAACAAAATTGTAATGCAGATTTGTATCGATCTCAGGAATGACCGAAATTTCAATTAAAAGAAGAAGTCGAAATTCGCGTTTTAGTTGAACTGTACTATGTCCGACAGATGTAAACCTCTGCAATAACCTCAGTAACTATTAGTTCGGAGTAAGACTCGACGAAAATGAGTATCACATAGCAACATAATAACGCCGATAATGCTCGCCATAATCAAAGGAATAACTGCCATTTCATCAACGTAATGTTCTGTAAAATGGCTATAACATACCAATGTAAATAATTCCGATAGAGTCTAACATTAGAGAAAAATAAGGGGAGGGGGAATAATAATTCCATCGGTGGTTTGGGGAAGTCTGAACGCATTCAGGTTCCATGATTGTCAGGAAATTTTAATCTCCGCGAGATCAATGAGAAAATTGTAGAGAAACTTTGATAGGTGAAAAAATAAGAAAAATTCACGAAAGCGGAAAGATGAGAAATTAAAAAAAAAAAGTTACTTCCTTTGATTCTTTCCGCCGATCGGCGGAAGCTATCACATCCCTGCATTAATGAAACAATCGACAAAAATGACCATCACACCAACGTAAATATCAAAGTTAGCATCCAATATATCGATGGAAATCGCTGAAATTGAGGCGATTCTATCGACATCACAATCTACGAAATTGACAATCACAAGCGTAAATCTCGGCGATAGAGAAAACTATTGAGGCGCAAACCTTGAAATAGTAATTAATAGGGACTAAAATAAACATAACAAAAACGTAAATCTCGGTGATAGCTCCCGTCTTAGCAGCCCAAATCTCGGCAATAACAAGCTTAACATCAGCGTAACGTTCGGCGAAACTAACCACCACACACCAGCATAAACAACAGCGACAGATGCTGGCAATCAGCAAGAAAAGTGGTCACTATATCAAAGTTTGGAGAAATCAGAACGAAGGTAGGTTCCTTGGTTGTGAGACAAGCAAGTAAACCCAATAAAATTGTAATGCAGTTTTGTATCTGTCTCAGGAATGATGGAAATTTCAACAAAAAAAGTGCTGAAATCCGTGTTTCAGCAACACTGTACCATGGCTGACAGGTGCAATCTCTGAAATAGAGTCAGTGACATATCACGAAAATGAGTAGTACGCAAGAAAGTGTTTCTTGACCTCTATAATCAGGAAAATATCGGCCATTTTACCACTGTAACGTTCAGAAAAATGATTATCACATACCAACGTAAATAATGCCGATAGACTACTATAATATAAGAGAAAAATGAGGAAGAAATGTAGTCATTCCATCGGCGATTTGAGGCAAATCTGAACGCAGGCAGGTTCAGTGATTGTCAGGAAATTTTAATGCGAGAAGTCACGTGGTCGGTCTTGAAGTCCAATTTTTTTTTTTTTTTTAAACTTTTTCTAATTTTTTTTTAAATTGATTTTGGTAGCAGTGTATCTTTAATTGTCAAAATCAAGTTTCATTTTAATTTCGGAAAATTCCTTTGAACTTTTTGACTAAATCCCTGATAATTCCCTGATTTTTCCCGAAATGCCGAATTCCCTGACTTTTCCCGATATTCCCGGTTTTCCCGATCTGTGGACACCCTGTAATAGTACAGTAGACTAATTGCAGTGCTTTTCACCTTCAACTTCCTACAACAGGAAGGTCAGATTGCAATTTTTTAAACAAATTAAGATTAAATCAAAATGTTGGCTAAGCACAGTGCTACACATTGGCTACATACATTGTAGAATTTGAAGTCTATACCTGTCAAAAGATAACAAAATAACAATTTTCATTATTACATAAAGATATATAAAACCATACCTCCAAATTTCCCTGTTTTAGCCAATATCAAATGTAAGACGATGAAAGTCAAACTCATTCAGTTTATTTTATGAGTCACTGTCTGTTGCAGTATTTGTTGCAGCCAATCTTAGTAAATTGTCCAAATGAAATTCAGTTAAGTTAGTCCTAATGTGATCAGATTTGTCATACTAAAAATCAAACAAATCTGGTTACTAATGAGGAAGAGGACATTTTTATTTTCGTATTATATTTATGGGGTTCGGAACACACAATTCTAAAATCTGCTATGTTCGGTTTTTACTAAAGATATAAGTGAAATAAACATATGAAATACAACGTATATTGTAATAAAATATACATTGTATTTCATATGTTTATTTCACTTTATTATTAACTTACAGCCATACTTTACATGTATTTCTCATTTGAGGCTATTGAGTTTAACCAATTTTTATTTGATTTTAGGAAAACCAAAAAATTGTTTGTAAGAATAATATGAAAAGTTAATTTTAATCATTAACAAAGATTTCAGGGTATTAAAAAAAATAGTTGTGTTTTCTCAGAAATCCAAATTTTATTAACAATAGAAAATGTATTTTCAATGGTAGCAGTTGTTCCCTGCAAACTAAAGCCGAATTCCACAATTTTCATAATATTGGCAATTTCAATTGAGTGCTGGTGAAAATGGGTAATTGGTTTGTATGCTCAACGACCTATTTTAATGAACAATGATAGTAAAAATCTCCATCCAAAACATATCTCAAGAAACTTTATCAGTTATACACTCTGTTACTTTTCTTAGCGAAGTTCTGAAGAACATTTTTGTTTTGTTTGGAAGGATTTTGGCGGGACTCGGTAACAGGACATTCGGTCAGCGGGACAGCTAGGTGAAAAGGGGAATTGTCCAATCAAAATCGGGACATCTGGTCACATCAATTATTCCTGTATTGATTCTTGATGAAAGTTTCTTCAGGCCACTTAGTGTAAAACTCAGTTCTACATAATAAACATATACTATTTGGACAAATAAAAATTGTATATAAAAAAAATCCATTCCATGAAGATGGACTTTTTTGGAATTCCATGAAGATGGATGACCATATTTGTGTTCTTTCGGACCGCAGAAAACTGTAGTGGGCTGTATCCAGCCCGCGGATCGCATAGTGGCAAATGCTGATCTGTTTAGCTACAATAAAAACTAGGCTATAATTAGCAAATTACTGCTTTTGAAGACCTCGTGAAGGCTATATAAACACATTTGAAATTTTTCTTTGAATCAAATATATGATCAACCAATATAATTTTCGTTGTAACTATTCATCATCATCTACATTTCAAATTTATAATTCTTTCTGTTTGCAAATTTTGGATTTAAGATTGGGAGGGGGGGGAGGAGAATTTTTTCAACTGTTTATTAGGATGTTTTCAAAGGCAAATTCAAAATAAATACAAAATGTCTCATCATTTAATACCAAAGACATTGCAATTGAAGGGAAAAAAAAGTTCTTCAAAAATCAAAATTGTAAAAAAAGGTGAAATTTTTCTTCTTCACAAAAGTTCCATTTTGACTCACAAAACTTTTTAAGGAAAAAACATGTGCTATTCATCTCTGTACTTGGAATAGGGAACATCGCACAACTTTCAATTACACTATTATACTGACCGTGGATTGATGATATTTACCGTTTTTATATTTTCATCATTCATTTAGAAAAAATGGCCAGTTAGGCCATATTTTTTTTAGATAGTTCGTATATGGGTCTTGAAACAAAATGGTGATATACTTTTCTATAATTCGTATAGTATCCTTTGTGAAACTGAGAAGAAAAATGATCGTTGATGAGCTTCTCAAGGAAAGAGAACTCCGAGTTGAAAACATTTGTTTTTCAACTTTTTACGCCATTGAAGCATTTTTACAGGAACTTCGGAGTTGGGTATGTTTAGAAGACCTTAAGAGACATTACTACAGCGATTTCAATCAAAATCGTTAGAGCCAGTTTTTAGCAATTACTGAAAAACGTTTTTTTTAAATGACAGCTACCTTATGCGCATGCAAGATTTTGACAAAAACCTTAATGGTAAGTCTTATTGTCACCACTAACCTGTATACCAAATTTGAACATCCTAGGTCAATTTGTTCAGAAGTTATGCTGACCACAGATGGACATTTTTCTAAACAACTTTTTGGAAATCAGGATGTTCCAAAACGTGAAAGAATGCAAAAAAAAAATTGTAAATTATTTAGGACCGAATGCTATACTTTATTACCCTATGTAAACATATGGGTAAATGAAAGTAAAAAATTCAATGTACTGAAGATGAAGAGAGTTGGTATAGATTCGGTTTCTAACAAGTGTATCGCTATGTTTTGCTTAAAGTTTGGAAACTCCTGAACTAGGTCATTGATTGGAAACTTTTCTTAAAAGGGACACTAAATTTTTCACAATTTACTTACCTGTTTTAAAAAATAATATTGATAGATCTGAGTTGAAAGAAATTAAAAGTTAAAACTACCTGAATTACAACTCGTAATAAATAATAATTAGCACCAAAACAATTGCTTTTCAATTATGCTTTACCAAAACTTTAGTTCCATCAGTTTTCTTGGTGACAATGTTTTCCTCAACTTTTTAAACTTTGATAACTCAAAAACTGTATATTAGAAATGTGTGAATATTTTGACTTTTTTTTTTTAATATATTTCTTTGCCTTTTAGAAATTCTTGATACATGAAATTAAAAAAAATTCAAGCTTTTTTTAAAAAAAAATTCGGTGAAATATTATAATAAGTGAAAGTAATAAAATATTGTAATAAAATAAAGTGAAATATTATATTAAACTTTAAAAAAAAAAAAAAAAACTGTCGATTAAGAAACAATTAAACAGAACATTTATTTTATTAATCTTCATGAGTCCATCCATTAAAGACAACTTTGAAACAGTGGCGGCTTGTGCACAATAGCCAGTACAGCCGGGCTGCATCTAAATTTATTAGTTCAAAACTAAATTATTTATTTTACAATTTTCTAAAATGAAGATCCATATCTAAGGTAAGTGAAAAAAAAATCTGATAAACAGCAATCTTCTTGCCTGAATAATTCAGGAGAAAAAAACTGCTTCCAATTAAAGTGATCTTCCTCCAAACACAGCAGCTGTGTTTCCTGAAACGTGTTTTGGGCAGTAATGTTAACCAATGGAAAGTAATAGAAGCCTTCCCTCTACGCAATGTAATAGCGGTGCTGCCGATCAAGTATTATTTCTAACTTCGGCTGCCCTTGAGAATTTGATGAGCTGATTGGCTGTGGCTCAGCATATGAGAATCTGCGTGGGTGGGGTCAGTGTGTTACCAAAACAACGCCATTTTATGACATCATTGACTGATTCGCAAGTTTAAAAGAAAGGAAGATTGATTTCGTTTTCAAAAAATAAGTAAGTGTTTTCTTTCTCATCTTATTCATTTTATAAAAATTGAAATGAAACTTTGATACGAGTTTGAGTATTAAAGATTATTAAGATTAAAGACTTAGTGTTCATGAATGATTGTAAAAAGTGTGTGGTGTGGGGATGGGGGAACGCATGAAAACTAAGAATAAATAACTTTTTAATAATCTCGAAACAGATAATGAGCACCTTAAAAATTAAAAAGAAAAAAAAATTCTGTTTAAACTTTTTTTATTTAAATCAATTTTTTTTAAAACTATTAAGTTATAGGATTTTTAAACAATTTGTTTTGCACAACCCATTCTAAAAGATTGTTTGATACTTTATAAATATATTATAAGACATATATTGACAAATATTTTCATATGTCAATATGTCTAGGACAACATATTTTCAAACATATATTGACACACATTTTCAAAAAGATTTTTTCAACAATTTTCATTTAGAAAAATTTCAATAAGAGATTGAGTTTCCATTCAGACACGTTTGACTCAGAATGCCCCCTAATAGGGTAATCACCTAATCTGGGTTTTCAAAGCCTAGATTTAATATGATCATCTGACTTCCATATTTTCAGAGATGCCTCACAACCAATAGGTTTGGATAAATTCCCAGATTCTGTAGTGCCTCCAAATCTGTTTTTAAAATAAATTAAAAAAGATTGTGATTGTTACAGATGTCAATTGAAAAATTTTATGGTTTTTCTCCTTCTCAAGATGAAAATATAGAGAAATTCCTGTTTCTTGATAGACACTTCCTTTTCTTTTCAAAATTTTCTTTATTAACAAAATGAAATAAACAACTAGAAGAATATAAATTAGAAAGTTGAAATCCATCAGTCGATTTAAAATTTCTTGATAAAATATTAATTTGTGTACCATCCCAATCATCTCTAATTTGAAGAGTCTAATTTGAATTAATAATCCAATTGCAGACTCATCACTTGCAGACACATAGATTTCCTTAGGACATTCCTGGTATTTTAATTTTATGGCTCGTTATTTCAACAGTGGTGACAATCGTCAAAAATGGGTAAGAATCAGGGGGAAAAGCAAACTGCAAAATTTATATTTTCTCACTTGGGAGAAAAGACAGAGGAGTGAAAATATTTTTATTGAAATGGGCACTCTGCAGGTCTACTTCATCTTGATCAGAGGCCAATTATAAAGGTTTTATATCGGAGTGCCATCACACCCCCTAAATTTCATTCTATGTACAAAAAATCATGCACTAGAATAACTTTAAAAAAATAAATCATAATTGGAAAATAAAATGTCAAATTCATAATTAAAAAAAAAAGCTTTGATCAAATCGATACTATAGTATTATTGCAATTCTACAAAATATTGTAAGAACCCACAATTCCAATCAAGACACTATTGCTAAATTAGAAAGACCAATAGATATGTTCTCTCCAAAAGATAAGCCAGGAAGGGAACAAAAATGAACCCTTCTTTGGGTAACCTTGAAATTAAAACTTTGGACACACACAAATAAAGCCATAAAACTCAAGGGGTCACGCCATTTCCCTCCCTTTCACGTCATGATACACATGTAGGTATCAAATTACTGAAATACCTCTACTCTGGGATGGAATCGAGCGGAATGGTCAATTCTTGCGATGGAGTTTGCGATGTTTGTGTGTTCAATTGGTGTGACAGTCTGACAGTGCAAGATGATTGACAGTAATATATAACCAATGGAAAGATTTTTTAAATTTTACTCCTTATTTCACAAAATGTAATATTTAATTTAGAATTTTTGTTTAGATTTTTTTTTTCTGAAAATGTTTGAATATTTCATTTTTGTCCGAATTTTTTTTTAATATATTTTTTTTTTGTCCGAAGGATCAGAAGGGATTTATCCTACACACTGATATTCGATATTGTATGCAATTATCCTTGTAATATTTGAATAGTTAATAAAAAAATATTTAATTCTTACAAAAATAAACTTTATTGGTATAAGTCATTGTATCTGCACCCTTTCATATAAAAAATAATAAAAGCCCTTAGACTATGTCAAACAAAATAACTTTCTTAAATTATAAAAAAGTTATTTATCCTAAGCAGTTTAAAGTGAGTTCCAAATTGTTTTGGATTTTTTTCAAAATATTGAGAATCATAGCCAAACACGTTTTTACTTTCAATTACATAGGGCAACAATGATTTTTTTCCCCATTTCCTCAGATTTTGAAACATCCCGATTTCAAAAAAGTGGTCTAGATAAAATGTATGTGTACATGGTCAGCATAATTCCTGAACGAATTGACCTAAGATATTCAAATTTGGTGTGCGTGTTAGTGGTAGCCATGGGACCTACCATTAGAGTTGTCGTCAAAATCGTGCATTCGCATAAGGGTAAAATCATGAATATAATGCCTCTTAAGGTATTTTAATAGTCCACACCTCCGAAATTCCTTTAGAAAAGTAATAAAAGCGTAAATAATTGAAAAAGTTTAACACAGAGCTCTATGCCCATGAGCATCACCCATCAACATGGCTCAGGGTCCTCGCTGCCTCCTACTGATTCTGACAGTGATGATTTTGTACCACTGGATTGGTATGCTGGAGAACTACCTAAATCTGTCACTAGCAAAGGATTACCTTGACGTCGCCTTAATTGGTCAACATGTGTCTTCCACACAAGACCCTCATTTGTTAGAACCTCATACGTTGTAAGGCCAGTTACTCTGATTATTGTAGCTGGTACCCATTTGTCGTGAGGATGGAATTCTCGAGCGTGCCAAGTCTAGAGGTGCTAACTTATGAAACCTTGAATTAGATAGAATCTTAGGATTAGGCTCCAAAAAATCTGGAGAGAATCTGTCCAAGCAGGTTTTCAAACGGCGGTTCATAAGCAGTTCTGCTGGAGAAACATTAGCAGCATTGGATGTAGTATGTTGTGCTAATAAGAATGATGCAAGTCTAGAATTGCAATTCCCAGTAATAGTTCTTTGAAATGCATCCTTTATTGTCTGCACCATCCGCTCTGCTTGCCCTGATGAAGGATGTCTGGGAAGAATGAATACATGATGCCAGATTCCATTTCTCTTGAGGAAATCAAAAAATTCAGACGATGTGAATCCAGTTCCGTTATCTAACACTATGGTGTCAGGGATGCCATGTGAGCTTCCATGATTCTTTAATAACCTCCAGCCATTTTGAGTATGTGTCGACGACAATGAGGAAAAGGGATCCTTGAAATGGTCCTGTATGATCGATGTGGAGCCTTGACCACGGTTTTTTAATGCACTCTCCCATGTTCCCAGAGCTTTGGGGGGGGGGGGGGATGTTGTGTTTGTTGTTGACAAATGTTATACCTGTTTACTGTGTCTTCAATTTGACTGTCCATCCTTGGCCACCACATGTAACTTCTTGCAAGACTCTTTGTGGGCACGATGCCTTGATGTGAAATGTGGAGATTGACCAATAGATGTTCCTGTGTCTTCCTGGAGGCATCCTTTGTGGGCTGAGATTTCCAGTCGCCGTTGGAAATAGGGGGCTAATTCTTCATCTGGCCATCCCTGGCACTCGAGCTAAGATAGGGTCTTGGGTAGTCATCTGTGTGATATCTTTGGCTGAGATGGGGGGCTTGTCCAAGGCCTCCAGAAGTAATACTTCAATAGTAGATGTCTCATGATGGATAATCTGAGGACGAGAAAACGACTAAGTCCATCTACATCGGAAATTAATTTGTCAGGTTGGTGTACAAGATGGTAGTTGTATGAGCTTAGAGTTAGAGACCACCGTTGCATTCTTGGAGACAGCATTGCTGGTGTGGGTTTATCACTGGCCAAAGGCCCTTGCAAAGGATTGTGGTCGGTTCTTATTTCAAATTTCTGTCCATAGAGGTAGTTGAGAAACTTTTTAACTCCCTGTATGATGGCCAAGGCTTCTTTGTCAATCTGGGCATATCAGCGCTCTGTGGGGTTCATTGTTCTCTAATAGTATGGCCACTGGAGCTTCAACTCCCTCTGACAATTTGGGGCTGAGAACAGCTCCAACACCATACTGAGAGGCATCACATGTCAGGATGATTGGGTTCTTTTCCTCGAAATGTACAAGGACCTGACTATTTTGTTTAACTTTATTAAAAGCTTCTTCATGGATTTTCTTCCATTTCCACACTGCTCCCTTGTCAAGCAGGCGATGAAGAGGTTCAGCCACAGTTGCTTTATCTTGTAAAAACACATGATATAAGTTCAGCAGGCCCAAAAATGCTTGGAGTTCATCCCCTTTGTTAGCATAGGGGCTTCTTGAATAGCTCTTATTTTGTCCTTTGTGAGTTTAATACCCTTCTTGTTGATTTCATAACTCAAGAATTCAATTTTTGAAGTTCCAATGATTCATTTACCTTGGTTTAAGTGTAGTCCAGCCTTAAAGAAACGACATAGAACTTCTCGGAATCGCTTGGCTAGTTCTTGTGTTGAACCTTTGATCAAGACGTCATCATAGTACGTCAACACTCCTGGAATGTTTGTGAGCAATGTCTTAATGAACCGTTGGAATATTCCAGGAGCTGTGGAAAAGCCAAATTGGAGGCGATTGCACTTAAATGCTCCACGATGGGTCACAATTGTTTGTACCATGGCAGAAGATTCATCAACGACTAATTGCAGGTATGCTTGGGACAAGTCGAGTTTAATAAAACCGTTCAAGATCTCATCATAATATGGCAACACTCCTGGAATGTTTGCGAGCAATGTCTCAATGAACCATTAGAATATTCCAGGAACTGTGGAAATGCCAAATTGGAGGTGATTGCACTTAAATGCTCCACGATGTGTCCCAATTATTTGTACCATGGCAGAAGATTCATCAACAACTAATTGCAGGTATGCTTGGGACAAGTCGAGTTTAATAAAATGTCGGCTTCCTGATAATTCTGCAAGTATCTGGTTTACTGCTGGTACTGGATAGGGATGGATGTCTAAAACCTTATAGACTGTACATTTATAGTCACCACGTAGCCTAATTTCCTTTGGATTTCAGAACAGGAACTACAGGCGTTGCCCAGTCGGAGTAACTAACTGGTTCAAGAACTCCCTGGTCCTTGTAATAGTTGCAATTCCTTTTCAATATTGGGTCTTAAAGTAAATGGTATTTTTCTAACTTTCAACTGGATCGGACGAACTACAGGGTCCGAATGCAACTTGATAGAAGTACCTGTAAAGCTTCCCAATTCCTCCTTGAAAACATCAGAGAATTTGCTCAGTACAAGACAGAATGTTGTACACTATAAATGCCTGTTACCTTTATTACTCATGGCTCGAACCAATTTAGACCCAAAAGTCTGTAGCGTTTCTTCTTAGCAATCAGAAGTGGAAGTTCCTGGTGGAATTAAGCATATTTAACCGACTGGCACCAACCCAAGATTTCTACAGGTTGTTTATTATAGCCTCTGCCTACAAAAGGAAGCTTTTTCAACAATGACACTTTGTAAGGATATAACTTATCAAAAGTACCTTTGTCCAATGATAGATACTTTAACACCTGAATCTACCACCATAACACATGGTGTGATCATTTGATCAGGACAGTTGTTCTCGTGCGTGGTGTTTCAACATTGTTGAGGCACACATATTTCAAATGGAAAGTGTTTAAACTCTCCGATTCTAAGGAATCGGTGTCGCAATATTCCACATTCTGTTCATGTACCGTTTTCCTAGAAAAATTTTATTGTTCCGGCAGATCCTTTGCATACTTTTTACAGGCATGGCATTCAGCATCTTTAAATTTGCTCCGAGTTCTTGGATAGTTGCCTCCACTAACAGCACAAATTTCTCTCTAATATTGCTTCTGGTTTCTCTTATCAGAATTGAAACTGTTCCAGATCCTCTAATCTCTTTTACGTGAGCAGTTTCTGCTGCCAAGGCCTTATCAAGCGCTCGAGCAAAAGTCAACGATGTTTTGTCTAGTAAACGTCGTTGAAGAGCTTCATCTTTCATGCCGCACACCAACCTATCTCGGAGCATGACATCTAACGACGCGCCAAAATCACAGAGTTTGGATAGTTTAAGTAATTCTGCTACAAATGCACTTATACTCTCTACCGACTGTTGATTCCTTCGGTAAACTAAAAATCGCTGAAAAATCTTGGGAGGTTTCGGCGAGAAGTGTGCTTTAACAAGTTTAATTAGCTCGTCGTAAGGCATAGTGGTAGTGTTTGCTGGGGACACGAGAACGAATCGTTGTGTACATCTTCGCCCCGCTTATATAATCAAAAGTATGGCCCATTTCTTTGTTGTTTCGGGGATATTGTTCACTTCTAAAAAGCATTCCAAGTGTTCATGGTAAAAATCCCACGTTGACGGTTCCGATAAGTCAAAAGGCTCCAAATTGCCAAAAGTAGCCATTTTCTTCGAGTAGAGTTGAAAGAAAAGTTCTTAATGGGAAATTAGTGAATATAGCTATTACTCACAATTCCAACGTCAGACAGTTAGGATTAGCAGCAACAACAACTCACAATTCCATATCTCCACTAGCGCAGTTGGACCTAACACTTGGGCACAGCTTCAATCTTCAGCGATTCTTGTAATGCGCTGAATGTTCGGCTAGACATCCCATCCTCGTCGCCAATTGTTGTGTAATCACACATTCAAAAAGTAGCCGTCGACTTGTAAACGTAACAATATTTTAATGTGACATTACTGCACGACACAATACTACATACAGTGACAACCATGAATGTTCTCATCCGACCTGTTGCCATTCTAGTGACATAAAAATAATACAAGTTTACGGTTACAGTTAAAGGATATATGGATAATACATAACATGTCCCATGTCAAAATTATTGCCAAAAATATAGCTTAACTCTCCACTTTTATTTAAATGAAGGGAAATATGAAAACAGCAAATAATACCATATCAAATTTGAATGTAATGATCAATTTCATAGAGTAATTGAAAGTTGTAATGTTCCACACTAGTTTATGTAACTTATATTTTAATTTACTAATGTGATGTCAAGTTGATGATGAAAAAGTTGAATTTTCAGAGTTGTTGAACTTTTTACACTTCACGTGATTTGCATGAGATATTTTTTTGGGCTCTTAGATATTTTTTATCTAATAAAAAATACTAAATATTTATAATTTAATTTTTTATTACATTTTCGGGGTAATTTGTTATATGGGGCGCAAAAGATGATGGTTAAACCCTTTTATATCTTTCACCGAGCCCTGGTAGTATCATACTAATTGATGTTCCCCTCCCCACTCTTCCCCAAGTTGGTAAACTATCACCGTCACTGTAAACACTCACGGTCATAATCGCATCCCCCTTCATTGACCTCTAAATCTGCTCCTGGGATGTGACGGATTGTTCATGTGCGGGTTGCCGCGCCTCTTCAAAGTGTTTTGCGCAGAATTTACCTGCTCAGCTATGAAGTTGTGGATCGAAAACGAAAGCATAATTTCACGAAAGAACTTTTTTGTTTTCTTATTTGACTTTGGTATCATCAGGTTAAGAAAAAAAAAGTAATGGAAAATTTAAAAAGAAGTTAGGCGAGGGAACGCCGTTCCTCCTTCTAAAAAGGTAAAGGATCACCGTTCCCGCTCCACTACAAACCTGCTTATCCTTAAAGGATGATAAATTTTAAACTCAAAATATTTATCAGCTAAATAACTTTAAAAGAGGAATTTAATCTATATTTTCAACAACAAAAATTAAACTTTATTTTGATAAAATTCTTAGGTTAAGGTATGATTTTAAAAAAAATTCATTTGAAAATTTCTAAATTCTGGAAAGAGCCAAAAGAAATCACAAGATTCATGAAATTTTTCTGATGAACATACAAGCAAAATTGTTTTGCTTTTTTCCTTACGTTCATTGCATATACTAAAAAGTTTGAAAAAAGATTACCAGAAATATTTTCAGAGTTATTTCGGTTTACATACATATTTTAATTTCGGATAAATAAATATAAGCAAATACTTCAGCTTACGCGAATAGAAAACAGATGGCACCACTAGCTAAAATGAAATTGTGAAAAATTGGATAAGACAGAATAGGCTTTTAATTTATTTTAAACAAATAATAATAAAAAAAATCATAATTGATAAACTAATCAGTTTGTCAAAGATTAAACTTACGATTAAATTTAACATTAGTTTAAAAAATTTGTTTACTTATCTAAATTATAAAAAAAAAAAAAAAAAAAAACCGTAACTATCCATAAAATAAATTTTTTCCCTATACATTTTTATTTCCTTAACCTATAAACATTTCAATCTATTTTCAGTCTTTAGAATCATTGAAGATAGATATTTGTTAATTACACTCGATAATATAAACTTATATACGCGAGTTCAATACTACACAAAAACCCATTTATTGCATATTGAAAATAGTGTATCTATTTAGCGTATTAGACAAATAGTATATACCTTACTAAAACAACGTGTTTATTTAATGCAAAATAGAATTGCAATTTTATTTATCTTTGAAATGTTTGATATCAATAGCAAAACAATTAGAATTCTTTAGAATTTAAGTTTATATTACTAAGTTTGTTTTAGCCCTCCATATTAGGGATTCTGAATAAATATTTACATTATTAAACAAGAGTACTGTTTTTAAAAGTACAATATCAAAAGTCTAAAAAAGTAAAAATCCCTCATTTTATTTATAGTATACTTTTAATTCAGATGTGGGATAAAGGGAAATATCCCAAATCACAAATTAGTTCATTCCACATTGTTTCATAAAATTACTTAACTGTAATTTTTCGATATATATCTTAAATTTTATTTTAAAATATACTTCAAATAATATTTGATCATGGCACTAATTAAATATACACACGATTGTAAATTACAAAATCCAATGTGCTCTCATAAACACATCCCAATAATTTGAAATCTAACCAATAACCCAAAGTACGTTCATCAATCGACATTACAACACGCATTTTCAAAACAAAAACAATCGCCATAATCAACACTAAAATTACGATAAGAGAAGGGAAGAAAATCCGTCCACCTTTAAATAGCCTTGTGGGAAAAAAAGTTTGACGCTTCCCTCATAGATGGCGCCACAATGTCTTTCCGTCATCTCCCAACCTTGAAAAGTGTATTGACTTCTCGTTGTTTTTGTTAGCGGTTGCGTACAGGTGGACCGCTAACGTCAGCGACACAGCTTCGGATTGGCTGATAAATGGAGAAGCACACGCCAATGACTGAATACGATCAAGATTGACTAGATAATTGTCGGTTCGCGGAATTCCGAAACGGAAATAATCGGCAGGAGACGGATCAATAAAAAGAAACTTTTCAGAAATAATCAATAAAATGATTCCTTGCTAAAATTGCAATGACGTAAATAGAGACTCGAAGGTTAAAATTTAACGTGACTACTTAATTTGAGAGGAAAATTATGACGAATTGAAAAGATAAATAACATTGACATTAGGACTGGACAAAAAAGAAAAACATTGAAAATTTTTATTTCAAAGTAATTTTTCAAAGCAAACACTGCGATAAAACTGTTGTCTTTGTCACAAAACTTGTTCATCTCAGGAGGATTAAAATTGGAACCTTTTGTTTCGAACACACTTTAAAAAAACATTTTTTAATGTGCGTTGGGTAAATTTTTACTACACGGAAACTAATATATTTTTGTAATTCATAGTTTCATGAAAATAAGGTATATAAAGAAATTGACGTATGAAAATAAGAGAATATAATTACCTTAATATTTTGCCAAAACTTTCTAAAAATGATAAATATATTGGGATTAATAAGTTGGGGTTAATAAAAGCCCATACAGGCCGGCCACAAAATTCAGGAAAAAAAGTTCCCTGGTCGATTTCTATAAAATTCCCTGACTTTACGGCAAACTTTCTTGAAATTTTCTTTTTGCAGATCAAATAGAACAATTCTGCCAAAAGAAAATACGCCAATTTTTTAAAATTAGTTTTAGCAGTAATGAAAAGTTCAAATTATACTGTAACATGAAACTTCAAACGATACCACAATTCTTTGGAAAAATTGCGCCAAAATACGGATGAAGTACACATTCATAACAATAGAAAAATTCCCGGATTTTTTCCAGAATAGAAAATCTCCCTGATTTCCAAGTTGTATTAATTATTTAAATTTGTAAGAGACATCCAAAGGCCACATTATCCAAACTTCACAGTTGGCTCCTTCACCCACGCTTTGCGTTTTTTATCGCCGCCATTGATTAGGATCCATACATTAAAGGTTCAACGAGTTCGAAGTAAACGAAACACTATTATTTCCGAAAGTGGACCCCTTCATCTGAAATCCTTATCGAATTCGGAAAAAAAAAATTAAAAACATGTGACAAGACTATCTTACTTCTGAAGTTAAAGTTCAAAATAATTTCTCCCCGTTCCAGACAAACGACCCGAAGTTAGTCTTGATTCATTTGCATAAAGGTCCAAAAAATGACAGCATAAATATTTCGACATAAGTTTTATCGATTGAACATTTTTTGTTGGGTGCCTAGAGTTTTCCGCTGACAGACATGCGTAATGATTACGGGGGCATGATCGGCCTTGGTTTGGTTCGTCACCCTTTCGAACAATGCGTGCGCTGCCATTGGCGGTCGGGTTTGAAGGACAACCCCTGTTCACCTTCGTACAAGGAAAAGTTCTTGCAATTGGAATTCGTCCTATTAAGGTCCTTCACTGGCGGCACCTAGTGTCAGAAGAACGCGAAATGTTGAGAGCTTGGAAAGAACTGCTAGACATTTTTAAATCCTTTATATTAACTGCGATTTTGCCTGCATGTTTGTTGATGGCGGGTAAATCTGCGGAAACCTATTTAACCCTCTTGCCGTCATCCAATCGGGCTGAAATTTGGCAGATAGATTCGATGTCGATGACAAGGCATTCCATCAAATTTTGGGGCTGTTACTGCCACTAAAAGGCCGCTGTTACGGAATATTAATAAACCAACTTGCCGTCATCTAATTGCACTAAAATAGCATATTGAAGAAACTCTTCCTTGTTCCTAAAAAAAATTTAATAACTAATAAATTAGTTTTAATCAGAATAAATAAAAGTTATTTGGATGTGCATAAATTCCTGTTGAAAGATTGAATTTATTTGTGTTGCCGTGTATCAAGTAACATTAAGTATTACTTGCAGAACTTGTGACAGTTTTGTCAACTATAGCAAAAGCAATGTAATAGCTCATTTTAATAACACTTAAATGACAATTTTAAATTTGAAGAAAAATATTTTCATTTTTCAATAGAATGTGACATACATTTTTTGACTTATTTGGAAACAAATTATTGCTCTTAAAACACAAATTTACAAACATATCGACCGATATTATGCAAATATAGAGTGGGGATATATGTCGGGGACATATAGATCCAATTCTAGATTCTCAATATCTACCAAAGAATTACTTCAAAACTTATTTTAGCCATTGCATTTCACTCCAAGTGTATTTCACAACAATTAAATTGTTAAATTTGTAACAAGAAAAAAACTTTGCTACCTCCTTTCTAACAAATGGTACTACCAAACTGGTGAACCTAAATTCTTTAAAAAATTAGAAATTAATGATAACAATAAATTATTTTTTATAAAAAGATTGCATTAAAGAAATATTATCAAAGAGCAATTTTTCTAGTGAAAGCGTGGTTTCTCTTGATCTTTTCATTTCTTTAAAACTTATCTTTTACAAGCCAACTTTATAATGAATTTTCTCAATATTCCTCGGATTTTGTAGGAGTACGTCAAAGAATCTGTCAAGATCCGAGAAGCCTGCATATTGAATAGATCCAGAAAACTCTTAGGAATTGATCTTCCCTGTTTTTATTTTTCCCTTTTTATATTAAGTACATATTCTCAATGGCAAAGCAAATAACGAAGAGATTTTTTAGAAATAAAATAATTTTCAAATATTCAACCTGATTACATGACTTAATTTTGTAATATAAAATAAAAGTTGGAGCTTATCAATCGAAATGTTTTTCTACTCAAAAGCAAAAAACACTTAGGCCGACGGAACGGTATATTGGTTAGCGTGCTAGCTTCTGGACCGCGAGGTTACGGGTTCGAGTCCCGTGTTAGGCATGGGTGTTTGTAAATGTATGTTGGCTTGTCTAATTGCTGACGGCACCAGATAATCTGAAAACAACCAACCATAAACACTTAGAAGAAATCCTGTTAAAATAACAACTATGGCTTCAAAATTCGAACACTTTTTTTTAATCTACAAAATAAAAAAAAAAGTAAAGTAATTTTTTTACATAGAGAAAATCGATCGAAATGCTTTTCGAGTCGGAAGCATTAACACTTTTAAGTAAAAAAAAAAAAAAAAGGGCTCTAATTTCTAAATTTTGCAATTGGCTGTCTGGCGAAAAGGACTGTACAAAATCACTAAATTCTCCACCATTTTTAATTCGCTTAACGAGTTGTAGCTGTGCTTTCCGCCAACAAAGAACGAAGCCTTTCGCTCCACGTGACGACGCGAAGGGAGATACAGGAAATGCTATACAAAACTGGATTTCAATGCCACTGAGTTAGTGGTTCAACGACACAATGACTTTCCTCTCCGCGCTGAAGGTCAAAGTCGCATACAAACATGATGCAACGAGGAAAGAGATCCAAAACAACTCAAAGAGTTGCTCGCCAAACGGCGTCTGCTTGATTTCCAATGCACAACAAATGGAACCATTTGATTACGTCTTTTTTCTTTTAATAAATTTATGTAACATCCTATGGTAACAGCTTTATATTTTTGATCAAGGAAACTAATATAATCTTGTTCGTTTTGAAGAAGAAATTTTTTATCTTTGCGCTTGTAGAGTATGGACGCGGGAAATCATATAGATTTGTATTGGGAAATGTGATATAATTTGAGGGGGCGTAGTGAGTTTATTAGATAATGATTTTAGGAATAATTCCAAAAATTTCGGGAACATTTTAGGAATAATTCAAAATTTTTTAATGACAACATTTTTTAGGAATTGTCGAAAAATTTAAGAATAATTTTAGGAATCTTAGGGATGAACAAAAATTTAAGGAATACTAGGAATTTTAGGGCGAATGCGACCCCTGTAATTTCAATTCTTACATAGACGGCACATTAGGGGGAGTAGAGGGGGGGGGGGGAGAGAGAAATTCATAGCTTTTCATGTTTAATTTAGTGCTATTCAAAAATAAAAACTCAGCATGAAACGTTTCTTAAGATTTGGAGTGATCAGAAGTACAAGTGGAATTCTGATTGGAATGTAGAAAAATATCGGTTTTGCATTTGTATACAACTTATGCTGAAAATTTGATATTGTTCAGAAAGAAATTTTGTTCAGACAATCAAAACATTTCAGTAAGGTTTATTTCATAGAAATGGGGGGGAAATTGCTGTTTTGCAAAAGATCGTAGTTTTTATTTTTTACACCTGAAGAACTTCGCCGCCTACTCGCCAACCCCGGGAATTGCTTCGAAATCAAGTCGTCCGCTTGGTAATGCTCGCCAAAGTCCGAGCTCGCTATGCTTGTGGTTTGCTACTAAAAATACTTAATAATTTCTTTAAAAAATGCCCGCCAATGAAATCTTTGTGTCGTGATCCTAGAAATCAAGAAATTATAGAATTACTTTCAAAGTCTGATTGATTTTACGAATGGGGCACGTGCCTAATTTTAATAATGGGGCACGAATTTTGGGGGCTCCCAAATAATTCAGGTCCGCAAACCGAAATTCTTGGAAATTTGAAAAAAGAATTCGATTTAAAGTTTTTTGTTTTTTTTTAGAATATTTATTTTACTGTAATAAATGTCATTTCCTGTGTAATTCATTTGATGCTATTATTCCCTTATTTATATTATTATTCAAACAATCTTTGTTTTTATTAAAATTGGTTTATAAGGCTTCTTTTATCTATATTAGTGTACTTTCGAAAGTCGTTTATAACGAGAAGGGTCCCATTAGGTCTTGTACCCAGGGCCCCTGCATTAGTAAGTCGGGCCCTGATTACTTTTCTTAAAATGTCGAGCAAATGGTCTTTACAACATTAGCATTCAAATTGAACTGTCAAAACCAAGGTTGCCACATTTTCAGCCATTTTTTATTCCAAAAGTTTTAGGAATCAGTTTTAAAAATTCAGGGATATTTCTATTAAAGCTGACATGGGTTCTTTTCAAAGCATGTTTCAATACCGGGAAAAAACTGCCAATTTTCAAAAAATTCAATAATAAATCATTCATATTCTCAAGAGATTTTCTCATCCAGAAAATAATTTGGGATTTTTTTAGGGTTTTGGAGGAAAATCATGGCATTTTTAAAGGTGAGTTTTTTTTTTTTTTTTTGTTTTTTTTAAGAATTATCGAAAAAAGTAAGAACAATTTTAAGGAGGAACAAAAATTTAAGGAATATTAGTACGAATGCTCCCCTGCTGCTATCAAACAAAAATATGAAAGTATCTTGCGAAATTTTTTAATAATGTAAAAATGTGGATTGTGAAAGATAGTGTACTTACTCGAATGGCTCTTGTAGTGGTTGGACGGGGGACACAAGTACTGTGGACTTGGTGAGGTCCGAGCAACTCCAACTAAAACAGAGATTTCAGCAATCACTCAACTCTTTCAATTTGGAAACGATTAAGAAATATCAACGCAATTTCTTTTTTAATGTGGACATTTTGTAAGACACTATTTTCAATGTAGATTTTTACCTGGTGCCCCCAGTAGCCGTTGCTTGGGTTCCTCATTACTGAGATGGCTGCTACTACTGTCGACATCGGACACACCACTATCAGCCGGGCTCGGGGGAAGAGATCCTAAAACAAATTTCACATCATAGACAATCATTTGAAATATTTTGATTAAATATTGGAATAAAATGACGCTCGGCTTACTTAAAAAAAAAAAAAAATGATTGCGCAAACAAAACTTTTTTCTTAACACATTTTATCTACGGTCAAAGATTTGTATTTTTTGAATGGAAATTAGATTAAGTAAATGCCTAAAATGGTATATGAAAGGGGTTGACGGATCCACCGGAGAAAGGTGCAAGGTTAAAAACACACCTGTGGAGGGATAACGGGGGTTGTTGGACCCCCAAGGGTAAAAGGGGGATTCGACCTCTTTTTCGAAAAAGGGTTCTTTTTTATTTGTCCTCATTCAATCCACATCTTTCCCTCCCCGAGTTTTAGTAACCAGCTTTTACCTTTGCTATAAAAAAATATGCTGAAAAAATTCGCTTCGCAACATAAACCTGCTTGCATATGCAGGGCTGCCACTTACTATAAGCTTGAAAAATAGTTGCTTCAGACGTTAAAAATAGTAGCCAAGTTAGTAGGCTCAAACGTCGAAAATAGTATCCTCAGTTTCATAACTTAAAAACGATTTCTTCTCTCGGCGACATTTTCCTCTTAAGGTGAGCCAAATTTCATCAAGACTGTTGATTTGTATTAAACAACTCCTATTTAATTATGGAGATCACTTTTACTTCAAAAAACTAGGGAAACTTTCATTTACACTAGAACATCGGTCATTGCATTCAAATTTATGCTGTGATTTACCGTTTTCATATTTTCACTCATTTAAATAAAAGTTCATTTTTACATGGGTTAAAAAAAACATTAATACTCGATAGACATTACATTGTCTTTTCTTGTGCATGAAACAAAAAATAATCATTGATGGCTCAAGGGCAGAGGGCTTCAAGACACGCGTTCTTAAACACTTTTATCGCAATTCTACTGGAATTTCGAAGGCGAGGTAACACTGTAAGAGGCATCAACGCATACATTTTAATCAAAATCATTAGAGCCATTTTTTAGCAATTGCTGAAAAACATAAATTTTTCATGATTTCAACCTTATGCGCATGCACGATTTTGACGAAAACCTTAATGGTAGGTTCCATTGCCACCACCAACCCGCACACCAAATTTGAACATCGTAGGTCAATTTGTTCGAAAGTTATGCTGACCAGGTACATGCAGACATTTTTTAGACCACTCTTTTATAAATCAGAATATTCCAAAACATGGAGAAATTGGAGGTGGTATACTTTCATTACTCTGAAAACATATGGAAATTAATAAGCACTACATCCCATATGGTAAAAGACAATACATACATGGTGCAGCACGTAAACAAAACAAAAAGCTGAACTTCATAAAAAATCGACGATAGATATCAACCGGCAAAAAACGTAAAATTTTCAAAATATTTATAAAGTCAAACTTTTTAGAGAAAAAAAACCACCACAAAAGTTTCATGTTTAAACAATTTTACTAAATTGAGAATAAAAGCTTAAAATTTAAATCCAGTTTTCTAATTTTTTTAAGCTACATCGAAATTAATTAAACAAATTGCTTTAATATCTAAATCTAGACTATTATTTATAAACTTAACTAAAATATTAACATTTTAGTCATTCTGCATCGATTGACCTAAACGGCGAAATCCATCTTCACACCAGCAAAAATGCCGGACATAACGTCTGTAAAAGTACCATTGCAACTATTTTGGCAATGTAAGGCAATGTTTTTTTACATTTATCAAGCCATTCAAGCTGCGGAAAAGCATCGTTGGCTACGTATCAACAATTATTGCTTAATGTAAGTATTCCTTTTTTTTTCCCCAGAAAAAATATAACAAAAATTGAGAAAACCGCCCATCATTGATGACATTTTCTTGCAGAGTTTACGGAAAATTCTGCAACTTCATTCTTTTCAAGTAAAGTAAATAAAGGCAAAACAAATTTATATTTGATACTATATAATTAATAGTGTATGCATTGGCGGTGAAAGATATTGAGCATGCAAGAATCAAACGGGAAGGCAAAAATATTGGTACTTGCCGTCGAAAATAACAATCGCGCACATTCAAATGTTCTGTGAACATAAAATAAAATTGTCACCTATTTTGGCATTTCTTGCTTCCTCTGCCCACTTATATAAATCAAAGCTCTAAAGTTGCGTCAGTAGTCAGTACTCAAGTACCGATTTTGTTATTTCACCTTGTTATAAGACAAATATCGAAATTTTTAAAAAAAAATTCCCCCTAGTCCAAAAATAGTTGAAGGTTTTGCTTAAAATAGTCGTTTTGGGCCCTTTTTTCATTGAAATAGTCACCATAGTCGCCTGACCCCGAAAATAGTTGCTTTAGTAGCCTTTTTAGTCGCCAGTAGCAGGCCTGCATATGTAGGCGTTTAAGTGATTAAACAATGCAATATTTTCCGAAACTTTGCTTCGAAGCATAGGAATTTTTTAACAACTTTATTCAACTTTTGATTTAGTGGCAATTAAGATTCATAATGGAAAAACACAATTTAAATAATGACAGGCATTTTTCCCAATAGCAGCCAATGGAAGAAAAAAATATAACTATTAAAAAATTATAATTGCAGGGTGGCTACAAATTTCAGGAAAAAAAGCTTCCTGGTAATTCCCCGATTTCCCTGAAGGTTTCTTCAAAATTCCCCGATTTCACGGCAAACTTTTTATAAAATTTCCTCAATTTTTCACGGTTTTCCAAATGTGTAGATACCCTGATCAATTAGAGCATATATGTTAACATGCCATTTTTTTAAAAATAGTTTTGGTAGTAATGAAAAGTTGAAATTATTCCGTAACATTAAACTTCGAACGCAGGGTGGATACAGAATTTGAGAAACAAAATTCTCTGACATTTCCCCGATTTCTAGAAAATTGTTTAAAAAATTCCCTGATTTGCATCTATGTCGACGTTATCATTAAAAAAAAAAACGAAAAAATATAATGACTAATTTAAAAATAAATAAATTTAATAAGTAAATATAATTTTTAAATTGTCAAAGTATAACTATACCAAAATATAAATTTACGATAAAAATCAAAACAAGTATCTTTAGAGCATGAAAAAGAATGGAAAATAATAATTAAAAAATACAAATTTCACATTAAACGATTCACAAACTACACCCATATTTACTAATTTCAAGGAAAAACAAAACTAGTACGATACTTTTCTTTTCAATTTAAAAAATAACTCAAATAAAACATGTAATTTTCTTTAATATATGTGTCATAGGCTGTATCCTGTTCATAGCATAAATTTAAAATACTGTACTAAATATTTATTAAACTTGGGCATGTATGAGCATGAAACTTAAAAAATTAACATTTTGCTATTCGGTCACAAATTTCACTAGGTACATTAACATATCTTTCATGAAAAATGATGTCTTTTGGATCTTGAAGTTCTATGCATCTATAAAATTAATTACTCATCAATACATAGAAATGAAATTTTGTATAAAAAAAATATTATCTTAAACCAAAAAAGTACATACTAAATGACGCAAAAAATTATTTTCATAAAACACGACAAGCACAGGGTTCATATTTTTTTGGCAAAATAATAATAATAATAATAATAAATAAATTTAAAAAAATGCAAGGACTTTTTAAAAAATTTCCATGACCCTTTCCCTGAACGTATGCGATAGTGCATTTATATTTTTTTCTGAGGAGGATGTCTCCATTCTTTATTAGTTTTATATTAAATATATAAATCAAAAACGCATATCACTTTCAGTTAATTGTGTTTAATAAAATGTCACAATGAAAGTAAAAAAAAAAAATCTACAGGATCTAAGATCTCTAGCTTATGGATGCCTATAGATTTGTTGCACATATGTAACGCGTTAATAAAATAAAAACGAAAAAATCTGAAGGAATCAATTTGCTATATTAATGAATTTAGGATTCTATTATATTTTGTTGATAAAAAACACAAGGATAAACAAAAGTCTAACAGAAATAATACATCAATAACTTTTCCAAACATAACAATGATTCCAAATAGTAAAAAAAAAGGTAGAAAATCAATTGGCGATTGTGGGGTGAGGAACAGGGATTGGCTCAGAGGATAGAAAAAGGTCGGAAATCGGTCAACATATTGAGGGGCTTTAACGAAGAACGAAAAAGTACAAGAAACCTTTGTTAAACGCACTGACGTCACGGCATCCGCACCAGGAATGCGTATGACAAACTCAAAAATTTCAAAATTCCCTAATTAAAATGTAATTTTATGAAATTCCCTAACATTTCCCTGATTTTTCCACAAGAGAGAAATTCCCTGAATTCCCGGTTCTGTAGCCATCCTGGAACGATTAATACCACAAATCTCCGCGTAAATGGCGCCCAAATATGCTTGAACGAGAAACAAAAAGCATAAAAACTTCCATGATTTTCGTGAAATTTTAAAAAATTCCCTGATATTTTCCAGAATCAGAAAGCTCCCTGACATTTCCCTGATTTCCGGGTTCTGTGGCCATTCTGTTATAGTACAAGAAATGTAATTTATCTTTCCAAATGACCATTGCCATTGTTATTTTTGGTACAAAAACTCGGAAGTTTTGATCGTGATATGCAATGTGTTTAGTTAATTTTATGAGGCACATCATTCTATTTTCGTAAATATTTTGGTAACATCGTGAAAAGATTTTGTAAATAGAAAATATAATCGATTAGTAGCGATTCTAACTTTTAGAGACGGGCCGCATGACTTATGTTGGAACTTTCCACGGGCCGCCGATTTATTCCGAATACGCCAATAAATATATTGCTTTACAGCATATGTTCAATGTTATAAATGTGATAATTACTGAAGATTTAACAATATAAAACAATTTTGAAAACTGAAACAATAATTTAACTTTTTTATATTAATAAAAAAACAATTGATATTTGATTCTTGTTTCAAATAATTAAAAAAATAATTTTCTTTATATTGTACATCAAAGTCATAAAATAAGTTAATCTTTAGTGACAATATTACAATGTGACTTGGCATAAACTTGTTATCAATAAAGATATTTAAACCATACCTCCTAAATCCTTCATTTTAGTCGATGTTAATTGCGAGACGATGACGGCCGGTCCGCTTTTTGTGTTTAATATTATTATTTCTATTTTGTGTTTCAAACTAGTCCTCGACGCTATTATTGCATTGGAGTCATAGAGATTCTTCTTTACATATCAAAACAAAAGAGGCCAGTATGCACCCAACTACTGCCATTTAAAAAAGCAGAAATCGAATTCACGAGTCGTGGGGATATCATAAGTACAAAACTAAGCAATGCTTCATTGGTAATAATTCAAACTATTGCTTTTTTATTTTTCTGTCAGTCTCAGAAAAAAAAAGCATTTTCCAGACTTACTGAAGCGGGCCACTTAATGGAAAACGCGGTTTTTGGTAGTAAACACATAGAGTCCGAGAGGCGACTGCAATTTTTGGACTCCGTCAAACATAATTCTGAATTTTTTATAGAATTTGGAGAAAAGTTAGTAGATTACGAATCCACTGGTCTGCCGTATCGAAAATGGCCGAAACTGATCAAAAATCGACTTGGAATGAGTTGAACTAAAATCCGATTGACAAATATGTCATAACTTGACAAAAAGAGAACAAACTTTTTCGTCTGGCAAACCACTGCATTTTGATTTTCAGAAAAAGCGCAAACGATTTCTGATCTCTGGCTCGGAAAACTTGTATCTTTTAAAAGTAAGCCAAATTGGCGACATTAGTTACGTCATCAGTGACGTAATGTTTATTGCCAACTTGGCTCTCTTTTATTAGATGCAAGTAGACAGTCACCAGATATTTGAATCGTCTGCAACCATCTTAACTGAAAATTAAAGAGTGAGGGTTACCAAATAAAAAAAAGCTCATTATTTGGCAAGTTATGGCGCATTTGGCAATTGAATTTAGTTCAACTTATTAAAAGTCGATTTTTGACCAGTTTCGGCCATTTTTGCCACGGCAGACCAGTGGATTTGTATTCTGCTCACTTTTCTCCAATTTCTATAAAAAATTCAGAATGATGCTCGATGGGGTCTAAAAATTGCAGTCGCCTCTCAGTCTAATACTATAGTAGACAAATTAAAATTATTTCCGCAAAATTTACTTTTGCTCTTCTGTACTGCCGGCGGGCCGGAGCCGCCTAGTGGCTGACGCTGGATTAGAGAATCTTATTTTGTCAGATGTTAATAGACGCGCATAATAAAGAAAGCTTCAAAACAACATTAACCTTCAATAAATAAGAATTCCTTGACTCACTTATTATGCATGTCAGTTATCTAAACATTACGGAAAAGTGCTAGTTTTTTTGTTTTTTTTCGAATCCTTTTTTAATGCGTAAATATTTCGTTGCGCTTTTTAACGTTTCGAGAGGGGTATGATAAATGTATTGGTATAAACTAGGGGCGTGCAACATCGCCAATACTATTATATTCACGTGGATTGATGTATTTACCGTTTTTATATTTCATCATTCATTTAGAAAAAAAGGCCGCTTTAAATTATCCTTTCTTGTAAGTGAAACAGAAGTGAGGAGTAAAACGGTCGTTGATGAGCGATGCTCAAGGGAAGAGAAACATTCGTTTTTCAACTTTTTACACCTTAATAGCATTTTTACGGGAATTCGGAGGTGGGGATGTTTAGAACACCTTAAGAAGTTATAACCATAGAGATTTTGATCAAAATTGTTAGCCATTTTTTTTAAGCAATGACTGAAAAACATGATTATATGCACAATTTTGACGAAAGCATTAAAAATAGGTCCCATGGCCACCACTAACCCGCAAAGCAAATTTGAACATCCTAGGTCAATTCATTCGTGAGTTATGCTGACCACTTGCACACAGACATACATTTCTTCTAGGCCACTTTTTTGAAGTCAGGATGTTCCAAAACGTGGTAAAAAAAAAAAAGGAGGGGGGAGGGGGGGGGGGTGACCGAAAACGATACTTTTTTTTTACATACGGGTAATTGAAAGTAAAAAAAGGCCAACTACATAAAGACGTTGAATACTGTAGTGCAAAGAAAAATTTTGAAGGTCCTATATTCAATGACATAAAAATCAATTCATAGACATTGAAAGATGTAAAGAAGCAAAGATTGTATAAAGTACACATTATTACGAATTTTTGTATATTTGTAAATATTTCCTAGTGTTAATTTTGTAAATTTGTTAATGTACATTTCGCATAAGGCAGTGCAATAGTTCGTCGTTAGTTTGCTTCCCAGCAATGTATGTCTTAATGCTTGATAACGAGTTTTATAGAGATAACACTGGGAAGCGAGTTTTACAAGGAGCAGAGCATTTATCATTATGGTAATGGCAATCTCGCCAAATTGGCGAGATAGAGCCAAGTTGGCGACGGTTTGGTCGACTAATTTGTGCCGCCAAATTTGGCGACAAATCGCCAAATATCGCCAAACTTGGCGACCATTTGGCGATATTTTCTGTCCTCATGTACATGTATAGGACTTTTCGACTACGATCTGGAAAGTTCTCCAAATATCTACCTCTAAAAGTTTCACGTATGTTCGTCTCCCCGATAAAAGCTTAAGAGAGCGGATGATGGAGTTAGTTGATTTTGAGTCACTGAAGTAGTTGACTGAGTTGAGTCACTGAGTTAGGTTAGTCAGTTAGTTGACTGGAATTACTGAGTCTCAGTGAACATTCCGAGTAGTTCTAAAGCGAACTGTATTGCATTGTCTTTTGCGGCGATTTAGCAGTTGTGTTGTTAAGTTTTTAACTGCTGTTTTGTGCTCTATTGTTGTGAAAAGAGCTGTATTGAGTCTACTAGAACGAGAAGTTCTGGAGTTGTAAGAGAATCTGTGAAGAGTTATATGGGAATAAATTTCTGCAAGTTTTGATCTGCTTTGGCTTCAAATCTTTCGAACCCATCCACGCAACAATATATTTACAGCCCAACTGATGGCTGTGGGGTTAGCGCTCTGGCCTTATATGCCAAAGGGGCCGGGTTCGAATCCCAGCTTAGGCATGGATGTTCGTTTGGAATCCACGTTAAGCTGTAGGGCCTGATTCGACGTTACTGTGCATAAAAATAGGTCTTTGTACAAACCAACATATATCTACACTATCTGGCAAAAGAAATCGGTCCACTTTTAAAATTCCCTTCAATTTTGTCACTTTCTTGGTGACATGATGAAAAATGTCGGAGGAAATTTAGGTGTGCAGAAAGAGATGCGTACTAGGGCGGTTGGAATGCTATTCATAGCTTCGTAATTTGCACATCGCTTTGTAGTTGGATCCATTATTGCGACAAAACTGAGTACATTTTTTTTTGGAACGATATTATATTTGTGTATCCATCCAAATATTACTTCAAAGCACATGAATCAAACAGCAACATTTTAATACTCATTTAAGAGCAAACTTATGAATTCAAAAATAAATTCAGTTTTAGAGTAGATTGAATTGATAGCAGGGGCGGCCAGTGTCTGTTGAAAATAGGCTGGTTTATTGTGAAAGAAATTAAGCTTTTAATTGATTGATTTTTCAATACAAATATTTGCGTTTCTAAATTTTTTTGAAATGCATTCAAATCCCCACATTCACCAACCGAGAGACTTCACCGAGTGATTGGGATTTGAATGCAAGGTCTTTTTACTTATTTTATAACCGTAAAATAGATTTTCTCATTTTGGATCTATATCATTTTGGTCTAGTAAAATTCCTGAACATTCCTTACTTTACAATTTAGATTTCTTTGTTTTAGTTTTTTTCTATAAACTATCAATGGAAAACTAGGTTCATTCGAAGTAGAAATAATTAGCAAAGACAAAATTTGGTGTAATTAAACTAATTATCGTAACAATTCAATTATTAAAACTTATAAATAAAATTAGTCATTAAAATTAATTCTTAAATATAGGAATATATAAATACTTAAATATATAAATAGTAAATTATTGGAATTATTTTATTTAAAAAATAATTAACGATGATATTGAACATTTTGTGCGGGCAGAAATCTTCGGTCCGATTTTATGTCCCTGATTCCTAAATCACGAAACTAATTTTCAAATAGGAAGAAGTTTCACTTATTTATTTGATCGCAATTGATTTGTCACTGTTTCAAAATGAAAACGAATTCCGGATAGGAAAAGAAAGACTAACAAAGCGCTGTTTCTGTTGATAGCGTGTGCTTGGTATTGACATCTTAATTTAAAACATCAGCAAAATATGAGGTAAACTACTTTTCAAAATATATTCATTAAAAATTAATGCAAATTTAGTTCTAAATATCTATTATTTATTAAAACATTTATTTTATTATTTATTAAACCACAAAAGGAAAGAGTTTCTTTAATGACCGGTTAAATGCTATTTCGGCAAGTTGTAAAAGCGACCTTTTAGGGCCAAAATTTGAATCTATCTGTCTAGTTTCAGACCGATTTAATGACGGCAAGGAGGTCTCCGCAAACATACTACACAAAATCGAAGCTAATATAAAGCATTTAAAAATAATTTAAATTAGGGCAACTTTTTCTACCGCCCCAAAATTTATTCAAAAGTTATGTGAATAAAACTCATAGATTCTAAATATTTGGAATTCTTCTGCTCAAGAAGTCCAAAAGAAACTCCTATTTAAGTAAAATAAAGTTCGAGTAAATTATGTGGATCTTTTATGAGCTTGTGCCGGAAAGACATAACATCCCATTCCAATGTGAATCCGGTTCGTAGGAAAGGCTTGTTGTGCCATAATGATGCAGGTAAGAGTGGCCTTGAGTCAAACAGCCAATGAGCGCATTCGGCCATTCCCCTTCTAGCCTTGAAAAGGAGAGAAACGCACATTTGGCGAACATCTGGAGACGACGCCAAAAACACCCATTCACTTTCCAAATGAGTCTCAGTTTCTATTGATTTGCGAGGGCCGCAGCGAAAAGTAGCAATTTTAGGGATAATTCCCAAAACTTGAGGCATTGTTCTTAACATTTTAGTGATAATTCTTAAAATTTTAGGGATATTTCTTTTGAAGCTAACATAAGCTCCTAACACAAACATATTCTCTCCAAACAAATTCTATCCTTGTTCAAATATCGGCACAAAAAAAAACTGCCAATTTTAAAAATTTTGAATGTCAAATAACTTTTTAGCAAAATAACAGTTTTATAATAAAACCTATTTTACTATTTAGACAAACATGCGAATTAGATTAAATTCAGTTTTCTCATCTGGTGAAATATCGGAGTTTTTTTCGCGGGGTTAGGAGGAAAATAAGAGAATTTCCGGGTTTTAAATTCTTTTATCGAAAATTTAAGTACAATTTCAGGAATTTTAGGGAGAAACAAAAATTTAAGTGCGAATGCTGACAGAGGGTGCAGTAATATTTCTAAAAAATTTTGGGATAATTTTAAATAAATTAGGGATAATTTAAAAAAAAAATAGGAATAATTAAAAAAAATAATTTAGGGATATTTCTTTTAAAACTGTTCTAAACATCGCCACCTCCGAAATGTCCGTAAAAATGATTCAATGGCATAAAAAGTTGAAAAACGAATGCCTTCAACACAGAGGTCCTTTTGCCTGAACATAGCTCATCAACAATCGCTTTTTCTCCTCTCTTCAGTTTCACTTATAAGGATGGATAATATAGGAATTATCAAAAAGTATAAGCGCCATTTTGGCGAAGAAATTATCGCCAAATTGGTCATTTTTTCTAAGCGAATGATGGAAATATAAAAACGACACAAATCCTCATCAGTAATCTAGTGCAATTGAAATGAATCGTTTGAAGTGGGTACCTGTATTGGGTGGGTAGAGTGCGTAAGGCTGCTGCAGAATATTCTGGAGCAGTGTCTTGGCCTCAAGAGGCAGCAGAGCTTCATTCACCAGCTCCTGGTCACGGGGATCACCTCGAGTACTGTCGCAGCTAGTGTCCACTGCAACACAATAACATTATTCAAAACACAGAAGAAAGTTTTGTCAGAACTAATCAAGATTAAAAATGATAATACAAGAGATAATTACAAGAGTGCACAGTACCTAGATTTAAATTTAAAAATAGGGGTAATTTAGTAAATATTGGGGTTTATGACAAAATACCAAGATTTTAGTTTTGGAGTTATTAATCTTTCTATATTTAATAACAATTTAAATTTCAAAATACTTAGAAATATTTATTATACGCAACTAAATAGAATTAAGAGTATCTGCAACAATGTTACGGATTTAAATTTGGATTTTTAGGGACAATTTGAAGAAAATGGATTTAATGGATATTTTTAGATTTTCTTCCTTTGTTTTTGATTCCAATGTTTGGGCGATACTGAAATCCAGTTAAACAGCCCTAACTTGTCTAAGGTTCTTTTTAAAACAATTTTTTTCTTTTCGTGGAACATAGATGGTAGTGCGGTTTTAAAAGTTTTATGCGGCGCTATTTTGGGAATATTTTTAACACGCTTTTATTAGCTTCGTATGTATCTATGTAACGGAATCTTTGAACTCGATTTTCGACCACTTCAAAACATTGGATTAATTTGAATTTTTGCACAATTATCAAGGACCGATGCCAAAACAATAATTCAATAAGTTTGTCACATTATCGCAAGGATTAGCTCGTGTTACCCTTGCGCCGTTAAACTCCAACCAACCAACCTTCTCCGGAATCGAACCCTGGTGTCCCGTTACAACCCCAGTAGTCACAGAACTTACCATCGACAGTTGATAAGGCAGACATTTGAAATAACTGTCGTGGGCACTACAGTTATACTATCAGCAAAAAGTTATTTAGATTTATCATATAAGCTATTCGCGGTTTCACCTTAATATGACGTGTACTGAGACATGCATGAATTAATCATTGAGACAAGCATATGACTACTGGCCGGATCAACTAATAGGGAGTTTCATTCACGTCTCAAAAGAGTTAAAAAACTAAAAAACACGCTTTAATAGATAGCGTGTTTTCTTAGTCGCATTATCCTCAGGATTAGCGATTTTTCATACTCAGAGACACGGTAATGTTTTGTGCCAAGTAATACGGCGTGTACTAAGGCATACACATGACTTAAATTTGAGACAAGCATGTGACTATTGACAGGAACAACTGGAGAGTTTTGTACACTTAACTAAAAAAAAATTATAGTTTACAACAAAAATAAATAATAGTTTAAGAAACTAAAAAACACGCTTTAATAGAAAAGTGAATTAAAAAGTAGAAAATAATTTTAAATAAGTTTGAAATAGGAATAGAGTGATTAACAAGAAATATTTATTTTATCGTAAAAAAGTATAGGAGCTTTTTAAGATATTTTCACAATGGTTCTACTTTTACCATTGTCTGTCATTAAATATTTACAACAATTGACATCAAGCACCCCACGCTTTTTTACGATAAAATAAATATTTCTTGTTAATCACTCGATTCTTATTTCAGACTTAATTAAAATTATTTTCTACATTTTAGTTCACTTTTCTATTAAAGCGCGTTTTTTAGTTTTTTAAACTATTATTTATTAAACTTAGATTTACGCATTAATGAAAATAATTATTTTTTAATTAATTTGAAAAACAAAACAAAAAAACAACTGCAATTTTATTAAGAAAAAAAATTAATATTTTTTTAGTTTTTAAAAATGCTTTATAATACTAAATCGATAATACTTGACGATATATATATTGGCGCATTCGATATAAATTGCGGCCCACGAAAAGCTCAACCATAAATAATACGGCCCATTTCTAAAAGGGCGAACGCTGTTCTACGTTAACTCGTTTTGAAAATGGTTAGGAAATAAGGTAGGGGGCGCTGTTTGGGAAAAGGGTGAACGGCCGTTTCAAGGTCTCAGAACAATCGATGGTCGGATTTCAATGACATCGATTGGAATGGAACAAACTCGGTCCACCAAAACAGGAATGATGGAGAAGAAACATCACTTTCTCTTGGGAATGGAAAGTGTGTCTTCTAGCGGGTTTTCACACATACCATTAACCACGTTCGTCAATTATTCAGTTGAAATGGGATGGTAGAACTTTACTGTTAAACTAACACGGATCACTAAGCTAGGTTCACCATTCATTTCATAAGCACAACTGGTCAAAATTCATTTGCATTGTAAAATGCTTGCCGTAAAAAATATTTAAGAGAACCCTCTATACCGGTAATGTTAATTTGCCGTATTTCAAGTACCTTTATCTTAGAAAGTAATTGAAGCCTCATTCTTTTCAGAGCATTTAGCAGACACTTGTTATTTTACTTTTGATTGTAATTCATTTACTTTTTTTTTTTTTTTTTTCTCTAATTTGTTAAAAATCATAAGTTTTCTTTTGCCGAAATATACCAAAACAAAAAAATATTTTTAAAATAACAAAATCTCCTTTCAGCATATAGTGATACATAAAAGGAATATGTGGTAAGAATTTTAGGAAGATAGTTGGCGCTGTTTTTGAGAAAAAGGTACATGAATAATGTAGTTTGAGAAAAACGCATTTTAATGAAAACTTCCCTTGCACTAAGTTACCAATTTTGTCTTCAAAAATACTTCTAGTTGAGATATTATTACAAATAAGGTAAGGGGAGAATTCAAATTTTGATAAACAATAATAAAACTAAAAATCGATTACAGTTAACACGAAGTCGATGGGGCAGCCGAAATTGTTGGCGTGAACCGATTTTCGTAAATCAAATTAAGGCTTTTACTTCGCGTTAAATGGGATTTCATGTTAAGCGATTTCGTTAACAGTGTTTGACTGAGTAATTTTAGGGTAATTCTCCTTAAAGGATAAGAGAAATAAAAGCCCTTAACTTATTATTTTTGATTAAATTTAAAATCACAACAGTAAACGGAGATCAAACTTAAATAATTACCAAGATATAATGAGGCATCTTAGTTTTTAACCCTTTCGGCCCTGCAATTTGTGTGCAAAACAACCACCCTAGTCTTTAGTGATAGGACCGTAACTTTTTCATAATCTCATAAATAATAAATAAAAAGAACTGAAAATTGGATGCTCATACAATGAAAATTGGTACAGAAAACCCTCCAAAAATGGTATGGGTGCTCTGTAACTGAAATTTGCTGGAACTTAATACCTGAAATTGGCATTTTAAAGGGATTAAAAACCAAAAACTAAAAGTAATAAGTACTAATAAATAGTAAATTTGGTAAAAAATAGTAGACCTTAGGTAGGTTAGGTTAATTTGCATTCAAAATTACATAAAATTTAAATTTTACAATATTTTTTTGAATATTTTTTTCTCATTTCAGCGGCCCTCTCAAAATCGCACGGCCGGTTCTGCAACTATATGTCACTGGTTCATTTCTACGGGTCAAAAGTAGATAACAGTCGAGTTGGGGGAACCTTTTTAAAAACTTCAGCTGTGGTTGAATTTTAAAATTACCATTATTTTGCTCTATGTACCATTAACTATGCACATGTATAAAGTCTTTTTCATGACCCTTCGGAAACGTTGCATTCGGCTCCAGTCCAATCTGGCCATGATCCCGTGGAGGAATGCTGTTGATTCTTTTCAACGTGACAACAATGTCACAAATGAAGTAATAGCTGAAATTTAAAAGCGCTATTGTTGCAGAGGATCTTTAAAATCACTATCAGCTTCTGTTCGATCTGAAATAATCGATCCATGGAATATTTGTTCCAAACCTTGAAATGTTGGCGAGTTGCCGACAGTGTGAGAGGATTCGTTATCGAGTGACCGACTAACCCACTCCGCTTATCGCACAGATTCCAGTGGATTCAGATCATTGCCAAGGGGAAGCAAATAGAATTACACATGAGTGGTTATTTCTTTGCTTTGATGAGAAATCACATTGAGTGATCCAAATCACTAACATTTTACAAAGAAGGAGTCGCAATATTTCTTGGTTTTCCACCACCGTGAGATGAATCACTTTTTCTCAGTTTCTCAGTGTTACTGCAGTTTGCTTTCCCAACACGCTTGATAGATTTTTTTAAAAGAAAAATCTAGGTTTATCTAATTTTACTACTAATAAATATTCCATGGCCAGTATTGTTTAATATTTTAAGAAATTCATAAACAAAATTTAGTGATAAAAACTGAAAAAATATTAAGAGGGGAAGGGGGGAAAGGAAAAAAAGGGGAAAAAAAAAACCTTACATTTTTTAAAAAAGTTAAACAATTTTGAATTATAGTGCATGACTCGAAAGACAGTGGTAGGATGATGATTTTTTTTTTTTTTTTGATTTTTTTTACGACTTTTGTCATTGATTATATATACAAGTATTTTATCGTGCATTCAAAAATTGACAGTAAAAAAAAAAAAAAAATGGCGAAAGGATATTTTACCTTCTTGTAGTAAAAAAGTTAATTTTTCTTTAGAAGTTTTTAGATGGAATGATTGTTTTTAGAAGTGGGGGGATGGATTTCAGTGGTTTTAGAAGTGAATTGGTATTTTCTTGAAAAGTGGGGGGGGGGGGCGACATCCCGCGTCTACCCACACTTCTAGCACTGATGATAAGTATAGATAATTTCAAACTGAATGCCTTGGTTTTCGGAGATCGCTTGAATGTAGTTTTTAACAGTTCCTATCATGTTGAGTAATAGCGTACTATTTTAGAGGTCTCACTCCCATTTCTATTATTTTCTGCGAAATGTATTTAATTCACTGACTTATTGGAAATAGTGCATCAAAATCAAAATTTGAACTATGTAAGGCGATTCAGATGAGTTATGATCCTTGCATAGCTCAGTAACTTAACTAATATTCATTAAAAGATGTTGGCAACAGAAAAGAGTTTCTTCAATGGTCGGTTAAATACTATTTTAGTGCGATTAGATGACGGCAATTTGTTTTATTAGTATTCCTTAAATGCGAATACTAATAAAATAATACTAGCAAAGTTACTGCGAAATAGTTTGTAGAGTAAATTTGGATGGATATCGTAATGAAATATCTTACCCAAATAGATAAATATCATAAATTAACATGGAATGCAACATTTACAACGCCAGCATTAATTTAAAAGGCCTATCAAGAATAGGTTGACTTACATTTGAAATTTGTCCCTTCTACTCACACAAACCGAAAACAATTAACTAAATTTAATTTAAAATTGGGAATATCTCAACTAGAAGCATGTAAAAGGCTTTAAAGAACAAAAGATTGCCACTGAGACATCTATATAAGGTTTTATACATTCTTACAAACAAAACCATGTGTGAGCCCTGATTGGAAAGATGTGAGGTCTTATAGTATCCGTGGTAAGAATATGAATTAAAATTTAAACATAAAAGCACTTATTTTCTTTACATGGATTGAAGTTACATTCAAAAGTTGTGATTTGTCCGGAACTATATCACGGAAAGATTCATAATTCTAATAGATAAAAAACACAAAGTAACAGAGTGATTCACTTTACGGAAGTCGAAATGTGCACACAAGAAAGCATCACTGAAGAACTGGAGCAGACGAATCAATAGAACTTTATTCTTTTAGGATGTTCTTTGATTTTTTTCAAAACTTAATTTATATTAACTTCGATTTTGGATGGATGTTTGTCGATGGCGGGCAACTCAGTGGAGGCCTAATTAACCTCTTTGCCATCATCCAATCGACCTGAAACTTGGAAGATAGATTCGATGTCGATGTATTTTATCAAATTTTGGGACTGTAATGTCACTAAAAAGTCGCTTTTACGGAATACTAATAAAACAATTTGACGTCATCTAATCGCGCTAAAATAGTATTTAACCGACCATTGAAGAAACTCTTACCTGTTGCCAAAATTTTCTTAGAAAATAAATAATAAAATTGTTTCAATCGGAATAAATAAGATATTTGGATGTGAGTTTATAAATTCACGTTCATTTTTAATAAATAAATTTTGAAACGTAGCTTGCCACACATTTTGCTGATCAATATGTTTTTGATATTTCAAATTAGATGCAAACGTCAAGCACGTTTTTTACAGAATGTGTTAATTACAGGGTTGAGAAAAAAAAAGGGGAAAAAAAACGGTTTTATTAAACCGGGTTTTTTCCTTTTCTAATTACATGTATACATATTTTATTTATATTACAAACTTTATTTTTATGGGTTATATTATGTTATTTTAGGTCATAAAAGAATTACGTGACTATAAATTGTACACGGACCAACAAAGGACTCAAACATTGAATGTATATGAATAATGCATACTTTATGTGGTTAAGGTGGGTTACCACATTCCTTTACTAGCTTTTTAATCTGAGACATGAAAAATTATTCACTTATTATATTGAAGGAGCATTTTAGTGACACATTACAAAAATATCTTGTAATTCAAATTTGATAGAAAAATATAAATAGATATGAATGAGAGAATGAAAACACATTGTTGAATTTACCAAACAAGTGAGTAAAATAAAAGTAAACTTATTAAAAACACGTTTTAATAAATGATCCGAAAAGTAAATAATTTACTAAGGAGTACACTAAAAAGTAAAAAATAATTTATTAATACACTAAAAAGTAAGATAATTTATTGATAAGTACACTAAAAAGTTTAAAAAAAAAAAATAATAATAATAATCGTTTCTCCTCAGCAATTTTTGAATATAAATTGAATATACTTTTGGAAACAAAAAAACGTTGAGGCGCTTTTGTTTCACAAAAGAAGTTAATAAAATTTTTTTTTTTTTTTTTTACAAATGTCATTTTGTTTTATGTAGTTTTTGCAACTATTTTAATTTCCAATTTAATGTACAATATAAAATGTATTATTATTACGTTAATTTGCTAGTGTATTCAATCTTTAGTTTAATGAAATTATAGTAGAGAAATTACAGAGAGTAATGAATTAAGTAGAGCGTATAAAATCATACGTAAATTAACCTTTTTTAATATTACACATTAAAGATAAAAGAGGTCGCCCTCGATCGGACAGGCAACGCCGATTATTAGTACTTATTAAAAAAAAAAAATTCAATAACCCTTAGTTAGGAGCTTTGGTCTCGCAGTTAGTCGTGTGGGAGACATATGTCCCCTAAATTCAAATTTTACCATTACATACGTGACCAAGTATCAAAGTAAGTGGGCATTTTAGTTAAAAACACAGCATTATTGAACAGAATTAAGTAAAAATTAAAAAAAATATTTTTAGGGACTTGGGGGGGGGGGGGGAATGTAAAAAGGCTTCGATCATGGGCTGCCATCTATTGAGGAAATTTTGTGGGGGACATTTGTCAACCGCGTGATTAACAAAAGGTTATTAAAGGAAATTTTTTTATTTACAATAATTTATTTGATAATTATTTTTATTTACAATAATTCATTTAATAATTATTTTATTTACAATAAGTCATTTAATACTTATTTTTAATTATGATTAATTATTGAGAATATATATTGTATTATCTTTATGTTTACGCATGAGAGTCAAGTTTCAAGTCAATAAGACAATCAGGCTTAACGTGCATTGTAACCACAGTGGATACCCATGTGTAACTCACAATCCAAACTTTTGGTATGCGAGACGTTAGGAAGTGGATCAAATTTGAATAAAAAAGGATTTAATACTCAGTTCTACTTTTTAATTAAGAAATAAGAAGAAACAACGAGCAGAAATAATTCCTATCTACCAACAAATACTTTGTTATTCCATTACAAGGAAGAAAATTAGATCTACGTAGGTTTCAAATTTTAGAATTGTCCGAATACCGGAAGTTAGTTTCTATCGCATTAAGGGGGTATTCTAGTCTAGAATTTTGAAAAAAATGAAATTATTTTTTTTTCATAATTTGATAGTTTAGATATTCAAAAATATCTCTCTGAAAGGATTTTTCAAAATTCAAATTATTTTCAAAGTTACAGCCGTTTTAGTGTCGTGGCAACTAGACCGGATTGAGCGGACGACTGCAACAATAGACTACGGGCGGTCTGGGCTACCTGAGTATGAATAGCTTTCTTTCTTTCTTTCTTGTCATATACTTTTAGTTTACTATATCAATAGTCTGAAGGTCATTTGCTGTTAGGCGCAACGCAGTAAGGATTGAACGGTCTAAGGTTCGAGCTTCAGATGCTTCAAAAGAGGAAAGAACTGCTCGTTATACAGAGAGAAATGCTGAAAACAGTCAATATGAAGTAGAGGAAGGCCCAATGTATGAAGCTGGGATGGCTGATTAAGAGAATGTAAGTTATACGTACTATTTTATCAGTTACGCTGCCTGAAACTGAACGTTAAACTTTAAATGCGTTTTTCTCGAAACTACTTTTTTCGATACGGTGATGCAGATATCTTAGGTTCTAATCAGCCGATTTACTTGAAATTTAGCATGAATATTCTTCAATTATCTCGCTTTCGCACTAACCAATAAAAATTGAAAATTTCAAATTTGTAATATTTTTAAAAAATTGGAGGAAGTTGAAAAATGAGTAAAAAAATCGACTTCTATTTTTAAACAGCCGCCATTTTGTGGAATTTTTTTTTTTTTTCAAGTTTCGTTGGTTTGTGCGACAATAACATTTGTACTGATCAATAATTTGGCATTGTTTTTTTTTTTTCAGATGGATACAAAGGGAGAAATCCTTTTCACGAGGACACGGCCTTTTTTTTCTTTCTCTACTTCAAGGACTTATAACTTTTTTAAATTTTTTTTTTTTTAAATGTATTTTTTTGTATTCTTGAAATATCAATAAACAAATGATAAAAAATTTATAGTAAAAATATTAACTGCTTCTTTTATATTAATTGCCGAAAAACGCTCGAAATTAAGCCCCATATACTAGAATACCCCCTTAACAACACACACCAATTTTTTCAGATAGGATTTGCATTATGGTCAAATGTTAAGAGTTAATAAAAAAAATCTCAATTAAAATTTTAAAATTACGGCTCCACCAGACAAAATATCAGATGGGAAATTAATTACTTTTAAAATTTAAGAGCTGTACGTGAAATTTAAGGCTTACTTTTATAGAAAGATAAAAGAATTGAATATTAAGTAACGCGTTACTATTTATTGACTTCATTTCAAAAGTAAATATAAAGTTCTTAGATATGACCATTGTCAGTTTAAGAAATCAAACAAATGTACCAATCACGTCAACTTACTATTCACTAGACCGCTGATTAATTTCTTAGATGAGTCATCCACAACAAAAAATAAGTATACAAAGGTCACGTAGAAATACCAGACAAAAAAAACATAATAATAAACACTTTTTAAGCATCCACATGAGGAAATGGTGATTTTCATTTCTATAAACCTCAAAATCCAGAGCTAGAAAACACATAATTAGATTTCAAGAAAATTAGCTTGACCTAATTATGCAAATAAACTCATGTCAACTTACTTAATATTCAAGACTTCGTAAAGGAATATTGTGTCATTTTCTATGTAACAATCGTAATGTCGATTTAGAAGTGTGCACTTTATATGGAAAGGGAGTGGAATGGGGTGGGGGGAGTTGAAAGCAAGTAGTATTGTTGATATAGACATGTACACTTTATGGCAGGGAGGGGGAGTTGAATGCAAGTATTCGCCCATGCTGAGTATTCTGTGTGGTTGTGTGACAACTGAAATTTAATACAAAAATTTTTACTTCTATAAATGGTAAACAAATATTCAGTCAAAAATTTAAAGGGTATGAAAGTCGATTATGTGCTATTTCCGTACATCTAACTTCAGGGTTTCCTTATATGTTATTAAAAAATTAATCTACGATTATTAATTTCTAAAGCAAGTAGTATTAAGCATGTTTCTTTTTACATTGTTTTTATCATTTTTTAATCTAAATTTCTTTACAAATTAGTTTTGTTGTACGTTTATAATTGCTTAACCAAAAACTGAAAAAATGTTAAGAATTGACTTGATTTAGTTTAAGCAACGCCAAAATCTTTCGTTTATTGAACTTCCTTTTCATTTCTATGCACAGAAAGAAAATATATATATATATATATAAATATATATATATATATATATATATATATATATATATATATATATATATATATATATATATATATATATATATATATATATATATAAGAACATAAGAACAATACAAATAACCAAAAATATATATATTATTTGAATTATTTGAACATATTTTTAATATGTATGCAGAAGTTGGAAAATATTGTTTACGGATGTCGGATGGACAACTACTGAGAAGAGAAACCCCTAAATAATGACCCCAAGACAACTTCTCCTGACCTCATTGCATACGCTGTAGGATGGATCCTTCCGCTTCAAAGATATAGTTTCGAGGAAATCACAACTTATATAGTAATACAAAAGGGGCTAATACAAAAGGGGCTCTGCCTCCTGCTCGTTAACGCTCGCCAACCTAATTAAAATTGCACATCGAAATTTCCTAATTCAGCAATATAAGCAATTATATGTTTGCATACTCTTTTATGGGAACAGAAGCAGTATAGGACCCCTTTGACGATTCTTCCCGGTTTAAACTGATCGGATTGGCGCTATTTTGCACTTTCGGCTACCTCTCCTTCCTACACGATAACCCGTGGGTTTCAATCTGGCAACCCTTGCAGTTTTAGCTGTTACAATTTGTTTTGGCCCAACGATTGAGTGTTTGCAAAAGGGTACGGTAAACAACCAAAACACCATGGGCGACATTTGCTTGGCGCTTTCTTGTAGTCACCAAGCAAAAAGTCGCCAATGGAGTCCTATACTGCTTCTATACCTTTTTTTGCGATACTTAAAAAATAATACAGTAAAAGGAAAATTACCCGGCATTCAATCAACCAGAAAGCTCAATCGACCGTAATTTTATGAAAATCTATTTTGTCGAGAATAATATTAATTTCATTTGAGATTTCGAAGTTGAGTGGGGTTTTTATTCTTTATTTTTATAATTTTTAAGTAATGTAATGAGGAACTTGCACAAGAGAGGAAAATGAATATTTTTTGCATTTTCTAGTGTTATCCAACGAATATATTTGAGCAGTGCAATTATTTTTTATGAATATGCTTTCAATTAATCAAAAATCGAGTTTGAAATTAGCCGAAATCAAAGCAAAGGTCACGTGACCAAAAACGCATAAAAAAAACCGTGACGTGGTTACGCAGAGATAAAGTCGCAAAACGAAGGAGAAACCTCGTCTAAAACAGGTTTTAGACTGGTTCATTATCTGCGCGTTGACGTTCACGCGAAAGTGGCTTTTTCCCGCAAAATCGCAAAATGAAAAACTAAATATTTTTTAACTATCTATCCGAGCTCAAATTTTTGAAAGAATGGTATTGTTTTTCAAGATTTTTTCTCTACTTTTATTTAAAAATAAAACCAAAAAACGTGAAAGTTCCTCATTGCGTAATAGCTGAATTTGCACTGATTAGAAATAAATATAGGCTCAAATTTATTATTCGATGTCTTTTGGGGACTTTTCGAAAGTTTGTGATTTGGTGCCGAATGTGGCAACCCCTCGGCATGGTTTTCCGGGAACCCTAGGGACCGTTTGGATTTGACAACACGCCGTTTTAATGCCATTTTGGATTTAGCAACACAGCATTTCATTTTTATTTTCATTTTGGCGATTTTTAAAAGTCGCCAAAAGGCACCGTACAGTAAATCATAACCTGAATGAATATATCATTATAAAAAGTTATTCTTTAAAAAATTGTGGTTTATAAGAATGCTGAAATTCTTATTCAATCTACTGTGAATTTTCAACCTTAATATTCTTAATGTTATTTTCGTGCTCAGTTTTTATCGGTGTATATATTCGGAAAACGTTCACACATATATGGATAAAGCTGTAAAGTATGGTACGGATTCTGCGCTAAGAATTGTTTACATAAAACCGCGCCAAATTATGGCAACCATAGACAATTCACTTGTTATTAAAAAAAATTGGGCGTCGGCTGACATTTGTTGGTGAAATTCTTTGAGCAGAATCCGTACCTGACTTGGAATTTTAACCGCCAATTTTTCGGAATAACCTTGTTTATATAGAATTTTAATCCAAAAGAACTTTACACATCTTGCATCTATTTATTCCGGCATTAATGTAAATATTAAATAAATACGGTTTAAATAGGCAATAATTTGTATCAGTAATAAGAAAAGAAAATATAGCGAATTCAAGTTGTTGGTTACTGCCAGAAGTCAAATTTCAAAAGGTATATTGTGATGGCTGGATTGCTGAATTTAGAAACTGGTGCATAAAACACATTTAGAAGACTGGTGATTGGTTGTTTGAAGTCGTTGCCATTCTGCTCACAGAAATACAGCCGGATTTGCGCGGCACGCAAGAGAATTATACATATAAAAGATTGATAACCTGAGCACATAGTTTTGTATTAAACTTAAATATATGTTGATAAAAAAAATATCGCTTTTAAATTTTAATTTTACTTAATACTTTACTTTTCTAACCACGGTTACAATAAGAGTTTTAACAAAACATGGCTTTGACCGAGCTATTTCATGACGTCACCTACTTGGCGAATCACTATTGGCTAACTCTCAGTTCAAGTGTATATTCAGCCAATCAGCGCGTAGTAAAACCGGATCTTAATATGCTCCGCAGCAAAGTGTTCCATCAAAGATGATTTTAGTAAGATGTATCAACGCATTTTGGATACGAGTTAAAAGTCCGACAGATTTCCAGAATTTTTTAGCTGCCAGGAAGTATGGAAATTGATCATACTAAAGAGACCGCATTAAAATAAAACGCTAGATTATTTTGAAAAGAAAACCCTAAAATTATCTGGTTCAAATGATTATTGTGTTTACATGTCATGAGAGTATCTACTCATTCTTCTGTTACGTGACATTTGCGTTCTCAATTGTTAAAATATACAACAGGGAAGTTAAACAAAAGGTAAATAAAACTTGCTCAGGCGCGTAGCCAGGGGGAGGGATATATCCCCTCCCGAAATATTTTTGTTTGCTATTAAGTCACAAAAATCAAAGGATCTTTTTGTTTACAATGGTACATTTAAATGATATTCTTATTATTATTTGCCTCATAATTTAATATCCCTTCCCGGAAAAAATCTCTGACAACGCCCCTGTCTAGAAACTCATCAATCCTATAGGCTCTTCATAGAAACTTTACTTATATTTTTTATATTACTAGACCCGTTTTACTGAATATATGTTATGCGAGTTTTCTAAAAAAAATTAAGTAGGAATTTTAGGGAGAATTCCGAAAATTTTAGAAACAATTTAGGGATAATTCTTAAAAATTGTACTGGTAATTCCAAACATTTTAGGGATATTTCTCTCAAACCTGACATAGACTCTTAACACAGACATTCTTCTCAAGGTATGGATTCGATACCGACCAAAAAATGTTAAAAAACTTAATAAAAAAATAATTAAAATTCCAGAAAAGATTCGCTCCTCTAGAGGAATATCTGGGTCTTTTCGGTTTTGGAAGACATTCGGTGAATTTTTGAAGTATTTTAATTTTTTTAGGAATTATCGAAACATTTAAGAACAATATCAGGAATTTTAAGAGAAACAAAAATTTTAGAAATTTTAGGCGAATGCGATCCCTGGTATTATTTCAAAATTGAATACATTCGAAAATGTTACAATATATTAAAAGTTCATCATACAGCCCAAATCAAACATTTCTTCAAGTACAACCCCAATATTTGTTCAAAATTAGCGAAACTGTAAAGCGGCTCATTCTAATACTCATTCAATCAATATTCGGAGCATTAAAAACGACCTTTCAGCTATCACAATTTTTCTACAAAGCGAAATCAATTTTAGTTGCTAATTATCAAAAAGCCAAACTTGTTTGATTAGCTTCTAATTGCCGTCTTATGACCAAATCCTAAAATTGAATACATTTTGAAGCACTTTTTTTTGTGTTCTGTAAATACCGCATTAGCAACATCTTGCTGGTCTTATGTTCAGTGAAAATTCATTACTAACATCATGGTGAATTTTTGTTCGGTAAAAATACAGCAATATCTTCGTGTGTTCAATAAAATTACCGCAATAGCAACATCTCTTGTGTTTGGTCAAAATACCGCTTCATCCATATTTTGGCAATTTTGAGTTCGTTAAAATACTTCATTTGGTGCTTGGGTCGGTCGGTACTTAACCAAAATTCTAATCATCACCCGAGTTAGTCAAAATCATGCATCTCTCTTCATTGCGACCCCGCCTTGTCCGCAAGTAGCACTGACTGTGTGCATGTGTGTGGGGGCTAGTAGGTCAGAGGAGGGAGAGCGACCTGACCTGAATCACACAAGGACGGGAATGTAGGTCAGAAACACTCATTCAGAAGTCCTTCGAAAAGAACCCTTCATCAAATCGATACATCGAATAAGATTAGATTAGACTATCACAATCCAGGAAAAGAACAATCCCGATTTTTCACTTACTAAAACTAAACAGTTGGGAGGGTCGAAATATCAAAAGTGAAGAATGGGATTAGACTAGGCATTAATTGTCATATCTCGAATGAACTCTTCCCCCCCCCATTCCCCATCTAATTATTTCAAGGTTCCGTTGAACTTTCCTACAGGGTGACCACAAAATTCAGGAAAAAAAGTTCAATAACATTTCCCTGATTTCCAGGTTGTCTGTTCCTAAGTGATGAATACTTTCAAGCTTATCATAAATGAAAGTTTTCTAGGCATTAACTCGCTACATATATTTGGGAAATTATCTCATTTGTAGAGGAGACTTATGTACCTAGGGCCACCCCACTTTTATTGAATAATGTTTAGTTCGCAGTTTTTTTACTCGCTTGGGTTAAGTGGCAACACCGAATTACTCTTTCGGCAGCCAATTTGAAATCTTAGAGGAGAAAGCTGTGACAAATTATAAGTGGAAAGCGTTTTTATATGGTCTGCAGTAACATTTTGCAGTTCATGTCTTTTATTGTTTTAAAAAGTAAAATACTTTTCTTTGAATTCTAATAAATAATTTTGTTTGTAACATTAAGTACTAAATGAGATGTTTAAATAAGTTCTTTCTCCATGTGCATTTTTAGTAGAAGACATTTTATAGGAAATTACCAGGTCGTGTACCTAGGGCCACGTAGTTGCTAATTGTGTTCAAATTGTCAAAACCAAAATCTGTTGATGCTTCAAAACGATAATGCATGCAGCTCATTTTTTTTAAATCAGTTCTTCAAGTTATGAAAATACTTGTAATTCACTAATAATTTGACGCATTGCAATTCATTATAGTTATTATATGATAAACCAATGAATGATAATTACTCATTTTGTTTCTTTTATAAAATTCATCTGTGTATGTTTGTTTTCTATTCATTATGGACTGAACCCTCACTTTAAGAAAATGGCCCTAGATACATCAGCTACTGGCCCTAGGTACAACAAGGTCTTGTACCTAGTGCCATTTGTGAAATTTCTTTAAAACTTTCTATTTGACAGAATCTATTATTTTAAGTATTTATATTAATCACAATGGGAAGTAATTACAATAACGATGTATGCATATCAATTTCACATTTTTAAACGGCTCAGTGGTTCACTTTTTGTGCATTGAAAAAAGGCGGCCCTAGGTACACAAGTCTCCCCTAATAACTAGTATTTCTGAAGAGAACGAAACTGAAGCCAATAGCTGCATTACAACGCAACAAACAGTGGGTCAAACTTTCATCAAATTAGAAGCAAAACTTCTGCCATGCCAAAGGTGCCTGGATTAGGCATGGATGTTCGTTGTGGTTCGGAATCCAAGTTAAGCTGTAGGTCCCGGGCTGATTAGCCGTCATTGTGCATTAAAAAAATGTCGTTGAGCGTACAAACCAAACAACCAACCAAAACTTCTCCCAAGTGCAAAATAAAATATTGCAAAATAAAATAATAGAATAATATATTTGAAGAAGACCAGGTTGTATGATCTTGAGGAATTTGAACTTAACAAAGTATTTCCTGGCTCAAGGTCAACGCAACGGCGAAACTGCGCCGAATACAATCATAAGAGAATAATTTTTTACATCAATTAAAAGACTAAAAAGGGGGGGAAACACTAAATTAAACTAGTAAAAATCCTTAGAGAAGGCGACAAAAATTAAAGCAGTAACAATCCTTAAATAAGGTGATAAAATCCAATTTCTAATTAAAACTTTAAAAGGTTCTGGCGAGGAAATGAATTTGAAAGTATTAACAATGTTGGATGAGCTGAATTAAAATAGCGAAGCTGTATGAAATGAAAAGCTGGACAATCTGATAAAATATGGAACAGCAAGACATCTGAAATATTTGTGAGCATCGGTTTTCGCTTGGCACTGGGACAAAGGTGGTTTCGGTGTTGTTGCAAGTGCAGGCGGATGTTGAAAAGGAAGGGGCGCTTGGGGACTGGTGGCCTACTTTTGGACTATGGGGGACGGACACAAAACACACAGCCGCTGGCTATTAATTTCCATTTCATTGAATGACGTTTCACTACACAAGAAAAGATTTAGGCTTCGACAACACTTTTGTCAAATATAACAGTCATTTTAATACTCATTCAATGATCCCACAGGGTGGCCACAAAATTCAGGAAAAAAAGTTTCCTGATAATTCCCTAACAGATTTCTAAAAAATTCCCTGATTTTACGACACATTTTTATTTAAATTTCCACAATTTTTCCAGATGTGTAGGTTAGCCATTTATGCCAAAAAGATAATAAGCCAATTTTGTTAAAATAGTTTCGGCAGTAATTAAAAGTTTAAATTCTAACGTAAACAAGAAACTTCTAACTTATTTTAGGGAAATGGCATCAAAAACGGATGAACGGGGAAACGTATCTTCAAAACAATGGAAAAATTCCCTGACATTTCCCTGATTTTTTCCAGAATCAGAAAGCTCCCTGACTTTTGTCTGATTTCCAGGTTCTGTGGCCACTTTGTCCCAAAATAAATTGCAATTAACTTCAATATCCGTTTTTCGACCAAAATTAAATTCCTCTTTATATTTGATTCAGACTTCTATTATTTGTGCGAAATTTTTGAAGCAATAATTTGATCATATAACTTGATGATTTTTTTTCTAAATTTTTTAAAACTTGATGATTTTTTTCTTCTTCAAAATAAGTTAAACTACTTAGTGCAGAATAATATATATTTCCTAATTTATTTATCGCATTTATCATTTCGTAAGAGTACCATTTTTGATTGTTCATTCGTAGAAGGTAACAATGAATAGTTTGATTTAAGGATGGTTCGATCAGTTTTGTAGCTTTCTTAACAGTGACTTGTTATGCACTATCATTCCTAAGTTTTGAGCTAGAGATGTCAAATTCAAAAAGCTAACGCAAGTTCTTAATTCATTGAGATGTTTTCAATTTACTTTCGATTGTTTACATATCAAGCTGACAGTTTAATAGGTCATTCTTATATGCAGACAGGAGTGCCAAAAGTGTACGAATATAAAAACATGTAAATTCGCTTTTAAAATTGAGTCAGTAAAATTTTCGCGTTAATCAATCAATTTTGGAATTTTTGTTATATAACGTTGCGCAATGTTTGTAAGCTCCGTTTTTCAGATTTTGTGGTTCTTTGAACACTAGAGGTTTTTTTCTTGTTTTAGTCGAAGACTAAAAGAGTTTCGAATGATTTCATTTTGCAGCTTGCCATCGACAACAGTAGCAATTTCTGCCAAAATACTGCTTATGAAATATGAAATTAGATACACAAATAGAAACACATTAACAAAATTTAAAGGTATTATGATTGCCATTTCAAAATTACTATTTTTAAACCACAACACGTAAAAATTAGCATTACATTTAATCACTCAAACTAACTGCTTAAAGAGGAAACCCGTGACATTGCGATGTGATAGCAGGAAATATCGGTGCCACGGAGTGCCAGCATAGAAAATTAGTTGCTCTATATGGAATAATTACTTAAATTACCTGCAATTGTTATCTGATGATTAAAGCCAATCATTTAATTTGTAACCCCTTCACAAAGGTATCGTTAATGTAGACTACAGAATGATCCCAGTATAAAGGGGCTGGGGGGGAATCCTTCCCGAAGGTCTTTCAAGGAACACCGCATTCAGGTTTCGTGTAGAAGAACATTTTTAAACCTCCTATCAAGCAACCAAAGGAAAATAATTTGTCGCAGTCACCATCGTGTCTAATCATTTTTTTAAATCAGATAGGAGTCATCAGAAGGTCAAGCGGTCCTGACATTTTGTCTGCTTACGTGCAAAGAGTCGGGCGGAGCAGGAAAATACGGAAGATCCTTGAAACAGAATTTTTGGTCTGCGACGAAGTTTTAAATGTCAAATTCAATGTACAGAAAAGCAGAATGATACGATGAACTTCATTACAATCGTATAATTTTGTTAAAACTTATCGTACAACTTATAATACTAAAGTGATTAGCTGTAATCAATAGATAGCAATTGCGGATAATTTAAATATTTAATCCATATAGGGCGACTCATTTTCTATGCGACAAATTCCGTGACATTGTGATGGGATCGCGGAAAATACCGGTATTCCGGTATTTTGTGCGATCCCATCGCAATGTCACGGGATTTGTGTTCCTCTTTAAGCAATTTGAATGATTAAATGTAATTAAGAGTCTATTGGGTTGAAAGCGAAATTCTGGAATCCCTTTCATTGATCAATGTCAAGAGTGAACGAGGTCTTTCGGTCAAAAGGGGTCAGGGCAAAAGCTGTAACATGTCGAGATGCACAACTTGCATCACTGTCTCATTTCAGCTTTAAAAAGCGGGTCAGTGGGTCGCACACTCACACCTCAAATTCAGAGGGAGGAATCCTCATTAAGATCAGCTCGACTCATAACACACAAAACGGTCACAATTTTTTAATCTTTAGATTAGTTTCGATTTTGTGTGTATGTTTGTCGATGGCGGGCGATTACAAAGAATTCAATCAAATTTTGAGGATGTAACTGTCACTAAAAGGTCGCTTTTACAGAATACTAATAAACCAACTTGCCGTCATCTAATCGCGCTACAATAATATTTAACTGATCATTAAAGAAACTGTTTCCTGATGCCAAAATTGTTTTAATAAATAAATAATAAAATTGTTTTAATCAGAATAAATAAAAGATATTTGAATGTGAGTGCATAAATTCGAAATTTATTTTTAATCAATAAATTTTGAAACGTAGTTTGCCGCACATTTGCTGATAGAAATGTTTTTAACATTTAAAATTAGGTGCAAAAAGGATTTATATTAAAAACTTTGTTTTTATGGGTTATATTATTAAACTTGTTTGATTTCACTTTTTAATTCCAATTGTTGGACTTATACGGTAGATTACGGTGAAATAGAAAGAAAAAAAAAATATTTTTAATGGAAAATAAACAGCTTCGTAAACAGCTTGGATATCTTGTTTCGAAGCATTATTCAGGTTGGCCACAAAATTCAAGAAAAAAAGTTCCCTGATAATTAGTTGATTTTCCTGATAGATTTCTAAGACCCCTCCCCCCCCCCGATTTTACGACAAACTTCTCTTTTAAATTTCTCCAACTTTTCCATGTTTTTTCTACACATCTACAAAAGAGATAAAATGCCAGATTTATAAAAATAGTTTTGGCAATAATGGAAAGTTTAAATTATACCATAATAATAAACGGGCTCTAATTTTGACTCATAAAACAGCTATTCGAACTCGGGATGAAGGTATGGCTATAATGAGTGAATACTGAGATAAAAATCTAATGAGATAAAAAATATATATATCTAACAATTTTTCAACAAAATTCCTTGTTTTAAAAATTTCAGGTTTTTAAATTTGTTTTCAAGTATCTTGAAGAACATTATTGTTTGAAAATTCATTCAATGATTGTAAGGAAATTTGAACCAAAATATTGTCAAAATAATGATCGGAAATCATGTATTTCATAAATCCTTTTCAAATATCTGTCAAGGAAAATATTTTTTGGTTCGAAGAGTTTTTTAGCAAAGAAAATTGTGAAGAAAAACAATATACTTTCTATATTTAAAAAGTTTAAAGCTTCGTAATAGGGGGGAAAAAAATTTAATTTATTGTGGTTGAGGAGCGAATGAATGATATGTCAGGATGGCCACAAAATTCAGGAAAAAAAGTTCCCTGATAGATTTCGAAAAAATTCCCTGATTTTACGCCAAACTTTTTTTCAAATTTCTCCAACTTTTCCAGATGTGTAGACACTCTGATCAAATAGAACATGTATGCTAAAGAGATAATATGCCAATTTTTTTTTAAATAGTTTCGGAGGTAATGAAAAGTTTAAATTATTCCCGTAACGTTACAATTCTAAATATTACAACCACAATTTTTCGGGAAAATGGCGCCAAAATATGGATGAACTGGGAAACGTGCCTTCACAATAAGACAATTTTCCTGATTTTCGTGAAATTTTAAAAAACTCCCTGACATTTCCCTGATTTTTTCCAGAATCAGAAAGCTCCCTGAAATTTCCCTGATTTCCAAGTTCTGTGGCCACTTTGAATGTAGAACATATTGCATAAGTGCAAATATTGTGTTCGAAAACTTTTCGATAAGAAAAATTTTGAAACTAGGGATAGCTATAAAATGGTCAGTTTGGAGATCATTACAATTCGCCAAAGTGGCGAAATGTTTATTGATAATTAATACATTATCAGGGGTGGGAAGTGCTAGAGCCCAGTTTGGAGCAATTTTGGAGCAGCAAAATTTAACATTTGGAGCAGATTCGTAAAAAATTGAAGCTGCAAAATGTAACTTTTGGAGCAGATTCGCAAAAAATTGGAGCAGCAAAATTTATCTCATGGAGCAGAATAAGAGAAAATGTAGCAGCAAAATTTGAAGATTAGTAGCAGAAATATAATAAATTGTAGTTGATTTTACAACAATTACCATAATTAAAATTTGAACTTGTATAATTTTATTTTTCTACATAAAACACATATAATTTAAATACAAAATTATAAGATATACATAAAATTACAACATAAAATATAATTTGTAAATTTAAAAAATATAATTTAAAAATTAAAAAACATTTATACTTATTAGCTTTTGACACTTCGCGAACGGGTTTGCTATGTAAAACCAAGCTCTCTGCTCATTAAAAGTTTCATTGTAACACAAACACAGCTCGCTTAACTCTCTGAAAAGTTTAATTGCTACACAAGTACAAGCTCGCGGAAAATTTATTGCTATGCAAGGACAGGCTCGATTCACTCTCTAGAAGGTTCATTGCAGTGCAAACAGTTCGCTTGACTCATTAAATATTAATTGCAACATAAACCCTTAATATTAGAACCCCCCCCCCCTCCCCATCGAGAACCAAAAAATGTGCCCTTTAATACAACCCCTCTCACCCCTCTGAATTATTTTAATATGTGTTTATGAAAAGCAAAATTAGAAGACCAAAACTACTTATGTTGAAAATTTCAGAACTCTAGATCTCTAAGAAGTCGATTTGTAAAAATATTAATTAAAAAACAAATTAAAATTTTAAAATTCTGCGTTTTAAAAGTCTAATTAGAAGTCTGAAGCTACTTAGGCTGAAAATTTCAGAGGTGTACCTCTATTTGAAGTTGCTTTGTAAAAAGAAAAAAAAATTGATATTCTGTTTGTCAAATGTACAATTAAAAGGTCAAAACCACTTATGTTAAAAATTTCTGAGATGTAGCCTTGTTAGAAGTAGTTTTATAATATTTTTTTAATTAAAAAATTAGTTTAAAAAAATTAATTAACATTTAACATTCTGTCTTTAAAAAGTCTAATTAAAAAAAGGCCAAAACCACTTATGCTGAAAATTTCAAACCTATACCTCTCTTTAAAGTCGGTTTGTAAAAAAAAAAAAAAAAAAAAAAAACTAATTTAAATTTTAACATTCCGTTTGTCAAAGGTACAATCAGAAGGCCAAACTACTTATGTAAAAAATTATACATAAGGTTCTACACCTATTTTTAAGTAGCTTTCTATAGATTCACTGACTCTTTGTTTTATTATTATAAGACTCATTTCTATAAAAATAGCAATTCTTATAGCAAAAATAGAAATGCAGTAAAATTAAAATAAGAATGTTTCTAAATTTTTGTGAATATTCTAAAATATTGTGAATTTTTTTTTATTTTCCAAATCGGGTCGAATTCTGCGTCAAAACGGCGATTTTACCCTACGTGCCATTCCATAAACTTATAACAAAGTATTACTTTTATTCTTTTAAATCGGAAACATTCCTGGAATTTGATTACATTTCTGTGATACTTATTTTCAAATGTAAAACGGATGTTTAAAAGTTAATTACCAACAGCCAACAAGTAAATTACAAACAACATCCCTAAATTTAATAGAAGGCATCGTCATTACGGGTGTCCGAGCGGAAATATTCTTTTTAAACTCTTAGTAAAAACATTTGATGGTTATACACCTTTAACTTTTTACCAATTCCTTTCTTCTTTATTTAGAACTCTTGGGCGTGGTAAAAATCCGGCGAAACACACTTAATCAAGGTACGTACGTACGAAATGGCCATCCGTGCTAACTAGAAATCAGAAATTTTGAGGCTGCCCCCTAAATTCTATCTAGAAATGACACACGTGATATCAGCTATCAGAACTCGGCGATTTGAATTTGTCCCATTGCAAGGCGCGTTTGAACGATGATGCGTGAATGTCGATTTCAAAGGGATAATCCACACATGGCATTCTGTTGGGGGGGGGGGGGGGGGGAATCGAATGTTTTGCAAATTCGCGCGAAAACGGCGCTCGAGGTTGCCATAATTTCGTCTCCACATAGATTTGGCATACGCGAGCTGGTTTGGCGCTTTAGCGTGCGCGTTTAAAAGAAGATTTAAAACAAAATTGGCACAGAATTGTACTTAAATGTGGTTTTGTAGCAAGTAGGCGCAGAATACCGCTTTTCGCGCGCGCTAGCGCAATTGGCGCAGAATTCCCACCCCTGCATTATCCTTTCAGGTAAGTAAAACAGAGGAGAAACAGTCGTTGATGGGCATTTAGGCAATGCTCAAGGGAAGAAAGTTAACACTAGAAAAACTGAAATTTAGTATATACCTATATTGCCCAAAAGCAGTAAAAATGACTGCATTGTAAAAGAATAACTAATATGTAAAGAAAAACACATCTATATACATACCAGAAATGAAGGAGGGGGAGGTAACTACAATTATTAATAAACGCATTTATATGTTGTACAAAAAGTCACAAAATTCTAAGAAATTGTTGTTTTTCTAATTGAAATTAAAAAGCAGTCCAAATGACTTCCTTGGGTGTTAAAGGCATTCGTTCTTTCAACGCCTTTATCGCATTTCTTTTACGCCTAGCTACTTTTTACCATTAAAGCATAACATACTTTTGAAGCATTTTTACGGAAATTTTGAAGGTAGGGATGTTTAGAACACTTTAAAAGGCCACAGCGATTTCATTAAAATCGTTCAAGTCGATTTTTTTGGCAATTGCTAAAAAGCAGAAATATTTTCAGTGGCAACTAACCTCACGCGCATGCACAATTTTGACGAAAACTTTAATGACAGGTCTCAACCCGTATGCAAAACTTCGTAAGTTAATCTGTTTGGGAGTTCGGCTGACCACAAGCAGACACATCAGACACTTTTGTAGACAACTTTTTTGAACATCGAATTTTTTTTTTACCTAATGCAATACTTTCATTACACTATGTTAACATATGGGTTATTGAAAGTAAAGTGTGTTTCATGCACTACATCTACTGTTAGTTTTTTTTAATGTAGGATGTAAATTCTTAAATTTTGTTTATTACATTATATATGCTGAAGCTAATCGGATTAATTTGGATATTATACATAATAAATGGTTACTATATATTATATATGGTATAAAAATTAATCATATTAGCAATAACATATACTGCATTTAAATTTGTCATGGATTGGTGTAATTTTCTGTTTTCATTAATTGAAAAAGAAAAAAAAAGGCCAGATTATCAATACTTTTGACGACAATTACTACAATGGCATAAATAAAACATTGCCAAAATGGCGATATGTCTTTCGATAAATATTATATTATCCATTTTTTCAGAACCGAAACAGAGGAGAAACAGTCGTTCATGTGCGATGCTCAAGGGAAGAGAACTCGGTGTTAAAGACATCCCTTTTTCAACTTTATACACCTTTATCGGATGTCTAAGGAATTTCAGAGATGGGGATGTTTAGAGCACGTAGAAACGCATTTCCACAGCGATTTTGATTGAAGTCATTTGAGCCGTTTTTTGACAATTGCTGAAAAACAAATTTTTCAGTGCTACTATATGCGCATGCACAATTTTGACAAAAGCCCAATTGACAGGTCCCACAGTCATCACTAACCCGTATACAAAAGTTGAACACTGTAAGTAAACTCGTTCGAGAGTTATGCTGATCATAGACATATACATTTTTTAATATCACTTTTTTCAAGGTGGCCACAAAACTCTGAAAAAAAAGTTCCCTGACAATACTATGATATAAAAAAAAATCCTTGATTTTACGGCAAATTTTTTTCAAATTCCTCCAACTTTTCCAGATGACACATTGATCATATAGAACATAAATACACAATATGCCAATTTTTTAAAAATAGTTTTAGTGGTAATGAAAAGTTTCAGTTATTTCGTAATATTAAGTTTCTAACGATTGCCACCACAATTCTCCGAATGAATGGCGCCGAAATATGGATGAACTTCAAAACAAAGAAAATGCCCCTGATTTCAGTGAAATTTAAAAAAATCCCCTGACATTTTCCAGAATCAAAAAGTTCTCTGACATTCCCCTGATTTCCATGTTCTGTGGCCACTCTGTTTTTGAACTCAGCACGTTCAAAACGTGTAGATATATATAAAAAAAATGCCCAAATGAAAAACTTTTAATACCTTATATAAGGTATTAGAAAGAATAATTCCTGTTGTAAAAATAAAGTATTTGTAGAAGCAAGTAGTATTGAGCAAGTGACTGATGTTGTGTTGCATAAGTGCATCATTTCCTGGAGTCTTTGTTTCCAAATGCAGAATCGATTGCGTGGCAGCGAGCCAATGAGCGCGCCGACACTCCAACCGCACGTGCACTCCTGGCCTTGAGCCACTGAGCCATTGACCCGACGAAGGTTAACAAAGATGGCGGCACTTTCCATTCCCACACTCACTTTTTTAGAGAACCTCAGAAACAGTTGTTACGGGAGATGAGAAGGTTAGTTGGAGCAATTTGTCATTTCATGCAGATTCAGGAAAGAAATTTTAGGATGTCAGAGGTGATTACCGGCTCAAAGTATATTGAGACATTTATTTGCGTATTGTGTACAAGGTAAAGATTTGATTTTTGTGAGTGGACTAGAAAAGTCGCAATACCAAAAAAAGACTACGAAATGTCACCCGATTGTGATGAGACTTTTTAAAGTGTTTCTGGTTTTCTAGTCAAAAAATGATACATAAATATTGTATTTTAGTGAGTGGACTATAAAAAGTCGCAATACCAAAAAGGATTACGAGATGTGCCACAATTGCGGTGAAACTTTTTTTAAGCGTCTCTGATTAATCTTTTCAATTTAAAGCTCGCACAAGAAAATACGTCGTGTTTACTTAACAACATAAATTAATAGTTTGTGTGAGTTACGCATCTTATAAAGAGAAACGGACCACTTTTACTTTTATCCATGTCTGCCCGGAAATAATTTGAATGCATTTTTGCAAACATTTGGACAGAGGTACCCGGAAACAAATGAAAATTGTCCAAAATTTTATTTTTGAAAAGTTCTGCCACTTTCACTTTTTAGTTGTTTCTTAGATTCGTATTTTTAATCTCTTGGATATCAAATAAAAAGTATCCATTAGATATTTTCAAAAATAAGTATATGCATGAAGTTGAAAACAGTTCAAGTCACATGAAGTGATTTTGAGAAAACACATAGAAGCCCGTAAAAACGTCTTTTCTGTAAAGAAGAAAAATGTTCCAACGGACATAATAGAAGTAGACTTTGGTCTTAGATACTTATAAATTGAATGATACAAAAAAAGCCTACCAATTCATTAATTTGTCCGAAAAATTATTTCTATAGTTAAAAGACCCAGGGCTGGCTTGCCGCCCCTTTATAACAAACATTAAAAGAGATAACCCTTCCAACTCTTAGTGGTAAAATTGAACGCGAGCAAAAAAAATTTCCAAGTTTTGATTTGCCAAAAATACTGATTTATGATTTTAGCACTAAATTGACACAAATGTAATATATAATTATAAAATGCATATATTATAGAACCACTAAAAATAAAAACCTAATTTTTAAAAATACAGTTAAACTTAAAAGTGTTTTTTTCTAACTTGTAATTATGAGAATTTTTTTGACATCAATTTCTTTAGCTAGCTCATGTTTAATGACTAATACTGTTAAGCCATTTAGCCGATCCTCGGTAGTTATAGAGCGTACAATTTTTTTTTAATTAATTTTAATTTGGAGAAACTTCTTTCCCCACTTGACACCAAGGCCTGACTTCGGGGCCCAAAGCACATCATATTTTCAGGGCCCCATAAAAAATGTGCAGAGGGGGCCCCAATAGTTATATTGACAGACTGGAAAGATTTTCGTCTGCAAATTTATTGATCAAAATCACACAACAAAAAATCAACCAAAATGTAATTCACCTAAATATAGCGCTTTTTTTCGAGATTTAGTTGTTTGAAGACTGCTACTTCAAATCCGTTTAAGGTTCTTGTTTATTTAAGTTCAAAACGTAATTAAAAATGTTTAAAAAAGGACCCAGGGTTCAATTTAACTGCAACAATTTTGAAAATTTTGAGGGCCCCAAGCCTGGGTTTTGTTGGCTTGTGCGGAAATCAGGCCTTGCTTGCCACACTTATTGGGAGAGTAGGCAAGATTCTTCTTAAAACTATACCGAGATTTGGAGCAAATTCCAGCTTTGAATGAGGTCTAACGCGTTGATATCTGATGAATTTAACACTATCTCTTCTTTCGGACCATCTCGTGCCTCAAAATTAACATCCTTCTTCGAACTCTATGATAAGCTCAAAATTAGCCAGTATGTAAATTTCGCCGGTGAGTTCTCGAGCATCGCAAAGCAAAGGTCGTGTCCGAATCCTTGAAAAAATCTTTATAATTTTTAATTAGTTTCATAGCAGATGGTAAGTCTTTTCTCTGTAAGAGCTAACTTATTGGAATGATACAATTTAAGATTTTGCACCAAATTACAATGGACCATAATTGTTTAACACAACTTAATAGTCCAGAAGCCTCAACAGAGTTGTCAGTCTCCGAATTTATTACAAACAGCAAATAAAGCAGTGGTTTTAATCTATCTATTTGGCTTTCCCAGTGAGTATCACTAGGGGTCCCTAAACATATTTTATTAATATAGTCCATCGAAAAACTGATGGAAAAAAGTAATTTATTTTTAGACCATATTAAAAAAATTGGCGGCTTCGATGGATACCATTACCACGTCACTGACGACCAAGTTTAATGAGTGGCTACTACATGGGGGCTACTACATTTAATATAGGAAAACACTACTCATCTTTCAAAACGTGTTTATATTTAAAAACTACATACCTCAACCTTCTTATGTCGTTCTCATGCTTGAGGATTTTTTAAGTGAGTGGGTACCTATACTTTAAAAGTTCGGAAAACGTATTAAAAGCAAATTTTATTATAATTCCACCTATTAATTTTTCATAAGTATTCAAAGGAATCTTGGGTTTAATCATTTTCTTCATAAACTAGTTAATTTTATAGCCCATTGCCGCCTCCTAAGGTTGCCTCCCCGGGCAGGGGTCCGGCTTGCCCCCCCCCCCCTTCTCTAGCTCCGGGCCTGAAAGACCGTACAATTATTTTTTGAAAATGGAGCCTTGGTGCGAAAAATAATTAAAACGTGCTTGCAATTCTTACCTTCCTAGATGGACAATAGGTGGCGCTGCTGCAATAAGTACGAAACCAACTCGCAGGTATGCTCGGTTTTGAAATGAGCGTGTGAGAACCATTACTTGAAGTATTTGCTATGAGTGAAGAAAAAATTCAATGCATTTCTTTCTATTTGATGAATCAGAATGAATCACCAGTTGGCATTAGAATAGCGTCATTCATTGGTAGTGTCATCTGAATAATCACGAAAAAATAGATATGCAAACCCTAATAAAGTGAGAGGCGATTTTTAAGAGGTACCCCTTCGAACATCATTTTGAAATTTTTTATAGAATGTAAAGAAATGATTAGAACATATATCTAGTAGTGTGTCGGAGCAAAAATAGCTGGTCAAAAATCGACTTTGAATGAATTGAACTAAATTCAATTGCCAAATAATGAGTATTCTTTTTTATTTGGTAACCCACCGCTCTTTAATTTTCGATGAGGTTTCAGATTTCTGGAGACCTCTTAAAAGTGAGCGAAGTTGACAATAAATATTTCTTTACTGATGACGCCAACTTGGCTCACTTATAAAAGAAATCGTCTGCACCTTTCCTTATTAAAAATTAGCTTTACCCAATAAAAAAGAATGCTCATTACTTGGTAAGTAATGACATATTTAGCAGTCGAATTGAGTTCCACTAATTCAAAGTCGATTTTTGACCAGTTTCGGTCACTTTCGTCCTAGCAGACTACTAGATTCATGATATACATTCTATAAAAAAAGACTGATGGGATACCATAAGGGCATGGATGGGAAGAAAGAGATTTTTCTTTTCGTGAAAGCGAATTTAGACGGATAGAAATGGGGCTAAACAAGAGCGACAAAATATGAATTAGAATTCGAGACAGAAAGTCGTTTTCGTGACAACCGAAGATGTTGATACAATTACTTTCGTAATCATGACTAAAAACAATTATTAATTCTAAGGCAAATGAGGTCACAAGGAATCCTATTTGAACCACGGTTGCTAGTTTTCTGTGTGTTGCTAGTTTTCTGTAGTTAACCGTGGACTTATTCTTACAACTATTTTTATTTAGTGCTAAAGTAACAAAAAGTGCCTCCAAATTTTTCAATATCTAGTTAATTGAGACATGAGTGTAGAATACCAGGGCTGATTAAGGAAATTTGCGAATAGAATAATTTCTCATGCATGGAGAAATTCCTTCATCTCTAGCACAAAAGAAATCCCACTATCAGCATAGATGAATTTATAAATCCACGGGGAGTAGTGAGTTTTCGAAAAAATTAAGATAGGAATTTTAGGGATAATTCATAAAATTGTAGGGATAATTCTAAAATGTTTAGGGATAGTTCTTAAAACATTAGGGATAATTCAAAAACATTCAGGGATATATATATTTTGAAACGGCTCCTAACACAGACATATTCTTTCTAAAACTTGTTCCAATACCAGCAAAAATCTCCCAATCTTCAAAAAATTGAACGTCAAACAACTTTCTAGCAAAATAACAATTATACTATGTTGCCAAATATGACAATTGGATTAAATCCACTTTTCTCATCCAGAGGAATATCTGAGGTAAATCGAGGAATTTTCGTGGTTTTTAATTTTTTTCTTTAGGAATTATCGAAAAATTATAAGTACAATTTTAGGAATTTTAGGGTGAAATGAAAATTTAAGGAATATTAGGAATTTTAGGGCGAATGTGCGACCCCTGTAAATATCCAACACTCTACTCACATTCATTGAGTATTGTTTTTCGTGCAATTTAAATAAAAAAGTACGAAATTCACAAGTGGATAACTTCCGGGAGGACTGTCACGCGTGTGCGACTCGAGAAACCGGAATTTACCACTAGGCGGTTTGGCAAACGATAAAAAATGTGTTTCAATGGATATTATTTCTAGCAATTTATTGTAAACAGCGTCTAAAAGGACCTTGGGTCTCGCATTTCATATCCCACAGAGGTCCGGTTCAAATATATGTCCCGAATAGGATAAAACCCCGAAAATTCTCACCAAGCAGCTTGATACCAGGGGAAATTTAATATCCATTAGACGGCCTTTTCGCTTAATATCCAAAAGATTCCATTTCGCATCCAAACAACTCAATAATATGCGAATTTACGAGTAAAGAAACTTCCCAACCAGCGTCTGGATAGCACTGTCTGGTACAAGAATCCCGATTTTCTAAGTTCCTCTGAGCAGCCACTTATCTGAACAATTTCGTATCAGGTTGGATTGCACGTCTCGAATGGAAGAAAATCCGGCCAACTTAACAAACAAGTAACAATTTTCGAAGCTTCTTTGAGGAAGATCGCGAACTTGAGAGTGGACATTGTTGTCCAAAAAGGGAGAGCTGCTCTCTAAGAAGACATTGAAAGCAGGAGGGAGGGGGCGACCCAGATAAAAGATTTCCTGACCTAGATCGCACTTGGAAACACGAAAAGGAGGGCACGGAACCACAACAAACACGAGCGAATCAATGAAACGACACTAAAAACACTCCTGATAAGACCATTCATCACCACACAGGTAAAGTCCTTCGTCAAATGTACATCTAGGCCTCTTGCTGAACTTCCAAATGTCTTTTCCTAGATTCAGAAGATTTTCTTTTAATATCGGAACTCGCTTCAAAATAATTCGTACATAAAGAGGCGACAAATAGGTATTGAAAGGAATTTCACTTGCAATACCAAAATTATTTTAAAACTTTTTTGTTTGAGAGTATATGTTTGTTTGTGCACTTCTTAGCTTGCAATGCCAAATAAAATCACGAAATGTTGCCTCTGTTTACTAGCGAGAAGCGATATTTAGCGATTTTGATTGGCTATTGACGTTCTAGTGTGCTCAGATTAACAAGATTTATTTTGTAAATAAAAGAACTTTCTAAACATTTTTTTAAAACACTTGTCTTGAAGCACGGTATTGCAATGCCTTATACAGCAGAAGAGTGATGATTATGAAGAAATCTTAAATAAAACTCTTTACTTTTTAAATGACACGATTATGAGAGAGCGAATAAAATTTATTTTATTTATATGTAGGAAAATAAAGATTAAAATGATTAGTTGCTGAACTTTTGAAAGGAAAGCTAGATATGGGGAACAGTGGTGTAAAACTAATCCCCAAAACATTAAAAAATACATTTCAAAATATTTCACACATATTCATAAGTACTGACTTTACAGAATATCAATTTCCTTCCATTTTACATCTAAAAAAAGAACACTTTTCAAACAAATAACAGACAAGGATCGTAAATAAATGCATCCCAATTTCTACTTTTCTTTCACGATATAGTCAGAAAAGATTTAAAAGCATATTATTTGGAATAGTGAGATTTGATTTAATTTAATGAGACATGAAAGGAATTCCCATTGTTGACATAATCGTTTTATTTGGATGACATTCTTCAATGGGATGTTGCAAATAAGCATGTACTTACGGTATCTCTTCATGAGGGCCTTTTTGAAGGTGGTATTTTTTGGCCTGTCCGGATCATCATTGACATCGATGTCTTCCGGCATTTCGATCATTGGTTTCATTCAAATATCCGCGGGGCACACTACTCCACACACTGGCCGCACTACACACATTCCAATGCTTCAAGACGAGTGCTTCTGATAGCAGACTGAATGAAGCGCCGAAGACGCGGTTGCCAGGCATCGACTGCTAAGCAGCGACATCTATCGGAAAGGAGGGGAACAAGCGGAAACAAACATCGCGTTCATCTCATTATGCAACCCGCCTTTCATTGCCGTGTTACGGAATGGGAGAAATCTGGTTCATTTCGTCTCTTGATCAGCAAAGATGGGTTGCATTTCTTTCATTTAACCCTTGTTTTCACCAAAAATTAAGAAAAATATCTAGGAAATCTTCTCCTTATCCTGGCAAGTTTTTAAGCTAAACTACAATTGCATAAAAATTACGTTTTTATGGAGAAATTAGCTTAGCTCCATGTTTCAAACCCATTTTCCTCAATTCTGTTTTTTTTTTTTGTTTTTTTTTGGAATTCCCCCTTTACTCAAAATGCTAAAACTTCAGCAAATATAAATGAAATAACTGTATATATATATATATATTTTTATCATTCGAAAGATCTAACTGTCAAAAACAGGTTTTAAAATAAAATGTCAACTTTTTTTTACAGTTTTAACTTCTTTTTTTTACAATTTTTATACATATAGGTATAGCTTTTATTGTTTTTCTCCAAAACTATCTTACTTATTCAAAATCCGATGCCTAGAAGTTAAATAACTAGGAATTTTTTATTTATTTTTTTAATATTGAAAAAAGAAAATAGAATTTGAAATTTTATTAATTTTCGAGAAAAAAAAATTAGTTTTGAAAATTTAGAGCAGTTTGTGAACTTTTTTTTAATAAAATTTAGTTTTTTGCTTAGTAATACTTCCAAATATGCAAAAACTATCATTTTAAGGGCTTAAATTAAAAAAAAAATAGTTTTAAGGGTATCAATCAAGTTTACTAAGAAGCGGGGCCGGGATTGTAGTGATGGGTTGTCATAGGAAAGTCAATATTTAGTTAACTTAGGTTAAAATTTCAGATTCAATTTGATAATCGTTGGTGGCGTGCCACTACTTTTTTTTTTCGCTAAATCACTGCTGACTAGAATGGCTAAATGACCAATCTGTTGCATTGATTTGATATAATTTTGGTCTCTTAAACATGTTTTCGTTAATATTCTACAACTAGCTGACTAGAATGACGAACAGTTGGTATTTGAGAATGACTAAATGATCAATCTGACTAGATATAATTTCTTAAACACGTTTTCCAACTGTAGCTCATAAATACACGGGAAAATAAGTACCACGCATTGCATTCGATTTCCTTCTCTTCTAAGTCAGATACATATTATCTTTTTATTTCTGAACGATCTTAAAAAAGAAATGATCACATTATGAGGCAATAAACATAATTACGAAAAGTCGATCAAAAGTGGTAAGTTTTCTCGAATCAGAAAATACAGAACGGCAGACTCCAACACAAAGATGCCCATCTGATGGCTGTGGGCTTAGGCTCTGGCCTCGCATGCCAAAGGTTCGAATCCTGGGTTATAGTCATTATAATTCGGAATCCACGTTAAGCTGTACATCCCGGCAGGATTACCCATCATTGTGCATCAAGATAGGTCGTTGAGCGTACCAACCAATATATTTGATCTTAGAAAGATTTCAACTAGAGTGCCTATAACTTCAACCAAGTAGTTCAGGATGCTTATTTACTAGCTCGAAAAACCCTTAATCGCATTCAACATGGACGGAATCAGAGTACAGGGTTTGAAATTCAGAACCACTAACCAAAACCCAATTAGAAAAAAGACTTCCTCAGAATCGGCAGGAAAATTATTTCTTACGCACCCGCTATAGCCATCAATAAATGATTGCCATTTATAAAAAAAAAGTGAAATAAATAAATACCGATGAAATGTCATTCAGTATAAGTACATGTTAAAAGAATCGCCCCCAGCTTCCTACAAAAGCCACTTCCAAAGAGAATGATGAACTATTTCCTTCATCGCAGTTGCCCGAATGGTTATTATCCTACAACCTCTGATCAATTACACTCCTTAACAATGCAGTAACCAAAAGCACTTTATGACTGATATACAGGAGGTTATCAAAATAATGGAAACACCCGAGGTTTATAGAGAATCCTTTACACTGAGTTAAAATACTGCTAATATGATGTGGCATGTAATACAGCCTGGAAATCAAATCAGCAAATGCTGGTTGGTTGTATTCAGATTATCTGGCGCCGTCAGCAACACGAGGGCTATAATGCGCCGAAACATTTCGTCATTTAACAAACCAACATACATTTACAAACACCCATGCCTACACGGGACTCGAACCCGCAACCTCGCAGTCTAGAAGCCAGCACGCTAACCACAGCAAATGCTGAATAGTGTTTAAAGGAACCATTCTTCATAGCAATCTGCTTCCAAACCAGAGGATCACTTAACTTCCGTCCACTATTTTGCTGCTTGTCATGACACCTTTCCTCTAAAAGCTGGGACTTAAAAAGATAAAGGAACTTCTCTAAATCTACCTCATACGTACCATCATTTTATATTAAAAAAACTGGTAGCCTATTTTAATGCTTACAAAGCGCATTCCACTTTTATTCTCAGGTGTTTCCATTATTTTGACCTGTATATCACTTTTTAATCGACCCAGGTGCAGAGGATACTTTTTTTCAATAATCCAGAATGTGGCTTACATTTTAGTCAGATAATCGTTTTTTGCAGAGATTATTAAATGAGCTGTTGTCCAAATAAAGTTTATCCTTAACGTAGGTAAGAAACGGAAATATGAATTCCTTAATCCATGGTTAGATCTTTTGTCTCGCGGATAGTTGCGTGGGGTCAAATGTCCCCAAATTAAAATTTTACCATTAAATTCGTGACCAAATATTAAAGTATGCTGGTATTTTAATTAAAAATTATTGAACAGAATAAAGTAAAAATTAAAAAAAAAATTTCAAGCTATTTAAAAAATAACTATAAGAAGGCTTTGATCATTGACTGCCATTGAGAAATTGACTGTGGGGGACATTTGTCAATCCCGCGACTAACCATGGGTTAAAATTCAACCAGATTTGATTAGACCTGTGATTAAAAAAACACTTGTAAAGCATAATTTTTTTTCTCTTTCATAACATATTTGTTTTAATTTAATTCCAGGCAAAAAATATTTTTGTTGCATGCGAATATTTTATATGAAATCGATGCAATAATTAAAAGATTTTGAAGTTTCCAGCCTAAGAAAAATTTCATATCGCGCTTTAGGTTTCAAGCTACGATATTCGTATGAAAAAGGTACCTAATTTGAAATGAAATTTACTTTAGAAATGGCAAATGTTATGAGAACAAATAATTATTTGTGGATGTTTGTAACAATATTCAGATTTTTTTTTGTACGGATTCAGTTGACTATAATTGATTCTGACCACTTGAATAAGGAAATGGGAGTTTATTTCTGGCAGGTGCTTGAATTCCTCAAAAGTTTCTTTTACCTTGTCACCAACATGGTAACTGCAATATATCAACACTAGGACAACTATTGACTGTTGATAAAAAAAAAAAATTCACACATTAACGCATCCGTTAAGAAATTACGTCGTAAATAACACGTATTATTCGCCGTATTATTTTTTGATAAAGAAAGAAGTACTTTGTAAAAAAATAATCAAAATTCATTTTTTTAAATAATTTGACTGCAATTGTCCTCAAGTTTATTTTTATTTGAAATTTAAATAGTAGGAACTAAATCAGTCACTTTTAAGTAACTTTGGGAAATGAATAACAAATGTCCTGAATATGGTTCCTTAAATGTATGTAAACTTCTAAGCCTCGTGTAAAGTTATTAAATTCGCGCTCTTTTAAACTATGTATACATGTTCAAAGATCGATAATGCTCAATGAGCGTAATTTGGTTCCTTAAATATATTTAAACATCTAACCCTTGTGTGAAATAATTAAATTTCGTTCAGTTATTTTTTAAACTATGTATACAGGTTCAAAGATCGCTAATTGAGCGAAAAAGTCCAACCACGATGCCATGGTTTTTCCGTTCCACCTGAATAAGCGGATCTTCGAATATATACCCTCATTCATCAAATTCGACAAAATGGGTTTCTCAGTTCATTTATTCGTCATTCTTTTATATCACCTGTATCGATTGATAAAACAGTCCACAAAGCTAGCTTCAAAAAATAAAAAAAAATAAAAAAAATAAAAAAAATTCGCCTTAGAAATATAAAGAATTAAGTTCGTCCATCAATAGGAAAAGTTTCATAAAAGGAAATGCTAAAGAATATGTTACCTAGAGATGCCCTTTGTTATAGCATTTTTATTCATAACTCAATGATGAAATTCTATTTCTTCTTACATTTTGGAGTTACGACTTTTGGGGCCGTTCAAAATCGATGCAGTGGCATCACCTTAAAGGAGATTAGGAATAGTTTTTTCAAAGGAAAAAGAGGAGTTACGAGTATTCAAATTTAAGCTTGTTGATATTTTTTAATCAAACTTCGATTTTGTGTGTATGTTTGTCGAATGCGGGAAATCTACTGAGGCTTAATTAATCCTCTTGACGTCATCCAATCGGGCTGAAACTTGACAGATAGATTCGATGTCGATGACAATGCATTAAATCAAATTTTGTTACTGTAACTGTCACTAAAAGGTCGCTTTTACAGAATACTACTAAACCAACTTGCCGCCATCCAATCGCGCTAAAATAGCATTTAACCGATCATTGAAGAAACTCTATCCTGTTGCCAATTTTTTTAAATTAATCAATAAATAATAAAATTGTTTTGATCAGAATAAATAAAAGATATTTGGATGATATTGCATAAATACACGTTCATATTTAATCACTAAATTTTGAAACGTAGTTTGCCGCACATTTTGCTGATCGAAATGTTTTTGATATTTCAAATTAGACACTAACACCAAGCACGCGCTATTTACAGAATCGACGCTGTGTTACAGAATATAAAAATTGGCAATGCATATAAAGGATTTATATTAAAAACTTTGTTTTTATGGGTTATATTTTTTTAGATGAGTTACGAGTAAAAAATGCGTACAGTTATAATTTTTTTTAGAATTATAATTTTGCTTTATTATTATTTATTACTACTTATTTGCTTTCTAATTTATGTGCTTTCTATATTTATATACTTTCCGCAAATTGCTAATACCCCAACAAATATTTGTTAAATGAGCAAAAAATATTTTTGTATCATACATACTTTTTAATAAAATTAAAATATTAAAAAAAAAATGTTGAAAAATATCGACTATTACCGTTTACTGATTTAGCTATATATGTGGTTTTTATTATTTTTTCGATAACTATTTTACGCCTTAAAATTTCGATTTCTAAGTTAATATATCTGGTAAATTAAAAAAAAATAGGAATTTTTTTTTAAAAGATAAAATTTTGAAATTTTCCACATTAAAAAAATATATATATATATATTACAAATTTCAAACAATAAGTTAAGGTGGTCTGAGATTCAAAATTTAAAAAATTTTCACATTTTTTAAAAATTTTATTCTTGAAAAAATAATAAAACTATTTCTATATAAAATGACATAAAAATTTTGTTTCTATCATTACTAGAACTTGAAATATTTAAGTTTCTGTTACATGACAACTGAATCTCGTATGTGCTATCTTGAAACTTTGAAACTGTTTTTCTAGCTGATGTTTTCTTGTCCCTTTTTTAATTTAAATGGATAAACTTAAGAATTGCTTGCTATAAATATATGAATATTTTAACAATTATTTTTCATATATACTTCTTTCATTTGTGTTCAGGAATTGTGTATTTTGATCTTTTTTTAAAAAAGTTTTTGGAACGTAGCATACTATGGGTTTTTAGGTAAAATAACGTAGCAAAAATATTTTTGCACAAAATATTTTTTTTAATTTTTTCTAAATATTTTATTGAAAAATCTTGAAGACAATCTATATGATTTATAAAAAGTAATTTAAAGCAAAAATGTGATTTTTTTTTTTTTTAAAAAAGGTTTTTTAAATATATCAAATTTAAGAACTGTCAAGATTGTTAATTTAAAAAAAAAAAAAAATTGAAATTAAAAAAAAAATTTAAGTTTTTTGAGTTTCAAAGCATAATACAGTAGTGCATAAAAAATTCAGAAATTAATTCTAAAAATAAGGATTTTAAAATTTTGATTCCTTAAATGTTTTATGTAAAATTTAGTTTTAAACTATAAATATTCGAAAGTTATAGATTTCAAGGCTCAAATTCGAAATAAAAAGTCAGAGTTGCCAAATCTTTAACTTCATTCGATATTAATGTCCTTCAAACTATTAAATTTTACCAAATTAAATTTCGAAATATTTTCTACATTTATTATAACCAAAAGAAGTAAAAATGTAACTGTTTAAAACTTTAATGTTTTTTGTCTCATTTCTAAAACAGATATAAAATTTTACACACAACTTGCTTTAATATCTCTAAAAATTGCTAAAATGCATCACATTTAATTATTTTTAATTGAATGTTTGTTAATATTCAATTATATACTTATTATTTTATGATAAAATGCAGGTTTTTTTTTTTTTTTTTTTTTTTTTTAATATTTTCCAATTTTTATTAAATCTTTAATCAACAAACATACAGTTTATTTTATATAACATTGCAAGTTCATTCATTAATTTATAAATTTCTTCAACATTTTAAGTAAAAAAATCCAAACTGATTTCAGCCCCTCTGATGACTGTGTAGTTAGCGCTCTGGCCACGCATGCCAAAGGTGCCGGGTTAGAATCCCGGATTAGACATGGATGTTCGTTGTTGCTCGGATTCCAAGTTAGCTGTAGGCCTGATTAGCCGTCATTGTGTATAAAAATAGTTCATTGAATGTATAAACCAACCAAACTGATTTCAAGTCTATTTATGTAATATCATTAGTAAAGCATAAACTGGACTGTTTGAAATTGGTGGCAATACTTTGAAGTGATTTTTCTGTAAATTGTAGCTCTATCTGTCGACCAATGATAGTAAAGGTACATTTCATAATGTAACTATTTAAAAATAATAGTTTTTATTACAATGAAGGTCCAACCATCTGTGCGTCCGGGAGCACCGATATTTGAAACGAAATCTTGTCATGAAGTTATAAGGAGCTGTTCATATCATTCGTAATTCATGTTATTAGAAAAGGGGTTAGCAGACTTTTTTGCACCAAACATTCAATTATCAGAATTGCAAAAGTTTTGAAGAGCCGCAAAATAAATCGATGCGATACGAGCTTTTAACATTAAACATTTTTATACCATTTTTATGGTAATCAAAATCATGGCAGATGAAACAAGTCGGTAGTCGATTTTTGTTTAGAATGAACGTATGCAATTCAGTCCACTATTTTTTAAATTCACGATTTTCCCCATCAATTTTTTTCTACCTTTTGATGAAGTCGAGGCGAAGTTTTACCAAACGAAAATTTTATAACGAAAGGTGCTATCGATCTCAATTCAGACGAGAGAACAACGCACGTCGACAAAAGTTCGATGCAACTGAAGCTGATGTTGGGCATACTCCTATTACGCATTCTGATTGTTCCGTATTTGGAAGATGCTTGGGAACACTGTGAAAGCTGAAGTTAGTATTCAGTGCCACCCTACTCATCTCTATGTTTCCCTTTTTTCTCGGTTTTTATATTAATCAGTGAATTGCCTTAAACAAAGCACAAATTTATTGCTATTTATTGCCATGTCAATTTATTCTAAAGTTGAGTTACTTAGATTAAATCAAGAGCCGCAAATATTAACGAGAAGAGTCTGCCGACCTCTGTAATTAAAACGTTCACTTGGAAAGCTGAAATAAACAATCGGCTAAAATATTTCAAATTAAATTTCATTAATGTGATAAAGTTTTAGTTCAAAAATTACAAAAACTATACCTGGTTTTCAATAATTTATTTGTTCCCTGATTCTTATCTCTACTTTTACTTTGCAATATCTGGGGAGCAACCAGAAAATTTCTGTAGAAGGGCTTTACTTAAGTTTGCTCCACAATTTCTTTGTATAAAAAAAAAAACTTCTGTGCAAAACTTTCTCATATTTGTGGCATGTCATCAATACTTTTGCACTTTCTTAATCTGTCACCTACGTTATGACAAAATATTAAAAAGATTTTTATCCAGTTTTCGATTTATTCAAAACAATCCAACATGAGACAACAATTTATCTAAATCCTGCATTATCCATATTTTCTAGATTATAAATTAATATTAAATTTCTATCTTTTTTTTCCAATTCAGCTAAAGAAAGAGTAATATTTCACGTTAACAGACAAACACCAATAATAAAGGATGATTTTACTACATATTTATGGCGCTTGAAATACAAGGACATGTAACACTGATACCTTATATCAATTACAATAACGTTTGAAACATCCATATTTTAACATTTCTTTCAAACGACACTTTAATTATGTTGAACTTAAGTGGACCAAAAGTAATGATTTTTTGACTCTAGGATATTTATAAATTCGTTATTTATTTCCAAATCTTGGACGTAATAATTACTTTAGTGTGATACTCAGTTTAAATAATGGTAGATGAAAAAGTATTATTTTGAAATAATTTACGATTTCTTTCTTATTCCTAACCAGGATGGTCTGATTTCCACGGCGTAAGTTTTGACGCCCGCAAGTTTGAATTGTGCGCGGGACCTTTGTGGCCGAAAGTGTGTCGAGTAGCGAAACTATGTCATCTCTATGACAACACAGCTACGAAGAGGTGTATTGATTGTCGGTCTGGAGTTGAGACGGTCACCGAGTCAATGGAAAGTGACGCGGAAGTGGAGCAAATGTCAAGGCCTTCAACAGGAAGCTCACTTCCATTGATTAGCCGCAACATCTCAGACCGGCAACACATCAAACTATTCTTTTCACCTAGTACAGATTCAAATGAATGGAATGGTGATATTATTTAGTAAACAGTAGGCGATAATTGGAACATCTATTCCTTTCATCTCGAAAGGTGGGGTTGGATTCAAATGAATGGAAATTCTCTGGCGTACAAAGAGGATATTTTGGCTCCCTTTCCTAATCAGAAACAGATAAGAATTATAAAATTAAGATAAATCTAGTAGTTATGTTTTATATGATGTTACTTGGTGATAAAGTTATATGGAAAAATAATTATTTTAACTTGGTCAAGTATGCACTTGAAGACGCACACCTTATAAATCTATATTTAACCAAGTTACAATATTAGCGAATTAATGCGAAGTAAAAAAAAAATTGTACGAGCTACCTCCACTAAACATTACAGATGCTCCTGCTCTTGAGTTGACTGTGTTTGCTCCCTCTTCGTTTATGCTTGAACATGGCCATTTACACGCATTTTAATCAAGAATATCTTCAAACTTAATGAGTAGTTAAATAAACAAGGGATTGTGACAACCAAATATGATCCTCGATTCTTTGTTTTGAAGGATGTGACGAGAGGTATGCAACACAGATTGTAGAACAGATTTACTAAAGTTTGACCTTTTTCAGGTATTCAAGTAGTTTAAAAGACCAAAATTCAAAGATTCATCAAACAATATATTAGAGCTATTACTCTCAGAAATAGCGGAAATATTGTCAACAGAGAAGAGCCAAGGGCAATTGCACTATACAAGGTAAGGTTTATTTTTTATACGGAAAACAATAATCAAAATCAGCAACTTAAGTTTTTGTATCTTTCCCACATGCTTACGGTCCGAGGAAGTAGCCTCAAATCGTGAAACTAAACACCAAATGTTGGGAGTAGCTAAATAGGAACCAATTTTTGGTGAAAAGTGGATCCAAATTTTTAACACTCGGATTTGTAGTAAAGATAAAAATAGTTAATTATATAGGTTCTTAAATAATTCTTTAAAAATGGAGAGAATTTTCTAAATACTGTACATTCCCTATTAAATGAAGATGGTAGTCTATTCAATGGGGAATGGATTAAATGCGAATTGGAATTCAAAACCAATACACATTAGTACTTGAGCTCAAAGTTAGGCATAATATCTCTGTATAGAATTCTCTTGCGTGCCGCCCAAATTCGGCTGTATTTCTGTGAGCAGAATGGCAACAACTTCAAACAACCAATCACAAGTCTTCTAAATGTGCTTTAGCCGACCAAACGGTATAGAGGTTAGCTTGCTAGCTTCTAGACCGCGAGGTTGCGGGTTCGAGTCCCGTGTTGGCATGGGTGTTTGTAAATGTATGTTGGCTTGTCTAATGACGAATGTTTCGGCGCGCCCTCGTGTTGCTGACGGCGCCAGATAATCTGAATACAACCAACCAACCAATCTAAATGTGCTTTATGCACGCACTTCCAAATTCAGAATTTCAGCCAATCACAATATATCTTTTGAAATTTGACTTCTGGTAGCAGCCAACATCTTGAATTCGCAATATTTTCTTTTCTTATAACTGATACAAATTATTTCCTATTTAAACCGTATTGATTTAATATTTACGTTGATGCCGGGATAAATAGATGCAAGATGTGTACATTTCTTTTGGATTAAAATTCTATATAAACAAGGTTTTTCCGAAAAATTGGCGGTTAAAATTCCAAGTCGGGTACGGATTCTGCGCCAAGAATTTCACCAACAAGTGTTAGCCGAAGCCCTTCTTTTTAATAAGAAGTGAATTGGTTGCCATAATTTGGCGCGGTTTTATGTAAATAATTCTTGGCGCAGAATCCGTACCATACTTTACAGTTTTATCCATATATAGATGTGAACGTTTTCCGAATATATATATATAGATAAAAACTGAGCACGGAAATTACATTAAGAATATTAAGGTTTCTACGCTGAAAATTCACAGTAGATTGAATAAGAATTTCAGCATTCCGGATAAACCACAATTTTTTAAAAAATAACTTTTATAATGATATATTCATTCAGGTTATGATTTACCTTATGGTGCCATTTGGCGACTTTAAAAAAAAAAAATTTAAAAAAGCTTTTAAAAAAATCCAAAATGGCGTAAAAACGGAGTGTTGTCAAATCCAAACGGTCACTAGGGTTCCCGGGAAACCAAGTCGAGGTGTCGCCACATTCGGCACCAAATCACAAACTTTCAAAAAGTCACCAAGAGGCACCGAGTAATAAATATGAGCCTATATTTATTTCTAATCAGTGCAAATTCAGCTATTACGTAATTACATTACTTAAAAATTATCAAAATGAAGAATAAAAACTCCCCTCAACTTCGAAATCTCAAATGAAATTAAAATTATTCTCTCCAAACTTGATTTTCCAAAAATTACAGTCGATTGAGCTTTCCGGTTGATTGAATGCCGGATAATTTACCTTTTACTGAATTATTTTTTAAATATCGCTAAAAAGGTTATAGAAGTAGTATAGGACCCCATTGGCGACATTTTGCTTGGCGACTACAAGAAAGCGCCAAGCAAAACTAGCTCTGTGGTTTACGGTACCCGTTCAAACACTCAATGAGGAACTTTTGCGATTTTTGGTTTTATTTTTAAATAAAAGAAGAGAAAAAATCATGGAAAACAACACCATTCTTTCAAAAATCGGATAGATAGTTAAAAAAAATATTTAGTTTTCACTTTGCGATTTGGCGGGAAAAGCTACTTTTGCGTGTGACGTCAACGCGTAGATGACGAACCAGTCTAAAATCTGTTTTAGACGAATTTTTTCCTCAGATTTTCGACGGAATCTATGAGTAACTACGTCACGGTTTTTTATGCGTTTTTGGTTACGTGACTTTTGCTTTGATTTCAAACTCGATTTTTGATTAATTGAAAGCATAAAGATACAAAATAATTGCACTGCTCAAATATATTCGTTCGTTAACGCTAGAAAATAAAAAAATATTCATTTTCCTCACTTATGAAAGTTCATCATTGTTGGGCCAAAACAAATTATAACCGCCAAAACTGCAAGGGTTGCCAGATTGAAACCCACGGGACATCGTCAAGAAGGAGGGATAGCCAGAAGTGTAAAAAAAAGCGTCAATCCGATCAGTTCAAACAGGGAACAGTCGCCAATGGGGTCCTATACTGCTTCTGTTCCCAAAAAAGAGTGTGCAAACATATAATTGCTTTCGTTGTTATTTTGGCACTTCATGCAAAACCAATCCGCAAATTTGAATTGTTCATTGAAACACCTGATAATTTTTAGATATGTGCCTGAAACCGTTTATTTTTATTGCTTTCCAAAAATGTTTTACTACGTTGCCATACTGTTCCTTCTTAACGCGTCGCACATGAGCAATAGGATAATGATGTCACAAGTATTGTAGCGCATCATAAAAAATCAAATTTTTTCAGTTTCATGGCACAATATCACGCTTTAAGAATTTTCTTCATTAAGCAACTGAAATAGCTTTTACCTAAGGCATATTCTATATCTCTCACTTTGAAGCGAGTAAAGCAAGCTTGGTTCGCTTCACGAACCAAGGAGAATTGCGTAGCAATCCCGGAGGTTGGGGAGCGTTAGCGAGCAAGGGGTGGAGCCCCCTAATTGTCTGTTCGTTTAAGTTGAAATACTACTCAAATACGAAATTTATTTTGTTAAATTCATTAAGTGAGACTATTTAAATATTGGTCAGTTGTACATCGATTATTTACAAAAGACAACAAATAAATGAAGATTTCACTAAGAGGTCACAATATTTCTATAATAGGTATGCACTTGTTTCGTCCTGACATTAGTTGGCACCCTGTATATCTATTTTAAATCAATCCAACCCTTTATGCGGGTCATTTTGCTTATCCATTTAAATCTCACATTCACTTAAGGGCACAAAAAAAAATTCAAGATTATTAATTTTGAGTTTATTAAAATTTAAATTCTTCTCTTTAAAATGATGCGTCATCTGTAATTATATCTTATTCTGAAAATTTTGTAATTATCTTTCAAGTAAATAAAATGTAGGTATTTAATGGATGTTTTTTTAACTTCAAAGCCTAATTTCTTAAAATGTCGTTTTTTATGTTTGGGGGCACATAGCTTAAAATCTATTCGACATAAATGCTTGACATTTTTTTTCCATTTTTCTCTAATATTTTAACTCGTGTAATAAATGGTAAGTGGCATACTTTTTTTTAAAAAAATAATTAGTCTAAAATTTTAACAGTATTTTAAACTTATTTTTAGAGTCATAATTTAAAAAAAATAATTATACTGAGAAAATGTTATAATGATTGAAGAATCGGTTATTAAATGAGATGCCCTCAAAGTTGTTGAATTTAACATGGACTCCTATGGATGTGTCTTAATTAAGCGGGAAAAAACGTTTGTTTTGAAAACATCCTATTGCTGAAAAAACAATCCGAGACAATGATCGAAAGGCGATCAGAATGGTTGATTCTTATCCAAAGGTTCTTTCATTTTAAAATGAGCAGGATGTTTGTTTTCTGATGCGCGGTACAGGATTTGGTTCAGTTTGATTTCAATTGACTATTATCGATGTTATACAAAGGCCGGATTTTCCTCTATAGATCAATGTATTAACTAATTGATATTTTTATATACCTATAACTGATTACACGTGCTTTGCTACGAAATTTGACCATGTACCATTAAAACTCTTTGCCATGACTTATTAGTAAATATTCAAAGTCTTGATAAGTCAATAATAATACAGGGGCGGGCATAGAGTTGTCAGGTACCGGGCCGGTCAGTGTCTATAAAATGGTACAGAAGTTATTTTCTTTCTTTCCAAAAGAAGTTTCAATGTAAGTCTTCCTTAAAGAAGTTCACTTAAAAAACAGCTTGGAGACCCGTCCTTGTTTTCTGCTTGTCCAATTAGATGGTTAAAACCTTAAGTTGAAAATTGCAGACGTCTATTAGTAGTAGCTTTCTATAGAGACACACGCAACAGACTCTTATTTTTATTATTAAAGGTTATTCAGTTTAAGAGATATATAGTTTGTATATTAAAAGATTGCTTAATATTTCGGGTTACTTTAAGATCAATTAAATTATGTTGTATAAGAAAATAGATTCCTTGACATTATTTTTAACCTAAATTTCTGATTTTTAGTTCTTGCGACAAACTTTCATATGGACACTACCATCTACTTTTGATAGCCAAAATCTTTCAAAGAAGGAATAAATTGTAAAGACAGCTAAAATTTCGTGTAATTAAACTAATTAATAAAACAATACAAATTATTGAAATCAATAAATAATGCTATTTATTATCTATAATAAATTAATAAAACAAGCAGCCTGTGTGTCTGTGGATCTAGAGAAACATATTATAATAGGCGTAGAGCTCTGAAATTTTCAAAATAAATAATTTTGGCCTTCTAATTGTACCTTTGAGAAACAGAATGTTAAAATTTTAATTAATTTTTTTTCTTTTTCAAAGTGACTTCATATAGAGGTACAGCTCTGAAATTTTCAACACTAGTAGTTTTAGCCTTCTAATTGGAATTTTGATAAAACAGAATTTATAATTTTCTTTAGGTTTAATTAATTAGTAAATATTTTACAAAACGATTTCTTATAGGATTACAACTATGAAATTTTCAACATAAATAGTCTTGGCCTTCTTATTGGACTTTTAAAAAAATATAATTCTAAAATTTTGATGAGTTTTTTTATTAATTTTTTAATTAATTAACAAGTATTTTACAAAGCGAGTTTTAATAGAACTACAAATCTGAAATTAACAACATCAGTAGTTTTAGCCTTCTAATTGGACTTTTGAAAAAACAAAATTTTAAAAATTTGATTATGTTTTAAATTAATTTTTTAATTGATTAACAAATAATTTACAAAATGATTTCTCGAGCTACAACTCTGAAATTTTTAATATTAGTAGTTTTGGCCTTCTAATTGGACTTTTGACAAACAGAATGTTAAAATTTTAAATTGTTTTTTTCATTAATATTTTCACATAAGTGGTTTTGGCCTTCTAATTTTGCTTTTCACAAACACGGGTGTTGTATAATTATATTAATGGGAAGATATTTTTTGTTTCTCGACAGGGGTGGGAATATTAAAGATTTACGTAACAATTATTTTTTAGTGAGTGTAGTTACGCAGCAATTAAGTTTTCCATAGCGTAACAATGGAAGAGCGGTTTGGCGTAGCAATGAGCCAAAAGCTGAGATACACCAATGACGGGGATCGGCAACAAATATTTCAACGGTAGAATTAAAACTATTTAGTTATTAAAATTATTTTACTATTAACAGTACTCATTCAAATTTTATAAGGATTTATCGAACATTTGGCCGATTTTATGTCCCCTTGTAATAAGAATATCTTTTGATATGGACACTCAATTAATTAATCCTTTCGTCTTTTTAATCTGATCCAATAGAATGCACAGAGAACATTTCATTGGACGATGAACGTAGTCCTTCCTGCAATGACCATTATTCGAGTGTAATTGAAAGTTGTGTGATGTTCCACACCCCTAGTTTATATTAGAAAACAATTGTTTTACGATTAAATGCGAAAACACTTTCAAACAAGGAAGAACTTTAATCGGAATATTAAAATAAGTTAATTGGAACCCCAATTGGAAAGCCACAGCATAGCCAACATTGGCTCTTGTGCCATAAAAAATCACCTAATCCAATTGGAAGCTTTATGAGATTGTCATTTAGTTCAATATAGTTTCATTTTTTCGTTACAATTATTTTCAGTCAAAAAATACATATTTGAGAACAACCGGTGTTGGACTCCTCTGAAAAATATGTTTCTCAAAATTAACAAAATTAAATAACTAAAAAATATCATTTTCTAACACCCCTACAATTTAACAAATGTCATGTTTCTATCATTAATAATATATAAATATATATAAACTCATTTTTTCTAACATTAATTGGAAGAATCATATCTTATCATAGTTTGTATTCTTATGATACCGTTTTAATAATACAAAAAATAATGTCAAAATATTTCTTACTTTAAAACTAAACAATTAAATATTTTCAATATAATTTGACAAGATTGTTTTAATAAGATATGAGCTATTAAAAATGCTTACCAATTAAAGAATTAATTAAAAATATATGTTCATGAGTGCATTCATTATTTAGTATAAAACTTCCCTTTTAGTCCAAAAATTCATTATCAAATTTTATGATTAAAAAATTAATTAAACTCAAACTAGTTTCATTTGTCACAACTTTCGGTATCAAAATTAACCCTTGATGACGTCTCACGGATAGTCGCGTGGGGGACTCCCAAATTCAAATTTTCGTGACCAAATATCAAAGTTAATTAGAAACGCAACGTTATTGAACAGAATAAAGTGGTTTTTAAATAACCTGTAAGAAGGCTTTGATCCTATTGAGGAAGTGTTTGTGGGGGACAACTTAGGGTTAAGATAATTGAATCGTATAATTAATTAGGGGGTTCATGTTAAGTTTATTGCATAATGTCGGTACATGAGCGAATTGTTTTTAGCATTTCAATTGGATATTCCAAAATAGCGGAGGAACAAGTTTAGTTGGGAATGTCCAATTAAAAGATGCAGAAAGGCTCATTCCTGAATATTTAAGAATGTTACTTTGGGGGATTTTATTTGCAATTCAAGAGCGCGTGTTTAATAGAATATAACCCATAAAAACAAAGTTTTTAATCCTTTATATGCATTGACAATTTTTATCTTCATTAACATAGCGCCGATTCTGTTGTGAGCGTGTGCTCGCAGCTCATTTTAAATATTAAAAACATCCGTAACAGCAAAATATGCTGCAAACTACGTTTCAGAATTGATATATTAAAAGATAAGGGAAATTTGTGCGTCCAAATGTCTTTATTTCTTCTGATTGAAACAATTTGAGAAACAAGAAAGAGTTCCAATAATAATCGGTTAAAATTCGCCATGCAATGTTGAATTGACGAGACCACTCTCTATGATAAATGAATGCATTCACGTCCAAATATCTTTTATTTATTCTGATTGAAATAATTTTGGCAACAGGAAAGAGTTTCAATAATGATTGGATAAATGGGATTTATTAGTATTCTAAAACGATTATAGAAACGTGTGCGACCTTTTAATGACAGCCCCCAAAATTTAATAGAATCCAACAGATGACGTCAAGTGCAAACAAAATCGAAATTAATAGAAAGATTTCAAAACTTGAAGAAATAGAATATTCAATAGCTTTACTCAAAGGATAATTCTAATAAGAAGAAAAGGATTTTATGTTTGACCACTTTAACAAATTAAATAAAAAGCAAAATCCATTGAATACAGAGATCCAAACTGGGAATTACTAAAGTGAGAAGTGCCATATTTATAGACATCCGATTCAAAAATAGTACTTAATATTAATTTCGATTTTGTGTGGATGTTTGTCGATGGCATCTGCGGAGGGCTGAAACTTGGCAGATTGAATCAATGACAATGCATTCTATCAAATTTTGGTGGCTGTCACTGTCACTAAAAGGTCGCTTTTACGGAATACTTGTAAATCAATTTGCCGTAATCCAGTCGCGCTAAAATAGCATTGAACCGACCATTGCAGAAACTCTTTCCTGTCGACAAATTTTTTTTAATTAACAAATAATAAAATTGTTTTAATCAGAATAAACAAAAGATATTTGGATATGAGGGCATAAATTCACGTTCATTTTTAAAAAATAAATTTTGATATTTTCATTTTGCTGATAGAAATGTTTTTGATATTTCGAATTAGATGCATTTTAAACTAATAATTTAGGTTTCCAAAAATAAGCCAAGATTATCACACAGAAAACAATCAAATGACTCCATTTTTATGGAGTCAATTCAAGAATACACTTTTAATCCAGATGTTGATTAATCCTTCTTATGTTTACTTCTTCGTAATGGACCTCAAAAATAGGTTAGCCACCTCGACACATTTTTCTGCGAACCACACATCAAATTTCAAAATACTTTTTACGTAATTTATAGAATGTGTTAACTATGTAGAAAGACATCTCCACTCCGAAGAAACTATATGAAGAAGCGAGTTATAAATACAACTTCACTGAATCTCATTTGTCCAATTTATCAACAAATACTACTGCAGACATCCATTCTATTTGAAAATAAATCTCACAATTGATGTTGACTAAAACGAAGTAATCTGGAAGTACTGTTGAAATATTTTTATTAAAAATTAGGACAAGTCGCATTGTCAAGCTGAAACAAAAGTCAATTTTGTTTAGATTGTGATTTACTAATAATGAAAATTATTATTTTTCAATTATTTAAAAAAAAAATCGAATCTTAATCGTAATTTTATTAAGAAAAAAACAATCAATATTTGTTTTCAGAATAATTAAGGGCACACGAAAAGCTCCATAAGTCTCTAAAAAATAATTAATAGTTTAAAAAACTAAAAAACACGCTTTAATAGAAAAGTGGGCTAAAAAGTAGAAAATAATTTTAAATAAGTTTGAAATAAGAATAGAGTGATTAACAAGAAATATTTATTTTATCGTAAATAAGCGTGAGGTGCTTTTTAAGATATTTTCATAATGGCTCTACTTTTACCAATATCTGTCATTAAATATTTACAACAATTGACATCAAGCACCCCACGCTTTTTTACGATAAAATAAATATTTCTTGTTAATCACTCTATTTTTATTTCAAACTTATTTATAATTATTTTCTACTTTTTAGTTCACTTTTCTATTAAAGCGTATTTTTTAGTTTTTTAAACTATTAATTATTTTCTACTTTTTAGTTTGGTTTTCTATTAAAGCATGTTTTTTAGTTATTTAAACTATTAATTATTTTTTCTGTAAACTATAATTTTTTTTAGTTAATTTTTTTAGTTAAGTGTACAAAACTCTCCAGTTGTTCCTGCCAATAGTCACATGCTTGTCTCAAATTTAAGTCATGTGTATGCCTTAGTACACGCCGTATTACTTGGCACAAAACACTACCGTGTCTCTGAATATGAAAAATCACTAATCCTGAAGATCCTGGTAAGGATAATGCAACTAAAAAAACACGCTTTGTATAACCGTCGTGCCAACGACAAATCTTTCAAATGTCTGCCTTATCAATTGTCGATGATAGGTTCTGTGATTTCTGGGATTGTAACGGGTAACGGCACACCTGGGTTCGATTCCGGAGAAGGTTGGTTGGTTGGAATTTAAAGGCGCAAGAGCAACACGAGCTAATCCTTGTGATAAAGCGACAAACTTATTGAATTATTGTATTGTCATCGGTCTTTGACAAGTGTGCAAAGTTTGAATCAAATCTGATCGCTCAAAGTAGGGCAAAATCGAGCCCAAAAGAGTAGGTTACAAACATACAGGTGAAATGAATAAAAGCGTGTTAAAAATGAGTGGCTGACTGATCTTAATAAAGTAAAGTACTAAACGAAGGATTATTCCAGAAAACGTTCCTCACAATTGGAACAAAAATATCATTTCTGAAAACTGAGAAAGACATTTTTTCATTCACCTTGTGCACCATTCACCTAAATGCAACATTTTGATATTTTTAAACTACTTTTAATAAAGAAAATATATATATACAAAAGGACTTGGATATATTACCTTAGAGACAAAAGAGTGGCATTTCAGAAAACTCACCTGAAAGGAAAAAGATACTGTTAAGCTAATATTTAACTATAGTAATTTAAGATCGTCATATAAATAAACTATAAACATGTCAAAAATATGAAAATAGTAGAGATTGATAACAAGATATGTTATATTAATACACAGTTAAGAAAATGGATTTGCTGTTTGAATAAAATACATGCCCCTAACGCATGGTTCTATGGAAAAATACATTGGCTTGAGAGGGATTTGAAATCTTACATGAACACGGCTTTGCGTTTTTAAATTTCACTTTAAAACAGCAAAAAAACGCTTCTAAAACTAGGGGTGTGGAACTCGCACAACTTTCAATTACACTATAATATTGATTGAACATTGCATTAAAATTTGACATGGTGTTACTTACAGTTTTCATATTTACACTCATATAAATAAAAACGGCCAGTTTGGCGATATTTTTGGCAATAATTTTTTCAAGAACAAAAAATTAAAAAAAAAAAAAATTGTCTACCAGCCCGCACACCAAATTTATTTGAACATCGTAGGTCAATTTGTTTGGGACTTATGCTGACCACAGACAGACATTTTTTCTAAATCATTTATATGAAATCAGAACATTCCAAAACGTGGAGAAATGAAAAAAATAAAAAAAAATAATAATAATGATAAAAACAATTTTTTTTTTACCGAATGCTTTAGTTTCATTACCCTATGTAAACATATGGGTAATTGAAAGTAAAAATGCAATATTATCAACTTACAAATGAATGTTTTAAGGTTGGTTGGTTGTTTTCAGATTATCTGGCGCCGTCAACAACACGAGGGCTATAATGCGCCGAAACATTCCTCATTAGACAAGCCAACATACATTTACAAACACCCATGCCTTACACTGGACTCGCAACCTCGCGGTCTAGAAGCTAGCACGCTTAACCACTATACCGTTTGGTCGGCGGGTGTTTTAAGGCACACCCCCTCCCTTTTTTTTTAAACTGAACAAAAAACAATTAACACAAAGTTTCAGAAACAAGTCCCCATATTTCGATGACTGCTGTTATTTGAATCAATAGGGTAATAAAATTGGCTGATTGAGAATACAAACAAACCAAAATTGGTGGAGATAAAAATTGATTTTTTTTTTTTTTTTTTTTTTGCATTTTCCCATTATTTGGAATATCCTGACTTCAAAAAAGTGGTAAAGGAATATTGTCTGTGTGTGCGAGGTCACCAAAACTCTCGAAAGAATTGACCTACGGATGTAAGTAAGGTTTAGCGGTGGCTATATGACCTACCATTAAGGTGGGCTGGTTTGTACGCTGAACGACCTATTTTTGTGCTCACAATAACGGCTAATCAGACTGGAACTACATCTTAACGTGGATTCCGAATAACATCCATGTCTAACCCAGGATTTGAACCTTTAACATGCGAGGCCAGAGCGTTAACCACACAGCCATCAGGCGAGCACCTTCCATTTAAGTTTTCGTCAAAGTTGCGCATGAGCATAAGGTAGCTGTCATTGAAAAAATCATGTTTTTCAGAAATTCCTAAAAAACGGCATTACCCATCAAAACCACTGTAGCAATGCCGCTTAAGGTGTTCTAAACATCCCAGCCTCCGAAATTCCAGTGAAAATACTACAAAGGCGTAAAAAGTTGTGAAACGAATGTCCGTAACACAGAATTCTCTTCAATTGAGCATCGCTCATCAACGATCGTTTTCTCCTCTCTTCCGTTTCACTTACAAGAAAGGATAATGCAAAGAATTATCGAAAAATATATCGTCAAAATCGTCAATTTGACGTGTTTTTTTAAAGACCCATATTAGAATTGTCGTGCCATTCTTTCTAAATGAATGACAAAAACATAAAAACGGTAAAAAAAAAACACCAATCCACGTCAGTATAATAGTGCAATGAAAAGTGGTCAAGTTTATGCAATTTGATAGGCTTAATCACAACATCGTATTTTCCTCTAAAAGCTGGCCAAAAGTCGATTTTCCAAAATTCCACCAAGACACTTGAATTTTTGCACATATATGCTTCATTAAGTGTAGAACCTTACCCCATATAATTTTTTTTAATCTGAGATCCCAAATGTCATAGAGATTAATCGAAAGTTATTGTTTGCACGAAGTGTGCATTTCTCTTTTCTCTTACCAATGCAAGCACAATATTTTAACAAGCAAAATTTGAAACTTTTTGTTTCAATTTTAATTTCAACACTATATATGTGTCTTCTTAAAGTCTATATTTAAAGATTTTACCACTTACAATTTAAATTTATCTAAATTTAATGAGCAAATTAAATTTTGTTCAGTCACAAAACTCAGCTAATTTTTTTTTGCAATATTTTATTTTCACGAGTGTTTTTGTTATACGATTGAGTCTTATTGAGTAGTGGTTTTTATACCATTTTAAAGACCACATATTTTAGTTCCTTATACCTTATAAACATTTTGCGGATTTTTGCGAATGCGGATATTACAAGAGTTCAAGTAGATGACGTCATTTTGACGTACTCTTAGAAACTTCACTTTTGTTTTCTATTTATCATTATTTATGATAATTTACAATGAAAATTACATGTGATATTTGAATAACACCATATAAAATCGTAAAATAACTAATTTGAAGAAAAAGTTTAAATATAATGAATATTTTAGATAGATTTTTGGTTTACCACTAAAAAGCATGTAAGGAAAGTTAAGGTAGTAATGAAATTAAGCCTATAATGAGAATGAATGGGTACATTTAAAGTAAATTCACTTATAAAGAGTATGAAATTTTAAAAAGATAAGTAAGAAAAAAAGTATTGGTAAAAAAAATATTTTTACAATTCTCCTCTGAGAAACACCGTTGCAGATGCTTTGGCTGAATAAATATGCAAGGTCAATTAGAGCGCACGAATACACTTATAACTTAATTATTTGCATAAATTTATAGAAACAATTAGTTTTAATAAGAGAAAGTCCTTAGAATTAATAATGAAATGTGGTTGTGACAGATCCCAACAAGCGAAATACAAATAAACAGTTCAAAATTCTAAAGAGTCAGACGTCAATATTTTTCAAAGTTCTCTGGTGCCTTTACGATTTCGTTGAGTACAACTGAGAAAAAAGTCCCTTGTATAAACCCCACAACTCATCGTCTTGGTATAGTCGAACAATCAGATTACAATTCACTATAAAGGTACGGTACCATACGTATAACAAAACGCGAGGTAGATACATCCAAACAAAAATCAGTTCACTCAAAAACGCAAAAGATGATGGAGGTATGGAAGTTAAACAAACATTATCTTTTACTATGGTTGGCTCCATATTGTTACTAACACAAAACCAACCATAAAGTGTTATATGCGGTGCAACATCCAAAAACTTAAACGATTTAACAAAAACACAGGAGATTGATGAAAAGGTCCTTCAATTCAGGTTATCTATTTTGCATGCGCGTATTCGTTTCTTTGATAGCATACCACCCCATTTAACGTGCAAACTGGCCAGTTAAGAGTAACAACATCGAACACTAGAAGATAAAAATAGAGTTAAGAAGAAAAAACTGAAATCCAAGAAGAGCTCAGAAGCAAGCTTGGTTTCAGTATTGAAGTACCAAAACCCAGATTTGGAAACAGTAATGAATGCAATACAAGTAGAAGGTTTTCCAACGAGATGGTCTGGCTGCTGAAACCGCGGTATATAATGTCAATTTGATTCACTGATTGAAGATAATTTTAGAAATATTATCTAGTAGTTATAGAACTAATACACAGAGATTTTCTAACAACACTATGGATACAGCCAAACTCTATGTACAGCCATACCCTCGGTGTCCTATGACTCTACCAATGAATAAAACGCTGTTATATCATCCCATAGTTGGAAAGCCTTTCGTAAGAATACACTGGCCCTGTTTTTTCTCGAGTATTTTATACCAAAACCAAATAAAGCTAAATTAGAATCTGAATAATAATCAGATGAAGAACAAGATAAGCTATTTGGTGTAAAATACTAACAGCATTAAAATATCAAATCCCATAGTTGTAAAAAATGCCTCATTGCTGATTGGGTGGTTATAATAAGAAATTGAAGAGGTAAGGAATATATATTTCAGGTATATTGCTTAAATTAGTTGAAAAAAATTAAGAAAATAATGGATTCAGATGTGCGGAATAGACTGCTATTGAGCTCTGATCTGCTCATAATACATATGCGATGTATTTATACCCCCTATAAAAAGAGTAAAGCCTTTCATATGAATACACTGGCCCTGTTTTTTCTAGAGTCTAAATCTGATGACTTATTCGAATAAAATCTTCGAATAAGTCATCAGATGAAGAACAAGATAAGCTATTTGGTGTAAAACTAACAGCATTAAAATACCAAATAATTATGGGATTAATAATGAATTCAATGCATATTTTGAAAATGCAATTATATATTTTTTTAACATGGAACATATATAACGATAAATCATAAATGAATGATAGGTCAAGTACAAAATGGTTTAGCATAAAATTACCCATTAATATTATCCAATGATAATGATATTAATGTAATAAAAAAAAACGTATATTTTTAATAAAATAATTTATTTTTTCCAACTAAAGAAGAAAATTCTCTATTTTATTCAATAAATTAAAGTATAATCGCTTTTAGCGCGAAAATAATTTTGGCCAACTTTTCGATGCAAATACCCCAGTGTGCATCAAAAACCAACCAGATACCAAGCTTAATTTAAACATGTTCAATATGACGATATATAATGACTGAAACCTTTCCCTATTAAGGTTGATGAGGCAAAATCTTCGGAGGATCTAATTAACCCACTTTCAGTCTTCCAATCCAGCTGAATCTTAGAAATCAGACTCGTTGTAGATGAAAATCCAGTTTTTAGGGGCAAAAATGAAGGAAGTTCGGAATGGGTCTTTTATTTCGTCAAATATCATGAAAACTCGATCTGAGCTCAAGAAGTGCATAAAAATTGGCCATGTATAGAAAGGATTTATATTAAAAACTTTATTTTCATGGTTAATATTAATTAGGTTTTATTTTATTGTTTCAAATATTGAACTTAATTCCGTGTTCAAAATTTAACGACCAATAAATTACAATTAATTGATTGCCTTACATGTGTCATAAAAATGTGCAACGATTCAGCAGACAATATGTTTGACAAGTAGGAAAAGGATCGCACTCTTGTTTGATACATCATTTGCTTTACCACAAAAATAAATAAAATAATTGATATTTAGATTTTTACTTCAAATGTACATTCATTTGTAGCCGTACTTAGTTAATGAAACACCGAGTAGTTTCACTCTTGTGTGACCCACAATTCATATACAACAAAAACAAATACAATATTGATATTAAGATTTTTAATTTGCAGCAGTACGTAGTTAATGAAACAGCGAGTAGTATAACGCGGCACTCTTGTGTGACCTGCAATTCATATACAACAAAAATAAATAAAATATTGATAGTAAGATTTCTAATTTATAGCAGTAAGTAGTTAATGAAACATCGAGTAGTGTAACGCGGCACTCTTGTGTGACCCGCAATTCGTATACACCAAAAATAAATAAAATATTGATATTAAGATTTTTAATTTGTAGCAGTACGTAATTAATGAAACGTTGAGTAGTTTAACACGGCACTCTTGTCCGCAATTCATATACAACAAAAATAAAATATTTTTGATTAGTAACAGTAGTTAATGAAACATCGCTTAGTTTAATGCGGCCTAAGTGAGGAGATAAAAACCAGGTTAAAAGGGAAACTCTTCTAGAAAGAGAAATTGATGTGTGTGCTAAGGAATCTGGAATGAAGTGAGCCCCCGAAGGGTGTTTTGAAGACACCTCAATGGGCCTCAACTCAGAAATTGTGTTGCAATGTCTTGCCAAACGTTATGGGGGATGAAGGGACTAGGAGTATATACATCGCACAACTTTCAATTATACTATAATACTAGTCACTAAATTTAAATTTGACGTTATTACCATTTTCATATTTACATTCATTTGAAAAAATTTCCAGTTTGGCGACAATTCTTAAACAGGCAAAAAACACCGCCTAAATGGCTGGCGAATTTGGCGATATAGTTTTAGATAATTATCCTTTCTTGTAAGTGGAACAGAGGAGAAAAATGGTCGTTGATGAGCGATGCCAGTGAAATATTTCCAAAGGGTATTTTCACGCCCTTTTGAAATTTTAAGGGGTATTTTTAAAATCTAAAGGTAGCTAAAGCAAAATAAGTTGTTTGACAAAATTAAAAACTACAACAATAACAGTGATGCATGATCGCGATTGACGGCAATCAAAAACTGTCGAGTAGGGAAAATGCCGGCAACACTACGAAAACTATCGCGCAAATGATGGAGACTTGACGATTTACGATGTCCCAAAAATCTCGAAAAAACGCCGGCGATAGACATAGGCGAAATGATCTGAACTTCTGAACCAGACCTACAGGCGCCAAACAAAACTAGGGGTGTGGAACATCGCACACCTTTCAATTACACTGTAATACTAACTTGGATTTGTGTCATTTATCGTTTTTTATATTTTCATCATTCATTTAGCAAAAATGGTAAGTTTGGAGATATTTTTTGTGATAATTTTTGCATGGGACTTTAAAAAAAAAGAACCTGCCAAAATGATGATTTTGGTAATACACTTTTCGATAATTCTTCTATTATCCTTTTTTATATTTAAAACTGAGGAGAGAAGAAAAAACGATAGTTGGCTCTGTGTTAAAGGCATTCATTTTTCAACTTTTTAAGCCATTAAATTATTTTTAGGAGAATTTCGGAGGTGGGGATGTTTAGAACACCTTAAGAGGCATTACCACAGCGATTTTGAACAAAATCGTAAAGCCGTTTTTTAGCAATTACTGAAAAACATTTTTTTAATGGCAGCTACGATTTTGACGAAAACCATAATGGTAGGTCCATGTGCCATCACCAACCCACACAACAAATTTGAACATCGTTAGTCAATTTGTTCGGGAGTTATGCTGTATTCCCTATGCTGCACGTACCTATTATGCTACACGTACACACAGACAGGTATTTTTTCTAGACATTTTTTTGACCGAATACTATACTTTCGTTACACTATGTATACATATGGGTAATTGAAAGTAAAAAAATAATCCCGATTAGCCATGCGGACGACACAGTGTTAATTTACGTTTTCCATGAATTCACGCATGAGGTTACCTTTTTTCTTTAACCTGTATAATGAGGCAAGGTAAAAAGCCGGCGAAATGCACTTAATTATAAGGAACGTACGAAATTACAATTGGAAATTGTGGGACAACCCCCTACAATTCATTTACTTACACAGTCAAACAGAAAGACCAATTCCAATTACATGACAGGATAAGAACACATGGAAACAAACAAAACAGCACAAAAAGATTAAAACAATAATGACAATTACGAAAATAAGGAAATAATATAGCAATTTAACTTAAAAAATTATCAAAGAAGGTATCACAATGAGGGGGAAACTTGTTTACTAAGTCAATAAATTGATTAATGGGTTGGTTCTTAATATAAAAAAAGAGTAGAGTTAGTTAAGAGTAGAGTTAAGAGTGATTAGTAGATTACAATCCACCTACTAATAACGCACGTGGTATAAGCAGGCATTCAATGAGTTTAGTCAGTCACTGGTCTGTGTGAAACACGTTTGAACATGAATGTGCATGCACAACTGGCGATTTCGGAGGGCGTATATTGCATTACGTTGGAAAATAAACAAAATTTTTGCATTTTTTCAGGAAAGGACACTATTTTCAAAGAAAAAGGGTATGGAGGTAGCGCCGCCCTTGGAAAAACGGCTAGGATGATCTCCGATTTTATAAAATGGAGGATTATTTTTAAAAATTTAACCATGATGTGCCGATGCGTGAGTTCACGCATGAGGTGAAATTGATTTTCAATGCGTGTTTGCAAATTTGAATGCACAAATTTTACTTGGCGCAGAATGGCCCTAGTGCTGTCTTTGCGCCATAAAACCTCAAACAAACAAACACGCAAATTTCACGCATTTTGATGAGCTCTAAACGATGCTCAAGAGAAGAGAAATCAACGCGAGAAGTCGATCCCGAAACCTTCCGCTTATTAACGCATCTGGCCACGAGTTCTACATTTTTTGTATGGGAGTTAACTAACCCTCAGTTCTGGTGGATTTCTTACTATTATTCATTAAATTGTTATGTTATAACGAGCACAAAATTCAATCGGTTGAGTTTCATGTGAATAGAAAGGGGGAGCCCGTCTAGCTTTTCAGAATTCCGGTAAACATACACCTACCTTGATGAGGGGGAAAGAAAGAAACAATGGCTACTTGGAAAATGAAATATGAGGTAAAAAATGATTACAAAGATCGCTCTTACTTCATATCGCGCAAACAGGTTCGGTCAATGCATTCGAAATGGCGCAAAATGCATCGAAATGAAAAATACGAGAGAAAGTGAATTTAATTGAATTCTGACAAAAGAAATCCCGCATGGACAAGGGCAAAGTCCTTTTCACCTTGGAACACACTCGGGGACATGCACAAAGTGCGAGATTATTTTTGGGAGGAGAAACAGTTTTTAACTTTTACCTTGTTTGGTTAGATCATTTAAGGGAGATTTTTTAAAAAACACTAAATGGAACCAAAATTTAGATTCGATTGGGGAGTTTTCTTGCCATCCGTCGTTAATGAAACTAGAAAATATCACCTTGAAACTGAAATTACTACTTTAATAGAATTGATTTCGTTAAATATTTTAAGTTACGTTGATTCTGTATACTTTTGTTTCATGCAAATGCTTTCACACAAAGAAAAACATAATGCATTTTAACAACATAATACATTTTTTAAAAATTCATTAAAATTGTGCTTAAAAGCAAGTGACGAATTATGTAAAATTATTCAAATATTTCTACATTTTAAGTCAGTTACATAAATATATCAGAAAAAAACATCGGCCTTTCTGGATCCTGTGAGATAATTCCGATCATGTTTCGAGTAGGATAATTTGTCCGCTTCAATGCAACACATTTTATTAAAATTTACAATGCATTAAGTTTTTATACTATATAATAGCAGTGCCAAATTAAAAATAAGATATCTTTTAATAAGGAATAAAAAAATCGGCCCAAGGCCTAGATGGAGCTTTGGATTTGTTTTCTACTTTAAGCTAAGCGTACGTAGAAGAAACGCTACATTTACAGAATATTAAAAAGTTCTCATAAAAATAAAAGCCATTTATAAAAAAATAGCTTAAAGTTGAAACGTATTTCGTACGGAATAGGTCTTGGGAAAATAGTCCAAGAGTTTCAGTGTAAGGGATTTATTATGCCACTCGAAGCGGCGGCAATCCTATGATTATACTGCTGTGGCTAGAGGTTGTGTCTGTCGCTTGAGGACCAAACATGCAATCCTATGGAACTTATTATACTGAGCCACAGCAGTGGCAACTTTACTATGGCGCCCACAGAAGTGGCTCTGTATAATAAGGACACTTAAGCGTACGTAGAAGAATACGTACGTAGATTATTAAAATGTTATCATACAAATAAATGATAACGAGCTAAAATAAGCTTTTTATAAAATTAGCGTTAAAACCAGATGCCTACTTCGTATAGAAAGAAATAAGAAAATAGTATGTAATCAAAAGAGGGAATGTCAATCAGTCACGAGTATTGCTTTGGAAGAAATTTTATAACAGTCATCATCATACTTGGCAAGACAGCCTCCGTATTTCTCCAAGACAGCTTATTCCTCGACCTGATCTGCCAGTTCTTCACCCCAATCCGATTCAACAGAATCGAGCCATTGTAGTTTTGATGTTCCTCATTTCCTACTCGTGAAAGGCGAAAAAATCTTCTTTATTTTCATTCCTTCTAGCAATATCAGCACATGGCATATGAGGATAGATTGAAAAAATTAAACATGTATACACTGCAGGAAAGAAGGGCAAGAGGGGATTTGATCCAGTTATTTAAATTTATTGCACGTGGTGAAATTAGGGGTTTAGAATTTGTCACTGACAATAGGACGCGAGGAAATGGGTGCAAATTGTTCAAATCTCAATTTAATAGGGAAGGGCGAAAACACTATTTTTACAATAGTGTTTTCGCAATCGCAGTGTATCAATGATTGGAATGATTTGCCAGCAAATGCTGTAAATTCAGAGAGCGTAAGGAGTTTTAAGAAACAGTTAGATATGCACTGGGGGATCATCAATAGGCAATAATTGGATTACACTGGCTAGGTAAGTAACTTATATTTTGAATATATTTAATTTAGGTTATTTTGTTACAATATTTGGTTACTTATGTTTGCGTACTGTTGGTTTTTATAAAATTTGTCAGCTTCTATTATGTATTGCATTTTTCCAGTATGATTGTCAAACGCTGTGTCAACTTTGTGTATTGTATTATGTATATTGAATTGTATTATGTATATTTTATTGTATTATGTATATTGTATTGAATAATCCTGTAACTATTGTATATTGTGTCAGCTTGTATATATTGCTTGCATTATATATTGCATTTTTCCAGTATGATTGTCAAATGTTGTGTCAACTTTGTATATTGCATTGTATTATGTATATTGTATTGTATTATGTATATTGTATTGTATTATGTATATTGTATTGTATAATCCTGTAACTATTGTATGTGCATGATCCTGTGACTAAGCTATATTGTATGTATGATCGTGTAACTATCGTATGCAAATTATTTTCTATTTCTATATTACGTGTATATATATATTTACTCGACCAACCCTGTTGGGCCTTGAGCCTGTTGTTGGTCCTAAAATTTGTATTTGTATTTGTATGAGAAGCCCAGTTCATTCTTTTAATTTTAAAACTTTTAGTGATATCGGGCTCTTTAAAAAAATCTAGAAATTTCTGAATTAAAACGTCTTCGCCATAGACCATTTTCTTTGACACCACCAAGGATACTTCTGAGAACCGTTCTCTCGAAAACTACTACTCCTTTTTTACCAATTTTTGTTAAAGACCAAGTCTCCGAACCAAACATTAGGATTTGCCCAATGATAGTTTTCTAGATGAGAAGCTTAGTTTTTCTAGAAAGAAAGCGAGACTTCAGTAAAGGGCAAAGTCCAAAGAAAATAACAGTAATAAAGTTCATTAAACAATGGCATAATAACTAGTGTTGTAATTAATTAGTAGTTTCTTTAAGTAATTATAAGCTAGTCTATTTAAGTGTAATAATAAAACAAAACCTAGAGTTATTTTGCCGTTTTATAATGACCTTTTAATGTAATGAAATTTTGTATGTTTCTAAGCAATACTCCGGCAGAAATCCGATATCTTCAATAATGAGAAAATTGAGTCGAACGAAAAATGTTCTGCATGCAATCTCAAGGTTGAAAATTGGCGTTCAAAATTATTTTGTTCACTTTTAAACAAATGATTGAATCTTCAGGATAGGTCATTGGATTAAGCAAACAAGAAGTTTCATTTTGACTTCGAAAAAGAAGCATTTCCACTATTGAGTTCCAAATTGTCTCCCGAAAAAGAAAAGGTGTTTTCAAAAGACGTTAATTACTTTATTAGCGGTTGAGATTTAGAAAATGCAAAACAAGTCGAAGAGATGTTGAATTCTATTTTTAGAAAAAAAGGCCACGAAAATTAGGAAGAATGCAAGCGCGAAATGAAGAAATGCGTTTCTTTTCGAAAATATACGGTTGAAGAGAAAGTTCAAGAGCCGGTCAAAGAAGAGTGATTTGCAGCCAATTTGTCTAAAGCAGCTAGTCACTTGGTTCCTCTTAAAGACCTCACTAAACACGCTGCATAACATATTAAACTTAAAAACGCTTTGAAATTACTTTTGTATTGGGATTGAACGAATACATTGAATTTTGTACTAACAATTCAAATGAATGGATTTCAGAGTAGATAGGATCGAATCAAATCTATTATAGCAGCGATTCTGTTGTTAATCCAAATGATGCTCTCTGCTGAATGGCCAATTCTCGCATTTTTTTATTCGATTCTAAACGTTTCGAGAAGACACAAAAATTTCAATTCTCCGCGCTTTTTTTTCTTTTTTAATTTGCAATTGAAGTTCGCCTCTCAGATTTTGGCGGACGCATGACGTCTCTTCATCCGAAACAACTCCGTAGGCAACTACTAAGTAGAAACTCACGATACTCGAGGGACATGTTTACCACCAAAGCAACTCCGGGGGATGAAAATCGGTTCCTAGATATTCCGGGTAGGCAGAAAGCTGGCTTGAAAAGCATATGATTCAATGAGAATTTGCGACTGTATTGCAATTTAACTGTAAATAATCAAGTTTCAATCCTCAATCTGAAATATAATTTGCCCGAGTAAAAATTGTAGTTTCTATTTATTAATGACTCTTAATGATCAAATTTCAACGAAATCGCGATGAAAAGAGCTCATTTCGGCTGGCAGCGTAACGATTGATGGGTCTTATGATGTCACGTGCTGCTTACGAAAGGATGTCGTGACGTCACATCTGATAGCTGGTCGTTTTGGCGGGTCGTGGTTTGAGGGTTTTCTGCGCATTTTCTATTCAAATAACTAATTTTTTTAAAGAACTTTCTTTTGAATATTTGGAATCAGAAAGAAATTCTTCATAAATATAAATTAGTTTCACTCGTTTTTAAAAATTGCGGGTCTATTCACGCAAAAAATATAGTTTTTCATTAAAAGCAATTTTTTGTCAAATATTTTTTTTTATCATTCCATTTATATGTGAGAAATAATGTTCACTTGTATAACATTAAAAGAAAAATGTAATTTTTAGTAAATACTTCGCTTATAGTAAATTGTTTGTTATATTCATCCAATTGGTGCTTTCTAGTACTTTATATCAACAATTTCACGAGGGTTCTTTCCCAATACAACTTGAAATGAAGGATGGTTTGTGGAGCACATTTCATTAGGGGCCACAATCAAATGTTCAAAAATGTTTCAAGGTGTGAAAAACGAAATTAAATAAGAAAAAACATAAATAACGATATAAAATAATATAACAAAACAAAGTTTTTAATTTAAATCCTTTCTATGCATTGCCAATTTTTATATTCATTAACACAGTGCCTGTAAACAGCGCGTGCTTGGTTTTAAATATCAAAAACATTTCTATCAGCAAAATGTGCCGCAAATTACGTTTCAAAATTTATTGAATAAAAATGAACGTGAATTTATGCACTCACATCCAAACATATTTGATTTATTCGAATTAAAATACTTTTATTATTTATTTATTAAAAAATTTTAGTAACAGGAAAGAGTAGCTTCAAGGGTCAGTAAAATGCTATTTTTGCACGAGTGGATGAAGGCAAGTTGGCTTATTATTATTCTGTAAAAGCGAAGTTTTAGTGACAGTCCCAAAATTTGATAGAATGCATTGTTATCGACATCGAATCTATTTGCCAAGTTTCAGCCCGATTGGATGACTGCAGACCGTCGACGCAAAATCGAAGTTAATATAAAGTATTTAAAAATAATATTTGCGTGCAATTTGACGTGGAGAACCTTGAAAATAAATTCGAATGAGTATTTAATTGTTGGCTATGTGTTGAAATCGCACTTTATGCAATTCATGAAAAGTCACTAAAATAAACTTGGTTATGTTTTTTAAATAGTTGCTTCTATGAACCAGATATTATGGGTTCCCCATCACTTGAGTGCAATAAAACAGAAATTTTTAATTTCTCATAGTACAAGTATATTAATGTTCTGAAAATGATTACTATTTCAATCTGTTCCTTAGATCCCCATACAGTATAGTCTCCAGTATTAAAGTATTCCCAATACAATCGACTAAAATCCTAAATTTATAAAAATTAAAAAATGTTTCATTGTGTGCTATTATATTTTTAATTTCAGATACCCATATGTTAGTAGTAGTATATGGTATAGTAATGAAAGTATTTTTTTCGGTCACACATTTTCTTTTTTTCATCCGCAAGGAGCTTTTCGAACATACGTAAAATGTGAAAAAAGCGAAGAAAAATACATTTGTGACTTTTGCCAACAAGTGTGCAATAAGTTAAAATAAATATTTGACCACTTAAAATCATCGGATTTAAAAAATTCAAATGCGAAATGAAAGCTAGTGACGTCAGCAATTATTATAGAACGAAAACAAAGAAACGTCATTTTTCCTAAAATCAATTGAAATAGTCTAGGGTTGAGATTTAGTATTATTTAACACGTCTTCTAACCTATTTCCATTAGAATTGTTTACTTTTTCGAGATAACATCGAAAGTGCATTCAACCTTTCATTAACAGAGCGCGGCAAAGAAAACTGCAATATATGCGTCATAAAAACAGACTACTTTTCAAACTTGTTTTTTTTTGTGTGTCTCTATATAGTAGAAAGTAGGGCACAGGAAAAAAGGGACAGGAAGAAATTCCTAAATTTTGAAATGAACACAAAATGTTGATCCTCTTTAACTATGAAATCCAACTTATTCCTCCCCAACTTCATTCGTTTCAAGGGTACTCATTAAATAACCACACTAATACTTAAGGTCAATAATGAGTTACAAAATTGCCAAAAAGCAATATTTATATTAAAAAAAATATTACTCATTAAATAATCACGCCAATACTCAAGGCAAATAGTGAGTTTGAAAATTGCCAAAAAGAAATATTTATATTAAAAAAATATTACTCATTGAATAACCACACCAATACTTAAAGAAAATAGTGAGTTAGAAAATTGCAAAAAAGTACTACTTATCAAAAAATGTATTACATAGAAAATAATAATGTTGTCCCATAAGTGTCCGAAAGATTGTTTGCAGATCGCATTTAGGGGAATGGAAAGTGGGTTCAAAACTTCAGTTTTTACTTTCAATTACCCATATATTTACATAGTGTAATGAAAGTATTGTTTTCAGTATTTCGATTATTTTTTTGTATTTCACCACGTTTTGGAACATCCTGACTTCAATAAGGTGGTCCAATGTCTGTGTGTACATTCTCGAACGGCGTTCGATGGTACGATGTTTAAATTTGGTGTACTAGTGGTGGCCAAAAAGCGGCTCGAACGATCAAAATCGCTGTTCTAGACATCCAGAACTCCGAAATTCTTGTCAAAATTCTATAAAGGCGTAAAAAGTTGAATTCTTTAACACAGAGTTATCTTCCCTTGAGCATCGCTCATCAACAACCGTTTTTCTTCTCTTCCATGTTTCACTTGCACGAAAGTAAGAATTATCGAAAAGTACATTTTGATTAGGTAGGAGGGTGCCAAGCTGGCCATTTTTTTAAATAAAGGAAATTATATAATGAAATGATGTAAAATAAAATCCAAAGAAATTCCGTTTTATCATAAAATTAAAAATTGCGCAATAACTCATTGCGGAACGGGTTAATGTTAGTTTATATTGCGGAACGGGTTAATGTTAGTTTATCGGAGAGAGTATACTGCCAAAATAGGTGAAAAAACAAAGGAGTTCTAATCAGAACTTGTCACTGAAATTCAAAGTTGTTGTAGTTAAATTGAACTCTGTGTCTTTTTTAGTATTTTCAGTTAAGTTTTGAACTTAAGTCCTAGTAAGTCCCTATACTCGCTATGTTACTATCTTCTAGCCATTAAGAAACTACTTTCTATAAAACCTTCAAATTTAGTGAATAGGTACAAATTGTTTTCATTTAACGTGTATCTATTATAAATGAAGATTAAAATAGTAAAAGACGAAACTAGGTGGATCCATGTCATATGCATTGACGTAAGGATTACAAAAATAAATTAAAATACAGGGTTTCTATAAAAGGTTGGACACATTTTGATGTTGAATGATTTAATTTAAATTGATAACACTAATGATTAGATAGATTCCACATGTGCGCCATTCGGAGATTATCAAGACAGTAGTCAATTTCGCGTCATGTACGGCATCCACACAGGCTATAATCCTGGCCCTTAAGTCATCAACATTCCTCCTGTAAACGATGTTCTTTACTAATCCCTAAAGGAAAAAGTTTACTGGTATTATATCAGGTGGGTGGGAGAGAAAAACCTACAATGGGGAAGTTGCACCCAAAATGCGGTAATGTTAGATTTTTCGAAGAGGAAAATTAATGTAGTTTCTGAATATTCACTCGAAATGTTCAAAAAACGTTCCATTAAATATGAAAAATGCAATTAAATATGAGCGAAAACGTGAACAACATCACTTGACCGAAAACAGCCCTGTTGACCCGTGACGAAACCTCCCTACCCGGAGCTAACTTCACCTTGTGCATTGAATGAACCGATTGCTTGAAGAATCTACTATAACTCCACACGTTAAGATTTAAAATATTCATAAAGACATTTTTTAACTTGATCTTTTTTTTTAATATTCCCTACAAATTTATCATGCCGTCAGACCAAGGAATTAAAAAAGCACCAATCGGATAACCTTCCAAGTCTATCAGTATGATATCATTTTCGGCAAGAAATCCAATCTTTGTGGAGGCAGAGTTAAAATTCAAAGATTAGAGATTTTTAAATTATAGAATTTCCTGGAATTTTTATTATCATTCATATGTTTTTCTGAGTTCTAATATAATTTTGTTGGTTTTAAGGTTACCACGTTGTATACGTTTTTTCTCTAATTTTTGAACTAGACTCGCAATTTTTTTCACAATTAAACAAGTTCAATTAAACTTGTTCAATGCTAAATGTCTGCTGGTTTTAAATGTGTAATCTTGTTTTTGTTACTATTGTTTGCTTATTTGTAATGTACTATTCCTTGTACACTTTAAATGGAATTTTTTACTGTAGTGTGCTTTATAATACATACATACATACATACATACATACATACATACATACATACATACATACATACATACATACATACATACATACATACATACATACATACATACATACATACATACATACATACATACATACATACATACATACATACATACATACATACATACATACATACATACATACATACATACATACATACATACATACATACATACATACATACATACATACATACATACATACATACATACATACATACATACATACATACATACATACATACATACATACATACATACATACATACATACATACATACATACATACATACATACATACATACATACATACATACATACATACATACATACATACATACATACATACATACATACATACATACATACATACATACATACATACATACATACATACATACATACATACATACATACATACATACATACATACATACATACATACATACATACATACATACATACATACATACATACATACATACATACATACATACATACATACATACATACATACATACATACATACATACATACATACATACATACATACATACATACATACATACATACATACATACATACATACATACATACATACATACATACATACATACATACATACATACATACATACATACATACATACATACATACATACATACATACATACATACATACATACATACATACATACATACATACATACATACATACATACATACATACATACATACATACATACATACATACATACATACATACATACATACATACATACATACATACATACATACATACATACATACATACATACATACATACATACATACATACATACATACATACATACATACATACATACATACATACATACATACATACATACATACATACATACATACATACATACATACATACATACATACATACATACATACATACATACATACATACATACATACATACATACATACATACATACATACATACATACATACATACATACATACATACATACATACATACATACATACATACATACATACATACATACATACATACATACATACATACATACATACATACATACATACATACATACATACATACATACATACATACATACATACATACATACATACATACATACATACATACATACATACATACATACATACATACATACATACATACATACATACATACATACATACATACATACATACATACATACATACATACATACATACATACATACATACATACATACATACATACATACATACATACATACATACATACATACATACATACATACATACATACATACATACATACATACATACATACATACATACATACATACATACATACATACATACATACATACATACATACATACATACATACATACATACATACATACATACATACATACATACATACATACATACATACATACATACATACATACATACATACATACATACATACATACATACATACATACATGCCAAGTTTTTCCAATTGATATTTAATCAATTAAAATGTAATTACTTAATTAGAGTCTAATTGCACCGGTCATAACCTAATTTGTAATTTTTTTTAGAACTTTGATTTCAATTGCAAATGAAACAATGATTCACTACAGTGAACCTACTAGAATTCTAAATGGAACTTAAATACAGCTTTTTTTTTCATAGTTTTGCTTTGAAAGTATTTAAAATAACCCACTTTTTCTAAAAACATCAAGACTCAAAAGTAATTTCCCAGTTATTAATGTGTAGTAGTACCTTAATTTATTAAAAAAAAAAAACGCGAAATCACCACAGCTTTGCTTTTGCAGGAATCGAAGAAGCGGAAGAACTTAGGCCATGTATCGTGACGTCACAGTACAAAGACGGTGTTTTTAGAGGAAGTGACGTCAGGGTCATTCAAAAGTTAATTTAAATAATATAAATTGAATTTTTTTTCAAACTGTAAATGGTACCATTATGCTTATTTTAAAAGGAACTATTGTTTTCAAAAGAGTTTGAAAATCAAGCAACTTCCCCATCAATGACGCGCGCAGACGATATTTATAAAAGAAATGATATTCAAGAATGAAATGAAATGATATTCAGGGAAAATGAAATTTTCTAGGGCAACGTTCACTATAAATGAAAATATACGATTTATTCTATGTATAAATGCCATAAGTTTGTATATGTCTTCATTATTTTATGAATTATTCAACATCAAAATGTGTCCAACCTTTTATAAACACCCTGTATACACTATCTGGCCAAAAGTATCAGGACACCCAGTGGTATGGACTTAGAGCGTCCTGAGAGACATATTAATATGATGTTGGTCCCCCTTTTGCATCGATGACAGCCTACACACGTTTGGGAAGACTTTCCACCAATTTTTGATAGGTGACCATAGGAATTGCCTTCCAGGCGTCCATCATAGCTGAAGTGAGTGCTTGCAGTGAAGATGGTCGATTTGGCTGGCTACGTAATCTGCGCTCTAATTCGTCCCAAAGGTGTTCTATGGGATTTAGATCGGGGCTCTGAGAAGGCCAGTCCAGTTTTTGAACACCCATTTCGTCAAACCACGTCTGTGCAAGCCTCGATGTGTGAATGGAGCAGTTATGCTGCTGGAAGAGAAATGGGCCTTCCCCGAAATATTGCCATAGAGTTGGGAGTGCAGCATAGTCCAGAATGTCCACATACATCTCAGAGTTCATGTTTCCAACCGCAGGAACTAACGGACCCAGGCCAAACCACTAGAAACACTCCCATACCATTATGCTTCCACCACCAAACTTAACAGTCGGCACAATGCAGTCACTATAGAAACGTTCGCCGGGCATCCGCCAAACCCAGACGCGTCTATCCGACTGCCAGACTGTAAAGCGAGATTCATCACTCCAAAGAACAGTTTTCCACATGTCCACTGTCCAATGACGGTGAGCTCTACACCATTGCAATCGATGCTTCGCATTCTGTGGAGTGATGTTCGGCTTGTGAGCGGCTGCACGACCATGGAATCCCAAGTCTTTTAACTCTCGACGGACAGTCCTCTTGCTAACACTGACGCCTGATGAACTTTGGAACTCCTGAGAAATTTCCACCAACGAGGACTTGCGATTTTGTTTCACTACCCTTTTCAGAGTTCTGCGGCTGCGTTCACCAAGTGTTTTCGGACTACCGGTTCGTTTTTCTGCCGTTTCACTGCCTCAACGTTTCCACTTCACAATTACATCACTCACAGTGGATTTAGGCTTCTGTAGAATGTCCGGAATCTCACGAACTGATTTCCCACAAAGGTGGCATTCCACTATTCTGCCACGATCAAACTTACTAAGCTCCTTTGACTTACTCATTGCCTCACAAAAGCATAAATACAATCTGACAAACCACTACCAACACTTTTATAGCTTTCAATTACGTATCAAGTTGCGTCACTCGCCAGAACCACTTTTTTAAGGGGTGTCCGGATACTTTTGGCCAGATTGTGTATTAGACGCTATTTTCGAATTTTTAATTTATGTCATTTCATTAAGTGATTATTTTCGTATCTACACACCAAATTTCATAGTTTTATACAAAGTAGTTTCTAAATGCACTTGGCTAGAAGATTGTAACATAACGAGTATAGGAAATGGTCCTTACAAGGACTTTCTCTTAAATAAACTAACACCTTAAACTGATTTAAAGAAGCAGTCGTTAAGCAATTAAATCTCGAAAAAACATGAGCTAAATATTCAAGCAAATAACATTTCGGTTGATTTTTTGCTGTGAGATTTAAACACTGTCAATAAGTATTGAGGTGCCTCCTCCACAATTTTTTTTTTATAGGGCCCCGAAAACCTGATGTGATTCGGGCCCCAAATGATGCAAGTCAGGCCTCGATCGTAGGTAATAAGGCAGAATAGCAGAGTTAAGTTCCAATTGCGTGTCGCCTACTCAGTATAGTGGTTAGCGCATCAGACTACGACGCTGGGGGATCTCGGTTCGAAGACATGGATCCTAAGTTAGGCCTTCCATTGGGTCCCCCTTCACAAGTGGCCATCGCTACCGGCCTTGTAGTGGCCAAGTGAATGCGAGCACTAAAAGTGACCGTGCTCGCCATTAGAAAAAAAAAGTTCCAAATGTGTCTAATAGTGAGAATTTTTTTTAAATTTACGATGCTAGGGTAATTTGCACGAAAATGCAAGTTCTGTATTTGAAATTTTTAAAACACATTAAAACTGACATTTATAGTGCAATGTTTTTGTCCAGGATGGTGCAACCTCCTTCCTATGAACAATCTGGTGCACTGGAACACCATTTTCCAAACTTCAAGTCATGGACCATTGGTGATTGATTTACGGTAGGTCGCTAAAAATTATTCTATACGTGGTTTCAAATGTGTCTTAGTCCAGAAAGAAGGGATGATGCAACCTCCTTCCTATTAACACCCTGGTGCACTGGAACACCATTTTCCAAACTGTAGATCACTGACCACTGGTGAGTCCTTTTCGGTGGGCCGCGAAATTTTCTATACATGGTTTCTAATTGAAAGACACAGATTCCGAACTTTTTCGCCTTATGGCCGGATATAAACCAACTGATTGGTCTGTAAAGATCAGGACGGGGCCTAAGAACAAAATGCTGCATGTGCAAGAATGAGTTTTGGCGCCCCTTACAATGAAAAGGGGCATAGAAAACATTCCAAAAATGGTATGGGTGCTCTATAACTGAAAATTGCTGGAACTTAATACCTGAAGTTGGCATTTTAAAGGGATTAAAAACTAAAACTAATAAGTAGTAATAAATAGTAAATATTTAAGTAAAGTATTTAGTATCTTTCCATTAATTTTTACTTTTTAAAATGACTTCTTCTATTACGAATTTTTTTTAAGTGACCTTTTGAAACTTCAATAGGCGTGCTGTAACTATACTTGTTTAAAGAGAAAATTCTTTGACTCAATTTCTAGTTTTGTCAGGTAGAAAATAACACACATTTTTTTAACTACAACAAAAGTTTTATCTGATTTAATATTCAAGAAAAAATATTAATCTAGGAATAATATTACAGAAAATTGATAAAAATAATCTTTATTACACACTTAGCAGTGGACCTTCCTAGCTTAATAGCGGAAAATGTTTTTACAATTGCATCATAATCTAATATCATTTTCAATTGACAAAATTGCAAGGATGCTTTCTTGCTTAAGAGTAGACCTTAGGAAGGTAAAGCTAATTTGCATCCAAAATGACATACAAATTTTAATTTCAACCATATTATTATTTCTCATTTCGGCGTCACTCTCAAAATCTCCTGGTAAAGATAAAGTGCCGATTATAGTAGGGATGCATAGCAGCTGCATTATTTTAATACTCTTTTCGAAACAGTTTGTAACGTTTAAAAAGTCATTTAATTTGTATTAATTCCAGTAAAATTATTTTAAAGAAATATTAAAAATATGATAAAATGGAGTATTTTAAAATAATGACCTTTGAAGAAGCTCATGAGTGGAAACTCTAATTGAAACTGATGATCTTTATTTTGCAGTATTTAAACGCGCATTCAAGTATTCTTATGTTGAATCGGGGGATGAAATACTATCAAGCATTTCCTGGATGGGTGTCAGCTTTGGCTTGGTTGTTTTCAGATTATCTGGCGGCAACACGAGGGCGCGCCGAAACATTCGTCATTAGACAAGCCAACATACATTTACCCATGCCTAACACGGGACTCGCAACCTCGCGGTCTAGAAGCTAGCACGCAAACCACTATACCGTTTGCGTCAGCTTTGGCATTTTCATATCGAGGCCCGAAGAGGAAAATATCATTTTCCTTATTTTATCATATCGAACATTTAGTTGAGCGTCAAATTTATACACAGAAATAACCTTATATCAAAAACTGATCATTTAAACATTTGAAATCATTTATTTTCACGAAGAAGCGACAAAAAAAAAGTCAAGTACAAATCGCGACACTACTTGAGCCTTGAGTAAAGATAGAGTCCCGGAGAAGTTTAGTATTCATAGCATAGTTTTGTATTAAATATATGCCGATAACAAAAAGAAAACTTTTAAGTTGAAATTTCAACTAATATTTCACTTTTCTAACCACGGATAATAGAAGAATTTTAAGGAATCAGTCACACATCATTCCAAGTAGCCAAACCACATTGTATTCAATGAGCTCAAGTAATATTATTATATACCACTAGCATTTAATAGAAACCAAGCAATGAGACTCCCATTCCATAGACACTTAGAGACAATCAAAATATTCGATTTGTGAAGGCTCAAATAATAAATACCAAAATTAATTTCTTACAAAAAAAATTAACCAAAATAACAATATATGAAACAAGTGACGTTTTTTTTGGGTGGGGGTATCGGATACGTTTTGACGAAAGATCAATGTGTTTTTATTAGTTAGTTAGATCTTGAACATTTATGCAATACATTTTTCAATTTTTATCCCGCATAACACAATTGAAGAAAACATTTAAAATGGAAAAAAAGCGGAATTTAAAAAAATATATCTTAGTTCAAATTACGTGTCCGATTTTTAAGAAATAAAGCAAATACGAGTATTTCTTTCTTTCTTTTTGAACGGTTTAAAAGGAATAGAAATCATACCTTTATAAAGCAATGCTGGTAACTATAAAGTTATTACAATCTATAACTTTGTACTTTTTAAAACAGCATTCAAATAAAAATGAAACGCATTAAAATCCATTCGTGAGGTTTAAATTACAAGGTGAAGGATATCTAAAAATCAAGAAATCTTTGAGTAAGTGTTCAATTGAGGTTGAAATTGACTTTGGACGTTCCATTCCCTTGAATAGAAGGTACTATTTCGATTGAAACATGGAGAAGATTCAATTACTATTTGAAACCGTGTTCAAACAATTTCGAAACAAGTAATCAATTCGTAGTTCCGATGCCATGAAATGAAACGGCGAGGAAGTGAAAGGGTTATGACAAGGACGTTGAACAAAGGAACCCTTTCACTTTGAACTTGACATTGGGGAAGCGGCAATGGCCTGACTCAATGACGACTAGTTTCCGGGCCCCGCACCACCCAAAACGTCTTTTAACACAGTTGTGGGATGTGACACGTTTTTCAAATCAAGAAAGGTCTCATTAAATTGGGTTGGTTGGTTGTATTCAGATTATCTGGCGCCGTCAGCAACACGAGGGCTATAATGCGCCGAAACATTCGTCATTAGACAAGCCAACATACATTTACAAACACCCATGCCAACACGGGACTCGCAACCTCGCGGTCTAGAAGCTAGCACGCTAACCACTATACCGTTTGGTCGGCCTCATTAAATTGGGATTGGGATTTAGCTAGTTCGGCAAGTTAGTGATCAAAAATAGCTAAAAAAAAGTTCACCAAATAAGATTATTTCGGATTTATATATTATTTTTGTTTTATAGATGTGTTTTCTCTTAGACAAGTATTTTCAATTAAACAATACCACCCAAAACGTCTTTTAACACATTTGTTACAAGACTTGTTTTAGAAATCAAGAAGCATTAGAAAAGTCTCATTAAATATGTTTAATCGGGATTTAGCTAGTTCTGCAAGTTTGTGATAAAAATAAATTAAACAAAATTATTTTGGATTTGTATATTATTGTTGTTTCATAGATTTGTTTTCACTTAAATTATAGTAAGTGATAGAGCATTTCAGTAATTTATCCTAAAAAAATTACAAAAATTGCTAATTTGATTTTGCAAAAATTTGCAGTTTCATATATTATTTTATGTGTTTATATCGAGTATTTTAAATTAAACCAAAGCATTTTTTAATTTAACACATTTGAGGGAAGTGACACAACATGTTCTTTTGAAATCAGGAAATATTAGAAAGGTTTCATTAAATGCGTTTAATCGGGATTTATCTAGTTCTGCAAGTTAGTCATCAAAGTAGCTAAAAAAAGTTAAACAAATAAGATTATTTGGGATATTATTTTTGTTTCATAGATTTTCTTTCACCTAAATTATATTAAGTGAGGGAAAATAAAGCATTTCAGTAATTTAGCCTAGAAAAATTACAAAAATTGCCGATTTAGCAAAAATGTGCAGTTTTATTTATTATTTTATGTGTTTATATCGAGTCTATCGTCTATCTTGACTTTTCCCCCCAATGCTAAGTCTATGGTAAAATCTCTGTATTTTTATCTCTCTATTTTATCTATTAAAATCTCTGTATTGTTCGTAAAATCGAAGGACGAATATTTTTATGCTGTTTGTTTTGTTAGATAAACGTACCTTTTATCCGTATTTTTGTAATGTTGTTTTTGGTCTAAAATGTTGTTAAGTTTATCAAAATATCAATTGTTTACTTTAACATCATATTAAAAAAGTGGAAAAGAGTTATTGAAAAAATAACACAACAAGAATAAAGATTAAACTTTTTTCTATCCAGACCATATTTTAAAATTAGTTTCGTGTTTCTTAAATAGTCAAGTTTATAATAACTTTAAAACTATATTTTAAAAAAGAAAAAAAGAAAAAAAAAAAAAACTCTGCGCAAGAAATCCCACCTCCAAAGGGGGACATAGATATTTCCCCCCCCCCCCCCCCATAAGAGCGTGGAAAGTCAAGTGATTTATTATCCTGGCTGGACCAGTTTGAGGGCCCTTTCTTCTTTAGCGTTCATTTCAGACTTACTGTGAATATTGAGATTCACATTCGGCTACTATAGATTTCTAACAGAAAAAAATCGACTGTATTTTTTTTTCTCAAAATCTGTTTATCATTCATTATATTGATAGAAATATAATAAGAATCATTTACACTGGCGAGAAAAATTAAAGGAAATTCAGTTTTTCTTAAGGTATACATACAAAAATACATACAAAAACTTGAACTTTTTTTTTAATTATCATTTTAAAAATCTGATGTTTTTGCACTTTAAAGTATATAATTAGAACTGATGTTTACATTATAAAAAATTTCAGTTTTACTCAAACATTTATTATGTAAATAACATTTAATTCTCTAATCAGCATAGTTTTGAACAGTGATCACTCAAATTTCATTAGGCTAAAAAAAATTATGTTAGGAAATTGTTCGTAATACCATTCTTAAAGTTTTGAACCATCGAAATTATTTCTGGAACATAGTGGTTTTTTTTCAATACAATTTTTTAACTTTGAAAGTAGAAAAAAATCAAAAATTTTCAAGAAACTTGCGTCTTGAAAAATCTGGCAAAATTCATTTCCTTTCCCAATCAAATTTGAAGATCAAAACATTTAATAGTTAATTCAGATTTTTTTTTGTAAAATAATTTTTCAAAAAAATTGTATCAAACTTTAGTTTATCAGTGTTTAAATGACGGGCTAAAAACACGATTCTTTAGATAACGAGATTAAAATTTTAAAATTTATTTTGAGAAAGAAATAGCACTGAAAATTAATTAAATAGCTTCAAAATGATACTATTATCTTACAAAAATTCCATGTAGAAATCATTTTAAAGCAAAGAAACTTCAATCACTTTTTGGGCTATTTTTGGTGTATTTGTAGTGGCATCAAGGCGCAAAATGTCCTAACCTCTCTAGAACCCCCAACATCCCGATGTTTTCTGACGAATGAAACACTAAGTAAACATAAACAATTTCAATACTTTTTCAATTTATTCAGATTGGGTAAGCGTATCGCATTTAAGTAGCTATTAGGTCCGAGAACTTTGAAACACATTTGTAATTCTCATAGCATCAAAAATATTTTTTATCTATTTAGATCTAATATAAACTACATATAAAAAGAAAGGATTCAAATATATAGAGGTTTTCCAAATGTAAATGTAGTTATAACATTTCAGGGCTACATGGCATTTCAAGCACCATAAATATGTAATAAACTCAGTCTGATATGATATTAGTGTATGCCTAAAAATATTACTCCATCTCTAAGTGAATATAAACAAACAAAATTTTCAGATTAAACTATACATAATCTAGATAATATGATAATACGTTATCTAAGTAATATGTAGTTTCATGTTGAGGTATTTAGTATAGCTAGAATACTGAACTATTTGCATATAAGGATGGCAGATTAAGAAACTGCAAAAATATTATGATATGTGACAAATATGGGATGAGTTAAAATTGTATTTGTAGAGAAATACAGTAGCAAATTTATTGCTTGATTGAAAACCCCTCCCATGGAAATTTTCTGGTTGCACCCCTGTTTAATGTAACATAATGATAAGTAAAGCAACACAGTTGTAAAATAAAATGTACATGGGTCGTATGCAAAAGAATAGAGTGCCATTATTGTGCAGTTATACAGTTGTATCCATATTAAAAATCACACAATTCAAAGAGATTTGAACTCCCATGTCATCAGTGTTTACTTTGCACCGTATTTTCATACTTAACATGAGTATTTTATAATTTCTAATAGATAAATTTCTCGTACTAACTTCAGAACTGTTTTAAAGTTATGAAAAGTTCTTAATACATTAACACTTTCCAAAAACATATCGTGGAAGCGTCCCACACAGAGGAGCTGTAGAAAGGTGGGAACAATATTATGTGGTAAATGCCAATTCAAGACAACGATATGGTGTGAAAGAGTTTAGGTCTTAGAATGCAATATGTCGGATTGCTTTGTTAAACCTCCTTGGAACGCCAAAATAATTAAATTCGACTTTTTTTACTGTAATTACGATAACTTGATCTAGTCAAGTCTGTAATCGTAAAATATTGGTTTCTAAATTGTGTTTATGGATACCAAGGGCACCGCCTGAATATTTTGCAGGGGGGAAGGGGGGGGGGTCCTATCGGACGTTTTGAGGCGAGAATGACATTTAGAAAAATTTAGAGCCAGAAAACGGGTTTTTTAACATATTTGTACATAAAAGAAAGATTATGGATATATATCAGTAAACACCATAGGATGAAAAAATAATTAGGCAAAAAAAAATAAGTACCACATATATTTACTAAATGAACACAAACTACTTAAAACACATTCTTTTAACAAATACTAAGTTCTCCTTTTTTCTATGGCAAACAAATCGATGGATTTTTGTGTAAATTCTTTTAGATTTCTAGCAAAATTGTTCAACACATTTCTGTGGCATTAAGCATAGTTTTCTTTTCAGCTCCTGCCAACGTGTTCACTGCCGGTAAATTCAAAAGGCGTTGTTAAACATGTTCGATTTATGTACAATTTTATTTTTTTAATAACGATTTAAACATCCAGAATATTTTTAAATGTTTTGCAATTTCTAAACCAAATAATTTTCAAACTGATGGAATTTCATTTGTTGCACTTCAAAACTTAAAACAACACATTGTAAAATAAAATAAAAATAAATTAACATTAAACATTTGTTGTTGAACATTTTATATTTTGCTCATTATGAAAAACGCAACACATAAAGTGTAATATTGCGTTTCCAAGTTTCATCATAGAGTAGCAGGCATTTGAGGCACGGAGGCGAACATTGAATGCTGTGTCACTATCTTGAAAAATGAAGAGAATTGTAATACCCACATTTTGAGATGACAAATTTAATTTATCATATTCAAATAGAGTTCAGAATTCCTTACTCCATCATGAAACACCAAATTACCGAATTCTGATGCTGACAAGCTCTCACACACAATGACACTTCAACCTTTATGCTTTACTATTCAAACAAAGTTCTTGGGATTAAGTTTGTCATTTTTTCTTCTCCGCACAATTCTGCGCCCATCGAAGCAAAACATGTTACATTTGTTTTTCTCTTCAAAAATACAGGGTGTTTCAAAAGTAGCGCACATCAACCTTTGTGGTTGAGTTTTAAAGACTTATGTAAATAAACAGAATAAAGGACAAAAAAGGTTGAACGATTATCACAGTAAATGTTCAAAATGATGTCCTGGACACAATCGAACTCTTTTTACCAGTTTAGTCGACGTAGGGTGTAAGAAGTAAGGTCCGATATTGCATGAAGGATGTTACTCGTAAGTTCATTAAGCGTATGGGGATTATTGCTGTAGGCGACAAATTTCAGATATCCCCAATGGAAAAAAAATCCGGAATTGACAAGTCCGGTGAATTCCGGGGCCAGTGGAGTCCGGGGCCGATCTCAGCTACGTTCAAAACTTCTTATGATGGGGCTGCCATATAGTGACAGGAATCACCCCTTTTTAACCCTTTGCACTCGAGCGGCGCTGCTGCGGCGAATAGTGATTTGAAGTCTTAAATCGAGCTACGACGCTATGGTCTTTTGTAACTCCTTATTTAAGATGTGCGATAAGATATTTTTCTCGAAAGTATACTTTTGGGGACTAGGCTCAGCTGACATTGTAGCCAAATCTTAGCTCAGTTTAGTTAGTCTCAGCGTAGCATTCGCTTGAAACAGTGTTGGCAGTAAATACAGTAACTAAAATGTGTTTGAGCCCTAAAAGTATGGTGGAAGATCAGATTAGCTCGAGTTTGGACGAATTCGTTTTTGCCGATGATGAACTTACATCGATTTCCAACGGATTACGAAATGAACGAATCCAGTGGTGAAGACAATGATGCAGTAAGAGGTGTGAGACGACGGAAAATTAGAATTATAGAGAGTGAAGTTGAGAGTGATGTTGAAAGAGAAGTTGAAAGTGAAACTGTGGAAGGTGCAAGCAGTTCAACATGGGTACTTTGCGGCGACTACGACGAAGTGCCGCGAAACGTACAATTTAATCCTGGCCAAAACCCCAATATGAATAGTTTCGAACATAAAACAACCAATAGATCTTTTAAAACAGTTTTTCACTAATGACCTCGTGAAAAAAAATTAATCTGTGAAACCAATATAAATGGAAAAAGAAAACTGGAAGGGAAGACGCTATCTGCGCGTGATGTGACCAACGAAGAGTTCTGGGCATTTCTTGCTGTCGTAATAAATATGGGAACGATGCCGTTGGCAAGTTTGTAAGAATATTGGTAGAGGAATGTCATCAGTTATATTCCTTTCTATTCGGATACATTTAAAAGAGACAGATTTAGCCAAATCTTCTGGAAGCTTCATCTGGAAACTATTCCAACACGCAACACCAATCCACGAACGCGCCTACAACGAGTAAGCTGCTTTTTGGTGAAATTGTCTCGAGTTGCTGGTTCGGGCAAGCTAAAAAGGCCTCGAGTGCAAAGGTTTAAAAATGTTCAGTGCGGATTCGTCAAATCTTGATTGATTTCATCCAAAGCCTGAGAACGTTAAAACGTGAGCAGTCCATGAATGACTCGCTAAATCCGCCAATGTCCTCAACCCATATTTTTCACGTCATCAATATTTTTCGAGCTTATTAATTTGTCACCTACGTGTGATAAAATATTAAAACAGTCCCTACTCGAAATATACAGAACATGGAACTTCATGTTAACTAGATCCTGCATATTACTAAGAGTATAGATTCATTTGATATTTATGTTTGTTTAAGGTACTTGTCCACCTTGGAAAGCTAAAATATACAACATTTTCAATAAATGGTTTTTCAGGTCCTGTATAAGATATAACAATGAGTTTTTTTTTGTTTTTTTTAACTTTTACTTGAAGCAGAAATACAAAGAATACAAAAATATTCGATTTTTTTCAAATTTCATTTTTTAACAACTATTCAGGAGGCGCCAAAGTCGAAGCCTAAAAAAAAATGGTGTCCCACGGCGGACTGTTAATCTCAGGATTGATGAATCTGAAACAAAAACAAAAAACCCAGAATCTTCAAAAGAAAGGTTCCTTACGTGACAATTTACCACAAGTTGCCAAAAATAAAAAATAATAAAAAAATGGCGGATGTTTGAAAAAAAGGTTGAAAGAGCACCCCTGTTTTACCCTATTCTTTGCTAAAAAAACAATGTTATAATTAATTATTTTGGGGCAAAATGTGGTAAATTGGTATACAAAACATCTCTACGAACAAAACAAGACCAAAATCATTGAAATCGGCCGAGTAGTTTCGGAGAATAAGTGTCCGCCATTTGAAAAAATGTGGTTTCGAGAAAAAGGCGCTTAAAGTTTTTACTCGCTATTTTTTTCAACTAGTTTTTAAAAAATCAACTTTTTTCACTTACAATTTGTTAATATGCTATCCTTGGACCGTAAAACTCTGGAAAGGATTGAGAAAATGCAAACATAAAAATATGCGCACTGAAACACAATATTTTTAAAACATCCATGTATGGACATTTTTTGAGTGAAACTTTATATTAGACCAAAAATAATGTATAACAATATTTTGATGCTAGGAGATTTACAAATACGTTATTTATTTCAAACTTTTTGCTTTAGTTCGAATCAAACTCTGCACACTGGGGGATTTTAATCCAAAAGCTGGCCAAAAGTCGATTTTCCACCAAGACACTTGAATTTTTGCACATATATGCTTCATTAAGTGTAGAACCTTACCCCGTATCTGAGATCCCAAATGTCATAGAGATTAATCGAAAGTTAATCCAAATTTAATGAGCAAATTAAATTTTCTTCAGTCACAAAACTCAGCTAATTTTTTTATTTGCAATATTTTATTTTCACGAGTGTTTTTGTTACACGATTGAGTCTTATTGAGTAGTGGTTTTTATACCATTTTAAAGATCACATATTCTAGTTCCTTATACCTTACAAACATTTTGCGGATTTTTGCGGATGCGGATATTACAAGTGTTCAAGTAGATGACCCCATTTTGACGTACTCGTAGAAACTTCACTTTTGTTTTTATTTATCATTATTTATGATAATTTACAATGAAAATTACATATGGTATTTGAATAACACCATATAAAATAGTAAAATAACTGATTTGAAGAAAAAGTTTAAATATAATGAATATTTTAGATAGATTTTTGGTTTACCACTGAAAAGCATGTAAGGAAAGTTAAGGTAGTAATGAAATTAATTCTATAATGAGAATGAATGGGTACATTCAAAGTAAATTCACTTATAAAGAGAATGAATTTTTAAAAAGATAAGAAAAAAAAAAGTATTGGTAAAAAAATATTTTTACTCTTCTCTTCTGAGAAACACCGTTGCAGATGCTTTGGCTGAATAAATATGCAAGGTCAATTAGAGCGAACGAATACACTTATACTTAATTATTTGCAGAAAGTTATAGAAACAATTAGTTTCAATAAGAGAAAGTCCTTAGAATTAATAACGAAATGTGGTTGTGACAGATCCCAACAAACGAAATACAAATAAACAGTTCAAAATTCTATAGAGTCAGACGTCAATATTTTTCAAAGTTCTCTGGTGCCTTTACGATTTCTTTGAGTACAACTGAGAAAAAAGTCCCTTGTATAAACCCCACAACTCATCGTCTTGGTATAGTCGAACAATCAGATTACAATTCACTATAAAGGTACGGTACCATATGTATAACAAAACGCGAGGTAGATACATCCAAACAGAAATCAGTTCACTCAAAAACGCAAAAGATGATGGAGGTATGGAAGTTAAACAAACATTATCTTTTACTATGGTTGGCTCCATATTGTTACTAACACAAAACCAACCATAAAGTGTTATATGCGGTGCAACATCCAAAAACTTAAACGATTTAACAAAAACACAGGAGATTGATGAAAAGACACTTCAATTCAGATTATCTACTTTGCATGCGAATAATCGTTTGTTTGAGAGCATACCCCATTTAAAGTGCAAACTGGCCTGTTAAAAGTTACAACATCGAACACTAGAAGATAAAAATAGAGTTAAGAAGAAAAAACTGAAATTCAAGAAGAGCTCAGAAGCAAGCTTGGTTTCACTATTGAAGTACCAAAACACAGATTTGGAAATAGTAATGAATGCAATACAAGTAGAAGGTTTTCCAACGAGATGGTCTGGCTGCTGAAACCATGGTATATAATGTCAATTTGATTCACTGATTGAAGATAATTTTAGAAATATTATCTAGTAGTTATAGAACTAATACACAGAGATTTTCTAACAACACTATGGATACAGCCAAACTCTATGTACAGCCATACCCTCGGTGTCCTATGACTCTACCAATGAATAAAACGCTGTTATATCATCCCATAGTTGGAAAGCCTTTCGTAAGAATACACTGGCCCTGTTTTTTCTCGAGTATTTTATACCAAAACCAAATAAAGCTAAATTAGAATCTGAATAATAATCAGATGAAGAACAAGATAAGCTATTTGGTGTAAAATACTAACAGCATTAAAATATCAAATAATTATGGGATTAAAAATGAATTCAATACATATTTTGAAAATGCAATTATGTTTTTTTTAACTTGGAACATATATAACGATAAATCATAAATGAATGATAGGTCAAGTACAAAATGGTTTAGCATAAAATTACCCATTAATATTATCCAATGATAATGATATTAATTTAATAAAAAAAAAAAAAAAAAAAAAAAAACGTATATTTTTAATAAAATAAATTTATTTTTTTTCATCTAAAAAAAAAAAAATTCTCTATTTTATTCAATAAATTAAAGTATAATCGCATTTAAACACTATTTTAGCCGAAAATAATTTTGGCCAACTTTTCGATGCAAATACCCCAGTGTGCTCTGCTTCAATTATGGTACATGAGAAACTCATTCAATTTACGATTGATATGTTTATTATTCATTCATAAGAAAACATCAGAATGTTGAGAGTCCTGGGGGAGGTCCTGACACTAAAACACTTCACTTTGGTTTGGTTTGTACCTTCAACGACCCATATTTATGCACAATGACGGCTAATCAGGTCGGGACCTACAGCTTAACGTGGATTCTGAACCGCAAAGAACACCCATGCCTAACCCAGGATTCGAACCCGGCACCTTTGAATGCGAGACCAGCTAATCCCACAGCCGTCAGATTGGTCCCTCCTCCTGGTTGCGCGCCTGTTTTTATTGCAGTCAGTCAATGTAAATAAGAGAAGTATAATATTAAAAGTAGGCCCTGGTCTGATACGGAAATTAAACCTTTAATGATTGGTAGGACACATTCTTCTGGGTTAATTTGTGTTGTTTAACACATTGAGTGCCACTGAACTTAGCGTTTTGGATGCATTAGTCACAGTAACACAAAGTCATCGGTAACTGAGAATGTAAAATATGATACAAAACTAAAAAATTGACATTGTTTTAAGTAATTACTGAAATTTATTTCCTTCATTTTTATTTCTTACAAGATTGTACAATATTAAGCAGCCTGACGGGGATTTCTTTAAAATGTTAATGAAAATGTTGGAATTGGCTGCAAGCGATATTTGTGGATACTTGGCTTAACAGTTTTTCTTTCAATTTAAAACTTAGTATCTCAAGATTATTCAAATATAACCGAGCCAAAACATGTTTTATTTTGCCTTCTTAGAGCCGCTATGAATTATGAAAAATAATGACGTGCCTAGTATATATTACTTCTTTACTTCAATAAAACTTAAATATATGTAATTGGTCCATTATAAAATACTTATTAATGTTAAAATATTTTCTTTATTGATTAGTTTCCAAAACAAAAAACTAGTATATGATCTTTCAACTTATTACATTTGTAGAAACTCATACCTTATTACGATTTTGTAAGTTTTATGGTTCTGTTAAAAACTTTACATTTTTTTATTAATTTTAGTTATAAATAAAAACCTTTCAAGAACAAAAAATAAATGGAAATATTAAAGAATTATTTTCAATCGTCAGAATGTTTTAAAACGTGGAGAAATGCAAAAAAAAATCTATTTTTTTTTACCGAAAACAATAGTTTCATAACCTTATCTCTCTATATATAATGTTCAATCACAGACTCACTCATTCATCACTAATTCCCCCACTTCCCACAACTCCGAAAATTGGCACAAATATCAACAATGGTAAAAATAGAAAAAGTAAGCTATTCCGTTCTTGATTAACCCACTTGAAGGGGTAGAAAAGGAGTTAACCGTTCCAAACGAGGGATATTCGAATGTCTCACTTCCCATATGGTCACTAACTCTGAAAATTGATACAAATGTCAACAAAGACAAACATAGAAAAATTATGGTATTCCGATATCGATTAACCCACTTTAGAGGGTAGAAAAAGGGACTCTGAAAATTGGTGCAAAATGTCAGAAAGCATAGAAGAAGTAAGCTATTTTGATCTCCAACTTTAAAGGGTCAAAAAGGAGTTTCAAACGAGGGAAATCCGAATGACCCACTTCCAATGCTGTCACAATTCTGGTATTTGGTGCAAAGAAGGGCAAACATAGAAAATATTTCTTATTCTAATATCGATTAAGGAATTTTTAAGGGATGAAAGTCGACGTAACTATTCGAGGAATATCTTAATATCTCACTTCCGATACAGTTATAACTTTGAAACTAAGAGCAAACATAAACACAATAAACTATAACAATCTCGATTAACTAATTAAAAAGGGTCCGAATGGGGTTAAGAGTTCTAAACGAGGGATATTCAAATGTCTCATTTCCAATATATTCTCGATTGTAAATTTTGGAAAAATGTCAACAAAGGAAAGTTCCTATTTTGATAAAGTAATATGTCGGGATCAAAATAGGAGCAAACGTCTGAAGTGTAGAATGTCCTTTGATTGCTAAAATGCACATGGTAAAATTTCGTAGCGCAACACGGGTATTCAGCTAGTGTTAACATATGGGTAATCGTAAGTAAAAAAAGCCAAGATAAACAATTTCTGGGTTATTTGAACCCTTTGCGCTCTCAGGCACCACATGATTGGATGCCCCAACACGAGATGACCACTAGGTTCGATGCGGGAATTCGATGCATGGCCAATGACTGTGTTTAGTTTCTATGAAGCGAATCCGTAACCTAGAATCGAATCAAAAATGTCTCGAGTTGCTGGTCCCTCCGAGCTAAAAAGGCCTCGAGTTGCTGGTCCCTCCGAGCTAAAAACAAGAATTACCATGCAGATGTGCGTGAATTTTGAAACCAATAAGTTTCTGGCTTATTTATCATTGCTTGGATATTCCAAACTTTTTATTTTGAGCATTTACAAACATTTTTCTTCGGGTAGAACACTTATTTAGTCCAGTTGATCTGACTACTTTCGAAACTGATTCAGGTGAAATTGAAGTTTAAAAAAATCTCCCTACATTCTGAAGAAACTTTTACAGCACACGAATGAGGATTTTTCTCAAATTTTCTTACAATAAATCTTCTTTCACGTTCAGATAACATTTATAGGAAATCTTTTCTTGCTTGGTTTTGGATTCTATGTTCTTGTTTAAAACTTTTTATAACATACTAAATCGTTGAATAGAATAAATTTAATATATTAGCAATATGGTTACTTATATTACGTAATAGCAGAATGACTTTACAACTATTACGATGAAATATGATCAATTTTAGACGTTGTTTCTTTGCGGCTAATAAATATATTATAATGAATAGAAAGCAAATATTACAGGCAATCGATTTTCGAAATATGTCACAGCAATAGAAAAATTAAAAAAAAAAAAAAAAAATCAGAAAATAATTTTATTAATGAATTTATCTGGTTTCATTCAGCCTTAAATATAGATTCTACAAAATAATAAAATAATAAAAATAAAATAATAAAAATAAAATAATAATAAAAAAATAATAATAAAAATAAAAATAATAAAAATAAAAATAATAAAAATAATAAAAATAAAAATAATAAAAATAATAAAAATAAAAATAATAAAAATAAAAATAATAAAAATAATAAAAATAATAAAAATAATAAAAATAATAAAAATAATAAAAATAAAAATAATAAAAATAATAAAAATAATAAAAATAATAAAAATAATAAAAATAATAAAAATAATAAAAATAAAAATAATAATAATAATAAAATAATAATAATAAAAATAAAAATAATAAAAATAATAAAAATAAAAATAATAAAAATAAAAATAATAAAAATAAAAATAATAAAAATAATAAAAATAAAAATAATAAAAATAATAAAAATAATAATAATAATAATAAAAATAAAAATAATAAAAATAATAAAAATAATAATAATAAAAATAAAAATAATTATTATTATTTTTATAATAATAATAATAATATATATATATATATATATATATATATATATTGAAGTTAATATTCGAAAACAATTTCAGACAACAGCAATTGTTCTGCAAATTTTTGAAGTGAAGGAAGACTTTTGAGAGCCACTGTACATATAGATCAAATTGATAATTTACTTTTAGAAGCGGCCATAAAAAAAAAATGCCCTCCTTTTTTTTTTTAAATATAACTTTCTATTACAATGGCCAGTATGTCTCTATATTTAATCCCGAAACAAACCGATAAAAAATACAGGACCTAGGCGAGTTTTTTTGTTTTTTTTTCCCGCTTAATATCATTGCAGAACTTCATTATTCGAAAATATGTGACGTGTTCTTATTTAAATATTGTTAGTATTATCAAACATATTTTGTTGCGTGGAATGCCGCTCTTGTTTGATTTGACTAGAAAATAAACGGAGCATTTTTTAAAACTAATTTTCCCAACATATCCTTGCGCAAGTCCTCTCTTTTCTGGTAGCAATAGTGAAGAGCAATTATCGGGGTGACAACTCACTGTAAAGAAATCCTCCTCTGAATTTCAGACCCCTTTTTCCCTGCTCTCTTCGAATCCCGTCGAGCTACATTTGAGGGAAGGTAACACGACTTTTTTTTTTTTTTGAAATCAAGAAACTTTAGAAAAGTCTCACTAAATGCGTTTAATCGGGATTTAGCTACTTTTGTAAGTTAGTAATCAAAAATAGCTAAAATGATTTAAACAAATAAAATTATTTTGGATTTGTACATAATTTTTGCTTCATAGATTTGTTTTCACAGTGAAATGCATAGCTTTGCAGATCTACATCATCTGTTTATCACCACATACCTCTTTATGTAGAAACCTATGCATAGTGTTTTTTTCTCTTAAATTTTACCAAAACTATTTTATCGTTTCCGAACACAACTAGGCCGACCAAACGGTAGAGTGGTTAGCTTTCTAGCTTCTAGACCACGAGGTTGCGGGTTCGAGTCCCGTGTTAGGCATGGGTGTTTGTAAATGTATGTTGGCTTGTCTAATGACGAATGTTTCGGCGCATTATAGCCCTCGTGTTGCTGACGGCGCCAGATAATCTGAAAACAACCAACCGAACACAACTAGAATCTTTGACAGTTAATTTCTTTATATGTAACAGTTTTCATTGTTGGGGCGTTGTTGGCTGAGTTCATTTCGGCGGGTGTTACGAATTACGATTATTTGTATAAAAATTAATAAAAACCTACAGGAAGAATCGTTTACGTATAGAAACAAGGTAAGAGTATGTATATTTTTGCATTTACTGATAAATTCATGCAAGAAAAATATAGCTTTTTTGTAATGTAAAAATTGTTACGTTTTTTTCCCCATTGATTACACCCATTTCCCGAGTGATTTGAAATTTTATTTGTTAAAAATAAAAATTGATGCAACAAAGTTGTAGTGGAGAAAAATGTTCAAGTATTAATGTGATAGGCTAACTCCAAACACGAAATAACAAAAAAATGTGGATGATGTCATTTCCCAAAAGAGAATTTAAACGAGAATTTCTTTTAAATCGAAAAGCTTTGTAATTGTGATTATAATGTCGGTATAATTATATTAAAAGTGGAATTATTCCCGCTATTACGGAAAGAGACATTATGGAAATGTAATTTAAAAGGAAACACTATCAAACATTATTTTAGACCCTCTTTTGAAATTGAATTCAATGAATTTGATATAATTAGTTTGAAATTTTGGAAGTATTAAAATTGTGCTTTTTGGTCTCTGGGATGTTGCTCACTTTCATTTTTGTATTAACTAATGTTAGAAAACAAATTCGAAAAACTAATAACGATACATTTTTCGATTTTGACACAGGGTTTCTTATATTAAGATATTGTGAAGACGCTTATAAAAAATGAAATTTCGGAAGAAGAGAAAATTTCATCGAAAAAATATTATTTGTAGAGAATTTAGGTAAAATTATAATGTATTGTACATTTTTTTAAAAAACTTGTAAATAATATTACCCCTTCTTATTTTTTTTTATGTTATTATATAGAAGCAGAGAGCAATTTCAATAATCTTCGCCGAATCTATTGTTACATTCAACATCCAATCAGAACACTTGATTTCAAACCACATACCCGCAGAGCTTGTTTACATTATCGATTGCTATTACAATATTTGAAATGCTAATCGGACATATAATATAACCCATAAATACAGAGTTTTTAATCCTTCATATGCATTACAAATTTTGATGTGCAACTTGTTGAGCTCAGATCGAGTTTTCATAGTGTTATTTACTAACTTCTTTTTTGTCCTCAAAACTTGATTTAATACATTGTCATCAAGTATGTTTGCCAAGATTCAGCTGAATTGAATGACGGAAAGTGGTTTAATTAGCCCTTCGGTCATTACACATCGCCAAATCGAACATGTTTAAATTAAACTTGGGATAATAGAAAATGATTAAATAAAAGCTGATAAATTTGCCAACAGAAACATTAATGTCAAAACTTGAAAGAAAACATTGTCATCGACAATGAATGTACTTTCACTTTGAGTGCATGATGGGAACACACTTTCCACAATCACATTTCAACTTTCTTTTTTTAAATTATCATTTTAGAAATCACGTTTAAAAGTACACAATTAGTAACGACGTTTAAATGAATTTTTTTTATAGTTTTATTCAAAAATTAATTAACTAATTAACATTTAACTCGTTATAATTGGCATGTTTTTGAACTTCTCGAGTTATATTGGACCAAAAAATTATGGCTGGAAATTGTTCGGAATATCATTCTTAATATTATGAACCTCCATCTAGTTTCTATATAGAGAATAGCTAGAATATATATCTTTTTTAACATTGAAATAGAAAACAATCGCAATTTTTCGAAAAACTTTTGCATTTAAAAATCTAGCATTTTCTTTAACAATCAGTTGGACTGAGGTTCAAAACATCAAATAGTTAATGCAGATTTGAATTCTCAAATCATTTTTTAAAAATATTACATCAAACTCCAGTTATCACTCTTTAAATGAAGTTTTAAGTGCAAAAAATAAGATTTTTTAGATAATGAGTTTATTGGTTGTTTTCAGATTATCTGGCGCCGTCAGCAACACGAGGGCTATAATGCGCCGAAACATTCGTCATTAGACAAGCCAACATACATTTACAAACACCCATGCCTAACACGGGATTCGAACCCGCAACCTCGCGGTTTAGAAGCTAGCACATAACCACTATACCGTCTGGTCGGCAGATAATGAGTTTAAAATATTGAAATTTATTTTCAGAACAAAATAGTATACTTCAAACTAATAAAATAACTCTCTGTTCTTCAGATGATACCATTATCTTGCAAAAATTCCATCTAGGGATTATTTTAAAGCAGAAAAACTATAAACACATTTCACCAATTTTTGGGATATTTCAAATGTGTTCATGCACTTTAATGAACTCAAATTCTTTAATACTCAAATCGAAGTTTCTTTTCAATTTGTACAAAATAATAACATTTATAAAATAAGATTATAAAAATAAGAAGAATTAATCAAATCATCCTGTATAGCTTCGATTAAATAAAACATTACATTATTCAAGCAGAGCCTGTGATGTTGAGACAAGAAAATGGTACGATATTTCTTTAATTACACATTATCCACAACTCACAGACTTGTACATTGTATGATATCCTACAACACATGTCCCACAATTTAAATACTGATGACCACACCACTTTGAAACTGGACGAATCGATCTTTTACAACACCATACAGGGGATCTAGGGGAAGTCCCGAAAAAAACAACGAAATGTTTGTCTTCAATTTGGCGCTATCTTTTTGATATTGTTGAAGTCATTACAAGCCAATCAGCTCCGGGAATTCCCAAAGGCAGAATCAATTCCTGACCGGCAGCCCTATTAATAAATTACGTAGATGGAAGGCTCTATTGCTTTAGAAAGCTCTATTGCCATTAGTTACTATGGCAACGTCGCAGCCCGAAACGCGTTTCAGGGACATACGGCTGCTGTTCGGAGGAAGATCACTTTGATTGGAAGCGTTTTTTTTTTTTTAATTATTCAGGCAAGAAGATTGCTGTTTATCGGGGTTTTTTTTTTCACTTACCGTTGAAATTGGATCTTCATTTTAGAAAATTGGTAAAATATATAATTTTAATTTTGAACTAATAAATTTAGATGCAACCCGGTTGTACTGGCTGTAGTGTACGAGCCGCCACTGTCCTAAGCGCCAATTGAAGCGTGAGTAAAAGCGGCTCTTTAGTGTCAGTGATACACCCCCAACACTTTATATAATGTAACCTTATCGACAACGAATCTATATGGCAAATTTCAGCTCAATTAGATGTCAGCAAGTTGGTCTATAATATTTCCTAAATAGAAGCGTGTGTAAAAGCGACCTTTTAGTGACAGCCCCAAAAACTTGCCAGAATGCATGGTCATCGGAATTTATCTGCCAAGTTTCAACCCAATCGGATCGTGGCAAGTGCGTTAATTAGACGCCCGCCACAAACACGCATAACTTAAAATAATTTGTTTTTATTCATATGCAATAAAAAATATTGTTTTTTTTTTAATATCATTCAATTGTAATAAAAGTAAGTTTTAATCGAATTTAAAAGTTGTTCTAGGCCGATGTGCTTCTATGTACCGAATTTTGTACCTCTAGATTTTTATAGTCATGAGCATGAGTAAATTTTAATTTGATATTATCACAAAAACTGATCCGAAATACTGCATTCAAAAATAATATAACCCATAAAAACAAACTTTTGAATATATTTTGTGCCAATTTTTATACACAGCGACGATTCTGTAAACAGCGCGTGCTTAGTGTCTAATTTGAGATATCAAAAACATTTTTACTACCAAAATTTAGTAATTAAAAATGAACGTGAATTTATGCAATTGCATCCAAATATATTTCATTTATTCGGATTAAAACAATTTTATTATTTATTTATTAAAAACATTATTACAATTTTAGCGCGATTGGATGACGGCAAGTTGGTTTATTAGTAGTCCGTAAAGCTACTTTTTAGTGACAGTTACAGTCCCAAAATTTGATAGAATGCATTGTCATCGACATCGAATCTATCTGCCAAGTTTCAGCCCAATTGGATAACAGCAAGGGTCTAATTTGTCTTTCGTAGATTTGCCCACCATCAACAAATATGTACACAAAATCGAAGAAATCGAATAGGATTTTTTAAAAAATCTTCATTGCGAACGCACTATCAAGGGAAAATTATAACTAAAATTTTTTACTAATGTCCTTACAAGAACGAAAATTATATCACAGATATTTAAAGATCATTAAAATGTGTTCCTGTTCATTTCAGCACAACATTTGAACCTTAAATTTCCATATTTTCATCTGGTGGTCTTCCTTTCGCATAATTTCCTAGTGGTCAGTAAACCGCAGCCATTGAGAGCATCTCTGTCCCAAAAATTACTCAGTAATAGAAATTCACATTTACTATAGTCAAACAAAAATTTGAGATAATGCGTCTTTGAAATGCAATTACTGGATTCAAAAAAAAAAAAAAAAATGCGCAGTTGCAAATTTGAACGTCTTAATGTTGATGTGAGAAAATTGATGGAATCTTTGTTAAAAAAAGAAGTGGTCTGCTTTTAAAAATATGATAATTTTCAATAACTGGAATAAAAATTACGACACACCAACCAGACTTATCCAAACTTTCCAAGAAAAAGCAAGATCATTGTTCACATTAAATGCGTATTTTGTCATATTTTTTATTTTAATATAATTTAATGAAAATTTTATCAATAAAAAATAATAAAAAAAAATAATGTTAGGAGCTAATTTATACCGATTTCTAAAAACATTGAAAAAGAAAATTAAAAATAATGTGGTGAGGTACGGCTCGATGGAAATAGAAGTAGTACATATTAAAATATTAATGATAAGGTTTTAAAATATTTAATAAATAAACACCTTAATACTTAACTGATTTTTCATTAAGATAGCCAATTGAAAGATCAAGGTTTAAACAAAAAATAACTGAACCCTGAAAATAATTCTGCCCATGACAAGTTTGACAACTCCCTACAGAAGTACAACCCAAGATAAAAAACCCTTATTTCATTCTAATCATGACGTCATTGCAACGCCTCTTGAAATGCTTTCACCACCTATTCGACCTTTTCGATACAGAAACTCCCTTATAAAAAGAACAGGTGTTCATGAAATACAAGGCATTCAACGGCTGTTTAGATGGTGAAATCATATTCACAAGAGACTATTAAACACAAGCGAACATTATCTCGAAAAACATCTTGAAAATAAAAAAAATTGGAGTGTGGACATTTTTCAAATACACTTTAATATCGGTCATTGTATTTAAATTTATGGTGTTATTTACCGTTTTTATATTTTCACTCATTTAGATAAAAATGACTAGTTTGGCGATATTTTTTGCAATAATTTTTACATGGGCATAAAGAAACCACGCCAAGATGGCGATGTTATTCGATAGACATTACACTGTCCTTTCTTATGCGTGAAACAGAAAAAAATCAATCGTTGATGGGCGATGTTTAAGGGCAGAGAGCTCAGTGTTAAAGGCACTCGATTTTCAACTTTTTACGCTTTTATCACATTTCTACGCGGAAGGTGGAAATGATTAGAACACCTTAAGAATCACAAGCACAGAGATTTTTTTCAAAATCGTTATGCCACTGTTTAGCAATTGCTGAAAAACATGATTTTCATAATTTCAGCCTTATGAGCATTTTTTGATTTTGACGAAAACCTTAATGGAAGATCCCATGGCCACCACTAACCCGTACACAAAATTTGAACATCAATTTGTTCAGGAATTATGCTCACCTCGTACACACAGACACATTTTTTCTAGACCACTTTAAAAAAAAATCAGGGTGTTATAAAACTTGGAAAAATGATAAAAAACGATTTTTTATTTTTGTTGAACTCTATACTTTCATTATCCTTTGTAAACATAAGGGTAATTGAAAGTAATGAAGAACATTTAAAAAAAAAAATTAAAATAATACGTTTACAAACGTCGTTTCAATTAGTTTAATTAAATTCAATTAGTTAATTAATTTTTAATTAAATGATATTTTATGGGATAATTTCCTTTATGTTCTTATTTACGACTTTAAGATTCTGCTTGTAAATTAAACTACCATATAAGTCATTAAAATCCCGTTTTTCTACCTAGTGGCAAAAATTTCAGCAGATGTTTATTGTTTGTCTACAAATATCATTTTCTCCTAAATTTCCTGACTGCCAAATTTATGAAGATATGTTCATTAGAACAGGTTTTAAACAAGTGCAGATAAAAGTCTGCCAAACAAGGAAGTCTAGCACAGGTTTTCTCGGGTCGAAACCAAAAGGTATTAAAATTTTCATTTCAAAGTACAACCCATAACTGTAAACAGAGCGTGCTTGGTGTCTAATATGAAATATCAAAAACATTTCTATCGGCAAAATGTACGGCAAATTACGTTTAAAAATGTATTTATTAAAAATTAACGGAAATTTAGGCAATCACATCCTATTATCTTTTATTTATTCTGATTAAAACAATTTTATTATTTATTTATTAAAACAATTTTGATAACAGGAAATAGTTTCTTCTAATGCTTTTATTCAGGAAATGCTATTTCAGCGCGATTGGATAATGGCAAGTTTGTTTATAAGTATTCCGTAAAATCGACCTTTTAGTGACAGCCGCCAGAATTTGATAATATGCACTATCTGCCAAGATTCAGTCTGATCTGGCCGGGTAGAGTGGTTAGCGTGCTAGCTTCTAGACCGTGAGGTTGCGAGTCCCGTGTTAGTCATGGGTGTTTGTAAATGTATGTTGGCTTGTCTAATGACGAATGTTTCGGTGCATTATAGCCCTCGTGTTGCTGACGGCGCCAAATAATCTGAATACTTCCAGTCTGATCGGATGACGGCATGGGGTAGATTAGGCCTCCGTAGATATCCCCGCCATCTCCACACACACACACACAAAATCGAAGTTAATATAAAGGATTTAAAAAGTGTCTCAAAACTGATGTAATTTGATACCATAATTTTGAATCACAATGAACGGAATTTTACAAATAAAGTACATTCAATTATATTGGACTTGCCCGTTTATGCTAGAGCTTATTATAACGAAACCCAACTAAACTGCTTTTGTATTTATACACGGACGAAAAAAATTTGCGATTCACAATGATCGACATCTATTGTACTCATTCTATCATATCTTTACTTAAAATAAACAATAAAATATATATGACAACAATACAACATGTTTTCCCCTTATTTATACTATTAGCCTCTGTACAGCAATCATTTATGTATTCCTAATAGAATTAATTAAGATTTTGAATACCTTTCTTTAAATGACCATTTTTTAATTACTTACTTTTACGTAACAAATTTAGGAAAAAACACATAAAAATCAGTGACTTTTCAAGGACTTTAAAGTATCTTCGAAAAAATGTTATGGTCTTTAATGTGTGACTTCCCAGTTGCTTTGCCCAGAGTGATAATCTTTCATGCACAATTTGCCTTAGAAACATACTTGGATTTTTTAGCTCGCTAAACGTAAACGCATATATTCGTCTCACAAAGTACCTTTCGATTTCTACTCCACCAAACAGCAAATACTTAATGTAAATATACCAAAAAACGTTGGTGCGGTGCGGATAAGTGACAAAAATTAAGGATTTTTAAGGATCTAAAATCATTTTCAAGCATTTTTAAGAACATTTAAGCATTTTCAAGTACTTTTAAGGCCTGGAAAACCAGGTTAAAAAATATTGAGCTATTTCAATGACCCTTTAAAGTGGACTGATTACTTTTGATTAAAAAATTACTTAAAGGAAAGTTGCTTCTAGTTTTGAAAGGAAATCACATAATCGAAAAGGAAAACATTCCTTTCAAATCAATTTACGTTTTATGAAAAAACAGACTTATTTGCAGGACGCGAATATCCTTTCAACAAAGGTGACGTTTTCAACCGAGGCGAAACGATCCATTTCACTTTTCTACAAAAAAAAAAAAAAAAGGGGGGGGGGGGGAAATGCGGGAAAAGTATTGGCCAACTTTTTTTGGGCACACAGGCGGAAATCGTTCCCAGCAAGTGGAGTTCCGTTCCAAAATCGATCATCAGGTCAACAAACGGGAAGATGCACTAACCGGTGACCATGAACAAGCGACGCTACCATAGCAACGGGCGGTTGCAGGGTCAGGGACAGTCATTCTCGCACGAGCGCCATATTGGCCTTTTTAGCGCCAACACGGCAATGGGGTTCCGCCAGACAAAGCTATTTTTTGAGCCGTCTGCCGTTTTCGGAAAACGGAAGCATGTATAGTATTTTCAATATTAAGGTAGTCTTTTTAGCTTTAAAGTTAGTGCCTAGTATTCTTTGTAGAAGTTTTAATTATTCTATATTTTTGGGGTTTATCATAATTAGAAGAGCATACTTTTGTCAATAAATTATAACATGCAAATTTCCTTAACTTGATCAAATTCAATGAGTTTTTATGACTTTTTTTTTTACGTCATATAAATTTTTGCATTTTTAATCACATACAATGTCTCCCAAAAGTCTTCGTACACCTTCAAAATGTGTACAAAAGTGCTCTACTTTGGAAATGAATTCGAATATTAACTTCACATTTTTTTGTAGAATGTCTATTTAATTTTGAATGAATCGTAATTTTTTTTAAAGAAGTATTAAATTGTTTTATTTTCATAAAAAAATAAATTGATAGAACAAGAGAAAAAATCGCCACAAAAGTGTTCGCCCACCATAATATTTTCTGATAATTTCAGTAATAAAATTATTTTTGTATATATTATTATTATTATTTTTATTTTTTTTAAACTTTTGTATTGTGGAGACATTCAAACAATCGATTGCTTGTAATATTTGCCTTTTATATTTATTATAATCAATTTATTCTTTAAAATGGTTCGTGGCAGTAGATAATTGATCATATTTCATTGTAATAGTAGTAAATGTATTCTATGTATGACTAATATATTAAATTTATTCCATGTAACTGTTTAGTATGCAATGAAACGTTTAAAAAAAAAAAAAACAGGATAAATAGAAAAATAAATAAAATCCTAAACCAGCCAAGAAGAGATTGTCCAACATAGTTATCTGAAGGGGAATTTATTGCAAGAAAATATGAGAAAAATCCACGTTTGTGTGCTATAAAAGCTTTTTCAGAATGTAAGGAAGCAAATTTGACTTCAATTTCAATTAAAATAGTTTGAAAAGTAGTCAGATCAGCTGGACTACATGGATGCTCTGCCTGAAGAAAAAATTTCGTAAATGCTAAAAAAAATAGAAAGTTTCGCCGTTTCTATACAAATGCAATGGTATTAAATAAGCCAGAAACGTATTGGAATCATGTCTTCTTTGAAGATACAAAAACAAATGTAACATTTTTGGTTTCGATGGGCGCACAATTGTGTGGAGAAGAAACCTAATCCCAAGAATTTTGTTGGAACAGTAAAGCATGGTCCTTAAGTATGGGTGCTTGTTAGCATTAGGACATGATAAATTGGTGTTTCATGAACTCTATTTGAATCTATTGAATGATAAATTAAATTTGTCAGCCGAAAATTTGGGTATTACAAATAACTTAAATTTTTATCAAGATAATGATTCGAGAACACAGCATTCAATGATCGCCGTTGTGGCCTCTATGATTGCCTACAAAATCTAAAAACACTACCTCAGTCAACTGATTTGAACCTAAAAGAACAGATTCAGAGAGAACTGGAGGCCAAAGTAAGAAGGCACGACATTAAAAAGAGAAGCCAACTGAAAACTGTAATGATCGAAGAATGGTGGAACATTGACGCAGAAATTGCTAAAAAAAATAAAAAAAAAATAATAATAATAATAATAATAATTTTTATGCGCAGACGCATAAAAGTTATTGTGAATGCTACAAGATATCCTACGAATTGCTAATTTACCAAAATATTACAATAAATATTAATATGTAGGAAAAAAATGTAAGTGTACGAAGACTTTTGTGAGATATTTTTTGTGTTACTTTTAGGTTAATGATCTTTCTAAAAAAATGTTTTACTATGTATTAAAAATATTTTATGTAGTTTTATTAAGATGAAATTAGAGATATTACCAAAAAAAATCTGATTCTGTAATATTAATTTTTGAAGTGGAGAATGTAGTATTTGTAAGTGTACGAAGACTTTTGGGAGCCAGTGTAGGTATTCTAAAGGAGCATAATAACTATAAAAAAAAATTACATGAGAAAATAACACATTAGAAACCATGTTTATGAACTTTAAAGCCGATATATCAATGTTTATGTATTTTGCTTAAATTGTTGAAGTTTTAACAAGAGCTATTTTTTGAAACAGACTGATTTTTTAAATTTAAATCAAGCAACCTTGAACGAAACGTTTTTAGAATTTGAAAGTGCCCTTCCCTTCACAAATTGTTAAAAGTGTCGTTTATTTACAAATAAAAACAATCAATAAATATATTATAACTCTTACTCTGAGAGTACAGTTTTTGTTTGGGAGGAGGCAGATAATTCAAGTGTTTTTTTGGTTTTTTTTTGCACCGTTGTATCCCTTGAAATCATCCAGATATTTATGGTAAATGTCAAAATTTTAATTACAATGCAAAAGCACCGTCAAGGGAAAGAGATTGACGGAAAATTCTAAATTTACAATTATTGATTTTTCATGTGAAATTAGAAATTTCGCTGTTAGCAAAACTGTAAACGAACGATTTGGGAAAAGAAAAAGTTTTTAATAAATGTTTTATCATGTTTATATATTTAAACATTTTTGTTTATTGTAAAAGATTGATGAAATAAAAGAAGTATAAAAAAATAAAAATTCCTGACGCACTATCCCAAAACTTAAAATGGTCACGCACACAAAGAAACAACCGAGTTTCGCCCCCTTCTTTTGTTTAAATGTTCGTCTTTAAAAAATTCAATATTTTTCGTTAAATAAATTAAGGACTCAAGCAAAATACATGTTAGAGCTCTATCGAATTATCGTGTATTTAATTGAATTTAAAACTTTTTGATATCCCAAAGTAATATTTACGAATATTAGATATTGCTTTTTAACATTCGCATATGTTTTTACATTTCTTTTGTTAAGTTTCGGAGTAATACAATTAAATAAGTTCGTCAAACAAGCTCACACACATACTATGTTTTAGAGATTGTCTTATCGTTCATTTAAGTAACAGACATAAAGTAATTGAAGAACGTTGTTTTGATTATTTTTGTTCAAGTAACAATTTCGATTTAATTCTTAATATATAGCTTTTTGGATTTGTTCATTTTTTGTATTAGAACACAACACATTAGCATATCTGCCGTTCAAATTGTCTATCAAAAAATTTAACTTCACTGTGAAGGTTTTTGTATAAGATTATTTTAATACATCAGATAATGTCGGGAAAATGACAACTATTTTATTTTCTATATTTGACCAATTATCTTTCTTCACTTCGTAATGTATTCCAAACTCTATTCGATCCACCTCAAAAAGTACATTTCAAACAAAGAAATAGTGTTCGCAATCGCTTCCACATCTCAATTTCCGACTGTTGCTAAAGCTGCTTGGCGACTTATTCCTTGGCAACCCTTTAGTACAGTGACCCTGTTTTTATTTTGTCCTTTTCTCCTTGAAAACATCCCCGGCACTTTCCCCCAAGGGGCGGAGTTTGAAGCAGCTCAGCCAATCGGAAGACAGCTTGCAAACTTTCTGAACTTCCTCAAACACCCTTTGCGTACCGGGATAAGGAGAAGAGGGGACTGGGGGGAATGTGCGAAGTTTTTTTATTACCCTAAGAGGCACGTGGGATGGAATTATGTATAAAAATGAAGGTGAACGGTTTGGCACCAAATGGGGAAAAGTCAAAAAGGTTGTGTCCGTACATTACGTTTCCGTACGTGTGAAATGGAGCCTTTGTTTCCAAATTGTGTTGTTGTTCCATCACAAATTGTTTGAAATTCACTTTTTTGTTTGCAAAGTATATCTTGTACGCCTAGTAAGGTTTGGGCAGAATTAAAGTTGTAAACAAAACGCCTTTGGTTGCTTCTGAGGAAGATTGTTTTCAATTGGAATTTTCTTATTAATCGTATTCGTACGTGTCATCTCTTATAAGCCAAAAAAAGTACAATTTTATAGATGGGTTTTACGGAAAGCATATTAGTTGCACAATATATCATAGCGAGTTTATTCTACAGAAAAGCTCCGTAAACTGAACCTTTTTTTTATTTTTAAAAATGGAAAAAATAATTGCAACAATTAACATTTTTAAGTGGATTTTAAATTTTTCGAAAAAAGGCCTTCAATTTTGTTGTGTTTGGTATTGTAGGCGAATTAAACAATGACGGTTTGAATTTCAAATGTACATTACATGTCTTGAACTAATTAAATATGAATAAACTAGATACTTCAAAAATCTTATCCTAAGGCTGTCTGGGGCTAAAAATTTTCAAAAATCTCCTTTTTTTTATTATTGTAAAAAAAAAAAAAAAAAAAAATATTTATAAATAAAATTGCAGAATTTTTTTTTTCTATCACAAGAAGAACTTGAAATATTTAAGTTTTTGTTACATGACTATTGTATCTCGGACATGCTATCTTGAAACTTTGAAACTGTTTTTCTCGGTGATGGCTTTTATCCCATTTTTGTGTTTAAATTGATACAACTTAAAAACTACTTATAAATGTAAAAAACTTTCCACAATTATTTTTCATATATATTCAGGTGTATTTAGATTTTTTGTGTATTTTGATTTATCTTCTTTTTTTTTTATAAAGTTTTTGGAACTTAGCATACTATGTGTTTTATATTGTTTTTGCACAAAATATTTAAAAAAAAAATTCTAAATATTTTATTGAAAAATCATGAAGACAATTTATGATTTGAATTATAAGTAATTCATTGCAAAAATTAAGTGATTTTGTAAAAAAGTTTTTTAAATATATCAATTAGGAAATTTTTAAATATATCAATTTAGGAAATTTTAAAGTTTTTTAATTAAAAAAAAAATTTATTTGAAAAATTAAAATAGTTTTTTGAGTTTCAAATCATAATTCTGTACTGCATAAAAAATTTCAGAAAAGTAATTCTAAAAATGTGTGCCATTAAAACCGCATCTAATGTGTGCTTTAAAAACACATTCTCAAAAATAATTCTAAAAATGTGATCGAAATATTTTAAAATCTTGAGTCCTGGATCCCCTTAATTCCCAAATGCATAAAAATTGAAGAAAACTAATTACTAATAGCATTTAAATATATTAAAGCGAACTAGTGATTGAAAAAAGGGTTTATTTGGGTGACCGTTGATAGGAGCCTTCTTCAGAAATGGACATCAGGTAACACTCGATGTCTGAAAAGAGTATTTATGAAAATACTTGTCTAAGGCTGTTATTTTACCGGATATATAAAATAGTTTAGGAAAGAAAATACAGCTTTCACTCTCATCGTAGCCGCTCATATAGCTTTACCGCTCAGCTAGTCGTCGCTAGTATTCTGCCGGAAATGTCGAATAGTTTTCTACTGCAATTCGTCACTACAAGTTTGAATATACAAGGACGAAACGTTTTAAAATTGAATATTAGACATTTGCCTATCCATATGTAAAACTAGAAGCTACGGGAAAATCAGAAAACTAGTGAGTGGGACTCATTTAGAAATTTGTGAACTCAGGAGAAATCAAATTGCGTTTCCAAAATAGAGACATTTTTTAACTTCAAAAAAGATTGTAAAATATGGGTGCTGTCATAGTAGTTGCCCCACCTCAAACGCTGATAGGAGCTTTCTTCATAAATGAACATCAGGTGTCATCAACATGTTATCGGAACACTCGACGTCTGAAAAGAGCGAAAATCCTTGTGTACAAGAGGGAGGCAAAACGAAATAAATTTTAGCAAATTAAAAGTAAGCCCCCAAAAAGTGAACTTTAATAGAGGGTCGGTCTTAGAAATTAAACTATGGAAGCAAAGATGTGTGAGAAAAACTGTAAAATTTACAGAAAAAAGAAGCCATGTTAGTAAATTTTAAATTATTCATCAGCAGAGAAGGTTACATTTAAATAAGAAAAAGAATTCACTATGTTGGAACAAAGCATTCAAATATTGATTGGAAAGAAAACTGCAAAATCACTATTTGCTTTCCTTTTCTTTTCGAATTAAACAATTGTCTGTAAATGAGTAAGGCCAAAAATAATATAAAAAAAAAGGTTTGTTTTCTGTAACATAGCCAAAAATATTAGGGTAGGTTATTAAATGTTTTTTTTTTTTTTTTGCTAAATATTCTTGGCAATTCTACGCAAAAGGGAATACTATCCGAGTATAGTTTTAAAATTGATCAGAGGTGTGATCAGTGATGTAAAATACTTGGGTAAATATATTTCTATACCAATTTTGTATAGAAATACTTGGTTTGAGATAAATTACCCCCAAATTGGCAAGGCTGCAGAAGACATATGCTGCTCTAAAGAAACCAGTTCGTTAACAAATTATTAATCGATTATGCGATCGCTGTGACATCGTAATCAATTAATCATTTTAGCCAAGATATTTTTTGTTATAATTAAATTTTTCAAAAAATCTAAAAAAAACTTTTGAAATTTTTGTATTATTATTTCAGAGTAGGTAAGGTAATGAAATGGCTGTTATCAAAGCAATATGTTTTGTGGGTCATGATTAAAGCAATTGAACTGATATAAATAGTGTGGTGATAATGAGGTGGTTTCTTGAACGACGCTTGAGCAGGTGTGCGTTGACAAAAGAAAGGAAGAAACGAAAGCCTTGATTTTCCCATTCAGTCACAATGAAGGATTGCAAGTCAAAACATTACCCGAAAACAGATTAAAATAAACTAGGATATCGTTAATGGGATCGTTTTGTTATAATTAATGGTTTGGGATTTTGTTTCTGGGTTGAAAAAACTCAATTCGAAGAAAAATTGACTTAGCAGTTTTATGGTATTTGCTTATATACCCCAAGACAACTTACCCCTTACCACCAACCCTTCATGAGATAAGTAGTAAAATAAAACGTGAGCAAAAAAATTGGTAAAAAAAATGTTGAAGTTTTGATTTGCCAAAAATACAACTTTCTTGATTTATGACTTTCACACTAAATTGAATTTAAGGTTGCACAGAAAAAAAGAAAAGACATAAATATAGTATATATTTATAAAATGCATACATTAAAAAGATAGTAAAACAAATTATAGAACCACTAAAAATAAAAACCTAATTATTAATAATATAAACAATAAAAACAAGGTTTTTATATATATATATTTTCAATTTTTACTTTTAATTACCCATATACATAGTATACATACTAGGCCGGGCAGAAGAAGACGTAGTATCTTGGATCTTTTAGCGGTAGTGCGGAAAAAGTTGTGGACTCTCATTATTAAAAAGTGTAAAATCTTTAAACTCTGAATTGATATCTACTGTCGCCTCAATGGGTCGAAAGTTGTGAAAATTGGACTAAAAATGCCTAAAATTTAAAAATTAATAAAAAATCACAGATTTCGTTGATAATTTTGAGGTGATGCTTAAAAGTTATTGTTTTTCAACAACAACACATGTAAATTTTTTAGAATTATACGTTAATATCTTCTGCCGCCTCGAGGGCACCGATTTTTGACAATTTAAAGGCATTTTTTTAAAAATAAACACACATTACACTTTCCTCATTGTCATGCGAAAATAAATTTTATTCCATCTTCCAGACATACAAATTGCAAAAGCATTATGGATCTCTTTTGGACTGTTTTTCTGGCTTTTTTTTACTAAAAATTCGAGCATGTGGTTTCTGGGTTGCTCCATTCCCTATTCTGCAGTCTAATTGCTTTTCCGGTGGCTTCAGTGTTTAGCTTTACAATTTGCTCGACTGCTTGTGTGAAGGATATTTAATGAAATTATATGAAAATTGGTAGATTAGTAAGACGTTTTCCCATTATTGATCATTTTGATTTGTAGCCACTAATACATTAGTTTATAAGCTACCTTTTTCATAAACAACATTTTCCGCCACATTTAATAAAGTTCAGTGGCGGCCCGTGATCAAAAATGCTAAAGAAAACATGCGACCCCTCCGCACACACTTTTCACAATAATTCATGAACGCAGTCTTTAATTTTTAATACTCAAATCAAAGTATCCTTTCAATTTTAAAAAAATGAGAGAAAACACTTATTTTTTGAAATCAATCCTCCTTTCTTTTAAACTTAACGACGTGTGAATATCCAGCACTATCTCCCTTTTAAATCCGGACGATCAAATATAGCAAAAAAAACATTTTTTTTAATAAATACTTCCACATAAACTACTCAAACTTCGAAACGTTCTTTTCCCACACTCAGATTCAAAAGAGCCAATCAAATTCGTAAGTACAGGTGAAATTGAAAAAGGGCTCTCCGCACATTGCGTTTCATTGAGTTCTTACCATGGCAATGTTGCAGCCGAAATGGGATTTCTGGCTGCATTTCGGCTGAAGTTTGGTTGATAAGAAGGTTTCTCCTGAATTGAGTATTGAGGCGTTTGCTAGTTATCAGATTATCATAGAAACGTACAATTTCAATACGTATGGGAACTTGGAAGGGATTCATTGTTAGGAGAATTTTTTTGAAATGTGTTACTGCTTTTTCTGAACTTTTACTTGCAACAAAACATCCCCAAATCTTGAAAGTTAAAATATATTTTCTGGGAGGGGATGATGTATCCCCCCGGGGGTACGCGTCTGTGATGTATCCCCATGTCTCTCCCCCCTCACCCACCCTCCCTATTGCTTAACACAGCGTTTCTCAACCTTTCAGCATTCGCGGCCCAGTTTTCAATCATAATTTAAATCCCCCCCGTTTACAATAAAATGTATATAACAATAATGTATATTGAGTATTTTGGATTCTGTTTTTTAATTATTTTTAACTAACTGCCAAAACAAGAGTAAAAGCGAGCCAATGTTGGCGAGAAACCACATCTGGCATTTTGCCAAGCGGGCGGTGAACACGACCGATGCATACGCAGAGCAAATGTTTTCTCGTAGGAAGAAGGAAAATGTTCGATAACACAAGTTTCAATTCCAGTCAGTCTCATTCTAGTCGATCCTTCTATCGTTATCGAATCTATCGTGAATGTGTATGTTATATATGTTTTCGTATTAATTGCAATTCCCCATATTAAATATTCACGGGAGCAGATTTATGCAGACTCATGGATAAATTTTTAGGCGGAAGTAAGCGAGCATTAGACGATAGTCAAGTATCAACAAGTACACAGACGAACGTGGTTCCGAAAATAAAATCAAGAAAATACTCTCAAGAATACTTAAATTTTGGGTTTACCAGTAATAAAATTAAATGAAGAAGAAAGACACTTGTGTATCATTTGATCAAAAATATTGGCCGCAGACAGCATGAAACCTAATAAACTCAAACGACATTTGGAAACGCTTCATAGTGAGTAGGTCAACAAACTCAGAAAATTCTTCGAATTAAAATTAAAATCAGATAAAAAGCAACAATCATTTTTTAAAGAAACTTTTTGAATAAAAAAGCTTTAATTGCATTTTACAAAGTTTCATATAAAATAGCCAGATGTAAAAAACCTCACACCATTGGTGAAGGGCTTATTTTGCCAGCAGCAATTGAGATTGTAGAAACTATGTTTAGAGATAATTTTTCAAAACAATTGCAGTCCATACCTCTATCAAATGATACTGTTGCTCGTCGAATTGGTGATATAGTTGAAGATGTACCGTGTCAGCTTTTCTCGAAGATGCGTGACAAATTGTTTTCAATATAGCTGGATGAAGCAACAGATAGTAATAAAGATGCTCATTTAATTGCGTATGTTCGATTTTGTGATAATATGTCAGTAGTAGAAGAACTACTTTTCTGCAAACCAATAAAGAGCTAACCAAAAGAAATTCCAAACAGCGCTCGCATTATTTGCTATTTTAAATGATTTTATGAACGAGGCAAATATAGAATGAAAAAATTGCGACGGAATATGCACCGATGGTGCTCGTTCAATGTCCGGAAAATGCCAAGGTATACAAGCACTTGTCAATCAAAAATCGCCTCAGTGCGTCTGGACGCATTGCATGATCCGCAGAGAAGCTTTGGCTTCGAAAGAAATGAGTCCTGGTCTGAATATTGAGTTAACTACGGTTATAACCGTAGTAAATTATATAAAAAAGAGACCTCCGAAATCGAGAATCTTTTCCGCACTTTGTAAAGACATGGGTTCAGTACAATCAGCGTTACTATTTTATTACGAGGCAAGATAGTTATCACGTGAGACATTTTTGCAACGTATTTTTGAGAAGAAATCGCCTTTTTCTATGAAGAAGAAAACGGACCGGAAGTCGAGAATTTTCGCAATGGTTTATTTGTGATTAAATTGAGCTACTTGGTCGACATATTCGAGAAATTAAATAACTTGAAACTCCAAGGAGCAAATACACATATGTTGGACAGTTAATGCTTTTTGTAGAAAATTGGAATTGTGGAGCAGAAATTTAAAGCAAAAAAACCTAACAAATGTTTGCAAATGTGTATGATTGTACTAAAACTTACAAGGCTGAAGAAGAACATGTAAATGTTGTTTTTGTAACCATTGAAAATCATTTAGCCATGATGACAAAGAATTTTAAAAAGTATTTTCTTTCTGACGACAAACTGATAGCAAGTTACGAATGGGTTAGGGATCCATTTCATAAGATTCCCAAAGAACTCTCAACTGATGAGGAAGAAAAATTCATAGACTTCACGATAAGTGGCGAAACCAAAAGACATTTTAGTAATAAATCACTGTTTGAATTTTGGGCAGGAATAGAGGATGATTTTTCTGCATTATAAACAAGCGTATTTTGCATTCTATTACCATTTTCATCATCCTACCTTTGTGAAACTGGATTTTCTGCTGTGGCTTCTTTGAAGACAAAATATAGATCTCGGCTAAATATAGAAACATAACTGAGAGTGGCTATTTCTAATACAAAGCCTTCCTTTGAAAAACTTTGTTCTGCAAGACAGGCCCAAGGAAGTCACTAATAATTATTAAATTTGTTTTTAATTTAGTATGTTTTGATTAAATAAGTTTTGATTTCGTAAGTTGTTTGACTTTGTTAAATATGTCGAAATGTATTTTGTTTTCTACGTGTATGTGTACTTTCAGTCAGTTAATCAATTTTTTGAAATAATATTTTCTCTTGGATATTCTCGCGCCTCCCCTCTAGTATGATCGCGCCCCACAGGTTGAGAATCGCTGGCTTAACATGTTGCAATAAATCTTTGAGAAATGTCATCCCCTAGTGATTGTAAACGTTTTGGTTGACTTTTCTCGTGATGAGTAGTACAAATAACAGAATCAACATTTGTGAAAATTACTTTCGATTCAAGTTCTTTTGGAAGTCATTAGTTAAACAAAAAAAAATGCAAAATGTTTGTGAAATTCTCCACGATGCAAGATTTCAATAAAAGAAGAAAAAACTCCGTGTAAACATATTGAGCATCGAACATAACTTAAAATGTTTTCAATGAATGGTCAAACGTTGAACCATCTTGAAGGTTGAATTATAATAAACATTTTTGATCCACTTTCCCTCACAACATTGAAAATGTTAACAGTAGAAAGGAAGGTTTCAAAATTGGACAAGTTTAAAAAAAGTTCGAAAGTTTGTGTACGTTTTCAGAAGTTTTCCTAATATTTTTACAAAACTGTTCTTGTAGTAGAAATTGTTGCAAAATTCCCATTTAATTCATCGTTACGAAGATTCCATCCGAGTCGCTTGATGAATTTTGATGTGTCATGTTTCTCATACGAACAAGACTGCTCCACCCTCATTAACTTATGGTTTAGCATCTTTTGCGTACGATATTATTTTAATTGCACAAAGCAATATCATATTTGCTTCCCTAGCAATTTTTTCCAATAGTATAAAACGTTTGAAAAAGTTTGAAAAATTATGTTTAGAGATGTAATGAAGGTTAAAAAAAAACCTTACAATGTAAATAAAAATGCGATTTCTCTGCAGAAGTAAAATTGAAAAGAAATAATATTTACAATCGCTGTTGTTCTATGATCAATAGAAAACCAGAAGCATATTCCGAAATGCTTGACTATACCAATCCCAAAGATTTTTTAGCCACCTGGCGGAAGAATTTTTATGAAGACTAATGGTAACATAGCTTTCATAAAAAATATACTTTGCAAATAATGTAATATAAACAATATCTTTTACTGAACTCGTTGGCTTCGCAAAAAAAAAAAAAAAAAAAAAAAAAAAAAAAAAAAATAGTTTAAATATCTCATGCGGTTATTATCAAATTAGTTTAATATGTTGCGGTTATTATCAAATTAGTTTAATATGTTGCGGTTATTATTAAATTAGTTTAATATCTCATGTGGTTAATATCTTATGCTTAGTACGACGACCCAGGATATTTCATCCCTAGAAAATTATTTTAATTTTCATTATTAACTTTGTAAACCAATTCTAGTAACAATAGTGTAACAACTAGTGTAATTATCTTATACCCTGAAGGAGAGCTTAATACGACAATCCAACATCTTGCATTCTAATACTAAAGCTCTCTTTATTGAAAGGATTGTTCTCATAAGTAATATTGGACGTCAAATGATTTGCAGAAAGACGGGAACATACAATTACGTTGTAATTAAACAAAACGATTTCATGAAAAATGAGTTTTGGTCTCTTGAGCAGTGGTAGAAGTGGGGAAAAGACCCCCCGAGCACTCAAACAATATCAGGGAAACACTTGAGAGCTCAGCTCCTACTACAGTTAAAAAATAAATTTATTAATACATTAATTTACCATCCAATCATCAGCCATGTCATAATTAAAACACTCAAGTTTGTCAAAATGAAATCAAAATATCCTTAAAAAAAGACAGCTGACTAAAAATACAAAAACCCCGTAAAAATCATTCATTAGCTAACTGAATTTATTAGAATGGAACTAAAAGGTTCATTCCTCTAATTACAAACATATTTATGAATATATAATAGAATTTACTACTAACAAAAATCACTTATTTTTCATCAGAGCTGAATGATTGGCTAAATAATGTTTTCGAATGATTACTATACCCACTTTTGATGCGAGAGGTACTTTTCAGTTAGTCTAGTAGGTAATCAGAAATCTCTCTATATTAAAAAAAAGTAAGGAATCGAATTTTGTGTCATCTCAACTTCTGGTGCAACTGTGAAATTTGAAACATAATTACTTTCCGCATTCATTTAGTTTCAAAAGAATTTTTTTTTAATTATTAATTAGTTTTTTTTTTTAATTAAATTTTAAAATTTGGCCGTAATGGTAATCCAATGGGAAATTTTTTCCCCCTACTCTTCTATCGTAATAAATGCTCGGAATATTTACTTTTTTCCATTGGAAAAAATATGGTTAAATCTTTGAAATCTCTTCTTGCGAACTGCATTAAAAATTTCGTTGGATGATAAAAAAATTAATTAGATACATCATGTTTTAGTGAGCACTAAAATTAATTTTTCGTGCTCTTTTCCCCTTCGGAAACCCGTTTCCTCCTTTCAAAACAGGTGATGAAGTGCGGGTGGGAGAATTATGATGTAATTTTCACAAGGCCCCATGCATAAGGTCCAAGTATGACGTCATGAGATTATAAAGCTTATTAATATTGACTTTCTGCTAAAAAACTGATTATCAGCATTTACTTGGTTGAATTTTTAATTAGTTTTTTTGTCACACATTTTAAAAGTTTGTAAAATCTAAAAGTATTGCTTACGTTCTTGGGTACTTTTGTATTTTTTAATTGGCAACGGTCAGTTATTTTGAAATCGGCAATCTACACTACAATGTGCTTGGCTGTCATAGTTTTAATTTTTGGGAAGAATATTCCAGAATTTGTTTACGTTCTAATAACAAAAATATATTCTCTGGGCTGAGTAACCGCTTGTTTGAGACGACAATTTAGTTGGTTTGTAAGCTTTTGTGTTCTTCTGAGTACAATTCATTGTTTTGGGGTAATATAGTAATATAATCTTATATATATATTTTTTAACGGTTAAGTTTTGCTCTCTTTGTAAGCCTGTATACATGTTATTGTTGAGTGCAATTTTTTAGCTTTATAAATCTTGTTCTATATTTGTTTTTAAAGTAAGCTATTGTTTTGGGGTAATATATTGTTAGTTTGTGTTTTTAATATATTAGTTAGTTCTGATTTTTTAAGTAAGCTTTTATGCATGTTACTATTACATAATGTTCTTTTGAGTGCAATTTTTTTAGAAAACTCTGAGAGGATGTCTTATACTATGTTCTGTTTTTACATTTTTATATTAGTACTATTTGTAATCATTGTTAATATTTTAGAACAAGAATTAAATCACTTTCCTAAAATAGGTTTAGGTAATGTCTATTTGGGATTAATTTGAGCAAGTTTATCTTTGGTTATTTTCTTTTCGTTCAGTTTTTAATCTATTATTAGTAATTCGCAAGGAGGGGGGGGGGGGGGGATTATAGAAGAGCGACTACAATAAATGGAGTTTTGGTTGGTTTCCGTACCCATTTAGTAATCGTCCATTTTTCTTATTGTTTCAATAGCTAGCTTAATATTTTTTATCGAAAATGCCTTCCGTAATGCCACTCAATTGTTGGCGATTGTTTGCAATCCGACCAGTTCAAACATGGAAATGTCGCCAATGGGGTATAATGAGAATTTCAATTATCTTTGACGAATCTAAGATTGTTTGCAATCCGACCAGTTCAAACCGGGAAAAGTCGCCAAATGGAGTTCTGGCTTTTACTTGGCTGAATTATTAATTAAGGTTTCTTTTAATTACACATTTTAAAATTTTGCTCTTTTTTATACCTAGGTTTGTTGCGCTTTCAGGTAAGAACAGTGTGTGATTTCCCAACAGTTTCGTTTTTGTGTGATTTCTCAACAATTTCGTTTTTGTGCGACATCTATTGTTAATTAGGATTTTTTATTGAATTGATGTCTTTGGTTTGCACCCCCCCCCCCCTCCATATTCTTATTGCTTTTGTACCAATGTTTCTTTCATGACTGGTTTTTGTGTGAACGATAATTGTTTTTGATTTATTTAACGATTGCGGTTAAAGGCCATTATTTCTTTTTGTTTTTTTTTGTGAATTCTTTTCCTTATTATGAATTTTTAAGGCGTAGCCCCCTTCGGAGATCACACGGCGATCTTCTTGTTTGCGCAGCGAGCGCGTTTGGGGGCAAGGCCCCCTTTGGACATTCAAAAGCTTAATGTACAGAATAATTTAAACTTTTCTTTACTGCTAAAACTATTTTTAAAAAATTACCATATTATCTGTTGGGCATACATGTTCTATTTTATCAGGGTGTCTGCACATCGGGAAAAGTTTTAGAAATTAGATAAAGTTTCCTGACAATTCAGGGAATTTTTTAGAAATCTGTCAGTGAACTTTTTATCCTGAATTTTGTGGCAACTCTGATCAGGATTTTTTCGAGAGTGAAAATCTTTTTCACTTGTTTAATTGTTGTACGGGCAAAATGTGCCTTAGGGGAAGGGGGGGGGGGGGGAATAATTCAAAATTATCTGGTTAACGGCATATAAATGGTATTCGAAATTGTCATTGATCGAGGATGTGCAAATGGGTTCTCTTATTTGGTTTTTTAGATAACAATGGTTTTTGTGTGAATGTTAATTATAAATTTTTATTATTCAAGAGCGAAATTTTTATTATTCAAGAGCAAGTGTGAATTGGAACAATGCTCGAGTTTTGGCAAAAATTTGCAAATTCTTCTGAACCCTTGTTTACGACATTTGCCAATTGCTGTGTTACCTGAGATTGCTAAATATGAAAAATCTTTTTACTTTTCTCATTCGGATAAAGTTGCCAAAGACAATTGCTCTTTTTTTTCCGTGGTAGTGATAGTCAAAGAATTATATATGATTTTTAGTTCAAGCTTACAAATTTATAATTGTGGTGACCTCAAATAACAGATAAAACTTCTGTGTTTTGGAGTACTCTTTTGCACAGCGGTAAAGCATCTGTCTCGAGACACATTGGTCCCTGGATCGAGCCCCGTCGCCCATTGAAAGCTAGTTTACGCTTTATTGATGACTAGGACTAAAGCGAATCATGCTGCCATCTATCGGCGCTTCTGAAAGGAGACACTACATCGCAACAAGCGATTACAAACGCAACTCGCGTGCAACACCGCAACAAGCGGACACAACGATGCAACTAGCATCCCAAACCTCCAATTCCAATCAGACGTTGATCAGAACAACACTATCGCTTCTTCGTCGCTGGGAGGAGGCTGTGTGGCGACCTCAAATAACAGATAAAACTTCTGTATTTTGGAGTACTCTTTTGCACAGCGGTGAAGCATCTGTCTCGAGACACAATGGTCCCTGGATCGAGCCCCGTCGCCCATTGAAAGCTAATTACGCTTTATAATCAATCGAATAATTCTTGTTCAGATTCAAAGCAAGGGATGGTGGCTAAGAAAGTGTTATAGGGACATTGTACTTGGTAAAATAATAGTATATGACAAGAATGTGTACAAAAATCAGGGGGTCCGAGTGTGACTCCTTATTCCATCTTTTATTTTTGTCTATCCTCATAATGTTTCTTTTATTAGATTGAACCGGACACTCGTTACAGTAACTAATTTTGAGAAAGTGGATTACATATGATTTTGTCCTACACTCTTTATCATAAGTTCAATACTTTGATCGTCAAAATTAGTCATTATTAAATATGATATCTAATAGAGGGGTCTTTCTGAATATTTTCCGGATAATTGGCGCCTGTTTATTGACAGCTCAAAGCGAAATTTGTCCTTCCTTTTGCAAAATAGGTACAAATGTGGTTCAATACTAATTGCTCATTCAACAAAAATGAATGAAAAGTACACTGCATGTGGTGTAGGAAATATGCAGTGAGCAGTACCTTGGTAAGCGGGCAGGGGCCGGAATAGATGAAAAGTTTCTGAAACTTTATTGAATTTTTTTTTAAAAAGTTGAAAAATAAAGAATCCAAATTGAATGAAAAAACTATATAACAACATATATTTGATATTGGGGGAGATAAAGTATGATGTACATCAATGGGTGATTTGTGCGGACTTAAAAATGGTAAACTGTCTTCTTGGACAGCATCCTTGCTTCTTGGAACAAGGTATATTCAAACTAGGAAGGAGGATGAGATACGCACATGATGACAGATTACTGCTGGGACTGTTCCATAAGAAAAAAGGGACTGTTCCATAATACATTCAAGAATGTTTACTTAAAAGAAACTTCTTAAGCTCTCAGTGACTATAGTTAATTTCACTGATGATTTTTTCCTCCATCTTTGTATACCATAATATTTCTATAACATAATAATAAAAAAATCCGTGTTTAGTTTTTTATTTGATCCATTGATTTAACATAAAATAGGATAATGTATAATTGGGCAATTCTTTGCTGTGAGACATTTTAGCTATTTTTTCTACTCGGAAACCTAAATCTCGGAATTCTAAAATTATGATGAATCTAACAGTTATGTTTTTGTCTTATATCCATTCCAAATCTCTAGTTGGTTATATTGAAAAATATTTATTTTAATTAGGTCAAATATACATTTAGAAGTTACCAATGCCGTGCGTCGGTGCAGAATTGACTTAGTTAAAGTTATTATTTATCCTTATAACTTTGTCTCCATGTAATATTATATCAAATAAATACATAACTCTGTTAGATTCATCTTAATTTTATAATTATTATTTGTTTATGAGTAGAAAAAAGAGCCAAAATGTCCCGTGCGACTTGTGAGCCGTGAGACTTGCCTATTTCATTAAAAACTTAGAAATTCGAGCTGATTGGCAAAACTAATGTCATATTTGGGTTCAGGGCATCAAATTCATATTCTCCAAATACCCCGGCAACAAAACCACAGTTGACCTGTGTAATATATTAAGTGAAATTATTTTTAAACAATTCTGAAGAATATATACAATTGCTTCTCTTAACATAACACATCCATAAAAATAACATTTACAATAAAATTTCGTTATTGTTTCAATTTAACTATGATGAACCTAGCGAATTAAACTTGTAATCAAAACAGGAATAAGGAGAGGATATGGTGTCGCCATCTATGAGCCATTATTACACTAAAGAAGAAATCCTATATGTTGTATCTTCAAGTTCAATTGTGCTCCTGAACATTTAAAACGTTGATTGTTAAGAGCAAAAATTGTAGTTTCTAGGATCCTTATAGAAAAAAAGATATGAATGTAATCAAGCTTTAAAAAAATACTTTTTGTTTTACATCATTGTGAACTTCCCAGCCTAACTGTAATTTCTTCTAATTATGTTCGAAACAGCTGTGAAATTTTTATTGCCATCTATTGAACTAAAAGTATATGTCGAGTAAAATCTTTCTGACTAATTCGATATAAGGTATCAATCTCAAGAATTTCCTTACTTTATGGACTACAGTGAAATCTAAATATGTCGACGATGTAAGACATACAAGGTGGGCGAAAAGTATTTCTCAAAAAGTATTTGTAGATAATATTCTTAAATTATATACCCTTAATTTAGTAATTACCCTTAATTAAGTAATTTATTAATTAAATATACGGTGCTTTTAATCGACACATAATTTCTTAGCAAGTAAAAAATTTCTTAGCAAGTAAAAGTAACTTCGTAAAAAAGTAAAATTTCATTAAATTTCACACACAACATTCGCAGAAAGTTTAGTTAAGCAAATATTTTGCCTCATAATTTTCAATGCAAAACCTAAATTTCGAGTTTTTTTGGAAAGTTAATTATCTGACAATTGACATTCTTTCAATTCTTTCAAATTGACATTGATTTCTCTATGGGTGCACATGAAAGCGAAACCATTTTAGGCTATTTTGAAAAGTAGTACTTAAGATAATATTTATACAATGAAGACCAAAAAGTAATCGTTGATGCGCATTTTAAATGGATCATTTTTTTTATAAAGGATTTAACAACATTGTATCACGTTCTTCTTAAAATAAAAAATTGGTGCTTTTATAATAAAGAATAGAATTCCAAGCAAACCTTCAAGCTTTACATACCACAATCAGGGCTGTTGCTAAGAATTTTGGTTGGGGGGGGGGGGGGGGGCGTAGACCTCCTTTTGCCGACTGAAATCAAGGCCTTCCGGTGTAAATGTAGAAAATATAAATTAAGGTGTTAACTAATTTTTATTAATGTAAATATAACGTATAAATAATTTTTAATTAATATATGAATAATTAATGCATAATTAATTATTAATTAACGTAAAACTAATTGTTGATGCATTTTTTTTATTTAATTGTGAATTATTTTATTTAATGTGCAATTAATTCAAATTACCGTCTAAACAAATTTTAACATTTTATGGCATTTTATTAATACGTAATTAATGTCAAATTTTAAGTAAATTCGCATCACATTATAGTTAAAGTACCTTCAAATTCATTTAATTTTTGATTTCTTTTTAGTAAATTACCCCTTCCTCTCCGAACAAAGGAGATTATTTTTGGAAGCATTTTTAATTGGAGGCAGGGGGGGGGGGGGGGGAAGGGGAGACATTTATACCTTGCAGATAGATACAATTTTTCTCCACAATCTTAAACCAATTCAGTAACCTGAGTAGTACAAGTGCTTCATTTCAAAACAACTTTTTTTTTTTAATTTTCAAATTGCAGTTTCGAAAAAAATTAATTAAATATGTAAAAGTGGTTGGAAATAGCACTTTAACATGGAATTAAATAGATGAAAATTATTGATCAAAGAGGTGACTTTTTTATAAAGAATTGTATAAAGATTGATAAAAAAATAAACTCTAGAAAATTTCTTCTTTTTAAAATTCTGGCGAGCTATTGCTATTACAGAAAATTCCCTAAGCGAAGCACTGAAATTTTTATAATGGATTCAATGTCAGGGACATAAGAAACATACACTTGCACTCCCTCCTCTCTGGCTTTCGAAAAATAAAGTAACGTGGAAAAAAAAGTGGTAAAATTTACAAGAAAAAATATATAGATATTGATTTATCAATTTGGGCAGAACATTAATGCACAATTATTTACTAACATGCAATTAGGAAATCCAATTCTCATCTACGGAAAATAAGGATTGAACAAAATCTTTTATCGCCTTACTCCTCCCTGCAAATAATCCTGTAGACACTCATGAACACTATAATTGCATTGCAAAAGACAGTAATTATTAAAAACGTTTTGTTAATAATTTAATTTTTAAATACTTTTCAACACATTTTTCTAATTAAAAAAGAAAATATTTTGATTTTTCTTGAAAAGTGTGTTTATAATAAAACTTTTTTTTTTGTAGCTATTCAATCCAAGAACCTACTTCTTAAAAGTAGTTACTTCGAGTATATATTTTTACCAAAATTGCTGGATTTAAGTTAATAATTTTTTTGTGGTTTTTTACTGATGTGGTGTGGTTTTTCACTGATGTGGTGTGGTTTTTCAATAAATAATTTCTGTAAATATTACTCGTTTTTTGAACAATAATCATTTGTTCAAGAAAGAAAGTATACTTGAAAATGCTAGTTTTTTTTTCCCTAAGCGGTATTAAAAATGAAATGGATTACTTTAGCATTAAACCAAACTATAATATTTATATGCAGAAAGGTTTATTATTAGCAACTAATTGACATTCGAATTTAGTAACAAAATATTCAGATCTATAAAACAGTATGTCATAATTTTTAGCACAACAATTCAAACTATATAAGGAATAGTACCTGTGGGATTTTTTGGGAAAGGTGGTGGTGGGATATTCAAATCTACAGTGTTAATGCGATCTTGACGAAGAACTAGTTACACATTTGATCTTCAAAGCAAGAGAAACGTCACTGTCATCATAAAATTTCCAAAAATCCACCCAAATTTCCCTTAATCTCATGTAATGGTTATGATCATAATTTGAGATTTATTGATCCAATTTGAAATATTTTTAAAGGTATTTAGGCTAAAAAATCTTAGTTTATCTGAAAGACAATTTTGTTCCCGTTGTTTAGAAAATAAAGTGGTGAAATCCAGGATAGGTTGGTCCGTTGTTTTTCAGCTTTATTAGGCGCAAGGGCAACACAAAGGCGAAACTGCGCCAGAAATCGAGGATAGGAGTGAACTGATATTCATAATTTGCAATAGACTGAATCTGGTTGTACCGGTCAAAATCTGGCCACAACTATTTGAGCACGAGAAACATTAAGAATTTTAGATAGAACCTTTCAATACTTTTCCAAAGATTATTTTGTTGGAATAAATCGCGTTCCAGTTTACATGTGGCATGCACTATTTTTGGAATGTATTTTCAATATGTGAAGTACAAAGTGGTCATAAAGAAACTTTGCCGATATTCTAGCTTCCGTTCCGTTCAACAGATCGAGATGAGATTTCAGGTATAGTTATTCAGAGGTATGAGCTCGAGATTCTGTGAATTTCAACAAATGACGCTAACGGTTATGGTTATAGTTACAGACACTCGAAATTTCCGAATGACAATGCTTACTTTTTCCTGTCGCAAAATGCTCAGCGCATGAGAAAACCCTAAAGAGTGTTGGAACGGTACGTGTATCACAATCTAGGGGTGTGGAACATCGCACAACTTTCAATTACACTAGAATACTGACATAGGTTTGTGTCCTTTACCGTTTTTATATTCATTCATTTAGAGGAGATGGTCAGTTTGACGGAATTTTTTGCGATACTTCCTATGAGTCTTAAAAAAAAAAAAAAAAAAAAAAAAAAAAAAAAAAAACACTTCGCCATAATAGCGATTTTGGGGATATACTTGTAGATAATCCTTATATTATCCTTTGTTATAAGCGAAACTGTGAGAAGAAAAAACGATCGTTGATGAGGTATGTTCTAGGAAAGAAAACTCTGTGTTGAAGGCATTCGTTTTTCAAATTTTTACTCCATAAAAACGTTTTTACGTGAATTTCGGAGGTGGGGATGTTTAGAACACCTTACGAGGCATTAGCGATTTTAATCAAAAGCGTTGGAGCCGTTTTATAGCAATTATTGAATCACGTGATTTTTTCAATGGACCCTACCTTATGCGCATGCGTGATTTTGACTAAAACCTTAATGGTATGTCCCATGGCCACCAGCAACCTGCATACGAAAATTGAACATCGTAGGTCAATTTGTTCGGGAGTTATGCTGACCACAGACACATATACAGACTGACAATTTTTCTATAGATACTTTTTTGAAATCAAGGTGTTCCAAAATGTGGAGAAATGCAAAAAAAAAAATCGATTTTTTTCTTCTTTTGACCGAATGCTATATTTTCATTACCCTATGTAGAATGAATGTTGGTAAATGAAAGTAAAAAACGGACGCATCATGCACGCATGCACGCACAAAAAAAAAGCAAAAAAATAAAAAATAAAAAAAAAAAGCTCTGCGAACAGCCAACAGAAACGCGATAGAGGCGCACTATGGAAATTTGCATTTGACAAAGGCCAAAGTTCACATGAGTGCCATCACAGGAAATTTAATCGTTTTTTTAAGCTGAATATTTGGCGAGCGGCCTCCATGCTCCGATCGTGTTTTTGTTGGCCGTTCGTAAATCTGTATTTTGTGCATTCATAACTCGTCCATTTTTTGTGATACACGTACCGTTCCAACCCTCTTTTTTTTGCATGCGATTATCATTTTTCGATAGGAAAAACTAGGCGTTTCCATTAGTAACTATAACCAGCGTAATCGTGAGCTTTTTGCTGAAATTCTTAGAATTCCGACCTCATACCTCTATACCTGAAATCTCATCTCGATCTGTTGAACGAGACTGCAGCTAGAGGTCCATATATCGGCAAAGTTTCTTTATGACCATCCTGTATGGAGTACAATGGTAATTTATGGTGTATAATTTATGGTGTATAATTTATGGAGTTCTACTTGGCATCAACTGAAATAACTTTGTAAAAGGAGGGTCAATTATCATATACAAAAATTTTAGTGTTTTGAAATTTTGTATAAAACCTTTAACTCATATGACGTACATTACATACTTTATGTAAATGACGTATGTCATGGTTTTTGAGGCGTTATCTGACGTACCACAAATACAAGTATATATCATCTACTGTAACACATCAAAGTTATCTAATGTCAGTGAAGATATCAATGATTAGATTATTTTAATGTTCTTGTCAAAAAGGATATACTTACTCCAATTCAAAATTGCCGACCGTCAACTTAGGCTGCATTGTGATCACAATTTTGTAATACCAATGATGATTTTAATTGTTGGTGCTTTTTTCTATACAATATGTTTTGAAACATCCGTTAGTAGGGATTTTTAAAAGAAGGGATGAAATTTCAGAAATTTGTCGACTACCAGCCTTTCAAAAAACTTAGACGGGGTGAGATAATGAAGATATTTATATGGTAATATTTGCGTTCGCAGTCCATCATTGTTGACACCGACTCCCTATAACAGACTTCAAGTGTAAAAATTCCGATTCATCAAACTCAGGTCACGCTTCATTCCGATATTATTAATATTTTTTTTGTTCAACATTTTTAATTTTTTTTTTTTATTCAATTTGATTTTATTGTGGATCGACTTTAGAAAAAGAAAGATCGCGATAAAATTTAGAGAATTTGCCGAATTTAGAGAATTGGGGGGGGGGGGGAGTCGCCCCCTACGCCCCCCGTTCGCGTCGTCCCTGAACACAATGTGACAATACTGCCACTGTGTGTAGGAAAATGTACAACTGATAACAGAGGCTCCGCACGAAAACACGTTTTTCACTTCCATTCCTAGGGAAGGATAAAAAAACAAATACAACTTCTCAAGGATATCATAGAAACGGAAAATTTTACATGGGAATTTCTGAGGGATTGATTGCTAGCCGTAAGAAGAATATTTTTAAGTAAAACTTTTACATGCAATGAGACAATTCATGAAAGTTAAAATATATATTTTGGAAGGGGGTGATGTATCCCCATATAGCCCCTTGTCTCGAATATATATAATATATATATAATATATATATATATATATAACTTGCTATTGTTTTTTCTGAGGTAAAACTTTTACTTGCAACCAGACATCCTTAATTTTTCTTAAAAGTTAAAATATTCTGGTATAAAAAATGATTAATCTTTAAAAAGTTGAAGGGTATTTAAAATGTAGAATTTTCTTTCATGCCACAAATTGCAGTTTAAGCAAAATTCAACCTTTTTTATTCACTTCATAATAGTCAAAATTAGGCAATGAGTATATTTCAAATGTTATAAATTTAATTGTTAGATTTAGATTGCCTTGTTTAATAAGTCGCTTTCACAGCAAGAACTGGATTACCGAATTGAATTTCTCCTGCATACATAGAGAGATAATTTTTTAGTATATTCCAATTAATTGGTGATCGTTAAAAATGATTGTACCTTTTCTTAAAGAAAAACATTGAGAAGGAAAAAAAAAAAAATCCCCAAAAAACGTATATTAATCAGAATAATAGTTTTCATGGGATAATTTTTACATGGAGAAAGAATTTTCGATACCTCAATATATTTCCAATATTCTATTACTTTCTTTCAAAATAATGACAAAGTGAATATTAATTATTATTAAACTTGAATGAAATTTTTTTTGAATTACTATGTTGATCTAAATAAAGATTATAAAGTTGAATTAAAGTAAAAAAATATTTGGAGTAAAAAGTTTCAATAATAACCTTTAATTGTATATTTAAATTTCAATTCCATGAACAACAATAAAAACAACTCAATTAAGAAGATAGATGGCAGCATGAGATTTAAGTTGTGTTTTTAATATAACTAGTTTGGTAGGTACGCAAAAATTGTTCTGCACTATTAAATATTTTTTCATATAATCTTCTTACATATTATTGTCTCTCAAATAATTTATAAATGATAAATTGTCTATATTTAATTTGCAATGGCAGAGAAATGTTTGCAGTTTTTCAGTTTTAATATGTTACCAACAACTTACATAATTTCCAACAACTTAATATTACAAAAGATTAGTTTTAGAACTTCTCTTGATAATTGCACATTAGTAGTACGTTCAAGAATAAGTTACCTTAAGAGTATACCACAGGCTTATATTAATTTTTTTTAAAGTAGATTTTTAAAATGAAAAATTGAACATTTGGATGATGAAGATGCCATTGTTAAGCGGAAAAATAGTTCAACATGCTACTATCTAAGCCAGTATTTGCAAGTGAAGAAACAGCTTATTTTTTGACCTTAAACATATTTACAATTATTTCGAATATTAAATTTATTTTTATTGAAAATATTTTGAGTGAGACTTGAATTATTTTCTAGGAATAATTCAAATAACCACACGAGGGTGAGTAAAAAATTATCCGCAATATTGACATAACTCTTGCATTGTTCATACTGACCTCTATCCTTGTATATTTTCTTTTCTTGTGATTCTACTATAGAATTTCAACATTTGTAACAGTGTTGTAATCGTAATTTGTAGTAATATCACTGAGTGCTTATTCTAAAATATGTACATAACAATCAAAATTAAATTAATATTTATACAGCTAATAAAAAAAATAACCGCACTGTTTTAGAAATTTTACAAAGAAAAATTCTCATTTAGAATAAATGCCTATATTAAATTAAAACTTGTTGATTATGAAATTTTTGAGTATAGAAGCTGTTTTCTAAAATATTACATATAATACGGGTATGATTTTAGGTATACATATACATTAGGAATTGCGAAATTTGACTCAAGTCTGCGTTTTTTTTTTTTTTTTTTTTTTTAAATATTTCCGAATTCATTATCATTAAAATGATACCATTTTCTTTGTGAGACACAAATTACTTTTTAAATTACAGTGGGTTTTGTGAACCAGTTTTGTATCGCGTTCATAAGCATAGTAAACTTTAAACGCGTTTTCTGAAGAATGACATTATATGACTTTACGCCAACGGTCATAACTTCATAATAAATTGTCCGATTTACAAAATTCTAATTTTGTTTTGTAGGCAATAATTGTGAATGTTTCCTATTGAGAATCTGATCTATATTATTATAAACACATTTTCATGCATATTTTAATCCTAATTTTTTTTTGTTAAAAACTATGTATTTTTTAAACATTTTATTTAAAAACTTACAATTAAATAAATATTGAAGCCAAATTCAAAATTCTCCATAGGAACATGCGTCAATATAATATCTTTTATTTGCAATAAAAATCATACCTCTAAGTTAATTACAAGTTTATTTATGTATGTTCTAATAATGTCCTAATTAGTCACTTCAATTAGCTCTTTAAAAAATTGATGGAAAAAAAGTTTATTTATAAAAATGCATCATTTTTAATTCTGATATACCGCCAAAAAGTGTGAAATTATAACCTAAAAATTAAAGAAAATCATCTCAATTGTATATGTATACCGTAGTGTAATAAACCATCAAATAGACAGACTTTCTTTTATGTTCTACAGTGTGACAAATTGTAATCTATCAAATCGAAAATTAATTCTTATTACGAAAGAAAACATAAGTAACAATTTTTTGTTGTTTTCATCTATTTGATCGTTACATTTTCTTTGCAAGAAAGTGTTTTGGTTAACAAAACAATGCATAGTTTTGCGATAGCTAAACTATGACGCCATTAGATGGCGCCACTAGACTAAATGCGCACTAGGAACGTTTCCATGTTAGCGAGAAATCCGTGTTGCAAATAAATGCTCTGTCTCATACTCGAGATTGTTAAATGTGATGCTTTTCCAATTTTTTAAAACTGAAAACAGTATATTTAAAAAATATTTTATATATTATATTACTATATATATTATTATATTTTATATATTTATACTTTCTTCTGTTGAAAACGTATTTTGTAATTCAAGTATACTGTGTATGGTATAAAATTGTATCTGGTCAAAATTAAATTTTTCTTCTTCACTTCTTATCATTAAATTTAAAAACGATGTCACTCCAGTTTTTTTTTTATCTTTAAAGTGAAAATATTAATTGTTAGAGTGGTAAATTTTTTATGCTAATAATGTGCAGATAAAAAACAATAAATAATTTAGAATAGCATGCTATATTAAGTTATTTATATTTCTTTAAAAATAAAAGTGTAATGGGAATATATCATTTCTAAAATTTAACATTGAGTGAAGAAAATTCTTACCATTTTCCAGAAAAGTATAGATAGAAGAAATAAAAATTAGGCTATACTAAACATTAGTTCTCTTGACTTTTAATATTCTGTAAAAGTATTAGATGGCATTTCGAGGTTTAGCTAAAAAAATAATAGTTTAAAAAACTAAAAATCACGCTTTAAGAAAAGTGAACTAAAAAGTAGAAAATAATTTTAAATAAGTTGAAATAAGAATAGTGGGATTAACAAGAAATATTTATTTTATCCTAAAAAAGAGTGGGGTGCTTGATGTCAATTGCTGTAAATATTTAATGACAGATATTGGTAAAAGTAGAGCCATTATGAAAATATCTTAAAAAGCAACCCATAAGCTTTTTTACGATAGAATAAATATTTCTTTTTAATCACTCTATTCCTATTTCAAACTTATTTAAAAAAAAATTCTACTTTTTAGTTCACTTTTCTATTAAAGCGTGTTTCTTAGTTTTTTAAACTGTTATTTATTTTCTACTTGTTAGTATAGTTTACTATTAAAGCATGTTTCGTAGTTTTTTAAACTATTAATTATTTTTGTTGTAAGCTATAATTTTTTTTTTAGTTAATTTTTTTAGTTAAGTGTACAAAACTCTCCAGTTGTTCCAGCCAATAGTCACATGCTTGTTTCAAATTTAAGTTATGTGTATGCCTTAGTACACGCTGTATTACTTGGCACAAAACACTACCGTGTCTCTGAATATGAAAATCGCTAATTCTGAAGATCCTGGTAAGGATAATGCGACTAAAAAAACACGCTTTCTATTAAAGCATGTTTTTTAGTTTTTTTAAACTATTAATTATTCAATTGTGAAACGTGAATGAAACTTCCTATTAGTTGATCCGGCCAGTAGTCATATGTTTGTCTCAATAATGATTAACTTATGCATGTCTCAGTACACGTCATATTGAGGTGAAACCACGAATATCGCATTAATTCGGTTATGGCCCCTTACACACATTTACATGGAAAACTGCGGTATTTCTAGAGCTAATCCTTGCAATCCTGAGTTCCGACCAGATGAAAGGAACGCTTTAATATTAGATCAAAACCAATTGGTGGCTCAACCATCATAATTATATATGTTAAATCTGAATAACTTTTTGCTGATAGTATACTGTAGTGCCCACGACAGATCTTTCAAATGTCTGTCTTATCAATTGTCGATGGTAGGTTCTGTGACTACTGGGGTTGTAACGGGTAACGGGACACCAAGGGTTTGATTCCGGAGAAGGTTGGTTGGTTGGAGCTTAACGGAGCAAGGGCAACACGAGCTAATCCTTGCGATAATGCGACAAACTTATTGAATTATTGTATTGGCATCAGTCCTTGATAACTGTGCAAAATTCCAAATTAATCCAACGTTTTGAAGTGGTCGAAAATCGAGTTGAAAGATTCCGTTATATAGATACATACGAAGCTAATAAAAGTGTGTTAATAAAAAATGGATAAACATGTTTTCGATTCATATTTATTTGATATCTTTTGAAACAAAATGTGGGAAAAATCATTTTTTCAATGTCAATTAACTTATCAACTAATTACTGAATGATTATTTCAGCCATTTTGTCACTACAAATAAAATAAGAACTTTATTTCTTGTTAGTACACTTTAAATACTGTAGATGGCAACACCAATTTCAGATTCATTGCTTTTTCCTCGGACAAATTCACCTTATTCCGGATATATTTCATGTATGAATGTATCGATGCATCATGCTGTCGAGTTATTATTTTTTTTTATTAATCCTCACGGTATCGTATCATTGACAAAAGTTCTTTCGAATATTTTTTTGTTCTAAAAATGAATCCTTTTTGTGGTGGCCGACAAGCCGACAGTGGGGCTGACAAGGTAACGGTCTGTGTTAATAATGTAAACGTGACATTTCAGTTAAAAAGGTACAAATAACTTCCCCAAACTTTTTTCTTCTTTTTAATTAACACACAGCATTAGCTCAATAAAATCTAGGCTGTTTTGTCGATGGTTTTTCTGTGTTGGTGATATTTGGAACGCATATGTTCCTTTTGATTCAACCATTTCAAAAATTCTCCTTCGACCCATTCCCAAAGATGAAAACGCTATTTATTAGGAAAAAGACATTTTGAAAGTATTTGTATTCCAATATATATTAGCTTATGAAGTATGCTGTCAACATAACTACAGTTTGCTTTTTTTTTAAATAAAAAAATCAGCATTTACTTTGAAAACGTAAGTGATGCTCTCAAAAATTCCTAGAAATTTAGCTTTGAGAAAAATACAGCTTTAGGGTTTAAATTTTTAAAAATCCAATGGGGTCCATTTGTGATTCCCATCAGGAACACAGCCCTAATCAGCCTCGTAATTTTGAAACCTACTTAAAAAATGGGCATACAATTAACGTTTCCTTGCTTTAACTTTAATGTAGTATCTAAACATATATAAAGTATTTCCTTAATCCCCAACTCCTTGAAACGACATTTAAATATTAAATCGAAACAAACTTGGTAATCTACTCTCAATCAAATCTTAGTTACAATAGAAAACGACTCAAGTTGAAATCGATGATTTAATATAAAGTATTTGACTGTTATTGCAGATGAAAACAACATTCGAAATTCGTTGAATTTCTAAAAGTCAAAACAAATTATTTTTACATAATATATGAATTAATACGAACAGAATTTCATTTTATATCCGATTATTTTAAAACCATTTTTCCTTGCGGTTTTATGAAATAGACTTTTCAAAAATATTTGCCATTTCTACAATTTTAAGCATTTATAGATGGAACCAAATAATAATAGAAATGTTTCGAGACTAATTCTACAATATTAAGAGTAATGAAACAAAAACTCTTTTGTTTGTTTGACTTGTCATGCACGAGATCTTTAGCAAGCAAAAAGAGTTTCAGTGTTTTCCATCTCCACAGAAAATCTCCTCGAAAACTGACTATTATAAACGATGTAAATGAATTTTCATTATTATTTTTTTGTTAACACGCCGTGGAGACCGCTTAGGCCGAAGGAGACAAATATATACCCCCAATAACTCGGAAATATCACTAAAATAGGATTGCTTCAAGGTCAACTTCTCTTGTGTTCGGTATCGAGCATGGGTTTAGTTGCTAATGTATGTTGTCGGGAGTAGGTGTTGTTTCACTGGATACGTGCAAAAATTCAGAATCATTATTGAAAAATATACAAATAAAATTTGAAATTTCACAACAATTAGACACATTAAAAAATTAAATCAAAATACATTCCCCGTTGAAATTCTCAATTTCCCCAAGGGGGGAGGGGATAAGCTTGCCCGCCCCGCTGGTGCCACCTCTGTTTTCAAATAATTTGCATTGTAAGAATTTTATTAGTTGTTAGTACACTTTTGATACTATAGATGGCAGCACCAATTTAATTATGTTCCAATTAATATAAATTATCCTCGCAATCATTAGAAACTTTCATAAGCATTCAGAGGCGTTTTTATTAATAACAAAATAATCCCAATAATTAACTATTTAATTATTTTTAAGAATTAAATGGTTTTATCAATTAATATAGTCTAATATTTATGTATAATAATACTTTAATAATGAGGAACTTCCAAGTTTTTGGATTTTATTTTAAATAAAAGTAGAGAAAAATCATGAAAAACAATACTATTCTTTCAAAATTTGAGCTCAGATAGATAGTTTAAAAAAATTTAGTTTTTCACTTTGTGATTTGGAGGGAAAAAGCTACTTTTGCGTGTGACGTCAATGTGCAGATAATGAACCAGTCTAAAACCTATTTTAGACGAGGTGGGAGGGAGATTCCTCCTTGGGATTTCCACGGAATCTATGCGTAACTACGTCACGGTATTTTTATGCGTTTTTGGTCACGTGACTTTTGGTTTGATTTCAAACACGATTTTTGATTAATTGAAACCATAAAGATAAAAAATAATTGCACTGTTCAAATATATCCGTTGGATAACACTAAAAAATACAAAAAATATTCATTTTCCTCACTTGTGCAAGTTCCTGATTAAATAGTTATCTTTGTTAAATAATTTTAATTATTGAATTGCCTTAATAATATTTTTTAACAATATTAAATAAAATTTTCTCGGCCCCTACTATTTATATTTTCTTTGAGTGAACTTGGTTTAAATAAACCATTGAAAGTTCGTTGCAAAAACCAAAATAAAGAAATCTAAATTACAAAATAAAAAATACCCAGGTATATAACTAGTATGATTATTAGAAAATGATATCTGAATTGATAGTATACGCATAACCTCAAAAGTTATGATATTAATAAAAAGTCGCAATATTATAATACATAAAACTTAGTGAATCCATTTTCTGAATGCCAATTTTTTTTTAGCTAAGATTAGTGAAAAACATGGGTGTTTTTTCAACCATTTTTTTCAAACATCTGCCATTTTTTTATTTTTGGCAATTTGTGGTAAATTGTCACGTATGGAAACTTTCTTTTGAAAATTCAGTTTTTTTTTGTTTTTTTTTCCAGATTTACCAATCCCGAGATTAACTTTCCGCCGTGGGACACCATTTTTTTAGGTTTCGACTTTGGCACCTCCTGGATAGTTGTTAAAAAATGAAATTGGAAAAAAATCAAGTACTTTTGTATTCTATAAACTTCAAGTAAAAGTTTAAAAAAGAAAAAAAAAAAAAAAAAAAAAAATCTTTGTAATATCTTATACAGGACCTGAAAAAAAATTTATTGAAAATATTTTTTTTGTTTTTTTTCTTCAACAATATTCTCATATATTCTCAGTAAATAACAATTATGTTGGTGAATTTTTACATAAAGAATTTAAACTAAAAACTTGCTTTGCATTTAAATCCTATCAAGCTGAGAATATAGTCACTATGTCAAAAACAAGTTTGAAGAGTTATGTAATTATCACAGGTGACAATCTCACACTTGTCATTAAACTACGATGCCTTATAAAATCACAAACTTCACAATTGATATCAGTGTTATTGTCCTTTTTTTCATTATATTCAAACTTTATCGATTTGATGACATTTTTCATTGTTATGTAAAATTTTCAGAAAACAAATCTGAATCTCAATTAAAAGTAGTACATCACCATTTTTGACACCTCATAAGAATGTTATCAATTTTATTTTTCTATATTGTCGAAATTTTTCTCATATTTGCATTTCTTTAATATTTTTGAATTTTGTTAAGTTTTTATTTTCAGGTTTTCAGTTAGTGTGCTTTTGAACTGATAAACATTGAACACTGTCGATCATAACTTTTTATTCATGTGTGTTGCGAGCACATTTTGTATTTACTCCCACGTTTATCTATAATAATAAAACAAGCTGTGTGTGTCTGTGGATCTATAGAAACCTACTTAAAATTGGATTAGAGCTCTGAAATTTTCAACATAGAAAGTTTTGACCTTCTAATTGTACATATGTTAAACAGAATGTTAAAATTTTAATTGGTTACTTTTAAATTAATTTTTTTAATTATTCTTTTTTTTCTTTTACAAAGGGACTTCAAATAGAGATACAGCTCTGAAATTTTCAACATAAGTAGTTGTGGCCTCCTAATTGGACTTTTGAAAAACAGAATTTTTTATTTTTAATTAGTTCATTTTTAATTAATTTTTAAAATTAATTAATAAATATTTTACAAAACGAATTCTAATAGGGCTACACCTCTGAAATTTTCAACATAAATAGTTTTGGCCTTCTAATTGAATTTTTGAAAAACAGAATTTTAAAATTTTATTTGTTTTTTAATTAATTAACAAATATTTTACAAAACGATTTCTACTTGGGCTACAGTTCTGAAATTTTCAACACTAGCAGTTTTAGCCTTCTAATTGGACTATTGACAAAACGAATGTTAAAATTTTGTTTCTAATTATTATTTTTTACAACATAAGTACTCTGAAAGTTACAACATAAGTAGTTTTGGATTTCTAATTTTGCTTTCTACAAACACGTGTTAAAATAATCTTAAAGGGGTGTTGTATTATTATTTTTTTTTCTCGGGAGAGGCTTCTTATATTAAGGCTTTACGTAGCAATTATATTTTAGTGATTGAAGGTAGCTTATGCAGCCTTTCAGCGAGAGAAGCGATTCTTAGTCTTTCAAACGAGTGAAGTAAGCTTATGTACCAATGAACTTTTCAGCGAACGAAGCGATGAACCTTCCTTCGAGGGAAGCGCCTGAAACTGGGACCTATACACCAATGACGAATTTCGGCCTCACAGCTAGCTAAAATATTGCACATGTTAAAATTTCGTAGGGGAATTCGGCTAGTATTTTATATAACTCAGTGATTGCTGTAGAATGGTAGCTACAGCGAAACATACAGCGAACAGGGTACATACAGCGAAAGCTACGCTTGTGTGTTGTATTTTGATACTTGTATTTTTCATACTACAGTCAAACCTCGTTAACGCAAAGTCGATGGTACCGCCGAAATAGTTCATGTTAACCGAATAATTCACGTTAAACGAATAAATTAACATAACCCCTTAATTTCAGTTTGAAATAATTTGTTGGATTTTACCTTCGACAGATTGATCTCTTTCGTGGAGAGTGATATCTGTGCACTTTCTTCCTCAAGTTTCTTTTAGACCACGTCCCAGATTCTTCCACTTTCATTAATATTCGATGATCTGTTCATTTCCACGCATAGGTCCCCCCCCCCCGACTCGTAACGTAAATCTGTCATTATATGCCCTTTTCTATGATACTTTATTTCTGCTTCTCATTTTTCTGATGCTGTATTTGTCCTAACAAACTGCGTTTATGGATGCGTAAACATTGTGGTAACTTGAAAGTTGAGGACACTATTTATTCTGTATCCATTAATTAGTTCTCTTTCCATCCATGTAGTTTTTTTCAAAGGTTACCCATGCATCGATTTTTGTTTGTACTGAAGTTAATTTATATATTGAGACAAGCTCTCATTGAATAAGATACAACGATATCGCCCTCAATTCAAACTCTTATAGTATTATTCTCTTATCAACATATATTTAAGTTTAATACAAAACTATGTTATCAATAGAAAAGTTGACTATACCTTTTGCTGTAGGCATTGTTGTCTCGAAGTATAGACAAAGCAGCTCAGGGAGATAGACATTTCGGGTTGGCAGAAAGCTAGCTTGTAAAGCAATGTGAATCTGCGATTGTATTGAAATTAAATTATCAAGTTTCAATCAACTAATTCAATAAACAGACGTTCGAAATAGATTTTAGGCATTCGGAAATACATTTTGACTTAGTTAAAATTGTAGTTTTTATTTCTTAATGATCAAATTTCGAGGAGTGAAAAGATCTGATTTCGGGAAGATTTTGTTTGGCGAATAACCGGTTCTATGAGGTCCTTTCGAGTATTCATGACTTGAAGTGAGAAGCGGTGCATAGATGGCGCTGTAAACCGACCACAGAGACTTTTTGCCACTTCCGGTTGGTGTTTGATCTCCGAGTTTGTGGATACAAACTGTGTCTTTCTTAGTATTTATCCATAGTTAGAAATTTTAGTCATAATGAATAAAGTGTAGTCAAGAAGGCGATGTTGCTTCGTTCCGCAATGTGGTAGAAAATAGGTATGAAATGTGGTATGAAATATAGTATGTTCATATAGACTGAGATGCGACTGCAAATTTTTGGACCCCATCGAACATCATTCTGAATTTTTTATAGAAATTAGAGAAAAGTGAGATTACGAATCCACTAGTCTGCCGTGGCAAAAATGGCCGAAACTGATCAAAAATCGACTTTAATAAGTTGAACTAAATCCATTTGCCAAATGCGCCATAACTTGCCAAATAATGAGCAATTATTTTTTTTATTTGGTAACCCTCACTCTTTAATTTTCAATTAAGAAGGTTGCAGACGATTCGGATGCGTGACTATGGCTTACTTGCATCTTTCCAAATGAGCCAAATTGGCAATAAACATTACGTCACTGATGACGTAATTGATGTCACCAATTTGGCTTACTTTTAAAGGATACAAGTTTTCCGAGCCAGAGATCAGAAATCGTTTGCGCTTTTTTTCATTGAAAATCAAAATGCAGTGGGTTGCCAGACGAAAAAGTTTGTTCTCTTTTTGGCACGTTATGACATATTTGGCAATCGGATTTTAGTTCAACTCATTCCAAGTCGATTTTTATCAGTTTCGGCCATTTCTGCCATGGCAGACCAGTGGATTTGTAATCTACTCACTTTTCTCCAAATTCTATAAAAATTTCAGAATGATGTTCGATTTAGTTCAAAAATTGCAGTCGCCTCTCTGACTAATAGAATAAATTTTGTTTGTATACATTGAATGAATTAAAAATTTACCTTTTCACATTTTACCAGGTATCAGCTTTTAAGATGGGTTTGCAAGAACCACCACTATTGATATCAAAATATTGAAATCAATATTGGTACATAATATAAAATTAAAAATTTCTAAATTGATATCCTTAGGCTTGATTAGAAAAATTGTAAGTCTTTAATAACATTGCAACTAAAACTGACAACAAAGTACGTATCTAAAACTAAGAAAAATTTATGCTAACAAATATGTGTTAATTTTTTTTTTTTTTAATATCATATGAAAGTAAACACATTTCTGGTAACTTATGTTACCCAAAATTATCCATTTTAAAATCAATGAAATACTTGTTTCAATCATTTTTAATATTGAAGTAATATAGTAATTAAAAAATCCTTAATATAACTGTCGACAAAAAAATAATTTTATACGTTTTTTTAATCGCACCACCCACTTCCATCAAAATTGAACAAACTCAACCGGAATTCGAGTGTTGTCCACTTTTAGAAATTAATTTATTATAAAAAAGAACTACCAGGAATGAACTTTGAATCTTTTTGCACAAAAAATTCTATAAATTATATTCGTTATTGCAATGTGTTCCTTTTTGCAAGGAATGACCCTTAAATATTTTAGTAGACACCATTTGAAGTTATAATACACCTATTACCAATACACCAATGACCTACACAAATAATTCACTCTAACACCTTAAAAAAAAAAAAAAAAAAAAAAACCTATTAAAAACATGACATTTAATTTAAAGTACTGTATAAATTTGTGTAGCGTTACAAGAAATACAGCCTAATCTGTAAAAATACAAACCTGTCAAGCAAATGAAGTTAATATTAAATATACTATTTATGTCTTAAAATGTAAAATTATATCATATGAGCTGAAACTTTTGAGGAGAAAAAAAATCTTTATTTCATCAAATTGGCTATCTAAAACAAAATTTAGTACATATAAATGTATCCAAACGAGACTTCTGGCCTATATCTGGTATCGTCAACAAACAGTTTGCATTAAAAAAACATCCAATGGATCGGATAAATCGATCCCTCCATCTATAATTCATTTCTCTTTGTATCTCATCTGAGCTCCAATTTTTAAAAATAGTCGCTGCTCATTTGAGTTTTTCAAAACAAAACAAACCTTGAATCGAAATGCATTGAAAGCAAACGGAGGTACGGAAGTGAGTAACCGGAAGACGCGGGAAGTCTGCCAATCAGAGACGGGATTTCCATGAATACTTGTTAAGAGGGCTTCAATATCTTTCCTATTTAGCCCTTGGTTAGTCACGCGATCTTTTGTCTCGCTGTTAGTCGCGTAATGTACCCCAAGTTTAAATTTTTACTTTATTAAATTCGCGACCAAATAGTAAAGTAAGTGGGTATTTTAATTCAAAACACAACATTATTGAACAGATTAAAGTAAAAATTTAAACTTATTTTTAAAATAAGTTGAAAAATGTATAAGAAGGCTTTGATGATGTGTTATTGAGAAAAATAAAGGGAAATTGTACTGTGGATTGTTCTTACCTTTGAGTGGTTGTTGAATTTGGAATAGGCTTGAGGAATCGAGTTCTTCCTCGAGCTGTTGCAGGCCCGTCTTGCTCGTATCGTTGGAAATGACCGCGAACAGACTCTCAAGCTCAAAGCTCGGATCTTCGGGCACCAGACCATGAAGGTCATTCTGGCTCAGCTCTTGAAGCACCTCACTGGCCTCCACGTTGGGCCCGCTGTCCTGAAAGACATTCCACACATGGAAGTAAATAGGGGAAAATCGTGGTCTAATCCAGCATTTTTTAACATCTTGAAATCAAACTATTCATTTCAATAACATTTTTGGCTCATTTTATGTACACTTGCTCAATATAGATTGAAAATATAGCAATATTTTTGACAAAATGCCTTTTAATAGTTTTACAATTTATATACAATCAATTTTACAATCTATATATTGATATGTGGTGCTCTGTGGTGGGGTAAAACTGAAAATTCTAAAAAATAAAGGGTTTATTTAAATAACGACATTTTATACTAATTATAAAATAAATTCATTTTAGTGTATTTTTAATCATATGTTTAACAAAAATTTACAGAAATATACCATTACTAAAAATATTTAAATAAAGAAATAATTTCCAACTGACTATAGAAATTAGGTTTATTCAATATGTGGCAAATACAACTGGACGCAATGTCAACAAAAATATAATAGTTTTCAAAAATTGACGTACTTTAAACTTTTAGGATTATCTGTGGAAATAGTGTCATTTTTTAATATGTTTGCAATGCATTGGGTCTCAATCCAGAAACGTTAAACACAAGAGTTGCACTAAGCTTAATACAACTGGAAATACTGTGGCACATACAACTGGACACCATATCTTCATCATCAATGTCAAGAAAAATATAATAGTTACCCAAAATTCACTTTCTTATACTTTATATGGTAAAACTCTTAGGATTATCTTTGGAAATAGTGTTCTGTTCACAATGCATTAGGTCTCAATACAGTGTCACTAAACTTGCACTAAACGTATCTAACATTCATTCAGAGTCTCTGCAACATTTTTCTGGTGGTCCTCATGCAGTTCAAGATTAATAAAACACACTGCGTTTTTATATGTATAATAAATCGTGGTAGGTATACTCCAGTCCAGTGGAAATCCATAATTCATTTTAAACCACCCCAAGTAGTAGCATAACGTCAATAATGACTTGATTTTTAGGGCATCTTTTCTCGAATGACGCTATTCAGTAGAAACACTTCAGTTTTGAAGTCATCTAATGGTCATACAAACTGATCTTCATAAAATGACATCATTATTTTAATCATCATATGACGCAATTTTTTTTGGTCATTAAATAACTAAAATAATCTTGAGTCACAATGTGTCGTCATTTTTTTAGCTATCGTTTGACGCGATTTTAATTTATGATTTTGTGTGGCAATGTCTATTTTTTTTGTACAGGGTCCACAGCGGCGTATTTGTTCTATTTCTAGTTGTAAAGCACACATATTTTTCTAAATTTGTAATAAACCCAAAAAAATACTTTTGAACAATAGAAAAGGCAGCCAATCTCAAAAATGCAAAAAACTCTTTTGCTCGTAAAAAAATCAAACTTGAAAAAGTTATAGTTACAAAGAGAATGATATCACGAAAGGCCAACCTCTGATTATAGCTCACGGCTGTCTCTCCATTAAGAATGTATGCTAACTTAAGCATTGACTTTTAAGCATAAGTGCGCTTCGCTTTCTAAAAGTTTCAACATTGTTAAGTAAACCCTTAATTATTAGAACCCCATACCCCTTTACAAAATGTCTTTGTTTGTTCATAATAATACACTCCCCCATCTCTGTGAGAATATTTTAATATTGTGTTTATAAAAAGCAAAATTAGAAGGCTTGATCATCTTATGTTTAAAATTTCAGAGTTATATACTTATTAGAAGTCACATTGAAAAGAAACTTTAACAAATTTAGAACAAATAATTAATAAAATACAATTTAAAATTGTAACATTCTGTTTATTAAAAGTCTATTTAGAAGGGCGTAACTACTTATTTTGAAAATTTCAGAGCACTAGACCTATTAGAAATCACTCTGTGTAAAAAAAAACACCTTTATTAAAACTTAAGCATTAGCTTTTTTAAAAGATCAATTAGAAGGCCAAAACATTCGACCAAATAAATAGAAGGATAATAAATAGAAGGCCAAATAATTATGAATAAAGTGATTTCTAATAGGCGTAGAGCATCTTAAATTTTGAACGTAAGTAGTTTTGGTCTTATTATCTTGATTTTCAGAAACAGAATGTAAATTTTTTAAGTAAACACTAGCTAGTATTGCATAAATAGAGCATACTTCCGAAGCGTCGGCTTTCCCATACCTACAAAATCCACAGTAAAACAGTTTGAAAAATAATTTTTTATGTGCCTTTAGTAGACTGTCAATAGACAAATGAAATGTCTTTTAACTGGTTTTTTCTCATTTATTTTTCCACAATATTGAAACACAAAATATTGTGATGATTACCATCTACTGTCCCTTCTCACAAATTTTGTCTTTCGAGGTCGATAAAATTCAAGGTCGAAATCTCTATATTAATAAAAAAGTTAGGAATCGAATTTTGTGTTACGTGTATCTCAATTTCTGGAGCAAGGAGAACTGTGAAATTTGAAACATAAGTAGTTTCTGCATTCATTTAGTTTCAAAAGAAAAATTTAATTGCTAATTAGTTTTTTTTTTAATTAAATTTTAAAATTTGGCGTAATGGTAATCCAGCGGGACAAATTTTTACCCCTACGCTTCTATCGCAATAAATACTTGAAATTTTTACTTTTTCAATTGAAAAAAATATGTTTAGAATCTCTGAAATCTCCACTAGTCGATGGAATTAAAAATTTCGTTGAATGATAAAAAAATCAATTAGATAGATCATGTTTTAGATAGCACTAAACCCCATTTTTTCTGTCTTCTTCCTCCTTCAAAACGGAAATTCCCCGTTTTGCGTGTGTGAGAATTATGACGTAATTTTTACATATCGTCATGCACAAATTCTAAGTACGATGTATAAAGCTCATTAATATTTTTAATTGACTTTCTGCTAAAAAACTGATTATCAGCATTTACTTGGTTGATTTTTTTATTAGTTTTTTCAACAACACATTTCAAAAATTTGCATAATCTAAAATTATTGTTTATGTCCTTGGGTTCTTTTGTATTTTTTAATCGGCAAAATTCAGTTATTTTGAAATCGGACATCTACCTACAAAGTGTTGTTTTAATTTTCGGGAAGAATATTCCAGAATTTCGTTCTACTAACAAAAATATATTCTCTGGTCAGAGTAACCGATAATCTGGTCAGAGTATTGCAGACAACAATTTAGTTGGTTTGTGTAAGTGCAATTTTCTTAGAGTTATATATCTTGTTTTATATTTGTTTTTAACGTAAGCTATTGTTTTGGGGTAAAATATTGTTGGTTTGTGTTTTTAATATATGTCGTATAATATTCAATCAGTAAGCAGCAGCGCCACCCGTAGCGACAGTGGCGCCACCGTGCTTTATAACAGCAGCGCAGATGCCGAGAACACATTCGGATTCGGACTCTAGAGGCTGCGAGGACCTCTTCGGATGCAGGCGAATCTTTAATCAAGGCTTAACAGCCCTTGTACTTCTTATTCGTTCATTAAAAGAACGATGAAAAGCCAAACTGCCTCCTCATTATTTACCAATTCATCCCCTTAGACACCCCTAGCTAAAACATATATTAGTTTTTCTGTTTGTTTTTTTAAGTAAGCCTTAATGCAATTTAATATTGCTTAATGTTCTTTTGAGTGCAATTTTTTAAAAAAATTCTGAGAGGATGTCTTATACAATGTTCTGTTTTTGCTTTTTTATATTACTAAAGTGTCATTAATATTTTTCAATAAGCGCAGCGTCTTCAATTGATCGAGGATGTGCAAATGGGGTATCTTATTTGGTTTTTTAGATAACAATGGTTTTTGTGTGAATGTTAATTATGAATTTTATGACTTAGTGTAAATTCTATTGTTAATTTTGATTCCTTTTTATTCAAGTGTGGAAATCTTTTTCTATTGTTTAATTGTTATACGTCCATATTTCTTTTATGACTTAGGTTTTTGTGTGAACGATAATTGTTTTTGTTTTATTTAACCTTTTCGTTTAGAGGCTAATATTTCTTTTTAGTTTTTGTGTGAATTCTATTCTTTGTTATGAATTTTTAAGGCGTAGCCCCAATGGTTGCATTTTATCAGGGTGTCTACACATTGGGAAAAGTTGTGGAAGTTAGAAAAAATTTTCCGTCAAATCAGGGAATTTTTAAGAAGTCTTGAATTTCGTGGCCATCCTGATCATGAATTCTTATTATTCGAGATTGAAAATCTTTTTTACTTGTTTAATTGTTGTACGTGCAAAATAAGCCCCTGGGGAAGAGGGGAGACAATGCTAAATTATCTGGTTGAAGGCATATAAATGGTATTCAAAAGTGTCATTAATATTTTTCAATAAGTGCAGCGTCTTCAATTGATCGAGGATGTGCAAACGGGATCTCTTATTTGGTTTTTTAAATTACAATGGTTTTGGTGTGTATGCTATTTATGAATTTTTATTATTCAATTGTATTCAAATCTAATTGTTTTTAACGTAAGCTATTGTTTTGGGGTAAATATTGTTGGTTTGTATTTTAATATATTAGTTATTTCTATTTTTTTAAGTAAGCCTTTATGTTATGCATAATACTATTACATAATGTTCTTTTGAGTGCAATTTTTTTTTAGATAATTCTAAGAGGATGTCTTGTACTATGTTCTGTTTTTGCATTTTTATATTACTAAAGTGTCATTAATATTTTTCAATAAGCTCAGCGTCTTCAATTGATCGAGGATGTGCAAATGGGGTCTCTTATTTGGCTTTTTAGATAACAATAGTTTTTGTGTGAATGCTAATTATAAATTTTATGACTTTGGTTTTTGTGTAAATTCTATTGTTAATTTTTATTCATTTTTATTCAAGTGTGAAAATCCTTTTCTATTGTTTAATTGTTATACGTGAAAAATTGGCCCGTGGCGAGGGGGGGGGGAATAATGCTAAATTATCTGGTAACAGTTAAAGACATAAATGGTTTTCAAATTTGTCATTAATATTTTTCGATAAACACAACGTCTTCAATTGACCAGGTAAAGAGATACGTTAGTGACAACACACCGGTTCCTTACTTTTTTTTTTTAATATAGAGAGATTCGAAACTAAAGTAATACAGCTAACCACTAATTTGCTATAATTTACTAAAACGACTGCAAGTCATGTATTATAACAGTGAAAGGTAATAGTTCTTATGGGATTTCGTCAATGTAGGGGCCCTGTTATTGAGTTAATTTGTTGATATGTGTTCGTTAAGATTTTTTTCATTTATTTTTTTACTGCTAAACCTACATTTTGGTTAGAGTTTCGGTTTTCAAAATTGGAAAAGGAATAATTTGTAAGTAACGGGAATTTTAAACAAACGATCTCAATATATTTTTTTTCTGTATACAAAAGTATTTAAATTTTTGTTGGCATCCTGTAACATCAATGATTTTCTTATTTTCTGAGCGTTACATTAAATGCGTGTTCATTAATATTAACACATTTCTTTCTATTGTGCTTGGTGCTTTCTTGTAGTCGCCAAGCAAAAAGTCGCAATTAAGAACTATTACTGCTTGTGTACCAATATTTCTTTTGTGTTTAATTTATGAGTTTTGTTTTTGTGTTTAATTTATGAGTTTTGTTTTTGTGTTAATTGTGCTTGTTGCAACATTTTATTATTTTCGTTTTCAATTTTTCATCTCGAAGGTAATCGAAAATGTCAATTACCTATTCGATTTCTACATTGGGCCCGGGGTGGGGTGGGGGGATGGATTAATGTAAAACTCTCTGGTAACGGTTAAAAGCATATAAATGGTAATCGAAATTGTCATTCATATTTCAATAACATCAACAACATGATGGTAGAGAGGCAAACCAAAGGCACCAATTCACGAATGAATCACAGGAATTGCGTTAAAAATCCCCAGCTATTCTATTTCCTTGGTGTTATCAATACGGAGCCAAGGTAGGGGGTCACCGAGAAGGGGGCGAAGCCCCCTTTGGAGATCGCGCAGCTAGTGCGTTCGGGGGTTGGCAAGCGTTAGCGAGCAGGGGGTGGAGCTCCCTAGTATATAATAATAAAACAAAGAATCTGTGCGTCAGTTTGTGAATCTATAGAAAGCTATTTTCAATGGGCGTAGAGGCTCTGAAATTTTCAACATAAGTTGTCCAACTCGGATTTTCACAAACAGAATGTTAAAATTGTAAATCGGTTTCTTAAAGTAATAACAGTTGAGAGAAGAAGAAATATTGAATGTCGGTACCCTCTCAACTGTAAAATGTAAATACATCGGTTAAAACATTTTGTTTATCGGTTGTGGAGAGGGGGGGGGGGGGAGGGTTTGAAAAATATCCGATGCGTGGGTGTGCATTTTATTTAAGGGGAATTTTTTTTTGTTTCTCGATGGGGGGGGGGGGGGAGGTCGATTGGGGTTACGTAGCAATAAAACTTTTAGCGAGCGAAGCGAGTATATGCATGCGCAGTAATGAACCTTTCAGAGGGCAAAGCTAGCATGTATTTCCGTAGCAAAGAATTTTCAGAAGAAAGAGCAGCATCGAAAGCTAGGACCTATACTCAATGACGGGTCTAATAAAACAAAGAACTTGTGAGTATCTGTCTGTGGACTTATAGAAAACGACTCGTAATAGGAGTAGAACCCTGAAATTTTTAACATAAGTAGTTTTGGTCTTGTTTTGACAGACAATAAAAATTGTAATTATTTTTTAAAAAACCTGTTTTAATTTTTTTTTTACAAAATTACTTCCAATAAGCTAAGAAGGGTAGAGGGAAGAAACGTCTAATGTTTTTTGCCTTTTTAAATTGGGCCTCGATTTCCTAGGTCTGTTTATTTTATAATAAATGGATTTTTATATTAATAAAATTGATAATTTTGACCTAATAATTGTAACAAATTAAATGAATGTGAAACAAATCATATAAATTTAAAAGTAATTAAATGAATAGTTTAAAGTCGTTTATTATAGCTCACAACATCCAACTCATAATTAATATTAATTAGTAAAATTGAATTGTTTTGGTAGTTAACATACATTTTTAAAATTAATTCATAATTATAGAAATAAAACTACTAAATCTTCAGATCCCAAATCATACAATTTTATAATTTTAGAAAATTTCATATTTGTGCAAATTAACGCTAAGTACACATAATATATATATATATATATATATATATATATATATATATATATATATTGCTAATGAAACAATATCTTCAATGTAATTTTTTACACTATAGAAAATTGGGTCTCCTTTATGCAGCTTATCATACACTATAGAAAATTGATTTCTATAGTGTATGATAAGTTTTAAATTTTTTTGATGTCCTGACCATCCGAAATCGGCGGAATCATGGAATGATGTACAGTCATAGAATGTTGTAGAAGATTAGGAAAATATAGTGGAAGTTTAGGAAGATATTGTGAAAGGTTAGGGAGATATTATGGAAGATATTGTGGAAGATCAGGCAGAAACTGTGGAAGATCAGGCAGAAACTGTGGAAGGTTAGGAAGAAAATTATGGAAGATATTGTGGAAAATTAGGAAGACATTGTGGGAAAATAGGGAGATATTGTGGAAGATTAGGCAGACACTGTGGAAGGTTAGGAAGAAAATTATGGAAGATATTGTGGAAAATTAGGAAGACATTGTGGGAAAATAGGGAGATATTATGGAAGATAAGGAAGGTATTGTGGAAGGTAGGGAGATATCACGGAAGGTAGGGAGATATCACGGAAGATTAGGGAGATATTATGGAATATAAGGAAGATATTGTGGAAGATTAGGAAGATATTTTGGGAAGTTTAAGAAGACACTGTGGAAGGTAAAGGAGCTATTATGGAAGATAAGGACGACATTGTGGAAGTTAGGGAGATATTATGGAAGATATTGAGGAAGGTTAGGGAGATATTGGGGAAGATAAGGAAGATATTGTGGAAGATTAGGAAGATATTGGAGGAGATAATGAAGGTATTGTGGAAGGTTAGGAAGACATTGTGGAAGGTTAGGGAGATATTATGAAAGATAAGGGAGATATTATGGAGATAAGGAAGATATTGTGTAAGATTAGTAAGATATTTTGGAAGTTTAAGAAGGCACTGTGGAAGGTAAGGGAGATATTATGGAAGATAAGGACGACATTGTGGATGTTAGGGAGATATTAAGAAAGATAAGGAATATATTGTGGAAGATTAGGGAGATATTATGGAATATAAGGAAGATATTGTAGAAGGATAAGGAAGATATTGTGGAAGATTAGGAAGACATTGTGGAAGGTTAGTGAGTTATTATGGAAGATTAGGAGGACATTGTGGAAGATAAGGGAGATATTATGGAAGATAAGGGAGATATTATGGAAGATAAGGGGGATATTATGGAAGATAAGGGGGATATTGTGGAAGATAAGGGAGATATTGTGGAAGATAAGGGAGATATTGTGGAAGATAAGGAAGACATTGTGGAAGATTAATGAGTTATTATGGAAGATTAGGAAGACATTGTGGAAGATTAATGAGTTATTATGGAAGATTAGGAGGATATTGTGGAAGTTTAGAAAGAAATTGTAGGAAGATAAGGAAGATATTGTGGAAGATTAGGAAGATGTTGTTGAAGATTAGGAAGATATTGGAGGAGATAATGAAGATATTGTGGAAGGTTAAGAAGACATTGTGGAAGGTTAGGGAGATATTATGGAAGATAAGGAAGACATTGTGGAAGATTAGAAAGATATTGTGGAAGATTAGAAAGATATTGTGGAAGATTAGAAAGATATTGTGGAAGATTAGAAAGATATCGTGGAAGGTTATGAAGGTATTGTGGAAGATTAGGATAATAATATGAAAGATAAGGAGAGTATATTCAGAGCAAGAAATGTTTGACTTACAAGCCAAGACAGATCCACCATCTTGCCAGATGCATCTTCACACCACAAGTTGTCGTCTGCTAAAAACGGCATCGCCTACACACCTGCAACCAACACAACACGTCAACACAGAGCAAGAACACTATGGGCAAAGTATTAGTGAAAAAAAAAAAAAAACATGCAACAACAACTGTGAGCTCAAGATAAAACATTTTTTAATACTTTAATAATAAATGGGATTATTGAATAACTTATGTTCAGTTACTTTAATGGAGAAAATGCGTGTTATTAGTATAATACATACATACATAAATACATAATAATAATAATAAAAAAAAAAAAAACAACGGTAAGGTAACAATGCTAACTTTCCGTGTGTTCCGTATTCGAACGCTGCGCATGTGAGCTCTATCGATATAGATAAACAACTGGATAGACTGTTTAACGCTGGGAAAATGTACCGTTAGGGTAGACAAAAAAAATGCAGATTTCCGATGATTGAAAATAAAATCTTGGGTTGTATACAACAGAAATGTCAACAGTAGACCTTAATTAGTAATAATGTACAAACAATATCTACTCTAACACATTACAAGGTTTCTCGTATTCCCACCCAAATATAAAAGTGAACTATGATTGGTTCCACCTATCATCATCAACCACCGGCGCATCTCCCCCCTTGTATTGACATCGGAGCAGTTTTCTTACGATGTTCACCAAATTTAAACATCATAAGTCAATTTGTTTGGGAGTTATGCTGACCACGTACACACATACACACATTTTTTCTAAATCACATTTTTGAAATCAGGATGTTCCAATGTTATTGTCTACAAAATTAGGTCGTTAAGTAAAACCAAATACAAATATTCCAAAACGTGAGGAAATGCAAAAAATCTAATTTTTTTGGACCGAATACTATACTTTCATTACCCTAAGTATACATATGGGTTGTATTCAGATTATCTGGCGCCGTCAGCAACACGAGGGCTATAATGCGCCGAAACATTCGTCATTAGACAAGCCAACATACATTTACAAACATCCATGCCTAACACGGGACTCGCAACCTCGTGGTCTAGAAGCTAGCACGCTAACCACTATACCGTTTGGTCGGCTGGAAAATTTTGGAAATTATTTTTAAAAACCGGCATTGGTATAGCATGAAATAGTTGCCTAATGTATTAGTTGGAACACACACAAACTTTCATCAATTTTGCTCAATATTTAGCTGCGCCCCTCTTGCTTTGAACAAAAATGTGCCTAAATGTCGCAAAATCGTAACAGATATGACGTTGGGGAGAGGGGGGGGGGGGGGGATAAAAAATATTTTTACGAAATCGGTATTGGAATAGCGTGAAAAAGTTACCTAATGGATCAATTAGAACACACACAAAATTCGTCAATTTTGCTTAATTTCTAGCTGCGCCCCTCTGCAATTGAAAATGCCCCAAACACACAAAAAATGCACTTTTAAGCCATTTTTTTGAAATTTTTTTTCAAAAAATAGCATTGGCATAGTATGGAATAGTTGCCTAATGTGTCAGTTAGAACACACAACAAATTGCGTCCGTTTTGCTCAATATTTAGCCACGCCCCTCTTGCTATTAATCAAAAAGTGTCTAAATGTCACCAAATCGTAGGGTAGCCCACATTTTTTTCTTCTTTCAAAATCAGTTATTACATAGAGTGGAAAAGTTGCCTAATGGGTCGGTTAAAACACACACCAAATTTCGTCAATTTTGTTGAATATCTAGCCGTGTCCCTCTGGCATAAAAAATTTCCATAACATACAAAATATGCACTTTGTAGCCATTTTTTGAGCGATTACTTACATTTGTTTTTAAAACCAGCATTTGCATAGCACGTATAACGAGTCAGTTAGAACACACAAAGAGTTTCATACATTTTGATCGGAATGTAGGGGCGCTCCTAGATTCCAATTATTTTCTATACTTTGTAAGCGGTGGTTCTGCTATTAGTAAATATAATCCGCCACTTCATGATGCAAACATGTGGGTGGTGTTTTCTTATGAATGCGTAGAAAATGAAATACGATGGTGGCATCCTAGTATTAGTGGCGCTGAAGACAAAAAGGCAGCCTCCATACCACCTAACGAACGTTTTTGCCAAAAAATGGCTTCCCATCTCATTTTATCAATTAGTTGACAATTAGATAACTTGTAGGAAATAAAATTTTCTTTCCAATGGTATATAACACATGTATGTTAGGTTAAATTACAAAATTCAAAATGGCCGCCGCATCGCTATCTTAAGTACTTTTTTCAGGTTGGTTGGTTTGTGCGCTCAGCTACCTATATTTGTGCACAATAACGGCCAATCAGGCTGAGACCTGCAGCTTAACGTGGATTCCCAAAATACAAAGAACATCCATACCTAACCCGGGATTCGAACCCGGCATCCTTTAGCATGCGAAGTTAGAGCGTTAACCGCACAGCCATCAAGTGGGTAGTACGTTTTCAGAATAATGGCTTCTCAGTGCACTGCATACACCGTAGGAAATAAAATAACTTGTGTAATGGTATACCTACCCAAGTCAAAATTCAAGATGGCCGCTGCATCACATTGCCGGAACGTCTTTTCAAAATAATAGCTTTCCGGTGCGATATTGCGCAGTTTGGCCCAGGTGTTGCCTTTGAGCAAAATAAAATAATAATAATAAAGAAAAAAAAATTAAAACCAGTGCGCTATATTAACATGTTTAGAAAACTTTTTGAAATTAAAAAAGCTTTCTGACAGCAATAGAACTTTGCATTGTCACTTCAAGATCTAAAATTCAAACGGACGCCATTATTGGGCATCTCTTTGGGACTCTAATCACAGTTTCCACATTATATTGTAAGATAAATGAGCATCACAGATAGCTAATATTTACAGATTGGACAATAAAATAAAGTCTTGACACTTTTCACAAGAAAATTATCTACAAGAGACTGATAATAAACTAAAGCAGCTCAAAATTGATACGACAAAGCTTTTTAATAACCAGAATGTAAATGTTACAGAAGAGTGTAACAATGTAATAGTTTTTGTTATTGGTAACAAATGGTGTAAACTATGTTAAGATTTTTCATTATCATTAAGTTAAACTTATTTTCATTATCATTGAGTTAAACTTATTTTCATTATCATTAAGTTAAACTTAATATCTTCATCCTCATCTTCCTCGTAATCATTCATCATCAGGTCAACAATTGCACTGTTGTCACATAAGTCATCAGCTCCACCACATGAGCACATAAGGCAGATTGTTGAGATTGCATAGGCAGGGAAGGGCACACCGACGCTTCAAACAGGAGCATTTAGTCAACTCTAAAAGCCCTTACGGAGCACAAGGTTCTGTACACGTAATAGGCTCAAATTTCCCGTCCACAAGCGACCAGCCAAAATCAATAGGTTGAGGTATGCCAGGATACTGTCGAGTATCTTGTGTCCAAATCATTGCTTGGTAGTGTGAAGACCTGGGTAAAAGATTTGGATAGAGAAATGCTTTTGTTGTTGTCAGATGTTCCCCAGTCTTTTGTTTTTTAGTGAAGAGCCACCATCTTACTTCCCCAATGACCGCTATCTGTCATTTTGGTTCGCGGTACATACACCTGACAAACAAATGCTTCTTGCGTTTGTAACATTTCTGTAGAAATGATTTCAGAATGACCCAAGTGCAGCTACAATGTTATCAATAGCTGCATAAAAAGCACTCCACCATATAATCTTTCATTTTCCAGCAAATGATCCAGTGATATCAGCACCAGAAAGGGCATAGAGTCCTGGTAATGCTGAAATGTTATTGGGCCCAAGTATGTCATAGATTGGCTGAAGATGAATTAACTATTTATTTCTGCTATTGCCCACTATAATGCTGGATTCTCTGGGAAGCATTGGATATCTCCGAAGAGCAAATACTAATACATCTGTGTCTCGAGTATATGGGAATCTTGCTAATGCCTCAGGAAGCAACATGTATGATGTGCAAAATTATTTTAGTATCTGCTTTCCTCCTGCGTGGTTTCAAGACACGACACATCCATATGGCTTGTTTTTGCATGATTTCAGTAACTGAAAACAAATTGTTTATCATTATTGACTGCTTCTAGGTATCTTGTCAGTTCATTCTTAGTCATTTCGTGCAAAAGTAACTGGTACATGTTTAATTTAAGGATTTTTGTTGATGGGTGCACTTTGTATTGGATATAGGGACCAATTTACCCTGACTTTGCACCCTTGTCGATGTCTTCAGCGAATTCTGTTTGTAGGTGTCAAATATTATGTGAACCTCATTGTACCTACCAAACTTCTTTGACATTTGTCTGACAACGTGATCTACAAGTTTTTCACAAATCTTACCAGTCGTAGGTTTATCAATGGAATGCAGCTCTTTCATTCCATCAACTACTGCAATAGTTTGTGCCGCTTTATCTACTGGAAATGAATTGTGTGAGAATTCGTTTTTCTCATAGGATGAAGGGTATAGATTTTGAGGAAGCACCTCCAGGATACCCATAAGCTTGCTTTTTTTTACAAGTAGTAATGCATACATCCATGTAGGGGGAAAAAAAAGGTGGTAATAATTAGATTTCATAACGACAAAAAAGTTGCCTTCAAATATATATCATACCGACTTCTTTGCTGTAATCATCAGTCCAGAAAATATATAAATTGATAGAAAATATTGAAAAAACACTTTCCTTCAATGTTACTTTAACATTTTTGAATGCTGATTTGAAGGCTTAAGTTTCGCCTTTTTCATTAGTGCTCAAAACTGTACTGAAGGCTTTGATGGTATTGATTCCTCTGTTGGCACTGTTGGTTGGTTGATAATTTTAATGCGTTCCTCAATGAATTTGGAAAGAAGACTCTCACCAATGTCAGCAACTGCACACATGTCTTTTTGAACGTCACCGGGATGAACTTGCTTAGCCACTAAAAGTATAAGATGTTCTGTGTTGCATTTAAAATGGTTAGTTGTCGATTTAAAACCCTCTATCAACTTTTCAACGTTGTGATCCTAACTCTTGCGAATCGATCCGCATGCTATGAAGTTAGCTCTCTGGTTTCACATGCTAAGGGTGCCGGGTTAGGCATGGATGTTCTTTCTGGTTCGGAATTCATGTTAAGTTGCAGGTATCGGCCTGATTAGTAGTTATTGTGCACAAGTATTTGTCATTGAGAGCACAAACCAACCGACCAACCCGAAAACCGTACTTAAGATAGCGATGCGGCGGCCAATTTGAATTTTGTAATTTAACCTAACATACATGTGTTATATACCATTGGAAAGGAAACTTTATTACCTACAAGTTATCCTAAAGTCAACTAGTTGATAAAATTAGCTGGGAAGCCATTATTCGGCAAAAACGTAAGTTAGGTGGTAAGGAGGCGGCCATTTTGGATTTTCGACAGTAGCGCCGCTCATACCGGGATGCCAGATACCCACCATCGGATTTCATTTTTTACGCATTCATACGAAGCGAATTACACCACCCACATGTTTGCATCATGTAGTGGCCCACGGGACCACTTTTTTGGACATTAGCGCCCAGACTATATGGTGTATTTTGACCAGTCGATGAGATCAATGTAATCAACGGCATTAAAGTTGAGTTCAGGAGGTTTGAAAAAGCGTATACCTTCGGAATTCTTATTCCTGATGTTTAGGATTCACCTCACTGTGCAGCTAGATATTGAGCAAAATTATCGAAATTTTGTGTGTGTTCTAATTGACCCATTAGGCAACTTTTCCGCGCTATTCCCAAAACGATATCGAAATGGCCATTTTCGGTCCACCCTAATGGGTAATTGAAAGTTAAAAAAAAAAAAAAAAAAAAAAAAAAAAAAAAAAAAAAAACCAACAACGCCGAAACTGCGAAATTGGTGATATTCAATCGATATTACATTGTCCTTTCTTGTGCGAGAAACAGAAAAATATCAATCGTTGATGGGCGATGCTCAAGGGCAGAGAGCTCTGTGTTAAAGACACTCGCTACGCTTTTATCACATTTCTACGGAAATTTCGAAAGTGGGGACGATTAAAATACCTTAAGAGGCATTAGATTCATGATTTCACCCATATCCGAATGCGGGATTTTGACGACAACTTTAATGGTAGTTCCCATGGCTACCACTAACCCGCACACCAAATTTGAATAACGTAGGTCAATTCGATCAGGAGTTATGCTGACAACGTACACATAGACATTTTATCGACACCACTTTTTTGAAATTAGAATGTTTCAAAATCTGGGGAAAGGAAAAAATAAATAAATAATAATAATTATATTTTTAATGAATGCTATACTTTAATTGCCCTACATAGGGGCCCTATGTAAACATATGGGTAATTGAAAGTAAAAACGTGTTTGGCTATGATTCTCAATATTTTGAAAAGAAGCCCAAAATAACATGAAACTCACTTTAAACTGTTAAAGATAAATTACTTTTTTATAATTCAAGAAAGTAATTTTGTTTGACATTATGAAAGGGTTTTTATGATTTTACATATAAAAGGGACCAGATACAATGACCTGTTCCAATAAAATCAGTTTATTTTCATAAGAATTAAATATTTTATTATGATCTATTCAATTATTACTTTGATAATTGCATACAACATCGGATATCAGTATGCAGGATAAATCCCTTCAACATATTCAAACATTTTTGAAAAAAAAACAACAATTATCTAAACAAAAATACTTAATGAAATATTACATTTTGTGAGATAAGGTGTAAAATTTAGAAAATCTTACAATGGTTATATATTACTGTCAATTATCTTGCACTGTCAGACTGTCACACCAATTGAACACACAAACATCGCAAACTCCATCGCAAGAATTGACCATTCCGCTCGATTCCATCCCAGAGTAGACGTATTTCAGTAATTTGATACCCACATGTGTATAGTAACGTGAAAGGGAGGGAAATAGAATGACCCATTGAATTTTATGGCTTAGTTTGTGTGTGTACAAAGTTTTAAATTCAAGGTTACCCAAAGAAGGGACATTTCTGTTCTTTTCTGGTCTGAAGATCTTTTGGAGAGAACGCGAGAATATACTTCCTGGTCCTTCTAATTTAGCAATAGCGCCTTGATTGGAATTGTGGGTTTTTACAATATTTTGTAGAATTGCAATAATACTATAATATCGATTTGATCAAAGCTTTTTTTTTACACTTTCAATTACTCATATGTATTCATAGCGTAATGAAAGTAGAGTATTCGGTAAAAAAAAACAACCCATCCTGGAACATCCTTGGAACATCCTGATTTTAAAAAAGTGATCTAGAAAAAATGGCTGTATGTGTGTACGAACAAATTGATATACGATGTTTCAATTTGGTGTGCAGGTTGGTAATGGCACAAGGACCTACTATTAAGGTTTTCGCAAAAATCGCGCATGTGCCTAGGATAGCTGCCAGCTGCCATAGAAAAAATCATATTGTTCAGTAATTGCTTAAAAAACGGCTCCATCGATTTTGTTCAAAATCGCTGTGGTAATGCCTTTTAAGGTGCTCTAAACATCTCCACCTTCGAAATTGCCGTAAAAATGCTTTATTGGAGTAAAAAGTTGAAAAACGAATGACTTTAACACAGAGTTCTCTTTCCTTGATCATACCTCATCAACGATCGTGTTTTCTGCTTTGCTCAGTTTCACTTACAAGAAAAGAAAATATAAGAATCATCGTTAAGTATATCGCCAAAATCATTATTTTGGCGGATTATAAAAAAAAAAAAAAAAAAAAAAAAAACTTATACAAGAATTATCACAAAAAATATCGCCAAACTGTCAATTTTTACTAAATGAATGATGAAAATATACATACGGTAGATGATGCAAATCCACGTCAGTATTGTAGTGCAATTGAAAGTTGTGCGATGCTCCACACCCCTAGTTTAATTATGAATTATACATTTTATTTTTCAGTTACGATCAATTTTTAAAAAGTTATTCTTGTGTATGATGTTTTGTACATAGAATGAAGTTTAGGGGTTGTGATGGCACCCCGATATTAAACCTTTATAATTGGCCTTTGATCAAGATGAAGTAGACCTGCAGAATGCCAATTGCAATCAAAAATCTGTCACTCTTTGGTTTCTACTCACAAATGAGTAAATTGTATCGAAATTGAGACATTTTTTCATTTGAGAACCACACAAGGAGTAACGATTCGTTGGCCTGTATAATGCAGGTCGTCACCATACACGGTTTACTCGTCTTCTACGGATAAAAGAAAGAAGTTTGGTTAGGAGACTTAAAAATCTATACTAATGAGGCATGAAAAATGTCAGAAAAAGATTAATTTTGTTTGTTGATTTCTATCGATCTTGATATTAAGTAAAAAAATACATCTTAAAGATATTTATGAAATTAATTTTTTTTTTTTTACTTTGTAACTCGGTGGAAACGACCATCTAAAAATAATTTAGATGACACAATTCACGGGGGTGCGGTCTCACCCCCCGTAAACCCCCCACCCGATCGGAAATGGTACCGAACATGGTACATCCGGAAGTACCAACAATCGAAATTCTTCAAGATGAGTCCAACGACACGTAACATACCATAGCTATCCTGAAAAATGACAAACTGGAAACGATATCACCGACGGTACACTCGGTGCCACCAAAGGTCATATGTCTTCAAGACAAATTCTTCGACACCCAACATGCTATAGCTATCTTGATTATTAACAGATTTGCAGAGCGTAGTGCGGTTTGCCCCTTGCACATGATAAGTTTCAGTATGTTTTGTTCAGTATAAGTTTCAGTTTATGGAAAGTTTCATCAATACGACCAGCATAGAGCCGTTTGGTCCTTGCACAATGACAAAGCAGTTAGTATGGAACTTGCACGATGAAAAGTTTCAACGGTTAGACCAGCTTAGTGCTGCGAGCAAACTTGTTCATCCAACTTCCACTATCGGGAACCGGCTGAGGTTGATTGATGCCCTTTTTGAAAGGTGTGGACCACACTTTTGACAAAACAATACCCTTAAGGTCCAGGTAAAAAATTGTAAAGTAAAAACTAAAATGTTAAAGAGCGAAATCCATAAAATTAAAAAAATCAAAATTCAATCGCTTAAATTATAACTTTAAATTTAATTTAAAGTTAAAATTTAAGCGTAAAATAAAAAAGTTAAAGTAATTTTTTTTAGTTTAAGGAATAAAGTGGGTATTAACCCATTAACGACGGCTGGTAAGAAAACTTGCCAATCGAAATTTTAGTTTTTTTCTTTGCTAATAAATTTCGATTGTAATTCTACTTAGTGTTTTTTAAAAATCATAAAATAATATTCCAAAAAATTTGAAAAATTCAAAATACTAGGGGTCTCCTCCCCCCTGCTCGCTAACGTTTGCGAACCCCGGGTTTGCTACGCAATCCCCTTGGTTCGCGAGCGAACCCAGCTCGCTTCGTTCGCATTAAAGTGAAAAAGAGGCATCTTAACGAAGCAATATTAGAAATCATATGTTTGCATGATCTTTTTTGATACATATAAAATAATACAGTAAAAGCCCAATTATCCGATATGCAAGCAACGTGAATTTTTTGAAAATCAAGTTTAGCGGGAAAATTGACGTTATTTCGCCAAATTTTTTATTTTTTTATTTCACTTCATTTGAGATTTCGAAGTTGAGAGGGGATTTTATTCTTTATTTTGATGGTTTTTTATTTGTAATGGCAAAATAACTGAATTTGCATTGATTAGAAATGATTATATTATTATAAAAAGTGATTAAAAAAAAAATCCGCTTTATCCGGAATGCTGACTTTCTTACTCAATCTACTGTGAATTTTCAGCATAGACACCGGTAAAAGTTCCAAGTACGGTACGGAATCTGCACCAAAAATTGTTTACATAAAACCGCGCCAAATTATTGCAACCTTAAGCAGTTCACTTGTTATTAAAAATATGTCTTAAGCTTTTGTTGGCAAAAATCACCTAGCCGCAGAATCCGTACCGTACTTGGAATTTTAACCTTAATGGAAATTCCGTGCTCAGTTTTTATTGGCATATATCCAGAAAACGTTCACATACAAAAATCTAGTTTATCCGGAATTGTAATCCAAAAGAAATGTACACATATCGCATCTATTTAATCTTACATCATCATAACTATTAAATAAATGCGTTTTGAATGTATCAGTAATTATAAGAAAAACACAAAATATAGAGAATCTAAGTTATTGGCTGTTGCCAAGATGATGTATTAGTCTAATTTCAAAATATATATTGCGATTGGCTGGATTGCTGAATTTGAAAAATCGTGCATAAAATACATATAAAATATCTCTGATTGGATGTTTGAAGTCGTTGCCATTCTGCTCATAGAAATACAGCCGAATTTGGGGGGCACGCAAGATAATTATATATATAGATACCTTAAATGATCTAAATAAACAAGGTAAAAGTTAAAAACAATGACTGTTTATCCATTTCAACGTCGTCTTTAATGGATTAATTGCTGAAAGTGAGCACCGAAAGTGAGGCGAAAAACTACACAACGCAATAAAATGTTCGAATTAAAATCGCTAATTTTTGAAAAAGTAATCTGCCACCTGACCCAATCTGTGTCCTTGGATATTTTTAACACTTAGTAAACTTGTGGTTTTGTGAACATTTTTACAAACTTTGGGGGTTCATGCTATAAGTTGAAAAAATCAAAAGGAAATGCTTTTTATTAAAAACATTCTTTATTCACCAGAATAACGAAATACAAAAAGATTTTTTTTATTCGAAGGGGGCAAATATTATCGTAAAATAGTTGAAAACTAGAATGTCGAGCCTTGATATCTCTTAGTTAAATTTCACTCATCCTGATAACTTCTACTTGTCAAAACTAGATGGCGCCACCATTAAGGATAAGTTCAACTAAGAATACTCGACGACTTTCACTCACAGATTCACTAACTGCGTATCTATTTAATTAATCGCAGATTTAGATTTTTTTCTCGGTGGTGTGAAGGGAGGGGTGCCCTATTACTAGAAGCATGTTCCAAACTAGAAACAATACGGTATTTTACTTGATTTAAAAAAAGTACGGCATACCGTTACTTTTTTGAAAGCCGGTATGGCACAGCCAGGGCCGTCGCTAAGAATTTCGGTTGAGGGGGGGGGGGGGGTAGACATCCCTTTTCCAACTGAAATCAAGGCATATCAAGTGGAAATGTAGAAAATATAAATTAAGGTGTTAATAAATTGTTAACTAATTTTTATTAAAGTAAAATTAACGTTTAATTATTTTTTAATCGATATATGATTAATTAATACATAATTATTAATAAATGCAAAACTAATTTACAATGCATTTTTTTACTTAATTGTGAATTATTTTATATAATGTGCAATTAATTTTAATTACTTTTCAATTACCGTCTAAACAATTTTTAATATTTTATGGCATTTTATTAATACGTAATTAATGTCAAATTTTAAGTAAATTCGCATCACATTATAGTTAAAGTACCTTCAAATTCATTTAATTTTTCATTTTTCTTTACTAAATTACCCTTTCCTCTCCGAACAAAGGATATTATTTTTGGAAGCGTTTTTATTTGGGGGCAGGGGGGAGGACATTTATAACTAGCAGATAGATAGAATTTCCCCCCACAATCTTAAATCAGTTCAGTAACCTGAATAGAACAAGTGCTTCATTTCGATACAACTTTTTTTAATTTTCAAATTGCAGTTTCGAAAAAAATTCATTAAACGTGTAAAAGTGGGTTTGCACTTTAATGCGCGAATTAAATGGATGAAAAGTAATGATCAAATAGGTGACTTTTTAATATAGAATTGTATAAACGCTGATCAAAAAACAAATTCTGGAAAAATTCTTTTTAATATTCTGTTGGACTATTGGTATTACAGAACATTTCCTACGCGAAGCACTGCAATTTTTATAATAGATACAGGGACATAAGAAACATGAACTGCACTCCCTCCCCTCTGGCATTCGAAAAATGAAGTAATATGCAAAAAATAGTGGTAAAATTTACAAGAAAAAAAAATATAGGTATTAATTTATCAATTTGAATAGATCATTAATGCACATTTATTATTAAACAAAAACTTTTGCAAATAATCCTGTAAGAGTTCATGGACAATATAATTGCATTGCAAAAAACAATAATTATTAAACGTTTTGTTAATTTCCTGTACGTTTTGTTAATTATTCAGTTTTTAAATACTTTTTAAGACATTTTCCTAAACAAAAAAGAAAAGATTTAGCTTTTTCTTAAAAAGTGTTTTATTAGTAAAACTTAATTTTTTTTAACAATTCAATGCAGGAACTTACTTCTTAAAAATAGTTACAAGTACATATTTTTACCAAAATTGCTGGATTTAACTTAATGTTTTTTTTGTGGTTTTCCCAGCAATAATTTCTGCAAATATTATTCGTTTTTTGAACAATTATCATTTGTTCAAGAAGGAAAGCAAACTTGAAAATACTCAGTTTTTTTTTCTAAGCGGGATTGAAAAGGATTACTTTAGCATTGAACCAAACTATAATATCATTTATATAAAGAAAGGTAAATTATTCGCAACTAACTGAACTTCGAATTTAGTGACAAATTATTCAGATCTATAAAAAAGCATCATTTTTAGCACAAAAACCCAAACTATATAAGGAATAGTACCAGGGGAGTTTTTTGGAAAGGAGATGAGGGGGGAGGTATTCAAATCTACAGTGTTATTCCAATTTTGAGGAAGTTTCATATTTGATCTTCAAAGCAAGAGATACGTCACTGTCAACAAGAAATTTCCAAAAACCCACAGCCATTTCCCTTACCCACATGTAATGGTTATGATCCTAATTTAAGATTTATTGAACCATTTTGAAATATTTTTAAAGGTAGTTTAACTAAAAAATTGAGTTTATCTGAAAGATAATTTTTCCCCGATGTTTAGGATAGGCGTGAAAGGGTACTCACAATTTGCAATAGACTGGTTGTACCGGATAATGTGGGGCCACAGCTATTTGAGCACGGGAAACATTAATACTTTTAGATAGTATTATAATAAACATTTCAAAACTTTTCCAATGATTATTTTGTTAGAATAAATACGATTTCCAGTTTACATGTGGCATGCACTATTTTGTGAACGCTTTTTCAATACATGAAGTACAGGGTAGTCATAAAGGAACATTGCCGATATTCTAGCTTCCGTTCCGTTCAACAGACCGAGATGAGATTTCAGGTATACTTATTCAGGGGTATGAGCTCGGGATTCTGTGATTTTCAGCAAAATGGTGCTCACAGTTACGGTTATAGTTACAGACACTCAAAATTTTCGAATGGCAACGCCTACTTTTTTCTGTCGCAAAATGATCAGAGCATGCGAAAACCTTAAAGAGCTTTGGAATGGTACATGTATCACAAAAAATGGACGTGTTATGCATGCACAAAAAAACAGCTCTGCGAACGACCTACAAAAACGCGATAGGGACGCACGGTGGAAATTTGCATATGACAGAAGCCAAAGTTCACATGAGTGCCATCACAGATAATTTTATCGATTTTCTTCGCTGAATATCTGGCGAGCGGCCTCCATTGCCCTGATCGTTTTTCTGTTGGCCGTTCGCAGAGCTGTATTTTATGTGTGCATAACGCGTCCGTTTTTTGTGATACATGTACCGTTCCAAAGCTCTTAAGTGTTTTTGCAGGCGCTGAGCATTTTATGACAGGAAAAAGGAGACGTTACCATTCGAAAATTTCTAGAGTCTGTAACTATATCCGTAATCTCATCTCGATCCGTTGAACGAGACCGCCGCTAGAGGTCCAGATATCGGTAAAGTTCCTTTACGATCCCCCTGTATATAACATCATTTATGGAGTTCTAATTTGACATTAATTGCAACAATTTTGTAAAATGCCGGTCAATTTTTGTATACAAAAATTTAGGTGTTTTGATTTTTTGTATAACACCTTTATAACTCATATGACGTACATTACATACTTTATGCAAATGACGATACGTTTAATGTGTATATCATGGTTTTTGAGGTGACTTACCCACAAATATATCATCTACTGTAACTCATCCAAGTTATCTAATGTCAATGAAAATATCAATGACTATTTTAAAGTTCCTGTCAAAAAGGATATACTTACTCCAATTCAAAATTGCCGGCCGTCAACTTAGGCTGCATTGTGATCACAATTATGTAATACTAATGATGATTTTAGTTATTTGTACTTTTACCATTTAATATGCTTTGAAACATCTGTCGCATTTTTAAAAGAAGGGTGAAATTTGCCGACTACCAGCCTTTCTAAAAACTTTGATGGGGTGAAAAAATGAAGTTATTTCTATAGTAATATTTGCCGTCCATCTATGTAGGCGGCTTAAAATCACCCCTCTTCTAGTGGAAAAATGCCAAACTCGGATCACTCAGCGGATTCCGATAGTTTTGATATTTTTGGTACTATTTTCATTCAATTTTATTGCGGATAGACTTAAAAAAAAGACAGAACTCGAAAAAATATAGAAAATTTGCCAACTGTCCAAATTTTTAAAAATTTGGGGAGGGGGGGGGGGGCGAGACGCCCCCCTACGCCCCCCGTTCGCGACGTCTCTGGGCACACCGATACTTTTTTAGATTTTCCCTGTGGCGGCTCGTGCACTAAAGACAGTACAGCCGGGCCACATCTAAATTTATCAGTTCAAAATTAAAATTATATATTTTACCAATTTTCTTAAATGAAAATTCAATTTCAAAGGTAAATGGAGGGGGAAAAAAAAAGCGATAAACAGCAATCTTCTTGCCTGAATAATTAGAAGAAAAAAAACCCCACCCCCACTTCCAATCAAAGTGATCTTCCTCCGAACAGCAGCCGTGTGTCCCTGAAACGCGTTTCGGGCTGCGACGTTGCCATCCGTTGTCATAGTAAAAAATGGAAAATAGAGCCTTACTTCTACGTAATTTATTAACAAGGCTGCCTGGCAGGAATTAATTCTTACTTCAGCTGCCCTAGAGAATTCCCAGAGTTGATTGGCTTGTAATGACTTCAACAATATCAAATAGATGGCTCTCGCCAAATTGAAGACAAACATTTCGTTGTTCCTGTTTTTTTAGGGATTTCCCCAAGATCCCTTGTTTGGTGTTGTAAAAGATCGAGAACGATTCATCCAGTTTCAAAGTGTGGTCATCAGTATTTAAATTGAGGGACATGTGTGTGTGTGTGGATATCATACAATGTACTTGATCAAGTCTGTGAGTTGTGTAATTAAAGAAATATCGCTACCATTTTTTTGTACCACCATAACAGGCTTTGCTTTTTCAATCAGCGTAGGTGAAAATGGAAGAGGCAGGTAATGTTTTATTTAATCAAAACTATACAGAATGATTTAATTAATTGCTCTTATTTTATAATCTTATATTATAAATGTTATTATTTTGTACAAATTGAAACGAAACTTCGATTTGAGTATTAAAGAATTTGCGTTCATTAAAGTGTATGAACAAACTTGCAATATTCCAAAAATTGGTCAAATGTGTTTATAGTTTTTTAGCTTTAAAACAATCTGTAGATGGAATTTTCGAAAGATAATGGTATTATCTGAAGAACAGAGTTATTTTATTAGTTCGGAGTACTATTTTGTTCTGAAAATAAATTTGAATATTTTAAACTTATTATCTAAAAAATCGTGTTTCTGGCACGTGAAACTTCATTTAAAGAGTGATAACTGGAGTTTGATATAAACTTTTTAAAAAATGATTCGAGAATTCAAATCTGCATTAACTATTCGATGTTTTGAGTCTCAGTCAAACCTCAGTTTGGAAAAGAAAATGCTAGTTTTTTAAATGTAAACGTTTTTAGAAAAATTGCGATTTTTTTTCTATTTCAATGTTAAAAAAAATCGATTAAAAAAGCTATATATTCTAGAAACTAGATGGAGGTTCATAATATTAAGAATGATATTACGAACAATTTCCAACCATAATTTCTTTTCTTGGCCCTATATAACTCGAGTAATCACTGTCCATAAACATGCCAATTATAACGAGTTAAATGTTGATTAGTTAATTAATTTTTGAATAAAACTAAAAATTTTTTCATTTAAACGTCGTTACTAACTATGTACTTTTATATGCAAAAAAATCCGATTTCTAAAATAAAAATTAAAAAAATAAAGTTCAAATGTGATTGTACATGATTGTGGAAAGTGTGTGTGGGGGGTTCCGGCTGCACAAACATTTTCGACCACGGGCCGCCACTGGAATTGCCATTAATAACTAATTAATAATAACTCGTAGTTTCTTATGCATGTATTGTACTACAAATTACTGAGAAAATAAATACACAAATTAAGACTATTTAGCTTTTTGATATTATAAGTACATTTTATTTTCCCTGGACAAACAAGCGAGTGGCAGGCAAAACAGAAAATATCTATGAAAATCCTCTGTGGATATTTGAAATTTTTTTCCTCGAAATAGTTTCAATGGATTGATTTTTACATAAGTTATTTTTATTAAAATCTAATTAATCTTTATCCATGTATTGGGATATAATTAGTGAGAAAATAAATACACAAATTAAGACTATTTAGCTTTTTGATATTATAAGTACATTTTATTTTCCCTGGACAAACAAGCGAGTGGCAGGCAAAACAGAAAATATCTATGAAAATCCTCTGTGGATATTTGAAATTTTTTTCCTCGAAATAGTTTCAATGGATTGATTTTTACATAAGTTATTTTTATTAAAATCTAATTAATCTTTATCCATGTATTGGGATATAATTAGTGAGAAAATAAATACACAAATTAAGACTATTTAGCTTTTTGATATTATAAGTACATTTTATTTTCCCTGGACAAACAAGCGAGTGGCAGGCAAAACCGAAAATATCTATGAAAATCCTCTGTGGATATTTGAAATTTTTTTCCTCGAAATAGTTTCAATGGATTGATTTTTACATAAGTTATTTTTATTAAAATCTAATTAATCTTTATCCATGTATTGGGATATAATTAGTGAGAAAATAAATACGTAAATTAAAAGTCTTACGGTATGTTACGTTAAATATTGTGGATTTTTAATTAACAAGGAGTGTGGAACATCGCACAACTTTCAATTACAGGCCAATACGGCGATAATTCTTGTATGGGTCATTAAAAAAAAAAAAAAAAAAAAAAAAAAAAAAAAAAAAAAAAACATCGCTAAGATTGTGATTTTGGCGATGTATTTTTCGATAATCCTTATATTATCCTTTATTGTAAGTGAAACTGAGGGGAGAAGAAAAAACGATCGTTGATGAGGTTATACTCAAGGAAAGAAAACTCTGTGTTGAAGACATTCGTTTTTCAACTTTTTACGTGAATTTCGGAGGTGCGGATGTTTAGTACACCTTAAGAGGCATTAGCACAGCGATTTTTATCAAATATTTGGAGCCGTTTTTTAGCAATCATTGAAAAACATGATTTTTTCAATGGCAGTTACCTTATGCGCATGTGCGATTATGATGAAAACTTTAATGGTAGGTCCCATGGCCACCGGCAATCCGCATATCAAGTTTGAACATCGTAGGTCAATTTGTTTGGGAGTTATGCTGACCACAGACACACATACAGACAGAAATATTTTCTATATCACTTTATTGAAATCAGGGTGCTCCAAAACTTTGAGACCGAATGCTATACTTTCATTACCCTATGACATATGGGTAATTGAAAGTAAAAAATCCCAGGCTACAGTTGGGCCACGATCGGGAAGCTTGCATACAGGGAAACTTGTTTAGCACTACAACCCTGTTAATATTACCACTGGATGTTATGGAATTTGTTATACATCACAATTCACATAATTTTAAGATGGGATTTTTGCTGGGATATTTTCAAAAGTTGGAATTCACCGAACTAAAAAGTGCGATTAACTAATTCTAAAAAATACAAATTTCTAAATGAAATAAAGAAGGCTCTCTCCTGTTCATTAATTATAGAGATCTTTTATATATGTTCTTTAATCTTTTTCGGAAATATTGAGAGGCTAAGTTGTAGTCTTCAAGCTCCAGTTCATTAAGAAACGACTTTAAATAAAACCTTGAACTTTGATGAGTACTTAATGAAATGACAGAAATTAAAAACTTGAAAATAGCGTCTCATGTATTTTATTTCAAATCCTTACGTCAATGCCTATACAGTGGCGCCCCCTGCAATAGTCTTTTTGCTTTTTTAATTTTCATTTAGAAGTTTGGTTTGTAAGCTCAACGACCTATTTTTGTGCACAATATCGGTTAATCAGGCCGGGACCTACAGCTTTACGTGGATTCCGAACAACAACGAACATCCATATCAGGATTCGAACCCGGACCTTTGGCATGCGAGGTTTTTATTCATAAGAGATAGACATTAAATGACATTTTATTATAAATTTCTTTGCCACAATTCAGTTTTTAAAGACATCGAAAAGCAAGGAGTCAGTTTTACATACTCACTTCTTATATTAAAATTGACAACCGTTAATTATTAGTTAATTAAGAGCAAATAAGAAAATATTTATACAAATATTTTGTTTAAAAATAGTTTTTCTCATTACAGTAGCAGGAACATCAGAATTCACTTTTCAAGTTGATCAATGTGTGGCGATTAGAATGGGGGTTAATCACTGAGCTAAAGAATACTGAGCTGGAGTGCTGACTGAGCGCGCCAAAACCGCATCCTTTAGCGAATAAATACATCAAGGGGTTCCTTCCCATAGCTTCATGCATTGAGAATTATGGGGGAAGTTTTGGCACCTGCAATCAGCACATTTTATACAGAAACCAATTATTTTTTATTGGAGTACAATTCTTGCTTCACAAGTCACGATATTAACGTATTATTTTTATTGGAAATGATACTGTTTATATGAGAATGGAAATGTAATAAATCAAGCAAAATAGAAATTTAGGTTACGTGATGTAACTTATTTGTCATGTTTACAAGATAGAAATTCTTTTATGGATGTTCGGTCAAGTATGTGAATTTAATTGAAATGCATATTTTAGCTCTTTGAGTCACGGCGGGATTAAAAATATCCCACTTTTTTAAAGCACAGTACTCCATTTTGAGGCTTTGTTAGAACTACACCAAAACAGTGCAATAGCTACATACACAATAAAATTTCTGTGCAACATGGATCTATTTTATTTTTTAAAATCTTATATCCAAATGCTCGTGTTGCCCTTGCACAAAATAAATTTAAATCCAATCAACCTATGCCTCTTAAGTGTTAAGAAGCACATGTTATCCTAGAAATTTAAATTCTTCCTTGGACGTTTTAATTTTCGGAAATAATTTTTTTTTTTTTTAAATATCAAGCTAACAAGGACTTCAATTTTTAAACACTATTTTATACAAAATTTGTGATAAATTTTTCTATCATATTACAGAAATGAAAACAATGTTGGTTGTCAAAATATTGAAATAAATTATTGAATCATAAAATAGCAATTGATGAAATACTTAGTCAATTTGTTTTCCTTCCTTCTATTTTCAAGTATTGCATACAAAACAATACAATAGACCTTTAGACTAATGAGCTTAAGGGACAGACAATAAATAAAAAATTTTGTTAATTTTGCACCTGCAAGATTTCTGTACAGAACTTTCACGTATTCTTTTTTCAGAACTTTTTGAGTAATGAGTATCCTCATGAATGATGAATGTCTTAGAAACCATTTATACTTCAACTTGTTAATTTTTACTATATGCATTTAGATTCCAAATTTTAAATTAGTAAATTATTACATTACTATTAAAAATTATTACATTACTATTAAAAATTATTACATTACTATTAAAAATTATTACATTACTATTAAAAATTATTATATACTTTTTTTAAATACAGAGATAAATTATTTTTTTAATAAAACATATTTAAAATGGAAAATGTCAATTTCATTGCAATTTTAATTGATAAACAAATCCAAAGAATTAGTTTTACTTTAAGATTTTAATTGAATTTGAATAGCGTAACACTTAGAAATCTTATCATGCAGTTAATTTTAAGTATGAAAATCTTTCCTTTACATTAATTAAATTATCTATGCTAATTCATTAAAATTAGCTATGATAACTAGTGCTGCACACTATAGATATTGTTTATGCTCAGTTATTACATCCTTATACTTTGTCAAGAAAATAATTTATAGATCAGAGGAAAATATACTTTGTAGATCAGTTATTGAAGTAAGTTCAAAATACGACAAAAATTGCTATATCGTATGGTAACCAGATCCTAACCAAATTATTGCAGACATATGATATCGACATTGCAATTTATTTTACAAAATATTTTAACACAATTTGTGTCAGAAACAATATTCAGTTTCTATTTGAGCATATCATATTATTGGAATTACAATTACATTTTTAGTAGCTTATAAAATATACCATCACATAATATATTAAAAGATATATTTATACTTCTTTAATAACAAAAGTATGAATAATGCAGGTGTACTTACTAGTAAAATGGAACTATAGTACTTGCACTATGGCTTTAACACAAGCTTCGCTGGATACACTTCGAATCGCCCGAAATTGAACGCAAAGTAAATAAACAAATGTTCAAATCCTTTCAATCAAAATCAAAAACTCACCGACTAATTGAAGATTTTACGCCGCATTCTTATTTATATTAACGTGCGAGACATTTCTCGAAAAATACACTTTTGTTTTAATGATCACTATACGGAAACACTCAAACCTCGGCATTTCCCGATTTATATAAATGTAAACAAGATTTTTCTAAGCTGTATTATATCTGTTAATAAATAAAATAAGATAAAATAGAACGTTAAAAGAAATACGTCACTATTTTGCAGAAAATACGCATAGTAGAGCGGCTGGACGCCAAAAAATAGCGAAAACTGTACTTCGTGAAACAAGTCTGTAATTTTAAACACTGATAAAATATGTCATTCTGATCATTTTATGAAGTGGGGCCACTCACTTCCGGTCGAGTTTTTATACTAGTTCAAAGTTAGGCATAAAATGTTCGTTTTTATCAATATAAATAGTTATACGTGGGGTTACGGCCAGATCATTAGCTTTAGAGACATGTGTTATGTATTAAATTATTAGGTTTAAATGAAAGATAAAAAAAAAGTAGTAAAAAACGTTCAACTGGAAGTGATGTGCCCCTTTTGGCCGGAAGTCCATCTATAACAGCTAAAACTGCATCCAACAATTCAAACTTCATACATAAAACATATGATATCAATAAAAAGGGAATTTTAGTGATGTTTTATGACAAAGTAAAATTAAAAAGCGATTTCCGGTCGAGGTTTCAGACTTTTTTAAAGTTAGACTTAAAAATGCACTTTTTTAAATTATACCACCTTCATATAAACTATAAACGGTCATAATTAAAAACTGTTAATACTACATGTTGTTACATCAAATTATAGGGATGGATGTGCTGGATATAAAATGGAACATTTCAACCGGAAGTGACTGAAATTCCGACCGGAAGTCTGCTTATAAGGAACTGACACTGCCCATATCCCAATATAATAGCTCGGATAGAGGGAAAAACTGCATTTCGTGAAACAAGTCTGTAATTATGCATATTGATAAAAATATGTCTTTTTGATCATTTTAAGATGTGGAGACACTCGGATTTAACTTCCGAACGAGTTTTTATTCTAGTTCAAAGTTGGGCATAAAATGTTCGTTTTTATCAAAAAAAAAAAAAATTATACGTAGGACCACAGCCAAAATCATGAACTCTATAGACACGTGTAATATGTTAAATTGTTAGATTTGGAGGAAAGATTAAAAAAAGGATTAACAAAAGTTCAACCGGAAGTGATTTGTATTTCGACCGGAAGTCTATCTATAAAAGCCTAAACTACATCCAACAGATTAAACTACATGTATGAAACATATGGTAACTATAAAAATGGAATTTTTGTGATATATTTTATAATGAACTAAAACTAAATAGTGACTTCCGGTCGAGGTTTTAGACTTCTTTAAAGTTAGACCTAAATTGCTTTTTTAAATTTTACCACCTGAATATAAAGGATCACAATTAAAAATTATTGATATTGCATGTTGTTACATCAAATTATAAGGATGGATATGCTGGATGTTAAATGAAAATTTTCAACATGAAGTGAGTGAAATTCTGACCGGAAGACTGCTTATAAGGAACTGATACTGCCCATACACCAATACATATAAATATCAAAGAGATATCGTTTCAGATAGCCGAATCCGAGTCTAAAATACAACTAAATATCTGAAAATATGATCAAATAAAAAGATAAAATTTTAAACTTTCATGTTCCCCCCCCCCCCCCTCAAAAAAGGGGAGTGCGATATGAATCCCTTTGAAAATAATCTCCTGTCTTAGCCCATATTTGAAAGGATTGCAAATAATTAGATTTATATTTTGGTTATATATTAAATGTATCGCAAAAAAATTCGTACAAGCGAACTTCCGGTCGGAATTTCAGTCATCCGGTTGAACTGTACTATTTTATACTTAGCATAATCATCTTTCCTTCTCTAAAACATCAAATGAAATCTTCCGGCTATCTGAGACGATATCACCGTGATACATAAAGGTATTGGTATATGGGCAGTGTCAGTTTCTTATAAGTAAGCTTCCAGTTTGAATTTCAGTCATTTCCGGTTGGAGTTTTCCATTTCATATTCAGCATATCCATTCTTATAATTAGATGTCACAACATGAAGTATTAAGAGTTTTTAATAGTGACCCTTTATTTGAAGGTGGTAAAATATAAAGAAGCACGTTTTTAAGTCTTTTCTTAAATAAATCGTAAACTTCGAAGGGAAGTAAATTTTTAAATTTAGTTTATCATAAAAAAATCACCAGAATTCCCTATTTTATTGATAGCATATGTTTCATACATGTAGTTTAAGTTATTAGATGTTAAAGATAGACTTCCGGTCGAACTTTTTTTACAATCTTTCATCTAAGCTCTATAATTTAACATATTACACATGTCTATAAAGTTCATGATCTCGGCTGTGACCCCACATATAACTATTTTTATAAATAAAAACGAACATTTTATGCCTAACTTTGAACTAGTATAAAAACTCGACCGGAAGTGAAATCCGAGTGGTTCCACTTCGTAAAATAATAAGAATGATATATTCTATCATTGTGCAAAACTACAGACTTGTTTCACGAAATGCAGTTTTTTTCTCTCTAGTATAAGCTCTGAAATTTGCTTATGCTTTGATTTCCGGTCGGAATTTCAGTCACTTCCGGTTGAAATTTTTCGTTTTAAATTGAGCATATTTATTCTTACAATTTGATATATAGAACATGAAAAAAGTATATTAGTTTTTAAATGTGACCTTTTATATGAAGGGGGGAATACTAAAAATGCGCATTTTTAAGTCAAACTTTGAAAAAAAGTCTAAAACCTCAACCGGAAGTAATATCCGAGTGGAATATTTCCATTTGGTAAATTAACGAATTCAATCCTTTTATATATAGAATGTGTTTTATGTGTGTAGTTCAAGCTGTTGGAGTCGATTAGGGATAGACTTCCGGTCAAAATTTTAGCAACTTCCGGTTGAAATTTAATTTTTTTAATTCTTTAATACAAGCCTAACTATTTAACATATTATAAGTGTTAATAGAGTTCATATTTTTGGCCGTGAACCTACAATTTAAGCTCTATATTGAAAAAAAAAAAATGCATATTTTAGACCCAACTTTGTAGCAGTATGAAACCTCGACCGGAAGTGAAATCCGAGCGGCCCCACTTTTTAAAATAATTAGAATGACATTATCTGACGATGTGCAATATTACAGACTTGTTTCACGAAGTGCAGTTTTTTCCCCTATAGCTGCTCTACTAGCAATGTATTTGGTTAGCATCAGCGCGCTACGAGCAATTTGAATAGGCGAATCGCAAATGTTTTGCCTTAAAAGCCTAGCACGTGGCAAGGTCACTGAATTCATGAGCGGGCTCACTTGTAAAAGAAGCCAAGGTCGTCACTCCAGTGTTTGCTTTAGCTCAGTGGGGTTAATTGCCATTTGATTTATGAAATTAAGTTTTGACAAATTCTCAATTTATAGAAAATTTTAGAATCTTTCAAAATTAGGCTCAAGCATTAAATCCTTTATATTAAATAATTTTTATAATTGTCGATGGCGGGCAAATCTGCGGAGGCCTATTAACCCCCTTGCCGTTATCCAATCGTACTAAAACTTGGCAGATAGATTCGTTGTCGATGACAATGCATTTTATAAAATTTTGGTGGCTATCGCTGTCACAAAAAGGTCGCTTTTAGGGGATACTAATAAACCAACTTGCCGTCACCCAATCGCGCTGAAATAGCATTTAATCGGTCATTGAAGAAACTCTTTCCTGTTGCCAAAATTGTTTAAAAAAAAAATTGTTTTAAACAGAATAAATAAAAGATATTTGGATTTAATTCACTTTCATTTTTAATGGATACAATTCGAAAAGTAGTTTACCGCATATTTTGTTGGTGTTAGCATCTAATCTTAAAAACAAGTACAATCTGGCAACAGAAACGACGCTATGTTAATGAATATAAAAATTGGCAATTCATATATAGGATTAAAAACTTTGTTTTTATGGGTTAATTCCCCAAAATTACTAAATGCAAATCTTCTTCCACAGACATTGTATTCCAAGTATCAAAATTAAATGAATATTTTTGGAAGCATATGAAATTTTGCATAATATCATCAATTAAAATTCATTACAAAATTTGAAATAACTAGTGGTTTATTAAGTAATTCTAATTCATTAATGGAGAATTAAGTTCACTCCTAAATGATGATGAAAGTCACGCGAAAAGCTTTCGTGTTTGAGTTGAAGTTGCAACTTGGCATTTATCATTTACGAAAAAAAAATATTTTAATGCATCAATTGTATTTTATTTTGTAACAACGATCTTTTAATAGGTTTTGTAGCGCATACCAATTGAAACTTATTAAACTAAATGCAACTTGTAATTTGGAAAGAAATAATTTTGAAATACTTCTAATGGAATCAATTTAAAAATAAAAAATATTGGAAAATCAAAAGTGCTAAAGAAGTTATTTTATTTCTAAAACACAACAAACGTTCCGGAATTAACTGAGTATTTAGAAAAAGGGGGAATTAATGGACGAAAGTAAACATTAAGTTACAGGCATATTGGATAGACATAATTTTGAAATACTTCTAATGGAATCAATTTAAAAACAAAGCATATAGGAAACTGAAAATCAAAAACGCTAAAGAAGTTTTCTATTCGGATTTATTTCTATAAACACACCAAACGTTAAAGAATTAACTGAGCATTTGGAAAAAGCAGGAATTAAAGTAAACATTAAGTAATAGGCATATTGTATAGAAATAATTTCGAAATACTTGTAATGGAATCAAATTAAAAACAGATGATATTGAAACAGAAAATCAAAAGTGCTAAAGAAGTTCTTTCTATAAACACAACAAACGTTAAGGAATCAACTGAGCATTTAGACCAGCGTCAGCCACTAGGCGGCCCGCGGGCCAGATCCGGCCCGCGACAGTTTCTTTTCCGGCCCGCCGGCAGTCCTGAAGAGCAAAAATCAAAATTTTCTGGAAATAATTTTAATCTGTCTACAATAGTATGTGTTTACTACCAAAAATCGCGTATTCCATTAAGTGGTCCGCGTCAGTAAGTCTGAAAAATCCTTTTTTTTTTTTTCCTGAGACTGCCATAAAAAATAAAAAAAAAGCAATAGTTTGAATTATTACCAATGACGCATTCTTTCGCATTGCTTAGTTTTGTACTTATGATACCCTACCCCCTCGATTCGTGAATGGCACAGTTCAATTGCTGCTTTTCTGAATGTGCTGTGCAGGATTTGGGGGTTTTAATGCATACTGGTCTCTGTTGTTTTTACTTGAAAAGAAGTATCGCGATCTCTCTGACTCCAGTGCAATAATGGCGTCGAAGACTAGCTTTAAACGCAAAGTAGATAGTGAAAACTGGAGCGGACGTCATTGTCTCACATTTAACAACGATTAAAATACAAGATTTAGGAGGTAGGATTTAAATATCTTTATTGATTAAGAGTTTATGTCAAGTCACATTGTAATATTGTCACTAAAGATTGACTTTTTTATGACTTTGATTTACGATGTAAAAAAAATTAATTTTTTAATTATTTGAAACAAGAATCAAATATCAATTGTTATTTTATTAATATAAAAAAGTTAAATTATTGTTTCAGTTTTCAAAATTGTTTTATATTATTGAATCTTTAGTAATTATCTCATTTCTGACATTGAACGTATGTAGTAAAGCAATATATTTATTGGCGTATTCGGTAGAAATCTGCGGCCCGCGGAAAGTTCCAGCATAAGTCATGCGGCTCGTCTCTATAAGTTAGTGGCGAACGCTGATTTAGACGAAAGTACACATTAAGTTATTTTGGAAAAATCCCTCCTAAATCCCCTTCAAATGTATCTGCAGTTTATTGAAGATTAATAAACTTTCAAATGATCATTTTAAAAATCTGTCCGCTTTTTCCCTTTTTCATTGTCCTTTCGGAAAAACCCTTGCTTACAATCAATTTCTCAATAGATGGCAGCCTTCTTATTTTTTACTTTATTCTGTGTTTTTAATAAAATACTCACTTACATTGATATTTGAATGGTATGCACGAACGCGACTAACAGCGAGCCTAACCTCATGTATACAAATAATAAAATACTCAAACAAATTTAAGCAGCATTACATTTAATCTTTAAAAAATGCTGTCAAAAATTATTGAGACTACTGGTGTTAAAAGCTGATTTAAGTAAAGGAGAGCTAAAATTTGCATATTCCAAGGTCATGTACTTGTGATATAATAGTTTCCCGAGATAAAAGCGAATCTGTCTTTCCTTTTTCGACTGATTGCAAAGATACTTCACAAAGTGTAGTTTTCTAAAAATGAAATTTTGCAAATCTAACGTTCGAAAGCTCATGGAATGAAATTTGTGGACATTGCAAGAAAAATTGGGCATAGCAGAGTTGGTATTTGCCGAATTTTGTCAAAAGGTGAAAATTTTTAAACAAAATCCTTTTCTGGAAGACCAAGAAAAACAACTAAATGGCAAGACTAAGAGATTTTAAAATTAGTTTCAACCCAGAATCTGCCTGTATGGTCAATTTCAAGAGAAGTGACCGTTCCAGTATCAAAATTCATGGTGCATCGACGGTTGCAGGTAAGTAAATTTCTTGATTAATGCGTTGTTCGCCAAAGTTTACAAAACGACATAAAGACGCTCGTGTTCAGTAGGCACGAAATCATATGAATTGGACAGATGAATGGTTGAGTGTTCTGTTCAGTGATGAAAATAAGTTTAATTTAGATGACCTGAGGGTTGGGTATATTACTGGCATGATATTCGCAAGGAACCTTTTTCAGCAGACAAAAAAGAGGGGGTCCACTCATGAGGAGAGGAGCATTTTCTTATAATGGAATGACCTGTAATGCGTTTTTAAAAGTTTGTCAGTGTTCCGAAGATTACCAGAAAACGCTCGAAGCACATTTACTTCCATTTGGAAAGTTACTAAGTTGGGACAAATGGATATATCAGCAGGACAATTGCTCCATTCACGTGTCAAACTCGAAAATGCAACAGTTCAGACAAAACCAAGTTACTGTTATGGACTGGTCAGCCCTATATCGTGAGCTGAACCCAATGAAGAACCGCTGGGGAATATTAGCTAGAGACGTAAATGCTAATGGATGTTAACTGGCAACAGTTCAAGTTCTAAAGCTGCAAATTGAACGAAGTTGGTTTTCTCTAAAACCAGATTTTCTTCACATTCTTGTTTTGAGTATGCCTGATCGAGTTTTTGAAGTGATTCGAAAAAACTAGTCAAATATTGATAGTTAAAAGAATATAAACTTTTGGGTCAGTAAAATTTAGTTTTTAATTTTTATCACAAAGTCCATCATTGTGCGATATTTTTTTTGTATATTATTAATATTGTTTAGATGTTATTTATAATTAAAAATAATTTTGAAATTGTTACTCATCTTTTTCAATTTGTAAAATAAAAAAAAAACAAAACATGGTCTATAAATTTTTTGGGTGCACTGTATTTCAAGATAGAAAAGCGAAATTGTATGAGAATGGCAAAATAAAAAAATATTTATTACAGCAACAAAAGTAGGAGAAGATTTTTTGTGACTCTTGTTTCGATCAAATTAATTTGGTTCCATTTCTTGGCATGATATCAGTCGAAACATGCGAGTTAGTTGGTTTGTTAGTTGCTCAACGACTTGTACTTGCACACACTTACAGTTAAATAGGCCGGGACCTATAGCTTAGAGTGGACTCCGAACCACAACGAGCATCCATGCCTAACCTGGGATTCGAACCCGGCACCTTTGGCATGCGAAGCTAGAGCGCTAATCACTGAGCCATCAGGTGGGCAAATAAATGAGAGAATAACTAAAAAGGAATGGCAAAACCATTTGAAACTTGTGACTGGGTTTAGGTGGTAAGCTACAAGTTATTAAATGTGTTCTGAATACTATTATTTGTACTAATTACTTCTCTTCTTACACAAAAAATGCTTAGACCAAATTTTTGATGATTAATTCTCTTCAAGTGTTTTAACAGAAAATTTCCTACATTCATAAAATGTTGTTCCTATTCATTCATATAAATATGTGTTTTTATGTGTTCATGCAAATATTTAATTCACTGTCTAAATGTAAATGGAAATTATACTTAATATAGCACATATTATCTTAAAATAATCTTATTTTGTACTTCATGAGATATGTATGCATTTCTTGGAGAGGGATTTCTTACTAAATTATTATTTTCTTTATTTTTTCCCAGTGAGAGCGGTCGCCCCTCCCTGGCGGCACTTTCAAAAATTCTTATAAAACTAGCAAATATGAGAAAATTAATGCTAAATTTACTATTTAATGAATTTTATAATCAATATTTTTTTGCCAAACTTCTACTCTTTTCCGTGTTTCTTGTACGTTTATGACGCAACTCATATTTTGCAGAACCACAGAAACAAACGTTTATTTGTTTGCAGAGTAAAACTAATTGCACTGGGATTTGTCGGATACTTTTTCCTATTCTAAATTTTCCCGATATTTTAAGCCGACCAAACGGTAGAGCGCTTCTAGACGTCCCGTGTTGTGTTCGTAAATGTATGTTGGCTTGTTATTATAGCCCTCGTGTTGCCGCCAGATAAAAACCGATATTTTAAAATCCTTTATATTAACTTCGATTTTGTGGGTGGTTGGTTGTGTATGTCGATGGCGGGCAAATCTGCAGAGGCCTAATTAACCGCCGTTATTCAATCGGGCTGAAACTTGGCAGATAGATTCGATGTCGATGCATTCTATCAAATTTTGGGGCTGTAATTGTCACTAAGGTCGCTTTTACGGAATACTAATAAACCAACTTGTCGCCATTTAATCGAGCTAAAATATCATTTAACTGACCTTAGAAGAAACTCTTTCCTGTTGCCAAAATATTTTTAGTAAATAAATAATAAAATTGTTTTAATCAGAATAAATAAACGATATTTGGATGTAAAATTCAAGTTCATTTTAATAAATTTTGAAGCTTAGTTTGCCGCACATTTTGCCGATAGAAATGTTTTTGATAGTTTAAATTAGATGAAAACACCAAGCACACGTTGTTTACAGAATCGGCGCTGTGTTAATGAATATAAACGGATTTATATTAAAAAAAACTTTGTTTTCATGTGTTATATTATCAACATACCCATCTGGCTCAACTAAGAGGAAATTAAGGGTAAGACACGCATGAAAGAAACTGTTGAAGTACTGCACTCTTAACGACAATTCTTATCATGATAATCGAAATGTAATTTAAATCGTTATATCGAAATCCATTTATATCTAAAAAAAAAATAATAATAATAATAACTGTAGAAATATAACATTTTTGCAGCTTATAACTCTTGCATTAAAATTGATTGGTTATTTTATTTTACGTTATGTGCTTATACATAAATTTAGACGTTTTATTTTAAGGCAAGTCAAGGGTTTGCCCTGAACCCCAATGCTTGTAAACCTGAATAAAAAGCCATTTTCTATGGATGAGACACTTAAAGCGACTATTTTTACCCGTTTGTTATATAAGTAACTGAGTGAGCGTATTAACAGTTGAAATTATACAGCAAACACAAATCATTTTTACGGATGAGAAGCGATCACTTTTACCTTTCTGTTATATAAGTAACTGAGGGAGCGTCTTAACAGTTGAAATTATACAGCAAACACAAATCATTTTTACGGATGAGAAGCGATCACTTTTACCTTTCTGTTATATAAGTAACTGAGGGAGCGTCTTAATAGTTGAAGTTGGTTGGTTAGAGTTTAACGGCGCAAGGGCAACACGTGGGCCATACTGTGCCAACCAATCGTCAATCGATTAAAAAAATATTAAAAGTAAATCTCAGCTTGAATTTAAAAGTTTTTTTTTAAATGAAAGATAAGATGAATCAAGTATTTAAATCAGGTGATAAAATCCAACGTCAAGTAAAAATTTAAAAATAATTTTGTAAGGAGATGAACATAAAATAGATGAAAGTGAAGGATGGTTGGTATTAAAATGCCGCTGTCTGAACATATTAAAAGAAGAACATTCATTTAAAACATGAAAAACAGAAAATAAAACTCCTCAGGTATTGCATGTGGGGGCATCTTCTGCTAATAGTTGAAGTTATACAGCAAACAAGTCATTTCTATAGATGAGAAGCGATAACTTTCGCCTTTCTGCTATATTAGTAACTGAGTGAGCGTCTTAATAGTTGAAGTTATACAGCAAACACAAGGCTCTAGATGAAGAACGATTACTCTTACCTATCAACTATTATAACAACAAGTTGAATCCTTCTAAAGAAAGAAGCCACTACTTGAGGAAGGGAAAAACCAACTAACGGCGCTTTTACAATGATTTCAACCAAACCCCCATTTAGAAAGGTCGACCCATCTGCTCCAAGTCGAATTGGGTCCATTTCCTAGACCTCGGGATTTCTAGTTTTAAAACCTTTGATCAAACAAGATATCGAGTAATTAGTTTGAACGCACATTGAAATATTATCCAAGGTTTCCAATGTGAAATATGATTTCAAAGATTTGATGAAGGGGTATTAGGACTATTATTGTAAAATGTGACTTTATTAGTATTTCTTTTGAACAGAAGTTTTTAATAAAGGGCTAATTGGTATGATATAAAAACTTGGTGCAATTCGTGTTCTACTATACCAAATAAAAAAACAACTTGAATTTAGCCTTTTGGGTTAAAGGGAACTGATAAAAAATTAGAAACTAAATGTTCTTTAATTCCTTCAAAAGTTGGATCCAGATTTTTTCAATTCCCGTTAAATGCAGAGCAGACAAATCCAAATAAAAAATACAAGCATGAAATTGTAATCAGTGTCAAGAGATCATCAGGTTTGAAAGAAGTTTGTTTTATTTCTTCGAAAGTGTAATGCACAAAAATAAACATCTTCTAAACACGCGATGAATCTAATCAGCAGCTACATATTTCAAGAAACAAAATTAACTCATTAATTAAAGCAAATATATTCTAACTGGATTAGTTTGGATTCCGCATTTTAGCAAGAAAAGTTTTTATTTCAAATACATAGCGTGTCTCTTTTCCATGCAATTCATTCAGATGACAATTCTCGTTATTTTGCAATGAATAAGATTTTTTTCTTTTCTGATTGAATAACAGATCGAAATGAGTGTGGGTAGACGCGTCCTCCTATTTTTAAAGAAAATACCCATGTGTCTCCCCACTTTTAAAAACACTCAATCCATCTAAAAACAAGTAAAGAAAAATAACATTAATCTTTAAATGTAGTGACACTGAGAAAAAGTGATTTAAAGTTTCCAAATTAAAAGAAATTTTTTTTTATACTATGTATATCATACTGTTATAAAAATATATTATACTACTTTGTATAACGATATAAGTATTTTTTATCAAGAAATACTGTTACACTTGGTCAGCTTTTGACTTTGGAGGAACTTTCTTTTAAGTTAAATTTCCATTCTTGTTTCATATAAAGGCACGCTATTTAAAAAAAACATTTTAGAGTTCTCTATTAGTTAAAGTCCATGAAAGTATGCACATTTCAAAGCACTATTGAAATCTAAATAAAGAGTTATGTTTCTAATGTTGAACTTAATCTCTTACTTCCAAGTATTCTTTCATTACTCTATGTAAACATATGAGTAATTGAAAGTAAAAAGAAGGTTAACCATAACATGCTTTAAGTAATGATCAGTATGTTGGTGATGTCAGTTGGTACTAGTCGTAGTGTAAAAATTCATTGACATGCGCTTTACTATCAAAGTGAATTGAAATGTATTAGTAAAATTTTTTTGTGAATCATATTTTTAATATACATTTTAAATTTAGACTCTCGACGTTTTTAACCAACTTTGAGACATGGTAAAGGCTAAGAACAATATTTAACAATTATGGAATTAAATTTTGACAGATATTTTTGATTCCATATCCAATGTAAGAGACTTTATTATTCAATACAAGAAGTCCATCTCTAAGTTAATTGAAAACAAAGTTTTTCCTTTTTATGCATCGCCAATATTTCGATTAATTTATGCGATTTCTGTAAACAACGTGTGCTTTGTGTTGGCATCTAATTTGAAAAATCATCTCAATCAGCAAAATATCCGGTAAACTACTTTTCAAAATTTACTCATTAAAGTGAATTTATGCACTCACATACAAATATTTTTTATTTATTCGGAATTTCTTCATTAAAATAACAACAGAAAAGAGTTTCTTCAATGATCGGTTAAATGCTTTTTCAGCGGATTATTAGTCTTTTAGTCGTCAAAATTTGATTGAATCCTCGAATCTCTCTGCCAACCCTATTGGATGACCCCACAAACATACATAGTTAATATAAAGGATTTAATAAGGGATTTTTTTATACCCTTTATTTTGAAAGGAATAACGTAAGAAGTTGAATTTGTCATATTCTTGAAAAACTAGATGTGGTATTTCATCCCAAAATATCGTATAAAAAGGAATCATGATCTAAATATTCTTTACGAATAGAATTCGGAAACTCTTTGTTATACGTTTAGCAGTCACTCTTTGAATTTTAAGATAGATTTCTTACTTTGTTAGGAATAATTCAATAGTAGAATGATACAGTGTTAGGGAATATGGCAGATGCAGTTTTTTTTAAAAAAAAAGTCCAGAAAAAAATCATTATTCGTGACAATACTCAGATAAGCTGCGGAAGTATTTGAAAAATGAGGATTTTCCCCTCGGAACAGACGGTTTCAATTACCTACAAGGAAATGTTTGGCTATTTTCAAGTTAGTTTTAACATGTCCTCATAACATAAAACGTTTTAGATCTTGTAATGAATAACTATTTGCTTGATCCTTAGAAAACACATGCATTTAAAAGAACAACAAAAACACTTGGCTTTTTAAGTTATGTTCTTATCACAATTCGGAAACTTTTTCTTAGCCAATAGTTAATAAGAGATTTCTCATCCACTACCATCTATATCTATATGAGCGAGGAAATGGGTCTTTTTTAAAAATCTGTATTTAAGATATTCGAACTACATTTGCCACAAAGTGAAATTTTACTTTAGTCTCCTCAAACAGAGTTGAGACAAGTTCTATTGAAATTGTGTTTTAAATCGTATCATCAGTATAATTTCTTATCGTCTTCAGTCCATACGCTCATTGAGCAACGATATCGCCCTCATTCGTTCCAACTCTTAGAGAAAATGAAATACTACTCGAAAAGTTGTGTACGTCGTGTCTCCAACTTAGGACGGTGTCCAAGTGTTATGATAATTTGAGATTTCAGTCTCAAGATGTTCGAATTTTTATTTCCTCATCTATTGGTCTTAATTTATTTCATTTGCAATTGTGTTTTGCTACAAGATATTTTTACAATTATATGTTTGTTTCGAAAGACGTCTCTTTCCATGTCTCAGATCTGTCCCTTTAATTTCTCAACAAAAGAACAATAGAATATTAAATAAAATGAATTCATAACAATAAATGCTTATTAAAAGATAATTGAATTTAACAGTGAAAAGGATTCTGAAAGAAGTGGTCTGTATTTGGAATATAACGTATAAATTTCGTGATATTTCCATACAATTTAGAGGAAATCTATTTTACACACTATATGGTCAAAAATAAGGATCCATATTCCTTAGGTAGCTTAAATTGCAGCATGTTTGATTCCCAAAAATGATTTTACGTAAATGAATCAATTCCTTCGGCACGATAATTCCAATTTTCTATAAAAAACTTAATTTTTATTTATTCGCCTTTAAATTTCCTGTTTTAGTTATTTTTTCGCAAATCTCTGAAAATTTTGCAATGGACGATTCCCGCATTTTTTATTTATTTTTTTAATTCAATTTTAAATTTTTCGAAAAGCCCTAAACACACAAAAAATTTCAGTCCTCCATGCTTCTTTTTCATTTTTAATTTGTAATTTCGCCTCCAGATTTTGGCGGGAAAACGACGCATGACGTCACTTCAATTCAGTAGACAACTACTAAGTAGAAACCTCGCGATACTCGAGGGGTTTGTTTACCAACAAGGGGGAGAGGGATAAAAACATGTTCCTAGACATTATGGGTTGGCATAAAGCTGAATTTGTATTGCAATTCAACTGTAAACAATCAAGTTTCAATCGATTAATTCATTGAATAGACGTTCGAAATGGGACATTGTGAAATACATTTTGACTTAGTTCAAATTGTAGTTTTTATTTATAAATGGCTCTTGATGATCAAAATCGCGATGAAAAGAGCTGAATGCGACTGTAGTGAATAGCCGGTCCTCACGTGTCCCTCGAGTTAACGGAAGGATGTCGTGGCGTCACAGCCTATAGTTTGCATCATTTGAGGATTTTCTTAAATGAAAGAACTTTCTTTTGAATATTTGAAATCAAAAAGAAATTATTCAGAAATATAAACTCATTTCACTCGTTTTGAAATTGTTTTTTTCTGGAAACCTCGGTTTACCATATTTACAGTTGAACTCCCTATGAAACAAATTGTGTTATTACTAAATCCTTGAGAATAAAAACAGTATGGATCTTTAGAGGAAAGAATTTCTGTCAAGTTTAAGAAATCAGCAATCTTATCTAAATTCATTACTAAGAATACAATTTAGGACCAAATAAATGGGAAATAAAATTTAATTTAGGTTTGACTAGATTTTTTAATCCAAAAGTATGCGAAATTTAAGATAGTCATGTTTACCATATGTTATACCGATAGCCATATATTTACATAGGGAAATGAAAGTATAGTATTGGGTCAAAAAAAGAAATTTTCTCTACGTTTTGGACCATCCTGATTTCAAAAAAGTGGTCTAGAAAAAAATCGATTTCTGTGTGATGGGTTAGCATAATGCGATTTTCCACATCTCTAGATTCTTGTTTGAATAATCGAAGATATTGAAGAGTTGATAGAAAATTGATAGAAAATTATTTTTTGATTAACTGGATGCCTACATATTGGTATTAATTTTTATCGATAAACAAGTTGGAAAAACTTTGTAACAAGTCTGACTAATTTGGTGTTAAAAGGAGACTTCCTTTTTTCCCCCTATAAATACTAAGGTAGAGTCTGTGTTTTTTTACTTGAGGGTGGAATTTAGATGGACTATACTACGACAAACAATTTTTCGATTATTTATTTAGGAGTATTTGTCATCGCCAAAATGTAGAAAGCTATAAATGTATCGAATTTGGTTATTAAATCTAATTTGACTTAGAAGTGGAAACAAATTCGGATGTCGTTCCTAGTTTAGTAAATCTCTCAAAGTTACTTTAGTAGTACAGGGTTCATACAGCGTTTGAAAAGTACAAAATAAGTTGCTTTAAAGGACTTTGAATGGCCTTTTGAAGTTTTTTAAGGACCTCTTATAAATTTGTAGCGACAAAATTCATTGCTTTTACTCATAAATTCAAAATATTACATAATAAGAATCAAATAATATTTGAATTGCATTTTATTTATAATTTGGGCAAATTTTACGTGTAACGGAATTCCATCCACACTTGAAATAAAATAAGTAAAGTCTTCCTGGAAATAAAGCTACTCCAAGTAACTTGGAAGATATGCTCTACTAATAAAAAAGGCGTCCAAACTCTTAAAAGAAGCAAATACAAATACAATTTTGGATAACTAAAAAAAGTTCTAAGGAAAATAAAATCGAAAATTAAGGACCCAAGATAATAAGGACTATAAGGGTCTGCCAAAAATAAGTACTTCTTAAGGACTGTGCGAACCCTGTAGTACCAAAGGGGTTTAACTTGGAAATGTTGGAATTTTGCTTTAACACAAAATATGATTAACAGATAAAATGTTGCTATACCGTGAGCAAGTCTGTGTTGGTTTATGAAACAAAAGGTACGTATGAGCGAAGCGTGTATGATCAATTCTTCAAAATAACATCTTTATGTCCGTTTCAAATTGTTAGTTTAAAAGATTTTATAGTTGGCTTGGTAAAATACAGTTTATTAGTGATGTGGTTTCTCCATTGTAACTCCCATAGTACTTCTTGAGTTTGTTTTATTATACGTTTCGCATCATTAAGTGGGATAAAGTTGTCTGAGATGAAGCCTTTCGCTGCAAAGTCAACAAGTCTGTGTACGCTAACAGGGATCGGTATCCAACAAAAGGAAATTTCAAATGATCGTTGTTTGAGACAATTCTACGTTACACACTGTACTACAATTCTACAGTATACAATAGTATACTGTAGAATTGTGTCTCAAACAGTGATCATTTGAAATTTCCTTTTGTTGGATGCCGAGCCATGTTAGCGTACACAGAAGTAATCTTGCTGACTCTGCCGTGAAAGGCTTTGTCTCAGACAACTTTGTCCCACTTAGTGATGCGAAACGTATAATAAAACCAATTCAAGAAGTACTTTAGGAGCTACAATGGAGGAACCACATCCATAATAAACTATAAAATATTTTAAACCAACAAGTTGAAACAAGCATAAAGATGCTATTTCTAAGAATTGGTCGCTTCACTCATAAGCAACTAATGAACCAACACACTCAGAGTATAGCAGCATTTCATCTGTTAATCACATTTTATGTCAAATTTCAATATTACCAAACCACTTTGGTACTACAGGGTTCGCATATTTTTTTAAACTTCTTAAGAACTACTAAATACTATAAGGAGGGCTCTTGCAAAGTCTCAATATAACTCCTAGAATCCATAGAGATAATATAGTTATTATTTGTAAAATTTTCATTAGTTCAATATTTATTGCATACAATTCTGAGGTAAATACTAAGCAAAAGGTATGGAGCCAGCTAGCAGTTGTTTGATTGCTAATAAACACAGCAGCTGCACCAACGTAATAATTGGATTTGGATTCATCAGTACAAACTGCACTATAGACTTTGTAACATTGTCTATGAAAATAATAAAGCCTAGTAAAGACATAATGTGGGGTAGATGGTTTATGCAAATGATCAAAGTCATGAATACAATTTAAATTCATATCACCCCAAGGACGTTTCCTCTGCAAGGAACATGGAAGTCCATAAAAGCTGAAAATTTCCCCTATTCTAAAAAAAAAATATTATAATGCAAGATTGTTTGTTTGTAAATAAAGTGCTGCATAAGGATTGATTACTTTAAGGAAAGCATTGGGTGGAGTTACTTATTCTTAATCTTGACGAAATAATTCAGAGAAAGCCTTTGTCGCCTGGAATCCAAAAATGGCTCAATTGTTAATGACTGTAAAGTATTTATTGGGAAGTCCTAAAAGCTTGGTAACATATGCGTACGTATTGATGATGAACTGTATCAAACGGTTTCAAGTACTTCTTAGCAGTAGAACTATATATTTCGCAAACATAATCAAGCTTCGAACGTACAAATGCCCTATAAATTTTAAGCATGACTGTTCTATCAACTCCCCATGAAGTATTGGTTAGCACCTTTAGAGTATTTAAAAATTGATTGGAGTCAAACACCAACCCAAAGAATTTAGCTCTATTAACAATAGATAGAGTTGGGAATCGAACAAAATATTTGGATCTGGATGAAATCCTCGTCTACGTCAAAAATGGATACCTACAGTTTTTTCTAAGGAGATAACAAAGCCATTCCGATTAGTCCAATGAATGATATTAGCTATTGCAATTGTCTTTTAATAAAATTCATGTCTTAATAGCACAATGAATTTGGAAATCGTCAACAAACAAAGAACCGTGAACATATGGAGGAATTTGATGAATATTTGGATCTAGATGAAATCCTCGTCTCCGTCAAAAATGGCTATCTACAGTTTTTTTTCTAAGGAGATAACAAAGCCATTCCAATTAAATTAGTCCAATGAGTAATATTAGTTATTGCAATAGTCTTTTAATAAAATCCATGAATTAACCAGCACAATGAATCTGGATGAATAATGCCATTGATTTAGATCAGTGTTACGTGGCTCGCGACAGATTATTCTACGGCCCGCTGGCAGCACAGAAGATAAAAAAAATCAATTTCAAGATATGGACTTTTTTTCATATCGGTAATTTGTCCCAAATAGTAAGTGTCAACTATGTAGAACAGAGTTCTCCACTACGTGTCCGAAGAAATATGAAGAAGCTTTCAGCAAGATGGTTTTCATCAAGAACAAATGAATAACTTAACTGAATCTCATTTGGACAATTTATTAAGATTAGCTACAATAAATACCGCGACAGACATCGACTCTATCATAAAATAAACTGAACAACTTCGACCGCCATCGTCTCGCAATTGATATCGACTAAAACAGAGTTACAGTTTAAATATTTTTATTAAAGGTTAGGTCAAGTCCCATTGTTATATTAGAACAAAAGATTCACTTCTTTTTAGACTTTGATTTACTAATAACGAAAATTATTATATATTATATATATTATTATTAAAAAAAATCATATCAAGAGTAATTTTATTAAGATAAAAAAGTCAATTTTTTTTAAGGTTTCCGAAATGCTATGCATTATTAAATCATAATAATCAAAGATACATATATTGGTGTATCCGGCCCACGACAAACTCCTATATAAGTTCTACGGCCCGCCTTTAAAAGTTATTGGCGAACGCTGATTCAGACGAGGAATAAAATCACACTAAGGACACTTCCCTGAGGAACGCCTTCGTCTTGAATAAAACCATGAGAGAGTATGCTACCAATACGAACATTGAACAGTCGTAATTTCAAAAAATTCTGTAAAATCCTCCCATCCCGTGTATATACTTCACTATTACAAATTTCCAAGCCTCCATGTTAAAGAAAACTGAAATGAACCCTTGGTTAGTCGTGCGGTTGAGAAATGTCCTTCACAATCAATTTCTCAATAGATGACTGAACATGATCAAAGTCTTCTTATAGTTTTTTTCAAGTTATTTAAAAAATATTTTTTAATTTTTACTTTATTCTGTTCAATAATGTTGTGTTTTTCGTTAAATTACCCACTTATTTTAATATCTGGTCATGAATTTAATGGTATGCACGAAAATTTGAATTTGGGGGACATTTGTGCACCACGCGAGACAAAAGGTCTCGCGTCTAACCAAAGGTTAAATGCTTAACGTATGGACGTTTCTAATTTCAAAATATTGTGCAATGTACCTCTTCCATGTTTAAAGCAACTTTGGAAAGGGAAGCACTAGTTCTTCTCTTCTAAAATATGGAGTTGCCTAGCATTAACCATTCTCTCTAAAAGCTTACAAAGACAACTTGTGAGAACAATGGGACTATAGTTAGTAGAGGTCTTTTCCTGGTTTAGGACAACAACGGCCTTACAGTGGGGAATACCTTGTCACCAAATTCGATTGAATAATAACAATAAAAAATATCGAATGCAATGAAGCTTCGCTCAAATTAATCAACATTTGGTAACGGATCCGGATCAGAGAAGTCTGATACGGATTTTTTAAATTCTATATTGTTAATGTTAATTATTTCAAGTACCTTTTTCTCAGAAAGTAATTGAAGCCGAATTTTTTAGCAGACACTTTTTTATTCCACTGAAATGAGCTTTTGATTGTAATTAATTTACTTTTTTTTTTCAAATGAAATGAATTTTCGTTTTTTTGCCGAAATAAGCCAAAACAAAAAATATATTTAAAATAACAACAAAATATCACTTCAGTACACACATAATATGTGGTAAAAAATTTAGGCAGATAGTTTGGGCAGTTTTTGAGAAAAAGTTACAAGAATGATGAAAAATGTAGTTTTGAGAAAACGCATTTTAAAGAAAACTTTAGTTACTCTGATAGTTACCAATTTTGTCTTCAAACATTTATTTAAAATACTTTTAGTTGAGGTATTATTATAAATGAGGTATCCTTTTAAAGGGAAGAATTAAAATTGTAATAAACAATAATAAATTCAAAATCGATTATCTATAAATTTTAGGGTACCAACTCCCATATGCGCATATGAATCCATGATTATTAAAAAATACTGTTAAATTACTGTTTTAACCTTCCTGTATGGAAATCTAGTTTATTTTGTTCTTCCATTAACTTTAAAATTTAAAAACTTATAAATATAGGAATCCTCATTAGAAATATTAGCAAAGACTTCCGTTTTTTGTACCTGTTATTGAGAAACGTGACTTTCAATAGACCTTTATTATAGCCTCGGAAAGTTTCAATGCAATATTGGTCGGACATACGTTATCAAAATAATGAAAGCACCGGTGAACAAAAGTGATATTTAAGAAAGCGCTTCATGAGCCACCAGATTTTTTAAAAAGTATACGTCATTCTAAATATGAGAGGTAGCTTTAGTGATGTCGACCTCACAGACTTTCAAAGAGGCCAAATTGTAGGATCGCTTAAGTAATTGGGACCGTATTCCAGCTTTAGGCGTTGCTAGTGGTCTTAAGTCATGACATACAACGGGGAAAGACAAGCTCGTTAAAGCAAAATAGTGGACGGCAGGAGAAGCTGAGTGAAACGGATTGGAATGTCGATAAATATTCCTCTAAACACTATTCAAAACGTGTATGATTCGATTCCAAGGTTAATCCAAGCTGTATTACATGCCGTATACCTGGATTCCTTATAAATCTAGGGTGTTTCTATTATTTTTGGTTAACCATCTGTAGTACCTAAATAGTATGAAAGATGCATAGCAAAACATAGTGATTTTATGTCGACTTACTTAAAGGATGATCAGGAGGACTATACGGAAACAGGGTCGAATATGTGCACTGCAATATGGGATTCTGAAAAGAAAGGATACTTGATTGACAAGATTGCAATTTACCAAATATTAGTACTATATGTTTTGACCAATTTTTATTTTCCCATATGTTAAAATAGAGTGATGAAAAATGGTGTGTGCATAACTCCCGATTAAATTGACCTACGATGTTCAAATTTGTTTTACGAGTTAGTGGTTGCCATGGGACCTACCATTAAAGTCGAAATTGCGCATAAGGTTGAATTCATGAAAAAATCATGTTTTACAGCAATTGCTATAGCACGACTTTAAGGGGACACTTTTTCCCAAATTCTTTTGTTTTGCTTAGAATTAATTAAAATTTGGTACAAACATAGAAGATTCGACTTCTAACACAACAACAAAATTTGAGAAGATAATATAAAATAGATAGTAAAGTAATCTAATAAATCTCGATCTTCCGGATTAATTTGTGTTGTTTAATACATTGAATGCCACGTCAGCCATTGGTGGGTGATACTGAACTTAGCGTTTCGGCTGCATTAGTCACCGTACCACAAAATAATAGGTAACTGAGAATGTAAAATATGATATAAAACTAAAAAATTGACATTGAATTACTGAAATTTATTTCCTTAATTTTTATTTCTTACAAGATTGTACAATACTAAGCAGACTGACGGGGATTTCTTTAAAATGTTAATGAAAATGTTGGAATTGGCTGCAGGAGGTATTTATGGATACTTGGCTTCTCTCTCAATTTAAAACCTAGTATCTCAAGATTATTCAAATATAACCGAGCTAAAACATGTTTCATTTTGCCTTCTCAAAGCCGCTATGATTTATGAAAAACAATGACTTGGTTAATATATATTACTTCTTTACTTCAATAAAACTTAAATATATGTAATTGGCCCATTATAAAATGCTTATTAATGCTAAAATATTGTCTTTATTGATTAGTTTCCAAAACAAAAAACTAGAATATGATCTTTCTTTCCACTTATTACATTCGTAGAAACGCATATCTCATTACGATTTTGTAAGTTTTAAGATTCTGTTAAATCCTTTTACACTTTTTATTAATTTTAGTTATAAATAAAAACATTTCTAGAACAAAACATAAACTGAAATATTAAAGAATTATTTTCAATCGTCAGAATGTTCTAAAACGTGGAGAAATACAAAACAAAATCGATTTTTTTTTTGACCGAAAACAATACTTTCATAACCTTATGTTAACATATGGGTAATTGAAAGTAAAAAAAGCCAAGATAAACAATTTCTGGGTTATTTTAAAGAACAATTTGATAGGAATATAATGAATATTCCAATCAAATTTTTCCTTAAAAACCCAGAAATTATGTTTAGTTTAAATTTTCATTGGAATATTCTTCCTCCACTTTACGTTTAAACCTTTAGTGATAATTTTTGAGTATCTATAACAAAACTAAATGCAAATTCAAGCTCTTTACTGCAGAAAACGGAGCAAAATTTTAAAATTGTGTTGCACAGGATTTTAAACATTTACTTTATTATCAAAATTCAGAAACTCAACATTTCATAGGTAGTAAAATAATAATTTAGCAATTTCTCATAAGAAATCCGTATTTTTCGTTTGCAGCAACGCTTAAAACCTCAATAGTTTATTTATACTTGAATAATTGAGTATCAAGTGTAAAGTGAGGTTCAAGTTTTAGATATTTCTTAAAATAAGGACGCATCAAGAGTAAAAACGCATTGTTTCTACAATTGTTCAGAAAAAAAAATGGGAACGATGGCTATATCATGTATTCTAATTAATGAAATAACAAAAGTCAAGTACCGTTATAAATTGTGGAAGGTCTTTAATAATTGTATATAATTTTTTTTTTATCATGAGAGGTCATCTGCATATTAAAACTAAACCAAACTTTAAAAAGTTCAATGGCAACCCCATAATATTATACCATATTTAGATTTAGAATCCAAAAAAAAACCCGTCAAAAAAGCAAATTTCATAATTTTTCAGAGTGGTTAGTAATTTAAATGTCAAAAAATTCTAAATTAATGTTAAAAATAAATTTTTTTTGGCCATAAATTCTTATATAGTCAATATATTTTAGTAATTTTTATTTCAAAGGATAGTTTGTTAAGGTACAACTTTTCATTGAACAGTTTTTAATAATTAATTATCAATTACTAAAACAAGTTTGACATTTTTTTAAACAAAAACTTCTATTTTTGATAAACAAAAATTTGCTTCTATTAGAATTATCATGGTTGAAAACCCCCTCCAGAATTTTTTTCATTTCATTTTGACTTTTGGTTCTCAATATTTTAGCCAAAATGCAAAAAAGCTCACTTTAAGGGACCGCGTAATAGATTACGTCTTAAAGCATGCAAAACGTTGGATTTAGCCTGCTAAACAGATATTTACCCACAGTATCTTCCAAAACATTTTCGCTCATAAGTGACGTGTTTCTCAACATAATGGACTGAAATTTGCTACGTAATGTAAACGAGGTATTCTAAATCGAATGAAAACATAAGAAATAGGGGTTCGTATTGAAATTTTTAAAGATGAGAGTTAAATTTAATTTTTATACAGCACACTAAGAAAGTTTTTTTTACATCAGAAAATCATAAACAAAACATTTTGGTGCAAACCGCAAGATTCTACGATAATTAGAACCGAAGATATAGCCATCGTTCGGATTTTTTTTTGGAAGGGAGGGGGGGGGGTACTGTACCTTTTTACCTCATTCTTCTTGCACTAGCTATAGTTTTATTTTTGCAACAATTATCACATCTAGTAACTTTTCACAGTCTAACGAAATTGCCTTTGTTTGAGAAATGCCATGTACTATAAGCTATTGTACAGTACGCAAATATATCTGAACGCTGGTAACACTTTTCTGATTTATGAAAGAAAAAAAACAAAAAACATGAAAACAAAGGTTTATTTTATAAGCAATTACAACTTGATAAAGCAATTTTGTGCTCAGATTGAGTTTTCACACTGTTAGATTACTACGAAGAAGACCATCGATTAACTTTTTTTTTACTCAAAAGCATGATAGCCTGCATTATCATTGCCAACGAGTCTATCTGGCAAGTTTCAGTTCATTTGGATGACGCCAAGTGGGTTAGTTTGACTTCTGCCTGCCGCAAACACATATACACAATTGAAGTTAATATAAAGGAAAGTATCGTTGTAATCCATGGAAGGTTTTTTTTATATAGTTTATTTTCTTGAACCGAAAGGAAATTTAGAAAGCTTTATTATAAGACTTTTAGAACCGAAAGTATAACCATCATTTCCATTTGTTTTCGTTATTGTACTTCTGCAAAATTGATATTTTAGTGTTTATGCATTTGAAATTATTACTGTACAGTGACATATTCAGTATATGATTACACATTTGAGTAAAAACATTTTGCAAGGTTGAAATTTGTTTTAGAAATGCGATAATGTGATGTCTGAAACAACTATACAGGGTAACCAAAAGTTAAACCTTATTATTACGAAACTATCCATTAGAATATAATAGACTGCTTCCCCATGGATAGTTTTAATATCAATAGATTTCGGAGTGTACACCTTAGTACAGTTATTTTAGATAAAAACATCAAACACATGGCAACAAAAGTTTTTTAAGGTTTTTTAATCAGAAAAATATCCTGAACATATTAGAAAACCTAAGTAGCGGAAGGCCGCCATAATAGCAACAAAACATTATCAACTAGAAATATGTCCTGTATAAATAACTATTTGACTATAATAGCATTAAAATGTGTTTGTTTTGATCGCTTCTTAAATCATAAATACATTACTTTTAAAAGCAATTTGAAATGAAATAACAAAATTTATTGCATTTTATAAAAACTGTAAAAATGGAAGTCAAAAACTACTCTTACCAACTCTAATGTTTAAAATTAGAAGCAATTTATAACCCAAAAAGTAATGGTATATTTTTATTGGATTTCTTTCACAATTAATTAAATTGAACCGTAAAGCTATTTTTCTCTAATTTGTAACACACAGGAGTTTGAATGGTGCTGACTGAAGCTCAGTCATTATGGGTTGATTTATCTGTCCAGTCACGAGACAAGTGAATTTCATGCTTCAAATTAGTAATAAAAAGTTGTAATATTTAACAGTAGCTGATTTTGGAGGAAGTTTGAACCAGGGGCGCTAGGTTAAATATGTTTCGTTTGTTTCATATCGTAGATGATTCTATGTTGCAGTTGTATCATACAAGGCAACAATGACATTTTTTCCCTGCTGTAACAGTGTTTTTATGAATACTTGATAATCCGAACATTTTTGGGCATAATTGATAAATTAAGCGAAATAATTTATTATTTTCGTTCGAGTGATTATTCCAAATCCAAATAACTGCAGCACGTTGTCAAAATGAAAGAAAACAAGCGTGAATGGAAAGCAAGCTTTCGCATACATTTCACCAAATTTAGACTTATTTATAATAGTTTCGAATCTTACTTGTTCCACTCTTTGACTGTGGTTGATATCTAATTTAACATATACGAGAATCAAAACGTCACTATAAGGATTACTTGCAATGAATTTTTGCTCAGATACAATTATAAGATCTTTACGTCCATGACTTGCCGGAATCCAAAAGCATTTTCTCGAAAAATTTAGTATTTCTGTTCATTAATCAGAATACTGCAGATATAAAATCCATTTCTTCTAATGTATGAGTGGAGTCGTTATTTATCCATCTTTATGTCGCAGAGAGATGATAAAAACGGAGAATCGATCCCTTAACTGTTTTAGTGCAAAGATGAAATAATATTGATTAGATATTAAAAGGATTTTTTTAGAGAACCAAGCATTATTAAATGTAGAGTAGGTAAAACACCAATAATCATTGAAACACAAATTATTTATTCGAAACTAATTAATAAAAGAAATAGGTACTTAAGCTGATATTTTTGGTGAAATTTTAAAGATTTTTAGTGAATGTAATTAATAAATAATAATGTTAATTAATTTTTATTAAAATAAGTTGTTGATTTGTGGCGAGTTACAAAGTACGTTACTTTTTTACAGGCACATATTTTTGTTTTACATTGTATTTGGAATTGTTTACAGGAACACTTCACAAATCCTTGACCTTCAAATAAGGTTGGTTGGTTGGTTGTATTCAGATTATCTGGCGCCGTCAGCAACACGAGGGCTATAATGCGCCGAAACATTTCGTCATTTAACAAACCAACATACATTTACAAACACCCATGCCTACACGGGACTCGAACCCGCAACCTCGCGGTCTAGAAGCCAGTACGCTAACCACTATACCGTTTGGTCGGCCCTTCAAATAAGGATGTTTTCCTGCAATCTCACGCAGACTTAGGTTAGTTTGTGGAACTGTTTCGGTAAATGTTGTACTACACTGTTAAACATTTGAAACCACCTTGCACCAAAATTTGGTTCCAATTTAGCTGCATCTAACATTTGGTGCTTAGTTACACGATTTAATGGCACTACCTCGGACCGCAAGCACCATTAAATCGTGAAACTAAGCACCAAATGTTGGTTGAAGCTAAATGGGAACCAATTTTTGGTGCAAGGTGGACATTTTTTTAACAGTGTAGCTATTTGAAGAGCGTCTATAGGTAGTCAATCTTTTATAATTCCAACTGAGTTTCCAATTTGGAATACATTTTTTTTTCTATCTAATACGATCCCCGCATTCTGGATGTGAGGCATAAAGCTTTTCTGACTTGATTCTTTAGGGATGAAATCACTTTCTTTAAGGAAATCACAGAATCTTCTGGAAATTGATCCATCATTTCCCTGCGACTTATAAAACTGGGCAACACATTTTCCATACCTTATAAAAACATATTTTAGGTGCATTATTTGAGAAACAGTAAAGCAATTAGATGCAATAACTGCTGTTATTGTCATTGATTTAACCAATTGGCATAACATAATGGCATAACCAAATGGAAACTTGTTCATTCAATTTTAACACACAGTGGGTACAAAAAGTATTTGCACACATACATTTTTGTTCACAATTTATAAGAAAATGCATTAAGAAATACAAAAATTGGCATTTTAAAAATAGAATAAGCTTATTCATTTAAATTAATTACAAAAAATAATACAATAATATTAATAAAAAACATTTTTTGCAACAATATTAAAATATCCTGTGTCAAAAAAGTATTTGCACACTCAACTTAACTTTGACTGACTGACTGATTTGGTGTTCTTGGAGTTCCGACGGCCGGAACGGCCGTGCAACCTCCAGGATAAAAAAATTAAAATGTAACATAGCTGCTATTAAGATCACATAAGTTTAAATGGAGAAAATTGAATGGGAAACAAAAATAAAACCAGAAAGTCGAACGAAACATTCAGACTCTTCAAAGCAACCAACAGCAGTTGGGGAGGCGGAGCTAAAATCGACTTAGAAATTAGGAAGCAAACATGGTGGGCTGAGAAATTTTAAATTAAAACCTTCATAGGGGTTCGGTGCTCTGGGTATATCAGCAAGATTATACATTGTAGACTTGTCGATCGTCAGAGATCACTCAGTGGAAGTGGATTGATCAATCATGATACAATCAACAACCATGAAAATAGGAGAATCTGGTATACTAACGTCAGTGTTAGATTCCTGGTGTTTTACCAGAATAGGGTCAGAATTTTTTGTAGCTTGTGATGCCACACTAGCATAAGTGGGCTTGCGTTTGGAATTTAAATTAAGTGTAACAGGCCTTGGAATGAAATTTGGCTTCGTGGCGGGGGTCGCCTTCTTGACCCCGGTCAACTTAACTTTAGCAAATTTGCATTTTTATGCTAATTATTTGACAGTCATCCCGCAGTAAATAACATACGTAAGACGACTATAAAAGGAGGTTTTGTCGAAAAGTTATCAGTTGATTGTCGATTTCAAATTGTAATGGCACCTAAGAAATCTGAATTGCCGATTTCGTTGCGAGATTTTTTTCCCCTCTACGTGAAAATGGCCTAAGGGCCTTATTATACAGAGCCACTCGAGTGGCGAACGCGCGCGTTAGCTTCTAACGCGCACGTTGCGGACCATTATATCCTATGGAGCTTATTATACAGAACCACAGCAGTGGCTAGTGGTCGCGTTTGTGGCATGAGCTGTCCACTGCAGTCGCCTACCCTCGCTACTTGTGGCGTGCGTGCGCGACTGTGGTAGAGGACTATTGTTTGTTTTGAAGCTTATTAAATTTGTTTATAGACTTGCCTTGACCCAGTTATCTAGTCAGACCCTGATTATCGACTAAGCCCACAAGACCAGACCCTTGGGCCCAATATATTAGGGGGCCCTGAAATTAGCTGTAAACCTGCAGCTTTTGTTTCACAAAAGTTATGTGAATATCTTTTATTACCTGTATAAAAGAATTTTTACATAAAAACCATTTTGCATGAATCTTGAAGTGTGTTTAGTATCCCAGAGTGTATTTAATCAAATAAATTAAACCCTCATTTAAAATCTTAAATAATATAACCCATAAAAATACAGTTCTTAAAAAATCGGATATGCATTGTCAATTTTTGTATTCATTAACACAGCGTCGATATCAAAAACATTTGTATCAGCAAAATGAGTGGCAAACTACGTTTCAATTTTTTTTTTTTTTTATTAAAAAAGGACGTGAATTTGTGCTCTCACATAGAAATATAATTTATTTATACTGCTTAAAGTAATTTTATTATTTATTTATTAAAAAAAAAAAAAAATTGCCAACAAGAAAGAGTTTCAACAATGAACGGTTCAATGTTATTTTAATGCGATTGGATGACGCCAAGTTGGTTAATTAGTATTCCGTAAAAGCGACCTTTGAGTGACAGTAATAACCTCAAAATTTGATAGAATGCATTGTCATCGAACCTATCTGCCAAGTTTAAACATGATTGGATGAGGGTAAGGGGGTTGATTAGACAGCCGCAAATTCCGCTTTCATTGACAAACAAACTAGCACACAAAGTCAAAGTTAATATAAAGGATTTAAAAACAAGACTTCTTGAAAGATAGAGAAAAAAATTTCAAGAAAGTCTTGACGAATTTATTGTGAGATCAGCTTTTCGAACTCTTCGAATATTCACTCTGAAATTGTGAATAATGCTGCAGATATTGTTGTCACGGATATTACTATACATTGTGAAAGTGAAATGCAATGCTATATAACAAAGTTTTTCCTCTTTTGATCTATAAATTTGATTGTTTGAAATTTGTTTCTTTATTTGTGATAAAAAAAAATTAGAATACAATATTAACCTTACTTTATCAACTTTTTCTATTTTTAATATTACTCCATTTGATTTTTTGTGAAGCAAATTTCCAACAAATCTCACTTTTGAAAAAGAGGCCCCTGAAAGTGTCCCGGCCTTGGGTCCCAACTTGTCATGGTCAGGCCCTGTGTCAAGTGTTCCTTGAACATTGATTATTTTGATATCTATAGTTCAAACGATTGTTCAGATGAACAATCGAGTGAAAAATCGATAATATCGAAAAAGGGCAAACTATCGATTGTTTCATGCTAAATAAGACAATCGATTGTCGAAATTTAGTAAGAAACAATTGTATGCGACGATTATTTTTCTCTTGGCAATATTATTGGGCTGTATAGCTGTTCAGGATATAAATTGAAATGTTGCATTACGTTGTAGAAAAAAGCTTTTATAGAGGCTATATTGTTTTTATGTAATATTGCATGTATTTGCACTTGCGTATTGCACATTTGTATAACATGATGTATTGCAAATAGGTTTTGCACATGTGCATTGCATATAAGTATTGCACATATGTAGGACCGACGCTAGCGGGGTGGGGGGAGGGAAGAGTCTAGGTCTTTAAGTTTTAGAAAGTTGAAGAGTCGAAATTTCCGAAATTTTATTGCATTCTTTTTTATTCCGATTCAGAAGGAAACCGAATTGAATGAAAAAACTAAAAATGGGGCATAAAAAAATGTGTAGAACAACTGTATTGAAAATATTGGAAGGCTGTTCAAACTGGGTTTGACGAATCGGAAATTCTATACTAGAAGTCTGCAGTTCATCAATGTAGGGGGAGAGAAAGAGTCCTCACCTACACTTTCCCTCTACCTACTTTGATGGCCTGCAAACATAATTATAACCATAGATAACTTCAAGATAATTGAAATCGTCAAATAGTATTCAAAAATCCTGTTTTTAAGCAAGTCGGTGACAGCTGCTAAATGAAATTAAATATAAAAATGCATGGCACATTGATAGCATATTTTTGTTTGAAGGAAACGGAAAATCATTCGGTACCACATATTTTTATTTTATTGGATCAACTTCTGCTTGAGTCAGAAATATATCATTGTGACTTTTTGTTTTAATATGGAATGATGAGTTTTTAAAACAGGCGAATTATCAAGAATAATTTTTCCCGTTTGTGCGTCACACATACCACGTTTTCGAATAATCATGTTCCATTTTTACTAAACGTGCAAATGACTAACTGAAGATTTGTTTCGTAATAAAAAACACATTTATTTTTGTTTAGTATAAGCTATTTGACGAAAAATGCAACTAGTTGAGGAAAAAATGTTTTACATTTAATATTGACATAATAAAAGGGGAATGTAATGCGAAAATAAAAAGATAATTAAAATAATATAAGGCATAATAAGCAATTTGCAGGGAAAGGAAGGGGGAGGGGAAAAACCGTATTCATAGGCGTCGCCAAGGAGGTACAAAAGAGTGCACCCCCCCTGGTTTTCGAAATTTTAAAATGATGTGGAGAAAAGTGGTACGATTAACTGAAAATAAAAGTATGCTATAGGTTTTAAAATATTCAATGGAACAGAAATTTAATACAAAACGATTAATTAAAATTTCATTTAGACATCCAACTGAAAAATCAAAGTTAAAGCAAAAAACTAGGGGTGTGGCACATCGTACAACTTTCAATTACACTATATTACTGATGTGGATTTGTGTCATTTATCATTTTTATCATTTATTGAGAAAATATGGCCAGTTTGGTGATATTTTTTTGTTGCGATAATTCTTATACGCATCTTAAAAAAAAAAAAAAAAAAAAAAAAAAAAAAAAAAAACTATTCTGGCAATATTTATTTCTATAATTCTTATGTTATCCTTTCTTATAAGTGAAACTGCGCAGAGGAGAAACAGCGATCGTCGATGAGCTATGCTCAAGGAAAGAGAATTTTATGTTGAAGGTATTCGTTTTTCAACTTTTTACGCCATTAAAGCATTTTTAATGAAATTTTGGATGTGGAAAGGTTTAGAACACATTAAGAGGCATTACCACAGAGATTTTGGACAAAACCGTTAGAGCGGCTCTTTAACCATCATTGAAAAACATGATTTTTTTCAATGGCAGCTACCTTATGCGCATGCGAGATTTTGTCGAAAACCTTAATGGTAGGTCCTTGGACCATCACCAACCCTCACACCAAATTTGAACACCGTAAGCCAATTTGTCGAGAGTTTATGCTGACCACGTACTCACAGACAGAAATTTTTTCCAGATCACTTTTTTGAGATCAGGATGTTCCAAAACGTGGAGAAATACGGGAAAAAAAAATTGATATTTTTTTTTTATCGAACACTACACTTTTATTACCCTATTACATATGGGTAATTGAAAGTAAAAAATAAAAAAATAACCACCTTGCATTCCCTTTAGAGGTCATTTATAATCCCGTGAACATAATTCAGCCGGCACTCATGGCCCCGTGTCGCTAATGCATGTATGTTGTGCAGTTCCAATAAGTGCTTCTACTACATAAATAGTGTGCTGTGGTGATCAATTTCCATAAATTCTCTACAAAATGGATAAATTTCGTTTAATTTCAAATCAGTGTATATTAATTATATAAGTTTGACAAAAGACTGTCGTAAGTTTTTTTAATTAATTTACTCAAGTGCTAAGTACACTAATACTCTTAGAAAAAAATAACTGACAATATTAACTTATTAATCCAACTAATGGACAACTTTGATGCGTTATAGTTACAGTAAGTAATGTGCTTGTAGTAAGTCAAGTAACATCTAAAAAATTATAACATACAAGTTAAAATCATTTACACAGAAAAAAACTTGTTGTCGCCTTCTCTTAAATAGTTATGCAGAGTATGAAATAAACCTTTTGAGGACCTTCTTGATAAGAAGGGACGCACTCCTAAAGTTCTATTCTTTCTTCGTTTCTTAATAAGATAAGCATGCGCAATTCATCATCCTCACTTGACCAAAACATTTTGAATACAGAAAGGGGAACGAAATCATAACAAACACGGACGCTAGGCCTGGCCACTGCAAACGCGTGGATGCGCCACTGCAGTCGCTAGCCCGGGCGTCTAACGCGAACGTTAGCCACTCGAGTAATATAATAAGGCCCTAAGTTATCGAGAAATAGGTAAAAAAGTAAATGTTTGCTTCTCTACTGTTCGGTATGTTATAAAACGTCATAAAGAAAGAGGATCAAATAACTTGCGCTCTGGACTCCCAAAGAAACTTTCACTGAGAATGAAGCGCACAAGAGAAGCATCGAAAAATCCATTTGTTAGTGCAATTACATTAGCCAATGATGTCGCTTCAACATCTGGAGTTCAAATCTGCACCCAAAGTGTTCGAAATGTCCTGAACGATGTACACATTTATGGGAGATCTCCAAGGAAAAAAACACTCATAACTGAACGAAATAGACTGAAGAGACTTGAATTCGCTAATAGACTGAGAGGCGACTGCAATTTTTGGACCCCATCGAACATCATTCTGAATTTTTAATAGAAATTAGAGAAAAGTGAGTAGATTACGAATCCACTGGTCTGCCGTGGCAAAAATGGCCGAAACTGGTCAAAAATCGACTTTTAAAAAGTTGAACTCCAATTGCCAAATGCACCATAACTTGCCAAATAATGAGCATTTTTTTTTTATTTGGTAACCCTCACTCTTTAATTTTCAATTAAGAAGGTTCCAGACAATACAGATATCTGGCGACAATCTACTTGCATCTATTAAAAGGGAGCCAAGTTGGCAATAAACATTACGTCACTGATGATGTAACTAATGTCGCCAATTTGGCTTACTTTTAAAAGATATAAGTTTTCCGAGCAAGAGATCAGAAATCGTTTGCGCTTTTTCTCATTGAAAATCAAAAAGCAGTGGGTTGCCAGACGAAAAAGTTTGTTCTCTTTTTGGCAAGTTATGGTACATTTGGCAATCGGATTTTAGTTCAACTCCTTCCAAGTCGATTTTTGATCAGTTTCGGCCATTTTTGCCACGGCAGACCAATGGATTCCTAATCTACTCACTTTTCTCTAATTTCTATAAAAAATTCAGAATGATGTTCGATGAGGTCCAAAAATTGCGGTCGCCCCTTGGGCTATAAGGAATATATCAATAAGCCAATTGATTTCTGGAAAAATTTCATATTCTCTGACGAGAGTAAGTTCAATATCTTTAAATCAGATAGCTGGAACTTAGTTTGGAGAAAACCTTGTACTGCTTTTCATAACAAAAATGTGTTACCTACAATTAAACATGGAGGAGGTTCTGTTATGATTTGGGGGTGCATGGCTAGCAAAGGAGTTGGTAATTTGTGTTTCATTGATGGGAATATGACAGCTCGAACCTATATTGAGGTGTTGTGAGATAACTTGCCACAAAATGCAATAAAATTGGGTATCAGTAATTCGTACTACACTATCTGGGCAAAAGTATCCGGACACCCCTTAAAAAAGTGGTTCTGGCGAGTGACGCAATTTGATACGTAATTGAAAGCTATAAAAGTGTTGGTAGTGGTTTGTCAGATTGTATTTATGAGTTTGTGAGGCAATGAGTAAGTCAAAGGAGCCTAGTGAGTTTGATCGTGGCAGAATAGTGAGATGTCACCTTTGTGGGAAATCAGTTCGTGAGATTGCGGACATTCTACAGAAGCCTAAATCCACTGTGAGTGATGTAATTGTGAAGTGGAAACGTGGAGGCAGTGAAACGGCAGAAAAATGAACCGGTAGACCTAAAATACTTGGTGAACGCAGCAGCAGAACTCTGAAAAAGGTAGTGAAACAAAATCGCAAATCCTCGTTGGTGGAAATTTCTCAGGAGTTCCAAAGTTCATCAGGCGTCAGTGTTAGCAAGAGGACTGTCCATCGAGAGTTAAAAGACTTGGGATTCCATGGTCGTGCAGCCGCTCACAAGCCGAACATCACTCCACAGAATGCAAAGCATCGATTGCAATGGTGTAGAGCTCACCGTCATTGGACTGTGGACATGTGGAAAACTGTTATTTGGAGTGATGAATCTCGCTTTACAGTCTGGCAGTCGGATGGACGCGTCTGGGTTTGCGGATGCCCGGCGAACGTTTCTATAGTGACTGCATTGTGCCGACTGTTAAGTTTGGTGGTGGAAGCATAATGGTGTAGGCGTGTTTCTCGTGGTTTGGCCTGGGTCCGTTAGTTCCTGTTGTTGGAAACATGAACTCTGAGATGTATGTGGACATTCTGGACAATGCTGCAATCCCAACACTATGGCAATATTTCCGGGAAGGCCCATTTCTCTTCCAGCAGGATAACTGCTCCATTCACACATCGAGGCTTGCACAGACGTGGTTTGACGAAATGGGTGTTCAAAAACTGGACTGGCCTTCTCGGAGCTCCGATCTAAATCCCATAGAACACCTTTGGGACGAATTAGAGCGCAGATTACGCAGCCAGCCAAATCGACCATCTTCACTGCACGCACTCACTTCAGCTGTGATGGACGTCTGGAAGGCAATTCCTATGGTCACCTATCAAAAATTGGTTTAAAGTCTTCCCAAACGTGTGCAGGCTGTCATCGATGCAAAAGGGGGACCAACATCATATTAATATGTGCCTTAGGACGCTCTAAGTCCATACCACTGGGTGTCCGGATACTTTTGGCAAGATAGTGTATTTTCAGCAAGACAATGATCTCAAGCACACTGCCGGTATAACACGTATGTGGTTGCTTTATAATGTACCCAGAAAATTTGCCACTCCACCACAATCACCAGACTCTTTGGATTTAAAAATCTGAAAAAGGAAGATTTCAAGCAAATTTGCCCTTAAACAAGCCCTTATTGAAGAGTGGTCGAATATTGACCCTACTGTTACATAAAATTTAATTAAATCAATGCCAGCAAGATTACAAGCAGTAATAGATGCTAAAGGAATGCATACTAAATATTAGTTATTTGAAATTTGCTTATATACTTTATTTCTTTTGTATTCATGCAGGTGTGCAAATACTTTTTTGATACGAGATATTTTAATTTTGTTACAAAAAAGCATTGTTATTTATATTATTGTAATTTTTCTGTTTGTTTTGGATGATTAAACTTATTCTGATTTAGCAATACCAATTTTTTATTTCTTAATGCTTCTTTTTATGAATTGCAAACAAAAATGTAGGTGTGCAAATACTTTTTTTACCCACTGTATGTGTTATCTTAAGGTATATAATTCAAGATTTTACCATTTAAAATTATCTAAATTCATTGAGCAATTTAAACTTTGTTCAGTCCCAAAATTGGGCTATTTTTTCTTGCAATATTTTTTTTTCACGTGTGTTTTTGTTATACTATTGAGTCTTATTGAGTAGTAGGTTTTATACCGTTTTAAAAACCACATATTGTAGTACTTTATACCTTAAAAACATTTTGCGGATGTGGATATTACATGTGTTGACGTAGATGACGTCATTTTGACGTACTTGCAGAAATTTCAATTTTGTTTCCTATTTATCATTATTTATGATAATTTCCAATGAAAACTGTGATCTTATTTGATTAACACTATATAAAATCGTAAAATAACTAATTTCAAGAAAAAGTTTAAATATAATGAATATTTTAGATATTTTTTGGTTTACCACTGAAAAGCATGTAAGGAAAGTTAAGAGAGTAATAAAATTAAGCTTATAATGAGAATCAAAGGGTAAATTTAAAGAAAGTTCGCTCATAAAGAGTATGAATTCTTAAAAAAATAACTAAGACAAAAATATATTGATCAAAAATGATTTTTACTCTTCTCCTCTGAGCAAATGTTGAGAACACTGTTGCAAATGCTTTGGCTGAATAAATATGTAGGATCTATTAGATCACACGAATACACTTCTACTTACATATTTGCAGGAAGTTATAGAAACAATAAGTTTTAAAGAGAGACAGCCATTAGAAATAATAGAGAAATGTGGTTGTGAAAGATCCCAACAAACGAAATACAAACAAACACTTCAAAATTCTAAAGAGTCAGACGTCAATATTTTTCAAAGTTCTATTGTGTCTTTACTATTTCTTTGGAGTACAACTGAGAAAAATGTCATTTGTAAAATCCCTACAATTCATCGTCGAACAATCAAATTATATTTCACTAAGGGGACTCGAGATATAACAAAACGCGATTACATCCAAACAAAAATCAGTTCACCCAAAAACACATAAGATGATGGATATTTAGAAGTTAAACAAACATCATCTTTTAGGATGGTTGATTCCCAAGTGTGTAATGTTGTTACCGACACAAAACCAACCATAAAGTGTTATATATGAGGTGCAACATCCAAAAACTTTAACGATTTGACAAAAACAAAGGAGATTGATGAAAAGGTCTTTCAATTCAGATTATCTATTTTGCATGAGCGTATTCATTTGTTTTAAGAGCATACCCCATTTAATGTGCAAACTGGTCTCTTAAAAAGTAGCAACTTCGAACTCTAGAAGATCTGGAACTGAAATCCAAGAAGAAACAAGCTTGATTTCACTGTTGAAGTTCCCAGATTCGGAAACAGTAATGAATGTAATACAAGTAGAAGGTTTTCCAACGATATGGACTGGCTGCTGAAACCACGGGAATTAATGTCCACTTGAATCACTGATTGATGATAATTTTATAAATATTAATTTGTAGTTATAGAACTAATACAAATATAGTTTCTAACAACACAATGTATACAACCAAACTTTATGTAAAGACATATCATCGGCATCCTATGACTCTCTTAAACGGTCCCATAGTTGTAAAAAATGACTTACTGCTGATTGGGAGGTTATCATAAGAAATTGAAGAGGTAAGGAATGAACATTTAAGGTTACATCGCTTAAATTAGTCTTACAAAAAAATTCGAGGAAAAAAAAATGTAATACAGATGTGCGGATTAGGCTGCTTTTGATCTCTGATCCGCTCATAATAAATATGAGACGTATTATACCCCCTAAAAAGTGTAAAGCCTTAAATAAGAATACACTGGCCCTGTTTTTCTCAAGTATTTTATACCCAAACCAAAAAAAGTTAGATTAGAATCTGAATAAAATCTTCGAATAAGTCATCAGATGAAGAACAAGATAAGCTATTTGGTATAAAACTAACGATATTAAAATACCAAATAATTATAGAATTAATAATGAACTCAATTTTGCAAATGCAATGAGATTTTTTTTGAGCATGGAACATATATAATGATAAATCATAAATGAATGATGAGTCAAGGACAGAATGTTTTAGCATAAAAATGCCCTTTAATACTATCCAATGATAATATTAAAATATTAAAAAAAAAAAAAAATGCATATTTTTAATAATTTTTTTTTTTCATCTAAAGAAAAACATTCTTTGTTTTATTCAATAAATTAAAGTATTATCGCATTTAAACACTATACTGGCCAACTTTTCGGTGCAAATACCCAAGTGTGCGACGGTTACTGTCATTGATCAACTTTTAACCAAATGGCATTGCCCAGAGCTGATTTGCTAGCTTTTTTAGATAAGATTGACTCACCAAAGAATGATTAAGCAAGCATTATAGGAGAAACAGTAAAGCAATTACATCTAAGAGATGCGATGGATTGGAAACTGCGGTTACTGTCATTGATTGACTTTTAACCAAATGGCATTGCCCAGAGCTGGTTTGCTAGCTTTTTTAGATAAGATTGACTCACCAAAGAATGATTAAGCAAACATTATAGGAGAAACAGTAAAGCAATTACATCTAAGAGATGCGATGGATTGGAAACTGCGGTTACTGTCATTGATTGACTTTTAGCCAAATGTCATTGCCCAGAGCGGGTTTGCTAGCATTTTTAGGTAGAAGGGACTCACCAAACAATGATGAGGTGTAACTACAAAGTTTGTATTTAAATATACCAGTACTATGAAATACATGTATTTCTGAAACGATAGTTAGTCTTTGTAAAAGCAATTACGGTTCATAAAATATTATTCAAACGGAAGTTTTTTCTTTTCCATTTTAACATCAACATATAGTCGATGAATAGAGCAAATATAGTTTACCCTTTAAAAGTTTACTGGCTTTTTACAATGTGGACATTGTCATTGTCATGTGCAATTATCTGATGTCTAGCTGAACAAAAGTGGGTCAAGAATAAATGAGCGTCTTTCCTCTATCAAGTTAGGTTTTGTATCTTTTTAGTCTCTATTTGGTGCACGAAACTTTTTTTTGTGTTTGTTAAAAAGTGTGACACATGGCACTAGTACATTCTTGTATGAAGTTATTAACCTCTGTGCATTAGGTTGGTCCAAAAAATTGAAGGTCAAAATGTTTCGAGTCTTACCCTCTTATTTTGTTCCAATGTTGTAAAAAATAAATCAGACCAAATTTAAGAACATTTCAGAGATATTAAGAGGTAGCTCAATGCAGATGAAGTTCACACCATTGTCCCATAGGGAGGTTGTTTTCGAAGATGCAAACTAAGCACAAATGAGATTGTAGTTGTAACATGAAATTGAAATGCAAGTTTTGTAAAAACTAATATTTTACGAAATATATTTTAACTGTAACTTTTTCAACTGAGCCAGTAAATATCTCATGAGGTGTAAAACAGCAAAAAGAGCTTCAGATAGAAAGTTTCTGAACGCAAGGCTTCAAAAAAAGCTAAGGTTAGAAGATTCTCTGACAAACACCAAAGACAATTGGGTAGTTTTTCTGAAGCCCCAACTTTGGATCCTCCTTTATCAATATTTTTATAGTGCAATAGAGATTTTGTCTAATTGAAAACATTGTATAGTGCATTTTGAGGTAAAAAAACTGTCATACAAACCAATACTTTAACAGCAAATATGCATATCCTTTGCTTATGGTAACTAAACATTCATCTATTGAGAGTACAATATTCCTGATATCTATCAGAGCATTTCTGCAGGGGCCATAAAACTGATTCCTCAAGGTGGGGTTTTACATAAAAATATTAAAATAAGTTTGAGAAATTTTCGGTAATCATCTATTGACTGGGTTTCAGCCAATTATTTTCATCAAATATAATTCTATTGGTCTTCATATGAGCCACTGGAATCCAAATTTCCCTATTATTGATTACTATCTTATATTTTTCGTTATTATTGAGCTACCAGTAGATCAGGAATCTTTTTAAGAAATGTAACTCTGGTCCGGAACTTATTCAAATCTGTATCAATTGCCAACTCCAAAATATAGAGTCAAATAATATAGTTTCTTGTTCATTTTAAGTAATAGACAGGTAGCATTCCTTTGGCCACTTGCGATAAGACACATACTTTGTCAGTCTGCCTGTGACGCGGCATAAACTACACTTAGTTTGACTTTCTACGGTTTCTAGTGGCAATTTTGCCTGTAACTGATGGACTCTTTCCAGACCCAATGACAGGGACTTTTCCAGGTAAGTCTGTTAACAGTTTACTGTTCTATTAATTTAGAACCCTGTTCTGGAAATTCAGTTTTGAGCTGTTCAAACGTATTAGATCGGTCTTTCATTTTTTCTCGCCGAATGAAATGTCTATATGAGTAAAATCACGCCGATCACAACCCAAACTCCTTAGGAATCAACAATCAAATGCATCATTTCATGAAAAAATTATGATAAAGTCTGTTAAAGAAGTTAATAGAAGAAACAATCATGCAAAGCGTCCTGACATTAAGCTCAAAACACTTTCGGAAATGAAATTTGAGGACTTTCTAACAAAATAGTTATGTTATTTGAAAAAACTAGCCTACTAGATACATGTCTTCAAGAAGATCCAGAAATCTGGGAAGCTCAGGAAGGTTATAGTAAAGCATTAAAAGTTGCACAAACCATTGAAGTCAATTATCAGGCTGAAAGAGGTGTAGCATTAATTCAAGAGTTTAATGGGGAAATAACACACAATGAGAAGCAACTACGATTCTTGGTACACGTGATAGAAGAACGTAGCCTAACTCATCCTGACCACCCCTCCCGAAAAAAACAGACTTTAGCAGCCACATCCGCTGCTATTTAAATGTTGTGTTGTTATTATTATGTTGTTTTAGAACGATTTTTATCGCGCAAAATGCCACAAATTTCTACAAAATAAAATATTTTCCTGAATTTTGTTACTATGAAAAATCAAATTCCGTATGAAAAACCCAAATACAACTTTTGGGTTGTTGAGGTACCTCGAAATATTAAAATTATGGGCTCAAACTTAACAATATTTTTTTATATAACAGGAACAAATTAAGCGGGTAGGACCATTAAAAACTTTAAAAAAAAAAAAAAAAATCGACCTTTTTTGGACCACCTTACTCAGCATGGAACTAAAGATTGAACACCCGACATCCCCATTCTTTTAGTAAGTTTATTTAATGATTCTCATTAGTGTCTCTTTAATATAACACAATTAATGGCAAGAATTTTCCATTACTACAACGAAAAACATGTAATTTTGAAAGAGGCTGTACAAGACTATTTTGCATATTTTTGAGGTGTGCATACGTCTTTGTATATGAATGTGTCCTGTCATTTGAAATGATTTATTAAATAAACTAGCAGACCCGGCCACGCGTTGCTGTGGCTAAGGTTTTTGTTATATTACATAGTAGTAAACTATTCAAGGGAAACGGTAGGAGAACACCAGTCATGGGGACCACCATGCTTTTTTACACAGATGCCACTTGTAAAAAAAACATGGCGACCTCCATGATTGATTTTCTACTACCGTTGATATTGCGCAAAAATTAATACAAAAGAAATAAATTTAATTTTTTTTTAATTTTTTGTATTCAAGTTTGTAACAAATGTATACATTACAAAGTTGTTAGTAAATAACACGTGACACTTCAACTTATAAATGAGGTAGGTAGGGCAGATAGTTTTAAATCTTTAACAATAATGTTTATTATTTTGAATTATAAATACTTTTAATTTCAATTTAATTTAGCACTAATCGGTGCACAATATTTTTGGTTAACCTGTCTTTAGCTAACACAAATAGATTCGACGGTCTTCCTACACGTGAACATGCAACATATAGTTGCCCATGAGAAAAACATGGATTTTCCAAATCTAAACCACAAATGGACATTGTTTGGCCTCGAGACTTATTTATAGACATGGCAAAAGCTAAACGAATTGGAAACTAACCTCTTGAACGGTATCGTAGATTCTGATGGTATCATCGGAATACGTGGCAACAGGACCACTTCTCCTTTAAACTTTCCACTTAAAATGGTAGCTTCAAGTATATTTCCGGTGATCTTTTTGATGACCAAACGCGTACCGTTGCATAATCGAGGTGGATTCAAATTACGCAGGAGAATAATAGGTGAACCAATCTTTAATCAAAGATTATGTGGTGGCATTCCAGGTATTAACTATGTGATAATACTTACATGTATATATTTTAATTAAATATTTTTGAACAATGAAGCACTAATAATTAAAAAGCAAGAAGAATTCCACTGTATTACTTTTACTATAATATGAATTCAATTTATACTTCAGTCTAAATAACACGTGGCCGGCTATGCTATTGCTCGATGAAAGGTTCATTGCTGCGTAAGCGTAAGGTCGCTTCACACACTAAAAACTAATTGTAAGGAAAGCCTTAATATTAGAAGCTTCTCCCTTGTCGAGAAACAATAAAAAAAAAGCTCCGTTAATAATTATAACACAACACTCCTTTAAGAATATTTTAACACGTGATGTTTGTAAAAAGCAAAATTAGAAGGTCAAAACTACTTATGTTGAAACTTTCAGAGCTCTAAGCCTATTAGAAGTCACTTTTTGTGAAAATATTAATTAAAATTCATTAAAAAAATTAAAATTATAACGTTCTTTTTGTCAAAAGTCCAATCAGAAGGCAAAACTATTTGTGTTGAAAATTTTAGAAATGTAGCCCAATTAGAAATCGTGTTATAAAATATTTGTTAATTAATTAAATTAATTAAAAAACAAATAAAATTTAAAAATTCTGTTTTTCAAAAGTCTAATTAGAAGTCCAAAACTACTTATGTTCAAAATGTCAGAGCTGTAGCCCTATTAGAAATTGTTTTGTAAAATATTTATTAATTAAAAAATTAATCAAAAGAGAACTAAATAAAAATTTGAACGTTCTTTTTGTCAAAAGTCCAATTAGAAGGCCAAAACTATTTGTGTTGAAAATTTTAGAACTGTAGCCTTATTAGAAATCATTTTGTAAAATATTAATTAATTAAAAAAATTAATTAAAATAGAACTAAATAAAAATTTGAACGTTCTTTTTGTCAAAAGTCCAATTAGAAGGCCAAAACTATTTGTGTTGAAAATTTTAGAGCTGTAGCCTTATTAGAAATCATTTTGTAAAATATTTATTAATTAATTAAAAAAATTAATTAAAAAAGAACTAAAAAAAAATTTAAAATTCTGTTTTTCAAAAATCCAATTAGAAGGCTAAAACTACTTATGTTGAAAATTTCAGAGCTGTAGCCCTATTATAAATCGTTTTGCAAAATATTAATTAATTAAACAAATTAATTAAAAAAGAACTAAATAAAAATTTAAAATTCTGTTTTTCAAAAGACCAATTAGAAGGCCCAAACTACTTATGTTGAAAATTTCAGAACTGTAGTCCTATTAGAAGTCGTTTTGTAAAAAAAAAAATTTGTTAATTAAGAAAATTAATTAAAAAATAACTAATTAAAATTTTAACATTCTGTTTTTCAAAAGTCTAAATAGATGGCTAAAACTACGTATGTTTAAAATTTCAGAGCTGTTTCTCTATTTGTCTTATGTTGAAAATTTCAGAGCTCTATTCCAATTTTAAGTAGTTTTCTATTGATCTACAGAGGCAGGGGGGGAAGCCGCAGACAGAATTGAAATAAAGAACTAAACCCTTTCACAAAAATAAATTTTTCAGTACTGCGTTAATAAATCAGTTGCGGTAATAAATCACATGCCATTAAATTGTAGCTTATGTGAAACGTTGGTACTTTCAACACAGTGCCATCTGTTAGAATCATTTGGAGCTAACAGATAATTGTGACTGTCAAATAATAAGCAAATAATTTGCAATAAAATAATAAGCAAATAATTTGCAATAAAATAATATTGCGGCTATAAAAATTGAGATGTAAGCTATCCTATCTCTTAAGTTAGATCAAACTGCACACGGTGTGCAAATTTGATTAAAATCGGTTAAGTATTTTAGGAGTCCATAGGGAACAAACAACGTGACACGTAATTTATATATATTAAGATTATCATTAATGATCATTTATTTCAGAGTTAGTAAATGTAGATTCCAGTTCCCAGAGCATTGTACTCAGAAGAACGAACTTCTTTTTGAAAGTCAACTATGGTGTTGTACTTAATCCAAAGTCGACCAGTTTCACTAACCATCTCGTACTTAGACATTACTTTTTACTTTCAATTATCCATATGTATACATAGAGTAATGAAATTATACCATACGATCAAAAAAAATCTACGTTTTAGAACATCCTGATTTCAAAAAAGTTGTCTAGAAAAAATGTATGTCTGTGGTCAGCATAACTCACGAGCAAACTGATCTAGTGTAGACAAATGAATTTATTTTACAACCATTTGTCATAAATTAATATAGCGAAATTCAAAATACTGCTACAGCTCGTAGGAGAAAATAAACAGTCTAGATATTCGATCAATCATCTGTGGTCCAGTATCATCATATGACATTATTAACAGCAGCATGTCCGAGATAGTTCTGCTTCGCAATGCTAGTTATATACAGTTCTTGCACATGCAATCCTTGGTACTGTCCTACAATCGAAGAGATTATCTAATTTTAGATTATCACTTCGGACCAATCGGGATTTTCAAAAAATGATGTCGGTGATATTTGAGAGGTTTAGTGAAAATATCAGCTAAACTTCACTTTCACTGATTTATCCATATAGACTTATTATAATCAATAGACTGAGCGCTCCCACTTCAATTATACAACGAGGGTGAAACCAAAACGAAACATATGAGAAGAATTTTTGTTAGCAGGGTTGCAGATTTGACCGGTTTCGCTTACTTTTGGCGCGGCCCTAGTTCCATAATGGAATCATTTTATGACGTAGTTAATTTGTGTGTTAAATTATTGGTTGATTGTATTCCTCTGGAACAATAGGTATAACTTTTCCGATCACTAGTGTTTTAAAAAAGCTTGGGAAGTTTTACTCGGTTTCCTTGATAAAATTTCACAACTTCAAACGAATTGGAAATAAATTACTCTTTTCAGTTTTAATTATTAATAATTATAAAAACCTTTAAAAGATTTATAATTTAGTAAGGTTTACTTATTGTAATATTTTTTGCCACTTTTACACTTTGATTGTTGTATTCACAAATAGAGAATGCAAATGTTGTAAATTTACCAAGTATAATATTACATATGTAAAAAAAAAAATCTTCCATCATTGTATTAAACAAATACTTCAATAAATAGTAATTATACAGAAAAGCAAATATTGTAGAATTACGAAGAATAATATTATATAAGTAAGTAATACAAATTCTTCCATCTTTTTATTAAAAAAAATTAATGGCATCTTCATAATAGTACAAGAAATAGCTCAGCAAAGTACAAGAAATTAAATCCAGGCACGATATGTGCATTAATTAGATTCTTAGTACATCAGAATCCCAGAAGGCAACCAAATTTTAAACTGAAACACATTAGTAAACTAGGGGTATGGAACATCGCACAACTTTCAATTACACTATTTTACTGATGTGGATTTGTGTCCAGTTTGGCGATATTTTTTTGCGATAATTGTAATATGGTGGAGAAAAGAAAAAAACTTCGCCAAAATGAAAATTTTGGCAATATACTTTTCGATAATTATTTTATTATCCTTTCTTATAAGTGAAACTGCAAAGAGGAGAAAAAACGATCGTCGATGAGCTAAGGAAAGAGAACTCCGTGTTAAAGGCTTTCATTTTACAACTTTTCATAAAGCATTTTTACGGGAATTTCGGAGGTGGGGATGTTTAGAACACCTTAAGAGGCATTAGCACAGCGGTTTTTTTTATCAAAATCGTTAGAGCCGTTTTGTAGCAATCATTGAAAAACATGATTTTTTCAAAGGCAGCTAGCTACCTTATGCGCATGCGCGATTTTGACGAAAACCTTAATGCTAGGTCCTTGGGCCATCATCAACCTGCTCACCAAATTTGAACATAGTAGGTCAATTGGTTCGGGAGTTATGCTGACCCCGTATACACAGACATACATTTTTTCTAGATCACTTTTTTGAGATCAGGGTGTTCCAAAATGTGGAGAAATGCAAAAAAAAAAAGAAAAAAAAAAAAAAAAAAAAAAAACACGATATTTTTTTAAACCAAATCCTATACTTTCACTACCCTATGTATTACATATAGGTAATTGAAAGTAAAAATAAATAGAAAACACTCGTAAAATAAAACTGGGTGATGTTTTTTTTTTTTTGGGGGGGGGGGGGGCAGGGGTGAGAGAGAGTTTGTCAGCTACACTACTGGGAATTTAGTTCTGTGGGTTTTTTGTTTATTGTAAAACAAATTTAATTATTGTCTAAGAAATTACTTCAAACTTCTATAAATTATAATTCTAGCAGTCCTACAACGAGTCTATTTGCCAATTTTCAGCTCGATTGGATGAAGGCAAGTGGGTTAATTATTCCTTCGAAGCGGTAATATAGTAGCGTGTGTAAAAGAAGACTTAGTGATATTCCCCAAAATTTGACAGAATGTCTTGTCTTCGACAAAGTTTATCTGTCAAGTTTCAGTTCTATTGGATGACGGCAAATAGGTTAATTAGCCTACCGGAGATTTGTCCGCCACAAACAAACACACACAAAAAATTGAAGTTAATAAAGAAAACTATTTTAACATATATAAATAACTTGTACTTCATGTGTACGCTTTAAAGAAAAATGGACTTTTCTGATAATTTTAAAGGAAAAATCGCAATGAGGAACTTGCACAAGTGAGGAAAATGAATATTTTTTTGTATTTTCTAGTGTTATCCAACGAATATATTTGAGCAGAGCAATTATTTTTTATCTTTATGCTTTCAATTAATCAAAAATCGTGTTTGAAATTGGCCGAAATCAAAGAGAAAGTCACGTGACCAAAAACGCATAAAAAAACCGTGACGTGGTTACGCAGAGATAAAGTCGCTAAACGAAGGGGAAACCTCAGTCATTCCCTTTCTGAAACAGGTTTTAGACTGGTTCATTATCTGCGCGTTGACGTTTCAGCAAAAGTGGCTTTTTCCCGCCAAATCGCAAAGTGAAAAAACTAAACATTTTTTTAACTATCTATCCGAGCTCAAATTTTTGAAAGAATGGTTTTTCATGATTTTTTCTCTCCTTTTATTTAAAAATAAAACCAAAAAACGTGAAAGTTCCTCATTATAATTCAAACAAAAACAGAAACTTAAATATTAATGTTTTATTCCACGAAATATTCTATATCCACCCAATATTCTTGTTATGTTAAAGCCAAAAAACCAGTAAGTTTCATTTGAAAAAATCACAAGGTAAACCGATATAAAAGTATCAAAACAATATTAAAAACGTTCTTAATCATCAGTTTTAAAGATTCAGATTATTTAGAAATGGGTAAAAAAAGAAAAAAAGAAAGATGATTGGGAATAGCGATCATAACCTTGATAAACGTCCAAATGTATTTCATTTTGATTCGCGCCAAACTTCGCCAACCTGGCCACTGCACGGAATTTGCTGTTGATACTTAAAAGTGAAATTAAAATCCTTAAAAAGCCACTAATTTCTTCAAAAAGCAGCTGTAACCTTGGTCTGTTTTTCTATTTCAATATTAACTGTAATTATCAGAAGTTAGCTGAAAAATCCGTAATAAACCAATTAAAGCTAGCTTTCTGAGAATGCGAAACAAGAACATATTTATGAGTGTACTATAAAACCTTAATTATACAGAAAATTTAAAAAATAGCACTTACTTGTGAAAGCTTATTGAACCCCCTTTCTAAAATTTCTCATTACAACCAAATGCAGATCAATATCGAACCATTTTTACTGGATCCAATGATTTTCGGTAAGACAAGTAAAAGCGTTTTCCATTGAAGTGAATGTTTTTCTCCTCCTTCGTTCGAAAAGGCCACTCGTCACGTGGTTTTTATTTTCATTACACGAGGGAACCCTAAACATGCCGTCTAGTTGTATTATAAGTCTAAGGATTTATCTGTGATTTTATCACGTACGAAGTGGTATTTGATTGAAATATGTTTAGTTCGCGACTTGTCAATATAGCTGTTTGCATGTTCAATAGACTATCGTAATTTACTAATGTTGGTCCTAAAACATATTTCATTAGATTTAGTTGAAATAGAAGTTCTCTAATCCACGTAATTTCTCTTACGCATTCAAATAAAGATTCCATTGTACCCAAGCAGGGATTTCCTCAAGAATAACATAAGCGAGGAAACCTTACACCCTGTTAAGTACCTCCATCAACCCTTTAGAGGTCGTGCGTTTAGGGCAGAATAATAAAAAGCGATCGTTACAAAAACTTGAAGACAAGGTGAGTTAATTACATGCAGAAAGTGTGCATTTCAATAATCTGAAGATTTGCACAAGGAAATAGGAGAGACACAAAGTTGCAAAAAAAACCAAAAAAACCCGTCTCCTGGACATTTTCGAGTGCGGTTAATTTTTATTTTGAAGGAAATCATTCAAAGATCACGGGAATAATATAATCTGCCGATTTCCACAAGCCGAAGTAGTAAAAATCATCACTAAATTGTGGTGCGTGCAGCTGCTGAGAACTATGTATTTCCCACTCCGCCGCCATGATGCCATAACAGCTGATCACAACAACGCGTTCGTATGTATACAATGCTTTGGTTTGTTTATTGTCATATTAAGGAAATTCTTCCTCATAATTGTCAGGTTATTGGTTAGCACGACAAGGACATCAAGCTGAACCGTCTGTATATTAATCTGACACGCTCGAGTATTTTAATGTCACGATTTTTTTTTTGCATTTCCAAAAATCTGGCATGAGTTTTGGTCGCTTCCTAATCGTCAGTCTTTTGAATAGGAGCTCCTTTACGGTTTACTTAAGATCCCTTCTAAATATCTGAAGCGCTCGAATAAATTTTCCACCTCATTTTCAATCCCTTCGTACATCCACCCCCACCATGCAAACCAGTAGATTAATATTTCTCCGTTATCAGAAACACGTGGGGCGCATACACTATTAATATCTGAAGAGCCCAAGTATTTTTGTGAAGATATTTTTTTATACAGTTTATCAATAATCTGTTCACGCTCCTCCCACCAGTGAAAGGGCATATAACCATTTTTTGCTTTTTAGCATCTAATTTTCACAATCCAAAAAGTCCCCAAGAGGCTCGAGTAAATCCCCATTTACATGGGGATGTTTGGCTCTTTTCCATAAAACAGGTGTTCCGTTAAGGTAATAACGTATCTTGTGGTACTTTTTCGATCTTCCGAATCCGCATCTTCCACTTGCTAATTTACTTTTGAGCATCTTAACCCAAAATGATTGGTTCCTTTCAAGTGTCATAAGATTCGAATTGCTGCATTCCAATGTGTATCTTGTACAAATACTGTGTAACTTCTATCAGGCCTTGTCCTTTGAGATAAAGTCCTCCAACAAGTTCACAGAACGGAAGTTGTTCGTCGACTTCTTGATCAGAAAATTTGGGCGAATTTCCATGGGTGTATCAACACTTATCGAATCTTGCATTTGAAATCTCTTCAGTAGTTTGTTGATGTAACCTTCTTGCGATAAAATTATACTCCTAGTAAATATGATCTCAAAATGTTCTTTGAGAATATTCTAGCACAATTTCATTTTCCGACAATGAGAAAGTATCGTCCACATAGATTGAAAGGAATCACATGGATCTACTTTATTTCTCTCAAATTCAACTGATTTCTTGTATTCACCCCAACACCTGGAACTTTGTTTTAACCCGCAATATGCTTTGTTTAATCTGCAGTACACTTTTTCCTTGCTTGGTATTCCTTCAGATACTTTCCATTCATCTAACTTGCTGTGAAGATACAGTGGGTAAAAAAAGTATTTGCATTTTTGTTAGCAATTCATAAAAAGAAGCATTAAGAAATAAAAAAATTGGTATTGCAAATCAGAATAAGTTTAATCATCCAAAACAAACAGAAAAATTACAATAATATAAGTAACAATGCTTTTTTGTAACAAAATTAAAATATCTCGTATCAAAAAAGTATTTGCACACCTGCATGAATACAAAAGAAATAAAATATATAAGAAAATTTCAAATAACTAATATTTAGTTGGTTGTTTTCAGATTATCTGGCACCGTCAGCAACACAAGGGCTATAATGCGCCGAAACATTCGTCATTAGACAAGCCAACATACATTTACAAACACCCATGCCTTACACGGGACTCGAACCCTCAACCTCGCGGTCTAGAAGCTAGCACGCTAACCTAAAATTCCTTTTTAACTGGAAAGTCTCATAAGAGGGCTATTGCATCCCACAAACTTCACCTAACTTCTTTAAACTGAATCTTTGAGGTTCAATTGAAATAATTGGAAAGAAATTGTGTCATATACAATTACCTTTTTTGTTTCTAAATTCTATTAAACTGCTTCTATTTTTAAATATCAAAGTTTGTATGAGTAGCTTTTGGCTTCTATCTTTACAATTTGTATAAAATGCCAATACATTTTGTTATTTCTTTTCAAATTATTTTCAAAAATAATTTATTAATGTTTTTAGAAGCAATCAAAACAAATCAAAATATTTGTAATGATGTTATTGTGAAATAGTTGCTTAAACAGCGTACATTTCAAGTTGATAATATAACATTAATTACTGATTACAACAGAAATTGAAGATGGTGATTAACATTGTCTTCAATTTTTGATATGTTGTTCAGGATATTTGATTGCAATTTGTTTGGCCCTTTCGCAGTACGACAAGAGTCTCTCCAGCTGCATATCACGAGACGCTTGAATGATATTGAAATTTGTAACACAAATGTATTGCAAACACACAACGAATTTAATGAACTAAAAGATTAACGTAATAGGGAATCCTACGAAGAACATCGCACCAATTTGAAGCAAGTAATTGATTGATTTTGATGATTAGTAATGATACTCGAAATAGAAATTTATAGAACAAGTATTAACCCTTTCGCTGGGTATCCCGCAATTTCCAACATAGAAGTAGTCAAATGTGGGCTTCGATGCATTGTTGCCGTCTATTTAACAATAGGCCGAAAAAAATCGAAATATCTTGGATCTTTTTGCGGTAGTGCGGAAAAGTTGTGAACACTCATTTTTAAAAAGTGTGTAAAATCTTAAAACTTTGAAATGATATCTTTTGTCGCTTCAAAGGGTCGAAAGTTGTGAAAATTAGACTAAAAATACTTAAAATTCATAAATTGATAAATAATCACAGATTTCGTTGATCATTTTGCGGAAATGCTTAAAAGTTACCGTTTTTTAACAATAGCACCTGTAAAATGTTTAAAATTGATACGTTAATATCTTCTGCCGCCTCAACGGCACCGAATTTTGGAAATTGAGGGCAATTTTTTTGAATAAAAACATTTTACACTTACCTCATTGTAAGGCGAAAATAAACTTTATTCAATCTTTCAGATATACAAAAATAATATTGCTTCTAATCTTTTTTGGACTCACATTCTGGTAAGTGGCCTTTCAAAAATGCCTTCAATTTTCGGTACCTTTGAGGTGGCAGAAGATAGAATAATTCGAAAAATATTTACAGATGCTGTTGTTAAAAAACAGTAACTTTTAAGCATTACCACAAAATTATCAATGAAATCTGTGATTATTAATTTTTGAATTTTAAGCATTTCTTAGTCGAATTTTCACAACTTTCGACACATTGAGGCGACAGAAGATATTAATTTAGAGTTTTAAAACTTGACAAACTTTTTAATAATGAGAGTCAACTTTTCCCCGCAAAAAGCTCCAAGATACTTCGCCTACTGTCTTTCCCCGTTCATTCTATGATGTTTCAAATGTGGGTTAACAGATGGCGTTAGATGTCCTGAAATATATTGCGCAGGTGCGCTCTAGACGTCTGCTAGGAAGGATTGAGAGAGGATAAAATAGAATTGTTACAAAAAATACATAACTTAAACATCATTTTAGTACTTCTCAGAAAATAATACCTCCAACTTGTTTACAAAGTTTCCTTAAATCTCTTAAGGGTTGGTAATGTTAATTTGGCATATTTCATGTAGTAATTGACATAGAAGCCTAATTTTGTTCAGTGAATTTAGCAGACATTTGTTATTCTACTAAAGTTGGCTTTTGATTGTAATTCATTTACTTTTTGAATTTTCGTGAAAGTCAATCAAATTTGTTAAAATTCACAAGTTTTCTTTTCCGAAATAAACCAAATATCTATTTAAAATAACAACAAAATCTCAGTTCAGTATACATAAAAGGAATATGTAGTAAAAATTTTAGGCTGAGAGTTAGGGCAATTTTTGAGAAAAAGTTGCAAGAATAATGAAAAATGTAGCTTTGAGAAAACGCATTTTAAATAAAACTTTACTTACACAGATAGTTACCGATTTTGTCTTCAAAAATTTATTTAAAATACTTCTAGTTGATGTATTATTACAAATGAGGTATCCTTTTAAAGAGAAGATTTTTTTTGGTAAACAATAAGCTCAAAATCGATTATTTATTTCAAGTACATTGATCAAAAATTTATTTTTATAAATTTTTATCCAATAATTATTGGGATTCATTTATTTCAGAAAGTACAAACATATTATACGTTTAAATAATTCAAATAGTTTCATTTTTAGAGTAATTATAGTAATATTTAGATATTTGCAAAATCTCAACTCAAAAGGGGACTCAAAATGAGACGAACATTTTTGTGATCACAAGAAAATGCCGATTTGATAAAAAAACCATGTTTTTACATGAAAAACATGGCTTATTGTTCTTTAAATACTATTTTAATAAGATGAAATTTAAAACGTATTTTCTTCAATATCAAGATTCTTTTTTGAGCATCATATGAAGCGTTTCAAAAGGGGTCTACTATTTATAGGTTAATTTATTTATTAAAACTTACCGAAATACTCGAATAGTACATCCTTCCTTCTCGGCTTGCTTTCTTTATGCCGAAGTCACTGGAAAAGAAGAAAAAAAGATGTTAAGTGCTAAAAAATCCTTTGAGCACACAATTTAGTTTAATTGCACATGAAGTATTTCAAATAATATCTTGCAAAATCAATTGAAATTACACCATAACTCCGAGATTAGTATTTAGAAGGGAATATTTTTGAGCTCTTGAAAATTATGATAAATTATTTGCAATTAAGAAAGTTATTGCGATTTTTCAAGTCTATTTTTCTCTGAAGAAATGAAATACGCCCACAAAAGCTTTTCAGTTACACAAAAACAACTCTTACACAGTAGAGCCGGGATGGGTGCTTACTCGCATAGTGCGAGGTAAAATTAAACCATGCTTCTCTATGGGAACAGTGGAGACTGGTCGATTTGCCTGGAACACTCGCATGAATCCAGGTAGGTTTTTCTCGGATAGTGCGAGGGAAAATTAAACCATGTTACTCTATGGCAGCGCTCGCCACTAACTTTTGGAAACGGGCCGCATGACTTATGTTGGAACTTTCCGCGGGCCGCAGATTTTACCGAATAGGCCAGTAAATATATTGCTTTACTATATACGTTCAATGTTAGAAATGTGATAATTACTAAAGATTCAACAATATAAAACAATTTTGAAAACTGAAACAATAATTTAACTTTTTTACATTAATAAAATAACAATTGATATTAGATTCTTGTTTCAAATATTTAAAAAAATAATTTTCTTTACATCGTAAATCAAAGTCATAAAAGAAGTTAATCTTTTGTGACAAAATTACCATGTGACTTGACATAAACTCATAATCAATAAAGATATTTAAACCCATATCCTAAATATTACATTTTAGTCGATGTTAATTGCGAGACGATGACGGCCGGTCCGCTTTTCATTATCTACTTAGCGTTTAAAACTAGTTTTCGACGTCATTATTGCACTAGAGTCATAAAGATCGTGGTACTTCTTTATGCTTTAAAACACTCAACTCCTGCCCATCACATTCAGAAAAGCAGAAATCGAAGTGTGCCATTCACGAATCCAAGGGGTAGGGCATCATAAGTACAAAACTAAGCAATGCGTCATTGGGAATAATTCAAACTATTGCTTTTTAAAATTTTTTTTTCTTCTCGTAGTCAGATTCAGAAAGAAAAAAAAAAAAAAAGGATTTTCAGACACACTGACGCTGGCCACCTAATGGAAAAACGCGGTTTTTGGTAGTAAACACATACTATAGTAGACAAATTAAAATTTGTCAACTATTTTGTCTACTATTTGTCAAAATTTAGTTTGGTTGGTTGTTGTTTCCAGATTATCTGGCGCCGTCAGCAACACAAGGACTATAATGCTCCGAAACATTCGTCATTTGACAAGCCAACATACATTTACAAATACTCATGCCTTACACGAGACTCGCAACCTCGTGGTCTAGAAGCTAACTACTAGGGATGGAACGGATATCCGGCAAATATCCGATATCCGGCATATCCGGCTGATTTTTCAATATCCGAAACCCCGTCGGATTCCGATTTGAAATACCGGACATCCGATAATTTCATTCGGATATCCGGCTGTATATCCGACCAACAGGTATCCACAAGAAATAATGTTTTGAAAAAAATAATGATCTTTTTCGGACAAAGGGAACACCGCATCCTACACTTTTTTTTTCTAATTTTTTTTCTTAGACATAAATTGCAGTCAAATTAGAAAACGAAAACAGAAAGAGGCGCCGTATTATTGACGCCGAGTTGATAAGCATGAACCATTCCTCCAATCTTTTTCCATACACATCCTTCATACGTGTTTTGCAATATGTTCTTTTCATTCCAAGTTTATGATCTGATTAATTCCAGATGTTATATTTGAATGCTTCTCCGTAAAACTCGAACCGAAATACTAATAAATAGTACTTTTTTCCATAACATAAGTGACTTAAGAGTTTTAGTTATTCTCATTTCCTCCTTTTTTTCTGACATTTGCTAGCGAGTAAAAAGCAATAAATAGCCAATGCGCAATCTTCAATGCTTTTTTTTTTCTTCTATCGACAATAATACCCTACCCCTTTATGCTGTGAATGGTATGGTCTAATTTCTGATTTTTCATTGGCAGAAGTTGAAAGCTGGTATATTTTTTCTGACGTAAAATGAAGTATTGTAATTTGTAATTTTTAGGTCTTTAAAGCAGCGCCACAATGTGGAATTATATTTAGCTCTCTAGAATGCCTTGAATTTTAGTTTTCTCCAATTACAATCCAATTTATAATTTTTAATAATGGCTCATTTAAAATCACCCATTTGGAAGTATTTTAAAATTAATGGGAAATGACGAAAGCAAAGCCCTATGTGTTACTTGCTCCACAGAATCGTTTAAAAAATGTGCGCGGCAAAAGCCCAAAATCCTTTTCCACTAAACCCTTATGGAACCATTTAATGAGTGTGCATAAGGAAATTCACCGAAGCTTTAAAGACTCACTAAATGCATCAAATATTGATTAACAAGAAAAAACAATTCATCAAAACAAGAAATGCACGCAGACAACATTGGAATCGAAATTATTTGTACCAAAATTGTGGAGTTCAGATGATCCTAAAGCAAAAGCCTTAACCACAAAAATATGTAAGTACTAATTTTGTTTGTTTATATTAAATATATATTTTAAATATGGTATAACATAATGTTGATGAATTTTGGGTTCGAAATTTTTTAAGTTTATATTTAAAGACGGAATATTCCGTTAGATCCAATTTAAGTTTTCTACGAGATTTCTTTAAATCCGTAATGTTTTAGGTGCATTACAAAAAAAATAGACTTCAATTTCATTAAATATTTAAAATAAATCTTTTGTTATTAACAAATGCCTCCGGTATAATTTTGTAATCAGTTATCAATTATAAACAATGCATGAAGTAAATTGAAAGTAGCTATATTTTGCACTTCAATATTGTAAAAAAAAAAAATTAATATAATTTTAGGTGAGTTAATGGCTCTTGATGCTGAACCATTCTCCATTGTGAATAGAGAAGGCTTTGGTCAGTTATTAAAATACCTAGCTCCTCGTTATCCGCTTCCAAATAGAAATTATTTTCGTGATAAAGCCCTGCCAGAACTATATGAAAAACTAAAAGTATCAATATTACAAGATATAAAATCAGCAACAAAGATCTCTTTCACTCATCAACTAAAGTTTAAATAAAAAAAATTAACTCACCCTAATAGCACACATCCTCCCAGGGAGGTCCCTAGGAAGTCACCGGTCATCCCCGGGACTACGAATGACTTCCCAGGGACCTCCTTGGGAGGATGTGTGCTATTAGGGCAGTGGCGCGACAGCCCGTGTGGACTAAGGCCTGCTGGGCCCAGCTCAGCTTTCTCGACTGTGGCATTTGTGTGTCACATAGCAGATGTTTCAGTCAGATGGTCATTCTGACGCCGAACCCCAGTGTTTAGTTCCCAAGCATGCATGGTCCTCCTCAGTATATTTCTTTCAGGTATAATCAGCTAAGTCAACCTTGCCCAGTCCGCGAATCAAACCATGGACCTGTGGCATGCAGTGCGGTGCGCTAACCACTAATTATAATTTACTTAATACTTCATATCATGACCATTTTTTTCGTATAGCATATCGTATAACTATCGTTTTTAGTATAAAGACCGAATATCCGGCCGGATATTCGGCGAAATCCGTTTCGGATATCCGTATCCGGTAGACATGGTACCCCGGATATCCGAAATCCGGTATCCGGCAAAACTCACATCCGTTCCATCCCTACTAACTACTATACCGTTTGGTCGGCCCGCAAAATGTGATTTTTGCTCTAGTGACGGCGGGCCGGAGTCGCGGGCCGCCTAGTGGCTGCTCAATGGGAACAGTGGATACTGTTAGGTTACCTGGATGGGCGCATGGTAGAAATCGAGAAGAATTGTTACATGGATTGTTTACATGGATCTATGCGGGGGTACTCAGTGCGCAACTTTGATCCGTTGCTGTGTTATATCGAGGATTTTTCTAAAATTGAGATATATTATTGTTGTGATTAGTTATTGCATATGTGTTTGCAATAAAGTAGGTATTGAAAATGGTTATTGCAAGTTAGTATTGCATATAGGTATTACAAATGGGTATTGCAAATGTGTATTACAGATGAGTATTGCACATGTGTATTGCAAGTAGATATTGCACATGTGTATAGCAAGTATATATTGCGCATGAGTATTCCAAATGGGTATTGCACATAAGTATTGCAAGTAATTATTGCACATGAGCATAGCAAATATGTATTACTCATGAGTATTGCACATGTGTATAGCAAGTAGATATTGCACATAAGTATTGCAAATAGAATTGCATATGTGTATGTGTATTGCACATGAGTATTCCAAATAGGTATTGCACATGTATCTTGCAAGTATATATTGCACATGAGAATTACAAATTGGCATTGCATATGAGTATTGAAAATAGATATTGCACATGAGTATTGCAATAGGTATTGCACATGGGGATTGCAAGTAGATATTGCACATAAGTATAGCAAATAATACCTGCACATTATTATCCTAACATTTTTTCGAATGTTGTTCATTCCAATTGTCGCTTTTTAAAGAAAAACAACAATTCCATGCTGTGCCTAACTTTTTTTTTCCCTAAAAAACTTGACAGAACGCATTGTCATCGACAACTAGTCTATGTGCCAAGTTTTAGATCGACTAGATGACCGCAAGTGGGTTAATTTGTCCCCCACAGCAGTAATATAGTATCGCGTGTAAAAGTGGCCTTTTAGTGACAGCCACAAAAACTCGATGGAATGCGTTCCATATCGACAAAGAATATACCTGCCAATTTTCAACTCTGATGGTAAGTAGATTATTCAGTTCTCATATGCTGAATTGGAAGCGCCCACCTGATATCTGTGTGGTTAGTGCTCTAGTCCCGCATGCCAAAAGTGCCGGGTTCGAATCCTGGGTTAGGCATGGATGCTCGTTGTGGTTCGGAATCCACGTTAAGCTATAAGTCTCTGTTTGATTAGCCGTCATTTTGCATAGATAAGTCGTTGAGCAAACAAACCAACCAAATGAAATGGTAGCTTGTGTAAAAAGCGGCATTTTAGTGACAGCTCAAAAACCTTATTAGAATGCGTTTTCATTGGCAACTAATCTACCTGCTAAGTTTTAACTCGATTGGATGTCGGCAACAGGGTTAATTTGTCCTCCGAAACCATAATTAAAACGTAGCGTGTTTAAAAACGGTCTTAAAGTAACATTCGCGAAAACTTGATAGACTGCATTCTCATCGACAACTAATCTATCTGTCAAATTTCAGTTCGACTGAATGACGGCAAGTGGGTTGATCAGAAGCCGAAATGGAAGCCTGTGTAAAAGCTGCCTTTTAGTGACAGCCCCTAAACCTCGAGAGAATGCGTACACCGAATATACATGCCATGTTTCAGCCCGATCAGATGACGGCAAGTGGCTTAATTGGGTCCCGGCATCAGGCACACACACAAAATCGAAATTAATATAAAATATTTATAAATAACTCCTAAAACACCAACATTTTAAAATCAACCTTTTATATGCACTGCTAATTTTCATGTGCCAATTGCAACTTATTGAACTGAGATAGTGTTTGACAACTACTAAGAAAACACCCACTCCGAACTATTAACAATTTTTTTTTACTCCAAAACTTGATTGAATGCATCATCATCCACAACAAATCTATTTGCCAAGATTTTCGCTGTGCGAAGATCTTGCTCGTCAAATTTAACCCTTTGCACTCCAGTGACGCCTCTCAGGCGCCACACGATTGGATGCCAAACCACGAGATGACCATTAGGTGTGATGCGGAAATTCGATGCAAGCCAATGACTGCGTTTAGTTTCTATGAAGCAAATCCATAAACACCAGCCGAAACTAAAATGTCTCGAGTTGCTGATTCCTCCGCGCGAAAAAGGCCTGGAGTGCAAAGGGTTAATAAGGGAAGTTTTCATTCATTAAAAATCGCCAAATTGAACATGTTTGAACAGAGCTTAGTATCTGGATAATAAAACTTGAGTAAAAGCTTACAGGTCTGAAGTAAGGTAATAGAAAGTGTGTAAAAGCGGCATTTATGTGGCAGTCCCAAAACTTAATAAAATTTTTTATCATAGACAACGAGTGTACCATCCAAGTTTCAGTTCGATTGGATGACGGGAAGTAAGTTTATTAGTGATCCAACCAGTTAAATCGTGTGTAAAAGCGGCCTGTTATTGACAGTGGTAGCCCCAAAAATTTGATAGAATGCAATCTTTATCTACAAAGAATGTATTTCTCAAATTTCGGCACAATTGTTCCCTGCAAGTTGGTTTAATCCCATTCCAAAACGTTTAAAGAAGCGTGTGTAAAAACGGCCTTTTAGTGAGAGTAGCATTCACTAAAACTTGATCTAGTGCAACCGTATCGACAACGAATCTACCTATCAAATTTCGTCGTAATTGGATAACGGCAAGTTGGTTTATTCGTATTCCGAAGCAATGATAGAAAGCGCGAGTAAAGGGGGTCTTTTGCAGTGACAACTCCAAAACTTGATAGATTGCAGCCTTATCGGCAACGAATCTACCTATCAAATTTCAGAGAGATTGGATGACTGAAAGTTGGTTTATTCGTTGGTTGTATTCAGATTATCTGGCGCCGTCAGCAACACGAGGACTATAATGCGCCGAAACATTCGTCATTAGACAAGCCAACATACATTTACAAACACCCATGCCTAACACGGGACTACTCGCGGTCTAGAAGCTAGCACACTAACCACTATACCGTTTGGTCGGCTGGTTTATTCGTATTCCGAAGATAAAAGCGCGAGTAAAAGTGACCTTTTAGTGACAGTGACAGCCCCTAAAACTTGATAGAATGCAACCTTATCGGCAACGAATATATTTGTCACATTTCAGAGTGATTGGAGGACAGTAAGTTGGTTTATTAGTATCGCGAAGATAGAAGCGTGTGTAAAAGCAGCCATTTTGCGACAGTGCAAACCCCTAAAACTTGATAAACTCGCTGTCGACAAGATTGCATTCTATCTGTATAATTTTGGAGTGATTCAAAGACGAAAAATAGATTTATTACTATCCCGATAGAAAAAGTAGTGTAAAAGCAACCTTTTAGTAAAAGTGTTATAATCGACATCGAATCTATCTGCCAAGTTTTAAACCGATTGGATGACTGAAAGGTGGCCTCAGCAGATTTTCCTGGCAAACACAAACATACACCCTCTCCCCCAGACACACAAAATCGAAGTTAATAGAAATGATTTAATAAATAGCTGATGACTAAACTTTGTCTTTTGGCCCTTTTCTATATTAGCCAAACAAAATGCCATTCTGTTTGGATAATATAAAAGTTCCATGACCTAAAATTTGTGAATATGCACATTTCACTGGATCTAAAAACCAATTCATACCAAATTTTTTTAATCAAATTTTCGATTCTATCCTTTTTTCGAAACTTGGCGTTTTCATCAGAGATCGTTGCTACGCCAGGTAACCTTCTATATAAACCATCTACTATGCGCGTAAGGGCCTTATTATACAGAGCCACTCGAGTGGCTAACGCGCGCGTTCGCGTTAGACGCCCGGGCTAGCGACTGCAGTGGCGCATCCACGCGTTTGCAGTGGCCAGGCCTAGCGCCCGTGTTTGTTATGATTTCGTTCCCCTTTCTGTATTCAAAATGTTTTGGTCAAGTGAGGATGATGAATTGCGCATGATTATCTTATTAAGAAACGAAGAAAGAATAGAACTTTAGAAGTGCGTCCCTTCTTATCAAGAAGGTCCTCAAAAGGTTTATTTCATACTCTGCATGACTATTTAAGAGAAGGCGACAACAAGTTTTTTTCTGTGTAAATGATTTTAACTTGTATGTTATAATTTTTTAGATGTTACTTGACTTACTACAAGCACATTACTTACTGTAACTGTAACGCATCAAAGTTGTCCATTAGTTGGATTAATAAGTTAATATTGTCAGTTATTTTTTTCTAAGAGTATTAGTGTACTTAGCACTTGAGTAAATTAATTAAAAAAACTTACGACAGTCTTTTGTCAAACTTATATAATTAATATACACTGATTTGAAATTAAACGAAATTTATCCATTTTGTAGAGAATTTATGGAAATTGATCACCACAGCACACTATTTATGTAGTAGAAGCACTTATTGGAACTGCACAACATACATGCTTAGCGACACGGGGCCATGAGTGCCGGCTGAATTATGTTCACGGGATTATAAATGACCTCTAAAGGGAATGCAAGGTGGTTATTTTTTTATTTTTTACTTTCAATTACCCATATGTAATACATAGGGTAATGAAAGTGTAGTGTTCGCTAAAAAAAAATATATCGATTTCCCCCCCCCCCCCTTTTTTTTTCCGTATTTCTCCACATTTTTGAACATCCTGATCTCAAAAAAGTGATCTGGAAAAAATGTCTGTCTGTGTGTACGTGGTCAGCATAAACTCTCAACAAATTGGCTTACGGTGTTCAAATTTGGTGTGAGGGTTGGTGATGGTCCAAGGACCTACCATTAAGGTTTTCGACAAAATCGCGCATGCGCATAAGGTAGCTGCCATTGAAAAAAATCATGTTTTTCAATGATTGCTAAAGAGCCGCTCTAACGGTTTTGTCCAAAATCTCTGTGGTAATGTCTCTTAATGGGTTCTAAACCTTTCCACAACCGAAATTTCATTAAAAATGCTTTAATGGTGTAAAAAGTTGAAAAACGAATACCTTCAACATAAAATTCTCTTTCCTTGAGCATAGCTCATCGACGATCGTTGTTTCTCCTCTGCGCAGTTTCACTTACAAGAAAGGATAACATAAGAATTATAGAAATAAATATCGCCAGAATGTTTTTTTTTTTTTTTTTTTTTTAAGATGCGTATAAGAATTATCGCAAAAAAAAAAAAAAAAAAATATCACCAAACTGGCCATATTTTCTCAATAAATGATAAAAATATAAAAATGGTAAATGACACAAATCCACATCAGTGTGTAATTGAAAGTTGTACGAAGTGCCACACCCCTAGTTTCTTGCTTTAACTTTGATTTTTCAGTTGGATGTTTAAATGAAATTTTAATTAATCGTTTTGTATTAAATTTCTGTTCCGTTGAATATTTTAAAACCTATAGCATACTTTTATTTTCAGTTAATCGTATAACTTTTCTCCACATCATTTTAAAATTTCGAAAATCAGGGGGGGGGGGTGCACTCTTTTGTACCTCCTTGGCGACGCCCATGAATACGGTTTTTCCCCTCCCCCTTCCTTTCCCTGCAAATTGCTTATTATGCCTTATATTATTTTAATTATCTTTTTATTTTCGCATTACATTCCCCTTTTATTATGTCAATATTAAATGTAAAACATTTTTTCCTCAACTAGTTGCATTTTTCGTCAAATAGCTTATACTAAATAAAAATAAATTTGTTTTTTATTACGAAACTAAACTTCAGTTAGTCATTTGCACGTTTAGTAAAAATGGAACATGATTATTCGAAAACGTGGACGCACAAACGGGGAAAATTATACTTGATAATTCGCCTGTTTTAAAATTCATCATTCCATATTAAAACAAAAAGTCACAATGATATATTTCTGACTCAAGCAGAAGCAGAAGTTGATCCCACAAAATAAAAATATGTGGTATCGAATGATTTTCCGTTTCCTTCAAACAAAAATATGCTATCAATGTGCCATGCATTTTTATATTTAATTTCATTTAGCAGCTGTCACCGACTTGCTTAAAAACAGGATTTTTGAATACTATTTGACGATTTCAATTATCTTGAAGTTATCTATGGTTATAATTATGTTTGCAGGCCATCAAAGTAGGTAGAGGGAAAGTGTAGGTGAGGACTCTTTCTCTCCCCCTACATTGATGAACTGCAGACTTCTAGTATAGAATTTCCGATTCGTCAAACCCAGTTTGAACAGCCTTCCAATATTTTCAATACAGTTGTTCTACACATTTTTTTATGCCCCATTTTTAGTTTTTTCATTCAATTCGGTTTCCTTCTGAATCGGAATAAAAAAGAATGCAATAAAATTTCGGAAATTTCGACTCTTCAACTTTCTAAAACTTAAAGACCTAGACTCTTCCCTCCCCCCACCCCGTTAGCATCGGTCCTACATATGTGCAATACTTATATGCAATGCACATGTGCAAAACCTATTTGCAATACATCCAGGTATTACCTATTTGCAATACATCCAGGTATTACCTATTTGCAATACATCCAGGTATTACCTATTTGCAATATATCATGTTATACAAATGTGCAAATACATGCAATATTATATAAAAACAATATAGCCTCTATAAAAGCTTTTTTCTACAACGTAATGCAACATTTCAATTTATATCCTGAACAATTTATATCCTATACAGCCCAATAATATTGCCAAGAGAAAAATAATCGTCGCATACAATTGTTTCTTACTAAATTTCGACAATCGATTGTCTTATTTAGCATAAAATAATCGATAGTTTGCCCTTTTTCGATACTATCGATTTTTCTATAGATATTAAAATAATCAATGTTCAAGGAACACTTGACACAGGGCCTGATCATGACAAGTTGGGACCCAAGGCCGGGACACTTTCAGGGGTCCCTTTTTCAAAAGCGTGATTTGTTGGAAATTTGCTTCACAAAAAGTCAAATGGAGTAATATTAAAAATAGAAAAAGTTGATAAAGTAAGGTTAATATTGTATTCTAATTTTTTTTTTTATCTCCAATAAAGAAACAAATTTCAATCAAATTTATAGATCAAAAGAGAAAAAACTCTGCTATATATAGCATTGCATTTCACTATCACAATGTATAGTAATATCCATGACAACAATATCTGCAGCATTATTCACATTTTCAGAGTGAATATTAGAAGAGTTCGAAAAGCTGATCTCACAATAAATTCGTCAAGACTTTCTTTAATTTTTTTTCTCTATCTTTCAAGAAGTCTTGTTTTTAAATCCTTTATATTAACTTCGACTTTGTGTGTTAGTTTGTTTGTCAATGAAAGCGGAATTTGCAGCTGTCTAATCAGGTTTAAATTTGGCAGATAGGTTCGATGTCGATGACAATGCATTCTATCAAATTTTGGGGTTATTACTGTCACTCAAAGGTCGCTTTTACGGAATACTAATTAACCAACTTGGCGTCATCCAATCGCATTAAAATAATATTGAACCGTTCATTGTGAAACTCTTTCTTGTTGGCATTTTTTTTTTTTTAATAAATAAATAATAAAATTACTTTAATCAGTATAAATAAATTATATTTCTATGTGAGAGCACAAATTCACGTCCATTTTTAATAAAAAAAAAATTGAAACGTAGTTTGCCACTCATTTTGCTGATAACAAATGTTTTTGATATCGACGCTGTGTTAATGAATACAAAAATTGACAATGCATATCCGATTTTTTAAGAACTCTATTTTTATGGGTTATATTATTTAAGATTTTAAATGAGGTTTTAATTTATTTGATTAAATACCACTCTGGGATTCTAAACACACTTCAAGATTCATACAAAATGATTTTTATGTAAAAATTCTTTTATACAGATAATAAAAGATATTCACATAACTTTTGTGAAACAAAAGTTACAGATTTACAGCTAATTTCGGGGTCCCCTAAAATCTTGGGCCCAAGGGCCGGGTCTTGTGGACTTAGTCGATAATCAGGGCCTGACTAGATAACTGGGTCAAGGCAAGTCTATAAACAAATTTAATAAGCTTCAAAACAAACAATAGTCCTCTACCACAGTCGCGCACGCTCGCCACAAGTAGCGATTTTAGGCGACTGCAGTGGACAGCTCATGCCACAGACGCGACCCCTAGCCACTGCTGTGGTTCTGTATAATAAGCTCCATAGGATATAATGGTCCGCAACGTGCGCGTTAGAAGCGAACGCGCGCGTTCGCCACTCGAGTGGCTCTGTATAATAAGGCCCTAAGCATCCATCCCGGCTCCACTGAGTAAGAATTCTTAGCGCGACTTTTGATCTCGCGGTTAGTCGTGCATACCATTACATTTTTAACCAAACATCAAAGTAAGTGGGTATTTGAATTCAAAACGCAACATTATGGAACAGAATAAGGTCAAAATTAAAAAATATATATTTAAAAAATTACTTGGAAGAAAACAAACATGAAAGATGGCTTTAATCATGGGTTGCCCTTTATTGAGAAATTAATTATGGGGACATTTGTCAACCGCACGACTAACCAAGGGTTAACATCTCACACTAATTATGGAAATTCCTCTTCTAAGAATACTACATACCAATTTACTTGTATTTTTTCCTTTCATGTATATGGAACCCAATACATCCAAAGGCCTTGTAAGGAATTCATCAGTGTGTTAACACCTTCGCTTCCAGCGCGTCGGTTTTTTCCCCAGTAGCCTGTCCTGATCAGATTGCACCCGATCGGAGTTTCCGGCTTCAATTAATTGAAGTAACAAAATAATATTTGCAAATGGATCAGTTCGAATTGGCTGTTGTTGTGTGTTCTAGATTTATGGTGTCCTCACCCGGAGAAAGCATTGAAATGGCAACTTCACAAAATTCCTTCTGCACCGAAATGATCCCCCCCCCCCCTTTTTTTTTTACTTTAACCTGCACCAGAGAGGTGGTTCTCTCACATATGTACGTGGAGGCACAAAGTCCTTCCTTTCCACTCGGGAGTTCAACCACGTGACATAAATCGTCTTCCTCCATGGGGTTAACTCGTGTTTCAGGTAATTCCAGCAAAGAGCGGCAACTCGAATTAGGGCAGACTATTGGAGCAATTAACGTGTTAAAGATGTTTTCAAGTGGACGGACATATTTATATTTGTACACTACGAAATGATTAATAATCTCAAACTAGGTCCAAAATAAGCAAATAAAAAAAACCTTTTAACACACTTTTCTATTTCTAGATGATAACAAATTTAAAACTCATTTCAAATCAAAGTAAATTTGTTATAGCAATAACATCACAAAAACTACAAGTACTAGGTGCCATTGAGAAAAGTCTGGAGTATGGAAATAAACAGACAAACAGAAAATTGTATAGTATACGTAATGCTGCGACCATAGGAAAATGATGTCAAAAAAAAATTGCCAAATTTTTTAATTAGTTATAAAAAAATAATTAAAATTTTCATGAATGACGCTTCAAGGACAACAATTATATGACATAATATCAAAGACAGTTAATATGCCAGATATTTAAAACTTCATTAATTTGTTTAATTCTTGGAAAAAGACTTCACTTTGTTGACACAGTTGAGCTTTTTATGTTAATTTGTATTGCTATCCATTAGTGTTTTTTCATGCGTAAAAATAATGACTGCAGAAAATAGTCAGCAATTTAACTTCAAGGAAGATCTGCTTCGAGGCAACACGTCCTACAGCAAAGGATTGCAGTGGTACTCCACACGCGCTTATTATACTAGGCGCGTTTTAATACAACTTACGTATTCGATATTCATTACAATCATTCATCTCACGAACTGGCTTCACAAAATAAGTTAAATGCGATGTTTTTTTAAAAGATTAATCTGTCTGAGACAGGATCTTGGGAAGTTTTATGCCGATTAGAAAATGACAATAAAATATCAACGTTATCTCCAGTTCGTAGATTTCTACTTAAATCTCCAAAGGAATTTCTTGGTCCAAAATATCTTTAAATGAAAACAAGGTTTTCAAGCTAGGATTTTTCTAAAGTTCAAAAAAAAATAAAAAATAAAAACTTTTTAAGCGCTTTTAGGAATTCAGGGTACTCCAAAGTTATTTACGTAAATTCAAAACTATAAGAGGCTTAATTTGCTTGAAGGAAATTAGAATTCGTAAATATAATTTTAAATTATGCTGATCAAATGCCTCATGTGAAAAATTTAATTTCCCTACAAAATAATATAAAATTTGTGATATTTTATTTGTGAAACAAACAAAAGAACTATGGGAAAGATTAAACTAAAAACATTTGCTCAAATTTTAATATCACAATACATGACAATTCAAAAGACATACTAATGGAGTTCTTGTACTATAATAATAAGATTTGGGTTGGCGGGAGTATTTGAGATGTAATTTCCTACATTTTTCTTATTTTTAAATCTTTTATATTAACTTCGATTTTGTGTGTATGTTTGTGGGTATACTTATTAATGGCGGGGAAATCTGTGGAGGACTAATTAACCCCTTTGCAGTCATCCAATCACTCTGATGACAATGCATTCTATCAAATTTTGGGCTGTCACTAAAAGGTCGCTTTTATGGAATACTAATAAGCCAAATTGGCGTCATCCAATCGTGCTAAAATAGCACTTACCCTAACAGCACATGCCATTCCCAGGACGTTCTTTTTATGTCCCGAACTTCCAATCCCAGGATGAAAGAGACCAATTTTGGATGCTTGGGACTTTGAAAGGAAGGGAACGATGTTCTGGACACTCGGATTTCACATTAAAGAGAGCAATTTTGAATGAACTTGGGACGTCTGCTTGGGTTGGTTGTTTTCAGATTATCCATTGATAGTATCTATAATACGTTAACAAAACGTTTTTAATAATTATTGTATTTTGAAATGCAATTATATTGCCCATGAGCGCCGACAGGATTACTTGCAGGGATGTGCAGACAGGGAGGTAAAGGCGTCAAAAGTCTTTAATCATAGAAAATGGGAATTGAACTTCCTAATTTGGTGTTTGTTAATAGCTGTATAGAATTTTTTGTTCGAATTGATAATTTACTACCTATATATTTTGTTCTTGTGAATTACTTCTTCCGCAATACTTTATTTTTCGAAAGGCAGGAGGGAATGTAAGAGCATGTTTCTTATATGTCCCTGGCATTGTCTCTATTATAAAAATTGCAGTGTTTCGCGTAGGTAGTTTTGTGTGATAGCAATAATCTGCCAGGATTTTACAAAGAAGAATTTGAATTTGTTTAATTAACTTTTTTTACAATTCTAAATTAGAGGCACCTATTTGATCAATATTTTTCATTTATTTTATTCCGTGTTGTAGTGCAATTTCCATCCACTTTACACGTTTAATGAATTTTTTTGAAACTGCAATTTGAAAATTAAAAAAAAAAAAAAAATTGTATTGAAATGGAGCCTTTGTACTACTCATGTTACTGAATTGGTTCAAGATTGTGAGAATGCATTCTATCTGAAAGTGATAAATGCCTCCCCCAAAAAAGCACTTTGAAAAATTATCCCTTTTGTTCGGGTTATTTATTAAACAAAAATAATTAAATGAATTTGATGGAACTTTAACTAAAATGTGACGGGAATTTACTTAAAATATGACATTAATTACGTATTAATGAAATGCCATAAAATATTAAAAACACTAATTAAAATTAATTACACATTAAATAAATAATTCACAATTAAATAAAAAAAATTAATTAATTATAAACTCATTAACAATTAATTACGCATTAATTAAACAATTACATATTAATTAAAAAAAATTATGCATTAACTTCGCATTAATAAAATTTAATTAATAATATATTAACACCTTAATGGATATTTTCTACATTTACACCGTACTTGTCTTGATTTTAGTCGGCAAAAGTATGTCTAACACCCCCCCCCCAATCGAAATTCCTAGCGACGGCCCTGTTACCACCTGTAATTTTATACCTAATAAAATCTTACTACCACCTGTAATTTTATGCCTAGTAAAAACTTAATATACCTAATAATACTTCAATAAATGGTAATATATGATACTTCAAGAATAGAATTTTTTTTAAAGTTAAATTTCTTCGAAAAGGTTCTTTAGAAAATATTGTTAGAAAATTTATGATGCGTCTTTTTCTTGTTTCTAATAATTTAACAAATTATGATTGCATTAACATTGTTTTCTTTTTTCATTTGGATAGTAGTATTTGTTGTTTCAGCCAACATTTATTTCCCTAAAGTTTTTCTATAAATGTATGAAAATATCCTTTCTTGTGAAATTGAAAACTACTTAAGCAACACAATAGTAAATTTTTAAATTTACATTTTTTTAATGCACAATTTTTAATTACTTTTATTTTTTATGAAAATCATTTCTCGAATCTTTCAACTATAACATATACGAATTGGCAGTATTTTTAAAGTTTTTTCAAACTTATACCGGAAAATTATTTTATAATGTTTTCAATTTTTAATAGGAATATATAAAGGACGTTGCCATGCTGATTACTATCCAGATCGACATGTATCGTTGCTGTTATGTTTTACAATATAATCTCCCTAGATCGGTATTGTAGAAACGCTCTTTAGGTACTGGAAAAATGGCATTCTATTTAATGTCACATAACTCAGTTTATATTTAATTAAAAATATAACAATAGTAAAAACTTAAGTTATAATTATCTGATGTTTAATATGACTTGAATATTCCAGTATTTAGAGAATATTATCTACAAAACTATATACGTCGATAGTATTGTTTGACATTAAAGTGACGATATAAAGGATGTTATCATCCCGGTTGTTCTATCTATATCAAGATATTAATCCTAGGGATGTCTCCGGATCGTCCAAACCTCGACCCTTAAAAAGTCATATAAAGGACGCTATCGTCCAGGTAATCCGAGGGATGTCCCCAGACCGTCCGAACATTGATCGCGAGAGGTCCGAAAAGGATCAAACAGGGATCATAATCCCTTACATATCCAAATTTCATCCGCAGGTATATACTTGGAACTTTCTGGTAGTCTTCCAGCTCCCAACATTTTACTACCCCAAGGACGTCCTGTTGATGTATTAGGATCAAATTTGAATGTCCTGGGGATTATCCCATTATCTTGAAGTGATGTAATTTGGATATCCTGAGGACCATTTTGTGCTGTTTGGGTAATCGACCATTGAAGAAACTCTTTACTGTTGCCAAACTTGTTTTAATAAATAAATAATACAACTGTTTTAATCAGAATAAATAAAAGATATTTAGACACATATGCATAAATTCTCATTCATTTTTAATCAATAAATTTTGAAATGTAGTTTTTGCCGCACATTTTGCTGATAGAAATGTTTTTGATATTTAAATTAGATACAAACAGCATGCACACGCTCTTTACAGAATCGGCGCTGTGTTAATGAATATAAAAACTGGCAATATATATACAGGATTTATATTAAAAACCTTGTTTTTATGGGTTATACTATTATTTAATCTTCGTTTCTACAGTAAAATTGTACGATTAAGTGCTCTACAAGATCCAACATGTGTGTGCCGCGCGTGTGCAAAAATGTAAATAATTGGGTCAAATTTTCTACAATCAAACAAATTTCATAAATTTGGCAACTCTGATAACATTTTAATCCTAAGAAATATACAGTTTCCATAAATGTTATTATGGGAGTCACTATTATTAGAGATAAGGCGTAAGTGTAAAAATGCTTAAAATAACGTAAGGGCCTTATTATACATGTGAGTACCAAAACGTGAAGATAAGGCAATTAAAGAGCCATAGGATTAAAATCAAACACATCATTTATTCAACTTGACACCACCTAACATGATCAAAGCATACATATACAGAAAAACATCAGATTAAGGTGTATGTATACCCTACAAATCCCGAAAATCGAACAGAATATTGAAATTTTTTTTATTATTTCAAAATATTCCTTGATTCTTTAGCTTTCAAATGATACCAACCGGGTGAAAATATTCTTAATATTTTTTAAGTTACGTTAAGTTACATTAGGCGTTACTGCTAAAAAATTTAGTTTCGGTTTCGAAACAAGATGTAAACAAAACAATAGTATACTTTTAAGAACTTAACTTTAGATAATATGCTTTATGTAATTAATAATTATATGTATTATTTATTTATTGTTTTGAATGGCAACACTGTTTAACTGTAACTGTATTCAGTTAGTGTATTTTTGTTTACTTTTGTAAGTTTCAAGTGCGTTTTATTTTTCTGGTTATACTGCATTATTTTAACGATTTAATTTGATTTAAAATGGGTTCAAAAGCAAGAAGTCAACGTAATAAAAAAAGAAAGTATCATAACTGTCAACGTTCAAGTATTTCGATTGAAGTAGAAACTGTTCCTGAACTAACTTCTGCTTCGATAAAAAAATGTAATAACATTGCTGATATTCCAACTAACAGTGACTCGCAAGGAGAGAGCTGTATAGTGGAATTAGAGTGCCTGAATGTTTTATTTTCATTATTAAATTGTCCAAACTGTGCAGAAAAGACATTGTTTGTAAAAAGTGATGTTTCCAAGAAAATGGGTTGCTGTGTGGAATTATACCTTGCTTGCTACAACTGTGACTTTGTAAGGGAGCCATGCACAACTTCACAAAAACACGGGCAGTTTTATGCTGTGAACAGGCGAGTAGTGTACGCCATGCGACAGATTGGATGTGGCCACCGAGAAGCTTGTCATTTCATGTCTGTGATGAACTTGCCTCCTCCACCTTCTCAATCAGCATATAATAACCATACCAAGGCATTGCTAAATATTGTTCGACCACTTGCGGATGAATGCATGAGAATGGCTGCACATCGTGTTCATCAAGTTAATGGAGGCAGAGAATGCGGTGTTTCTGTAGATGGAACGTGGCACAGGCGAGGCTATTCCTCGCTAAATGGAGTAGTTTCTGCTATTTCAATTGATACCGGTGAAGTGCTAGACATCGAGGTTATGTCAAAGGACTGCATTGGCTGCCGTAAGTGGAGCACAAAAGATAAAACAACTGTGCAGTACCAATCATGGATAGCAAGCCACAAGTGCTCCATGAACTATAGTGGTTCATCCCCCAACATGGAACCATGCGGTGCAGAACGAATTTTTCTTCGTTCATTGAAAGCGAGAGGTCTAGAATATGTAGAATTTTATGGTGACGGAGATAGCAAGAGCTACTCTGCTGTGAGCGAACTGAAGCCCTACCCAGGGAAAGTGATTAAAAAAAAAGAATGTATCGGTCACTACCAGAAGCGACTCGGAACTGCCTTGAGGAAACTCAAAAAGACGATACGAGGAATCGGAGGAAAAGGAAAATTGACCGATTCCAAAATAAATACCATGCAAAACTATTTTGGAATCGCTCTCCGGAACAATACTGAATCGGTGCAGAAAATGTCGACAGCTATTTGGAGCACCTTTTACCACCTTAGTGCACAAGACAGCCATCCACTGCACACGAAGTGCCCAAAGGGTAGCGACAGTTGGTGTTCCTACCAGCGGGCAAAAGCTCAAGGTAAAGAGAACGAATATAAGCATAAGGGAGGATTGCCTTTGGCATTGTTGCAGCATATTAAACCAATATATACACGACTAACAGCCACACAAATGCTGGAAAAATGCCTTCATGGGAAAACTCAAAATAGCAATGAGAGTTTTCACTCTCTAGTTTGGAAACGCTGCCCAAAAACCAAATTTGCAGGTCTTGATATAGTAAAACTTTCTGCGCTTGATGCACTCATTCATTTTAATTGTGGTTTCAAGCCTGAATTAGAGATTATTAGGCGCATGGGCATTAATCCTGGACATTTCATGGTCAACGGTATATTAAAGCGACATGATTTGAGAATGACAGAAAGTGTAAGGCAATCAACGCCACAGCAAACACAGCGTAGAAAGTGTTTAAGAGGGATTAAAAAACGAAAAGAAGAAAAGAAAATTCAAAAAGAAGGAATAACCTATATTCCAGGAGGCTGTTAAATGGTTTCAAGTAATATATTTTTATTAAGATTATCACTTTACCAATCCAGAAAAAAGCTTCTAAAACTGAACCTGTTTTCTGAAAAACTGTATTTTGACCATATAGCGCCTTATTCAAACAATGATAATTTAACAATAAAATGTTCAATTATAAAAATTTTTATATCATAGTAATCTACATAATATGTTAGATGTTTTGAAACTCAGTTATATAAAATTGGTTGAGAAATTGATTTTTTAATGATTTTTAAAACTTAGGTTTCATTGAAAATATTGATTTTTTTTTCATGTTTCACACAAAATAAATTGTAAAAAAAAAACTATATATGTTTTAATCTTGATTGAGTGTCAAAACATGAACAATAATATTTTGAATGATTTCCAACTAGAATTGTATTTTTAAACAAATTTGAATTTGATACATCACTGTTTGAAAAATGTACTAATTAGCTAATTACATCTTAATTAACAATTTAAAAATTGCCTAAATTTGAAATTGTTTTTATGAAATGAATATAAACATGTACTTTCTACATGCTGTAAAAAATTAGATTTTTTTTATCAAGATTTTCACTTTACCAATCCAGAAAAAATATTTTGAAACTTTAAACCTGTTTTCTGAAGAACTGTATTTTGATCATATAACGCTGTATTCAAACAATGATAATTCAACAACAAAATGTTCAATTATAAATTTATTTATATCATAGTAATCTACATAATATGTTAGATGTTTTGAAACTCCATTATACAAAATTGGTTAAGAAATTGATTTTTTAATTATTTTTAAAACTTATATTTCATTGAAAATAACGATTTTTTTTCATGTTTCGCACAAAATAAATTATAAAAAAAAAACTATTTATATTTTAAACTTGATTGAGTTTCAAAACACGAAGAAGAATATTTTGAATCATTTTCAACTAGAATTGTATTTTTAAACAAATTAGAATTTGATATATCATCGTTTGAAAAATGTACTAATTATCTAATTACATCTTAATTAACAAATTAAAAATTGCCTAAATTTGAAATTTTTTTTATGAAATGATTTTAAACATGTACCCTCTATATGCTGTAAGAAAATTAGATTTTTAAACTTAAAATTAAAAAAAAAATTGTCTAGGGTATACGTACGCCTTAAATACCATATCGGTAAGACGTATAAATGGGAAATCACTTCACTGGCTCCCCCTTTCACATTTATTCTAAAAATAGGATTAACAAACCCCAAAAGTCTTTGCTTTAACTAAACCTTTGTTAATAAATCTGCCACATTAAACTTAGTTGACACAAACTTAACTACAATTTGTTTTTTCAATTCCCGTACATAACAATATCGTACTTCAATATGTTTCGTAGGGCTGTTAACATTATCTGAAAAGAAAATAGCTGCTTTATTGTCACACAGGTACTCGTAACCATAAATGACATTCATCCATGATTTTAGATAAGCTGCAGTTGCTGATATATCGAGAGCCACGAATTCAGATGTTCTTAGCAATGCACGATCTCCAACAAAGGAAAAAGTTACCACTAAATAAAACCACTTAGTGATCATGACGCATCTGAATACATTACCAAATCATATGAATCCGCTTTCGATAAATTTATAGAATAATCTTTAGTACAGTATTCTTAAGAGTATACTACGAGGGGCGTTCGGTTGGTTGATTGTTTTCAGATTATCTGGAGCCGTCAGCCACACGAGGACTAGAATGCGCCGAAACATTCGTCATTTGACAAGCCAAAACACATTTACAAACACCCATGCCTCACACGGGACTCGAACACGCAACCTCGTGGTCTAGAAGCTAGCACGCTAACCACTATACCGTTTGGTCGACCCGAGGGGCGTTCGTTAAGTTCCATTTGGTAATGAAAAGAAAACGAATAAAGGTACAGCTAAGCAATTTATTTAACAAAACTCTACAACACTTAAACTACTTTTCGACACAGCTCCAGTAATTTTCCAGGCATTTATTATAGCGTGGTATAAGTTTTGGTATTCCTTCTCCATAGACTGTTGCCGCCTGAATTGTCAACCATGTGGTAATCAGTTTCTCAGTAACAATCTCGTTAACTGCTTTCGAGAAATTTCTGGGAATGCAAGAGCATTAATCGTACACTTAAGGTTTTCTTTAATCTTTTTTATAACTGCACCATCAGAAACCACAGATGGACGCCCGTTCTTCATCGTGCACTTGATCACGCCCTTCCTTCGGACCCATCTTCTCACCATAGAACTACTCATTGCAGATTCCTCGTAAGCCTCGCAGATATTTCGATGAATTTCAATTGTTTGAACGTTTTTTGCATTCAGAAAACGAATTACTGATCAAATTTCACAAGCAGCGGGACTTTCAATAAACGACGCTATTATAAACAATTACCTCTAGGGGCACACACACAGAGCTATCTCAAAATGGCGTCATTTCGTTCTGCTTGACTCAGAGTAACTACCGCGCATGCGCTACAGAGCGCAGCGCTGCCGCGGAGAAAAATGGAAACGGAACTTACTTCCCGAATGTACCTCGTGCTCACTTGGCTTTGAAGAATATTGAGCTACATAAATAACAGGAAATAAAATATAAGATCTTGTACGATTTGTAAGATACAATAAACTACCAAATAATTCTTTAAATGGAAGATTCCAATTACAATCGTCTTCATAAGTTGAATTTCCTAGATTAGTTCCCATTGGAGTTTTTACTGGAATCGTTGTGTTTACATTAAACTTTTTCAAAAGTTTATTAACATACAGGTATAGATGCACACGGATATCATCTTTAATCTTCTCAAATTGAACTCCTACAAAATGTTCAGTATTTCCTAAATTTTTAATTTCATATACCCTCATTTAAATACACAAACATATCATTTAAAACCTGGTCATTTTAACTAAATATTGATAAGTCATCAACATACAAGAGTATAATACAATCAGTTTTAAGTTGAAATAAACATGGACAGTATTAAGACCGAGCAAAACCTAATGTTTCTATACTTTTTGACAAGTGATCAAACCAATTTTTCCCCGACTGACTTAAACCGTACAAAGATTTTTTTTAAATCTAAATTCACTCTTATTTGGATCAACATTTTTAGGCAAGTTGTATCGATGTAGAAAATCCTTAAAAATTTCCTCTTCTAGTAGACTACAGATAAGCATTTTTTTAAATCACAATGCATGCGTTTCCAACAACCCATAATTACTAAAATTGCAAAAAATAACTCGTCTAAATAAAAGTCTATCACGGGTGAAAACGTTGATGTTATTTTTGCTTATGAACGTGAGCGACACGTCTAGATTTAAATTTATCTACACTACCATCAACTTTAGTTTTTAAACTATAAATCCATCTAGAAGTTATCTTCTTGCATTTTTCTGGTTTAGATACAATTTCCCAAACATACCGTTCCTCAAAAACTTTAATCTCATTATTCATGGATTTCTCCCACTGATCACGAAATTTAGATTTTTTTTTATATCGTCAAAATTTTGTGGAACATCGACAAAAAAAGCCATGTCTTCAACTTCCTCGTCAGAGGTCGTCTCATCTCCTTGAGATTCGATTTAATCTTGTCCTGTAAGTTTGAAATTAAACAAATCCTTATTAACCGAAATTTCCGTTACCTCCCCATACGTTTCACATTTTTGATATCTACAACGCGTTCTATCCGGTGCATAATACTTTACATCTACGCGTGAACTATTAGTTCTTTTAACTTCTTTTCGCGTCCAATCATTAATATCACTAATATTAGTTGCGCTTCTCGTTTGTGGTTCCTCAGATTTAAAAAGATTCGAGTTTTACACTTTCTACTGAATCGAAATCGGGCTCATTTAAGCCATCCGAAAAATCCTCAATAAAATCTTGAACGACCTGCCTTTTTATATTACCTTTAATTTTAACTTCAATTCCCAAAACTGATTAGTCCATTTTAACATGTTTAGATTCAACTACGGTATTTGAAATAGTATCGCAAATACGATAACCCTTCGTACTTGCACTATAACCTACCAATAAACCCTCAGTAGATATGGGCTGTAACTTCATGCGTTTTACTTTGACAGCATGTGTTAAACACAAGGACGAGCAACCAAATACGCGGAAGTAATTGATACACTATATTGTCAAAAGTATCCGGACACCCAGTGGTATGGACTTAGAGCGTCCTAAGGCACATATTAATATGATGTTGGTCCCCCTTTTGCATCGATGACAGCCTGTACACGTTTGGGAAGACTTTCCACCAATTTTTGATAGGTGACCATAGGAATTGCCTTCCAGGCGTCCATCACAGCTGAAGTGAGTGAGGGCCGTGAAGATGGTCGATTTGGCTGGCTACGTAATCTGCTCTCTAATTCGTCCCAAAGGTGTTCGATGGGATTTAGATCGGGACTCTGAGAAGGCCAGTCCAGTTTTTGAACACCCATTTCGTCAAACCACGTCTGTGCAAGCCTCGATGTGTGAATGGAGCAGTTATCCTGCTGGAAGAGAAATGGGCCTTCCCCGAAATATTGCCATAGAGTTGGGAGTGCAGCATTGTCCAGATTGTCCACATACATCTCAGAGTTCATGTTTCCAACAACAGGAACTAACGGACCCAGGCCAAACCACGAGAAACACGCCTACACCATTATGCTTCCACCACCAAACTTAACAGTCGGCACAATGCAGTCACTATAGAAACGTTCGCCGGGCATCCGCCAAACCCAGACGCGTCCATCCGACTGCCAGACTGTAAAGCGAGATTCATCAGTCCAAAGAACAGTTTTCCACATGTCCACAGTCCAATGACGGTGAGCAATTGCAATCGATGCTTTGCATTCTGTGGAGTGATGTTCGGCTTGTGAGCGGCTGCACGACCATGGAATCCCAAGTCTTTTAACTCTCGACGGACAGTCCTGCTGCTAACACTAACGCCTGATGAACTTTGGAACTCCTGTGAAATTGCCACCAACGAGGACTTGCGATTTTGTTTCATTACCCTTTTCAGAGTTCTGCAGCTGCGTTCACCAAGTGTTTTTGGCCTACCGGTTCGTTTGTCTGCCGTTTCACTGCCTCGACGTTTCCACTTCACAATTACATCACTCGCAGTGGATTTAGGCTTCTGTAGAATGTCCGCAATCTCACGAACTGATTTCCCATAAAGGTGGCATCCCACTATTCTGCCACGATCAAACTCACTAAGCTCCTTTGACTTACTCATTGCCTCACAACCTCATAAATACAATCTGACAAACCACTACCAACACTTTTATAGCTTTCAATTACGTATAAAATTGCATCACTCTCCAGAACCACTTTTTTAAGGGGTGTCCGGATACTTTTGGCCAGATAGTGTATTAGATTTCCTTCCAAAGAAACGCTCATAAGGAGTTGCGTTCGGATCCACCAAATGACGCACTTGGTTTCTTACACGAGTATAATATTGGAGAGCTTCTGCCCAAAATCCAGCATTTAACTTGGGTGTTATTAATAATGAACGTACAGCGTCCATTGCATCCCCATTTATTCTCTCAACGGTACCCATCATTTCCGGAGAATAAGTGTTGGATAATTTATGCTTTATACCCAACTTACAGTAGGTAAAAAAAAGTCTCCGTACGGAAGCCAAAGTTGCAAACAAATTAGCATAATTTCTAATATTTTGCATCATATCTTCAGTAACTATTGAAATATGTTTAATTTGATTCTTTAAAATAAGTTTATAATAAATATCTGTTTTTACAATAAGCAGCAATTATTTAAATTGAAATATTTAAGAGATGTTGTTAAGTGCCATGCAAAAAAAGTTTCCGTACACTATATGAAAATTAATTCTGACGTCTTCCACCCCCAACAGACTTGCAGTAAATTTTCAAAACAGAAATGTACGCAAGTGTCATGAAGACATGATAGCAACAATTGTTTAATTTTAGATTGTAGCTGATTATCTTAACATGGAGTTCCTAGATTTATTCGTGAGTTGGCGATTCAGTTATGAAATGATGGATTATCTATGAAAAAAATTGACCAAAAGTTTAATATATTGAAGTCTATAGTACAACATATTAATGAAAGACACCGATGAGCTTCAAACTTTTGAGGATAGAGATCGATCCGGGAAATCTTCGAAGCTAAAACGCTTGTATAAAAGAAATATCGTATAATAAGGATCAAGATAGTCCGCGAATAAGTGCACCTTAAGTCGCATACGACTTAAAAATTGATAAAAACATTGAAGTGACATCTCAAATTGTGAGAAATGTTATTAAAAAAGTGGATCTAAATGGACTTGCAGCCCGCGAGAAGCCTTATATAAGTAATGTAACAGAAAAAAAGCGCATTGATTTTGCAAAGTCTTTTTTAGTGATGAATTAAAATTAAATATCCTAGGGTCAGATAATCGATTTATAGTCAGGAGAAAACAAAATTAACAAATGTTAACTTATAATTTATGTGGAACTGTCAAACACGGTGAAGGAGGTGTTATAGTTTGGGGGTGTATGAGAGCAGCTGCTGTCGGTAATTTAAGTTAAGTAGAAGGAAATAAGCATAGGTACGTGTATCTTGAAATTCCAACGTAAAACATCTTAACCAGTGCACATAAATTGTCAATTGGGATTTGTCTTCAATGTTTTTATCAAATTTTAAGCCATGTGCGACTTGAGGTGCACTTATTCGCGGATTATATTGAACCTTAGAATAGGATATTTCTTTTATGCAAGCGTTTTAACTTTGAAGATCTTCCGGATCAAACTCTTTCCTCAAAAGTTTGAATCTCATGGCGTCTTTCAATAATCTGTACTATAGACTTCAATATATTAAAGATTTCGACAATTTTTTTCAAAGATAATCCAACATTTCATAACTGAATAACCAACTCACGAATAGGTTTAGAAACTCCATTTTAAGACAATCAGCAAAAGCTAAAATTAAACAATTGCTTCTATCATGTCGTCATGATACTTGCGTACACTGCAGTTTTGAAAATTTACTGCAAGTTTGTTGTGGAAGACGTCAGAATTAATTTTTGTATGGCGTACGGAAACTTTTTTTACATGGCACTTAGCAACATCTTCTAAATATTTCAATTTAAATACTTCCTGCGTTTTGTAAAAACAGACATTTATTATATACCTATTTTAAAGAATCAAATTAAACATATTACAGCATTTACTGAAGATATGAGGCAGAAAATTAGAAATTATGCTAATTTATTTGTAACTTTGGCTTCCGTACGGAAACTTTTTGTACTCACTGTGTATAACCCTAAATCGAATCTAAGATTAGCCGACCAAACGGTATAGTGGTTAGCGTGCTAGCTTCTAGACTGCGAGGTTGCGGGTTCGAGTCCCGTGTAAGGCATGGGTGCTTGTAAATGTATGTTGGCTTGTCAAATGACGACTGTTTCGGCGCATTATAGCCCTCGTGTTGCTGACGGCGCCAGATAATCTGAAAATAACCAACCAATTTAAGATTAACGAATTCAAGTCCGGAATTCGAACGTATTAACAATTTTTGTACCCAATTCTTTCTCAAAAGAATTGATGAAATTTAAAATACTGCTGCATCGTTGATTTTTTCCAACGATATTGTAACTAACCACCGTGAATAATCATCCACAATACCTAAAAATATCTAGCACCGCCGTTACTAGTTACAGGAGACAAACTCCAGAGATCAGTATACAACAACTGTAATGGTATATTCGTTGATGTGCCCTTTATAAGTTTGAATACGCCTCTTTGATTTACCTAAAATACATTTTTGACAGAAAATATTATCATGTTTTACTTTAGGAACACCACAAACAAGTTTACTATTAATAGTTTTGAACACAGCACTAGCATTAATATGTACACACCTCTTATGCCACAATTCTAAAGAATTCTTAACTACAGATTTAAAAAAACTATTAGCTTCAAAATCATCAGTTTTAATTACGATAGCAGGATAAAGACAATTTTTATTACGAACCTTTAAGAACAGTTTACCATTGGAATCAAAAATAGTTAAATAACCATTTTTACCTTCATACACAAAACCTTTTTGTTCAATTACACCAAGGCTATATAAATTACGATTCATTTCAGGTACATAAAATACATTTTCAACATTAACAAAATAATTTTCACTATTTAATACAACAGATATTGTTCCTATACTTAATGCTTCGAGTTCACCTTTACCTTGTTTAACATTCTTTTTAATGCCTTTAAATGCTACGAAAAATTTACGATCATGACAAAAATGATTAGATGCACCACTATCGAACAAAAAGACACTCGCATTATCATTTTACATTAATAAAAAAAAAACAGACATTAGATTTACAGAATCATTAATTGTAACAAATAAACTTTCACGAACCCGTGAATTCACATTACTTTTCTTATTAGAAGATTGAATCTTTCTCTTGGATGGCAATTTATAGTCCCTGAAATAATGACCCAATTGGTTACAGTTACAACACCTAATATTTGTTACATTTCGCTGATACATTACACTTAGATTGTTTAACAGGCATTTTACTTACATAAATAGACGAACTTTGAACACGATTACAGTTCTGAAGCCTAGCCTGCTGGTTTTGAAATCTAGCTTCTTCGGTTAAAAGTGCTAGGGATACTTTTAAAGAAGTAAAGTTCTTATCTTCTAACTGATATACTTGTTGCACAATAAACTCAAAACGTTGGTTGTATTGGTTGTATTCAGATTATTTGGCGCCGTCAGCAACACGAGGGCTATAATGCGCCGAAACTTTCGTCATTAGACAAGCCAACATATATTTACAAACACCCATGCCTAACACGGAACTCGAACGCGCAACCTCGCGGTCTAGAAGCCAGCACGCTAACCACTATACCGTTTGGTCGGCTGCAGTCATTTCTGAATATACTTAATTGTATAAATTATATTTGATTTTTTTTAGCAACAGGGCTAGACTTTATTAAGACAGTGTAACATTGAACAACTCAGAGATATCAAAATTTAATGAAAATGCCTTCCAGGAGGTCTGCCAAGGGGGAAGTTACACGCATTTTCGTCTTGGATGGGAAGAAATATAGAAAAATTCCATCACACTTCAAATTAATTAGAACGAAATCGTAACAGAATTCAGATAATAAAATAAACTACAAACTTCAATTTGTTACAGTTAGAGGGCGCTATATTCGCTTCGAGAAAGTATTGAACTGAATTCGTTGTATGTGATTTTTTTAGCAACAGATACAAGAGGACTATACTGTACTGAATGATCAAACATAGGCAAATCATTATTGGATTATCTATACTATAAGGTGGAACGCCTTCCGGAAGGTCTTTCAAACGGAAACTGAAACACATTTTCGTCTTGAATGGAAGGAAATATGGAAAACTCCTTTCAAACTGCACATAAGTTCGAACGCGATCGTAATAAAATTCAGGTAATCAAATAAACCAACAAGTTAAATTTACTACTGTTAGGGGTCGCTAAGGAAAAGTATTAGTTGGTTTTATGTTATGTCTTAGCAATAACTACAAAACAAGAGGACTATACTGCACGGAAACATCGTAAAACATTGGCAGATAATTTTTAGGTCATCCATATGTAATGAGGACTGCCTTCCGTGAGGTCTTTTAAAGGGAAACTGAAAAATATTTTTTTTTATTTGATTTTTTGAATTTCAATGGTCTGGTTTTGGTTATTGTGTTTTTTGACGGGAATGTTCTCTATTTCCTTCCATACAAAACAAAATGCGTTTGTGTTTCCTCTTTAAAGATCTCGTGGAAGGCTTTTCCTCCTTATCACTAGCACTACTTTCCTTAGCTTAGTTATAGTCTATATCTTGCTGTAACTATATCCTGGCGCAATTTAATCTTTATCTATAGCCATAAAATATCGAATCAAATCTAATAAAATGTTAATACAATCTGTTGCCGCTCTGGCCTCGCATGTCAAAGATGCTGGGTTCGAATCCTGAGTTAAGCATCGATGTTCGTCGTGGTTCAGAATTTACTCTAAACTATGCGTCCCCGCTTCATTAGCTTAGTTATTGTAAAAGGCAGTATCCCTGTGAAATACCTCCCAGAAGGCTTTTCCTCCTTATCACTTGGACTACGTTCATTTGTCTATATATTGTTGTAATTATATCCGGGCGTAATTTAATATTTATCTATAGCCATAAAATATCGAATCGAATCTAATAAAATATTGATATATTATGTTGCTACTATGGCCACGCATGTCAAAGGTGTAGGTTTCGAATCATGAGTTAAGCATCGATGTTCGTCGTGGTTCGGAATCTACTCTAAACTATGCGTCCCCGCTTCATTAGCTTAGTTATTGTAAAAGGCAGTATCAATGTGATCCCAGAAGGCTTTTTCTACTTATCGCTTGGACTACGTTCATTTGTCTGTATATTGTTGAAACTATATCCTGGCGTAATTTAATCTTTATTTATAGTCATAAAATGTCGAATCAAATCTAATGAAATACTAATACAATCTGTTGCCACTGCCTCGCATGTCAAAGGTGCTGGGTTCGAATCCTGGGTTAAGCATCGATGTTCGTTGGGGTTAGGAATCCACGCTTAGCTATAGGTCCCGGCCTGATTAGCCGTGTTGTAGTGCAAAAAACTAGATCGTTGAAAGTAAAAACCAACCAACTTATCATGGTTTTAGCAATGTGTTATACAATCGTTATAAACGTTTGGTAGAGAGATAATGGGATTGAACGGTATATCAATACCCTTTATAAAAAGATTAAAAAAAAAAGCCATAAAAAATGTTTTTACTATATAAATCTTTGTATGCAACTTTTATGTGCAATTGCAACTTGTCGATGGGATTTTGAGCCCAAGAAAGTTTCTACACTATCTACCAATAAGTATTTGGACACCCATTCAAATGAGGATATCTTCTCAGGGGAACAGCATAGACACAGGAAATTCACATAAAAGAGAACATCTTTATGTAACATATCTATAAGTAAAACAACTCAGTCGCATATTGGAATGCAAAGTTTTCAGTAGGTGCATTTGCAAACGAATGGAGTACCATTAGTGTGCAGTTGTGCTGATGCATTTACATTAAAAATCACGCAATTCATGGAGTTGACTTTTAGTGTGAGATATGATCTCCCCTGTCATCAGTGTTTACTTGGCACTGTATTCTTATACTTAACATGAATATCTTGATGATTTCCAGTGACTAAATTGTTCTTCCCACCTTTTGAACTGTTTGCAAGTGATGGAAAGTTTCCAATACATTAAATTTTTACACAATGCATATCGTAGAAGCGTCCCACACATGCTTGATGAAATTTGGATTAGAGGAGTGATCTGGTTTACTTATAGGTGATATTAATATTTTGTAATCATTTGTCCAAAGCAAAAGTGGGATTAAATTTTCCATAACCTTCAATAAACACGATTTAAAAACTGATATTTCACAATTAAAGACTTGTCTAGATCAAGGTAACGCATTTACAGTGAAAAAGTGGAATTTAATTATGTTTTGAGTTGTTGTTGGGAAGCTTATTAAACAATTTCAACATATTGAACCTAAAGACCAAAACTCTTTTCCCACCAAATCGTGCCGACCAAACGGTATAGTGGTTAGCGTGCTAGCTTCTAGACCGCGAGGTTGCGAGTCCCGTGTTGGCATGGGTGTTTGTAAATGTATGTTGGCTTGTCTAATGACGAATGTTTCGGCGCATTATAGCCCTCGTGTTGCTGACGGCGCCAGATAATCTGAATACAACCAACCCACCAAATCGTTAACTTGAATTGGCATTTACCATGAAATATCATGTTCCCATCGTTTCTACAGGTCATCTGATGTCCAATATCACTCATAAGACTGAAAAAATTATTTTTTGTAAACAGTATCTGATGTTTAAAAGATTTGGTCTTTGGGTGCCATATGTTGAATTGGTTTAATAAGTTCCCCAAGAGCTCAAAAGATAATTAAATTTAACTCTTTCACTGAAATTATGTTAATTTGATCTAGACAAGTCTTTAATGGTGAAATGTCGGTTTTTAAACCATGTTTATTGATACTTATGGTAAATTTTATTCCACTTTTGCCTTGTATAAACTATTAAAATATATCAATATTGCGACTATAATTAAGCCAGATTACTCCTCTAATCTAAATTTCAGCAAGCATGTGTGGGACGTTTCTACGATATGCCTTGTGTAAAGATTTAATGTATTGGGAACTTTCTATGACCTGCAAACTGTTCAAAACATGTTACGAACCATTTAGTCACTAGAATTCATCAAGAAACTCATGTTAAGTATGAGAATACAGTGCCAAGTAAACACTGATAACAGGGGAGATTATATCTCACTCTAAAAGTCAACCCCATGACTTGCGCGATTTTTAAAGTAAATGCAACTGCACACTAATGGTACTCCATTCTTTTGCATATGCCCCCACAGTACACTTTGCATTTCAATTTGCGACTGAGTTGTTTTACTTATGGATATGTTACATAAAGATGTCTTTATTATGTAAATTTCATGTGTCTATGCTTCTCCACTGAGAAGATATCCTCATTTGAATGGGTGTCCAAATACTTATTGGTAGACAGTGTATAGTATTTGAGCACTACGAACATAACCATCGCTTGTGTGACATTGACTAATATCCCCCCCTCCCCACATAAAGAAAGAAATTTAACAGAAGATTTTGTCATCGACGACGAGTCTATCTTTCAAGTTTTAGCTCGATTGGACGTCAAGTGGTATGTCAGACCTTCGAAAATGAAACGTGAGTAAAAGCGACCTTTTTATGACAGTCCAAATACGTGATAGAATCTAAGGATAGAATGCATTGTCATTGAAAACGACCATCTACCTCCCAAATTTGTGCTCGATTCGATTTTAGCCCTCCGTAAATTTGCCTGGCACAAAAAAAATTAAAAAAGAATCGAATTTAATATTCAAATTAAAAAACCCTCTTCCAAATTAAAATCTCTCAATTAATTTGAGATTCGAATCACAAAGCAATATGCAGTGATAGGTTTGGCTACAATAATTCATTAAAATTACATTTGGCGTCAAATCAATCGCCAATGTTGATATGGGCGGGGTTTAAAGCCTTTTATAATAAAGGCGTGAGCAATTTGTATTTTATCCATTGCCATTGGTACGTTTGGGGTCGGTAGTTCAGTTTTTAAACTTGCGCTGACTAAAAAGAGTCCCAACTTTAAACATTTTTTAGACCCATAAATTTTCATTTGCGGCCCCGACAATATATTGGAAATATGCTTTATTTGTGTTATAGAATACGCTGGTACTAAGGAAGTGCAGTGGTTTCCGAACACCCTGTATATGACAAATGCGTTCTTTTTGATATGCCCATTAGGGCGTATCGAAAAAAAATCGAAATTTTTCGAATCTTTTAGCGGTAGTGCGGAAAGTTTGCGGACACTCATCACTAATACGTGTGTGAAATTTTAAAACTCTGGGTTAATATCTTCTGTCGCCTCAATAGCTCGAAAGTTCCGAAATTTGGGCTAAAAGTGATTAAAATTCAAAAATTCATAAAAAATTCCAGATTTCGCTGTAAGTTTAAGGATGGTGCTTACTAGTTACTATTTTTGTCAAAAACAACTATAATTTTTTTATAATTATAAGTTAATATCTTCTGCTACCTCAGCAACACCAAATTTTGGAAAATAAAAGGCTAAATTTCAAAAAAATAAATAAAAAATGCACGTCACACTTACCGTTAGCCAGCTGGCCAAATTCAACGTTCCTGGTTCTCGGTTAGCTAGATCTAAACTACAAATGCCAGAACTAATGGCAGGGCAAATGTCGAATAAATATTTCTGATCTGAACTGAGTAATCTACTATCAATGTGTGTCAACTCGCATTTAATATTATTAAAAGCAACGACTGAAAGTTTTTTACATCCTTTAAGTTTTCGTCCAATGTTTCCAGTGTAAGATGAAGGGCCAGAAGACTTGCCGTCTATTGACTGGAATAAGTGTTGTAATGGCAACTCATTGGAGTGGTCTGTTAAGTTTCATTTCAAGCCTGCGAATTACACTAGTAAACATTCCTGTGTTCACCCAGTGCCGTCACACCCAACAACTGTGAGCTTGCTAAAATCATCCAAAAAAGTACTTGTAAATGCTGTTCGATACATGAAGACTACATCCACTTTCAGGTGTAACATGCTCCACGTACGAAAAACCAGGCTCCGATACAATACAGTAATGCGCTTCTACAATTGTTCTTTGGAACTGCTTTCCCTCGAGTGTTTCTGATGTTAAAGTTTTGTCATGCCGGCCATCAAAATAAAGGCCAGATAGATTGGAACGATTTTCATTTAATTTTGATACCATTTGCTTGTAAACTCTTGATTTTTCCCTCCATACTTTGTTTTTGTCTGTGACGAGACTGGAACTCGATTCCGATATTAAACCCAAATCTTTCATAACACTCGATGCAATAGCATCCGTGGCTCCGTTAGAAACACCATATCTTTGACTGACAATAAATGTGTTGTCCAATTTTACACGCATCTGAAGACTCCTTGAATCCTTCTGAAGAAACGGTGTGTAAGGCGAGTCTTTGGTATCCACCTCCGCCTCCACCTCCATCATATCTTCATTTTCCAGAGTAAAGCTTGGAACAGAAGCAGGAGACACCTTTTTTTTTTACTTTGCACAGCATTTTGTTGTACTCGCATTTGACGTTTCTGAAGTCGTTTTGTTTCGGGTACATCAACACTTCCAATGAACATTTTTCTTTCCGTTCTTTGGTCTTTGAGGAACGCCTGCACATTTGGAGGAACTTTACTCTCTTTTGGACAGATACACTCCTTAAAAATAGCGCATTTACAGGAAGATATGTCGAATAGTTTCTTTGCTTCCGTTTTAAAGTTCTCAACATTTTCAAGAGCAGTCTTGCTTCTTCCCACACGTTTTATATTTTTCATGATAGAGCGATATTTTTACTGGTAAGTGTGTATCATATCACAAACACGCTTATGTGAAACAGAAGGAATGGATGAATCGACGTATAAACTTTCAACTTTCAAAGCAACAGTTTCTGCAAAAACAGAGAAGCATGGTTCTTTATTTCCATCAGTTTCATTACCAATACGACATCTCTCATAAGCGCAACATCTTATGCATGCGTGAAAAATCCTTCGGTGTTCCAAAAATAGGGCATTGCAGATTTATCGAATTGAAAACTTTGAATGCGATGATTCTTGCATTATTAATACTTACCAATATCTTTTACTAACAAATGACTACGACACTAAGCTACGAGTAAAAAAAAAATTCTTAAAAAGAAACTACATTGCTGCATATATGTTTGATATGAAGATCGAAACTAATTGAAAGAAAATAATCTAGAGTTAGACTAAATACTAAACAAATGAAAATGATCACTTGATTTATTGGTCGCTCCGATTTGTTTCTCGGGGTGAAAATAGGGGTGTTCCACTTTACTTTTCTGACAGTACGCCAAACCCAGTGTGGTAGAAGATATTAACCAATAATTCTTGCATACTTTTTGTTGTTGAAAAAAGTAATTTTTATCAAGCCCTACCTCAAAACGATCAACGAAATCTGCGACTGCTGATTAAATATTGAATTGTATTCCTTTTTATTCAAATTTTCGGAATTTCCGGTTCACTGAGGCGACAGAAGATATTAACTTATAATTTTTAAAAAAATTATAGTTGTTGTTGTTAAGCAATACTAACATTTTAACCACTACCCCCAATCGTTAAACGAAATATGGGAATTTTTAGGAATTTTTGAATTTTAAACACTTTTAGCCCAATTTTCGAAACTTAGGGGCCATTGAGGCGACAAAAGATATTAACCCAGAGTTTTAAAATTTCACACACTTATTACTGATGAGTGTCCACAAATTTTCCGCACTACCGCTAAGAGATTTGATAAACTTCGATATTTTCGATACGCCCTAATGCCCATAGCCTCTGCTAACTCTCTAACCTTTATTCGACGGTCGTCCAGTACCATTTGGTGCACTTTTTTGATGATATCGCTGGTGGTTGCAGTTTTAGGGCATTCCGAACGCTCATCATCGGAAAGGCTGGTACGACCATGTTTAAATTCAGCTGCTCATCTTTTCACGATGGCAAATGAAAGGACAGAGTTCCCATATACAGCATCCAACTCTGTTTTAATTTTCGTGGGTGTATTGCCTTTCAAATGCAAGTATTTAATCACGGCACGATATTTGATTTTATCCATTTTCACAAAAACATGCCCTAGGTCTTACTCAAACGACTGTCAAACAACAACTGAGCGTCAAAAATAGCTCAAATTTTAAGGAATACCCATTTCAACGAATGTCCGAATACATTCCTAAACTTTTGTTGATGAGTGCTGCTATCTACATGTTAAGGCTCAAAACTTTTCAGACAACCCTCGTATTAAACTCATTTAATTCCTTTCATTGTCACAACATTGATTTTAAATCAAATGTTAGAGCGAGACTGACGAGTTATTCGTTCGTTTTTAAATTCCTAATATTAAGTTAGGTTTTGCTTCTGTAAATCTGTGGAAATATTAATAACCCAGTTGGCAGATAGATTCGATATCGACTGTCACTAAAAGGTCACTTTTATTCCCGATTCTATACTCATTTTGTAATTCTATTAAATCCCATTTAACCGGCTCTTATTATTCTAATCAGAATAAATAAAAGATGAAGTGAATTCTCATGTATTTTAATGAATACATTTTAAAACGTAGCTTTGCCGCATATTTTTACGATATCAAATGAAGAATACAAAATAGATAATAAATGCAGGATGATTCCTAAAAGATATTGTTCCGAGTAAATCACAACTTCTATAGTCATTTTGATAAGAATCTTGACCGAGCGTCATTAGCGAATATTTCATGACGTCACTCACATGGCGGATCACTATTGGCTTACCCTATCAGAAAACCGGATCGCACATCCCTGTAGCGTATTCAATGAGAAGTGGTCATGCCCAGTAATTTAGTTCTATATGTGAGTGCTCCTTCTTATATATTACTGCATAGCATTTCAAAGAAAAATCACAAACAAAGGAGTTGTATTAAGCTTTTTAAAAGGTTACTTAATGTTGTTCCATATAGTTACTTTTTTTCCTATTGGTCTTTGTCTAGTTTCTAACTCTTGTTACACATTTCCTATTGCACTCATTCTATTTAATTGTTGTGTCAGTAAAATACATTTAAAAGTTCAGTTTATCGGGAATAATTTACTTTTCTCTAATATGGTAAGCAAGAAAGAAGCTGATCGCAGACAATTACAAAATAGTTCGTTACATGAAATTCTGGACAATGTTAATTATATACAGATAGTCTCTGTTCGGAAATTTTTATCGCACTTTTCAGATGCCTTTTCTGACGGCAATATGGAATGATCAATGATGACAGGAATATTGTGATCGGGTGCACCTTAGCATAAAGATGAGAGTCCTCATTGCAACGAATTTCACTGTTTTTATTCAACGACCATTCAAAATATAAAAATTTTAAATTATTATAGAAGACTTCTCATTGTTACATTAAACAAAACATGAATAAATTATTTACTTCGACCTACAGGAGGAAATTGTACGTGCAAAAGGTGCTAGAAACTCGGGTTAGGCAGAGATATTATATCCTGGCTAGAATAGTTTTATGTAAAAGGGCAAAGTGGTGTATTATTGGTTACAACCACAATTGCTCAATACTGAGCAAACATATTACTAATCTATCTATTTTTATATGAAAATATTCAAATAGCACTGTATCCACATAAATGGATTGAAATCAAATATACATTTTCAGAACAAGATATTGCATTCACATTAAGATACGTACCTTGAATCCAGGAATTTTTTTATACAGTAACTCCATAAAAGCGTAAATTAAAGAAATTCAAAGAACGCGAGGGTTGCTGAGGAAAATATGACTCATGTCGAGAAGCTGTGAATTGTTTCGGAAATTACACTTAGAATAGATTGACTTTAAATTGTTTTCTTAAACTCGCGTTTCTTTTCGTTTTGTACTTTAATTTCATTCAGAGTTTTCAATTTTAGCCGTTCACAGGAAATAGAAAACAAACATTTTTAATTAATGAGTAGATATTAAGAAAAATTTTTTTGAGAAAAAATAAATAAGCTAAGTTTACAGAAATTAAAATGCAAATTACTTTTTGTTTCAAAAAACGGCTCTCAATTTTTTGAAACTTGTGATAGCCTATTAATCTAATTTCGATTTGAAAAATAATTACCCAGTTCCAACGCTATACGTTAAAGTTAATTATGATTGCAAATGTAATTTTTAAAAGAGAATGTTAATGTAGGCAATTTCACAATTCTTGCAATTATTGAAATAATAATTTTTTTGTGTGAACTATTTGGAGTTTATTAGTTTTTGACCTAAATAGATTTTTGGCAAAATGTGAGATTTGCTGTTATTCGAAATTGACACTTTTCAAAGAATGACCTTGCTGTAGATTAACAATTAGCTCCTTGAATCCTCTTAGATAAAAAAGATTTGGTGTTTTGCCAGGTAGCAATAAAATCCCTAGGAGTGTAAAAAAGTAGCTCGTGCATTTTTTTTTTTTTGCTTGAACTTATTAAACCATTCACATTATCTTTGGAAAAGTTTTAATGGATAGTAATATGACCCATAAAAACAAAGTTTTTAATAAAATTCTTTATATGCATCGCCAATTTTAATATTCATTAACACAGCACCAATTCTGTAAACAGTGAGTGCTTAGTGTTTGCATCCAATTTTAAATATCAAAAACATTTCTAGCAGCAAAATGTTTGGAAAACTACGTTTCGAAATTATTTATTAAGAATGGACGTAAATTTATGCACTCACATCCAAATATCTTTTATTTATTTTGATTAAAACAATTTTATTATTTATTTATTAAAAAAAATGTTTGCAACAGGAAAGAGTTTCTTTAATGGTTGGTTAAAGCGATAGGATGGTGTAGCCAAGAAGACCGCTAAGAGAGACTGACCTGGGGGTGATACCTACAGGGAGGCTCTTACGGTGGTCAAGATGGCTATACTCCTAGAGGGACATCCTGAGAAACGTTTATCAGAGGAACATGTCACAGACCTAGAACTGAACAAGATAGAAAGGAATGATGATAACCCTGCTCCTACCTTCCTATCATGCAGACTTGAGAATGGTCTCTTATTATCAACTGTACAGATCTGGAGAACACTAAGTGGCTGAAACAGATTGTCAGTGATATAACCCCCTGGAAAGACAAAAAAAATTTTGGTGGGTGAGGCAAGGAAACTTGTCAGAACCACTAAAATCATTGCTAAGTATAATTGTTTTGTAGCAAACTGGATGCGAAAGACATCCTGAAAAAAATTGACGTGCAGAACGGTGGGCTCACTCCTAACATATTAAATCTGAAGAATGACCCATCGGGACAGACCATCGTCCTCAATGTAACTGAAATCGACGCGGCTACGCTTTGTAGAAGAAGGTATAAATTTTATATTTGACTTCACCAAGTACAAGTCAAAGTCCTCGATTAAACCACTAAGACTGATGGTGAAGCTTCTTCAAAACAACCTCCACCGCAGTAGAAGTGGTACAGCTAACCTCAGTAAGAAATTTCTTACCGAGGACATACACTGGGCCATGATCCAAGAGCCCTGACTTGTCAGGGGCAGAATCAGCGGCCTTAAAGGACAAAGGGTAAGTTGATTATAGTAGTAATGCTAGAACTTGTATCCTTATAGACAAAAACATCAAGGTTTTACCCCTTACTGAATTCATTAATAGGCAGATCAGACTCAACTTAGAGGGAAGAAACCGAGAAATTGTTTTAGACTCCTTTCCCTATGAAGAGAAGACTCCATCTGACCAATCTCTACACAAACTTATGCAATTTTGTGCAAAAAATAAAGTCAGTCCTTGGACTAGACTGCGATGCACACCATGTTGTCTTGAATAGTACGTACAGACACAAACAAAAGAGGTGAGTGCCTTTTATAATTCATTCTTAATTATAACCTTGACATCCTAAATAAAAGCAATGATCCAACTTTTATTGCTTCTAACAGATCTGAAGTAATTGACATTACTATTGTTACACAGCTTATTAGTAAAAATATCAAAAATTGGAAAGTAGATGGTAGACAATCAGGGTCAGACCATCAAAATATCCATTTTGAAATTAATTCTAATGTAAAACTTGATCGAAGCTTCAGAGACCCTTTGAGCACGGACTGGAAAAAGTTCCAGGAGGAGCTTAAGGAGCTGACTAAGCTTGAGGACATATGATCTAGAAATTACAGCAGATAGTCTGCATAATAATATTTTGAATTCATACAATAACAAATGCTCAATTCGCACTAAGAGAGCAAAACACCAATGTCTCTGGTGGAACAACTCTCTAGAAACCGAAAAAACAAAGATCAGAAAACTTTTCAATAGAGCTAAGAAAAATGATGAATAGGATAACTATAGGAAAGCCCTCACCAAATATAACAAATATGTAAGAAAAAGCGAAGAATACTCTTGGAGAAAGTTCTGATAAGAGATAGAATCTATTTCTGAAGAAGCTAGAGTCCAAAGAATCCTTAGAAGGGACGAACCAATAATGGTTGCACCTTAAAGAATGACGATGGTAACTTTGCTAATACTGGAAAAGAAGTCATGGAAATCATGGCAAAAAACCACTTTACAGGATAAAGAGATATACACAGCGATGACGGTCAACACTTCAATGGTTCAAACAAAAGAGTCAGTAGAAGTAAATGGGCCTATGCGAAGAATATCCTTAATCATAATAGCTATATCCATTTTTAAACCACTCAATAGCCCTGGACCAGATGGATTGGTTGTATTCAGATTATCTGGCGCCGTCAGCAACACTAGGGCTATAATGCGCCGAAACATTTCGTCATTTTACAAACCAACATACATTTACAAACACCCATGCCTAACACGGGACTCGAACCCGCAACCTCGCGGTCTAGAAGCTAGCACGCTAACCACTATACCGTTTGGTCGGCCTGGACCAGATGGAATCATGCCCATCATGATACAGAAGATAGAGGAACTAATTATCCCAGGGCTGACTAGAATTTATAGAGCTAGTCTAGCCCTGGGATACATCCCAAAGATATGGCAGAAGACAAGGGTTGTATTCCTCCCTAAATCTGGCAAAAACAGTTATGACCAGGGAAAATCCACCAGACCAATCAGTCTTTTTTATTCTTTCATAAAATCATGAAGAAAATTATTGATAGGCGTATTAGAGAACACATGGGTAGTAATAGTCCCTTGCATGATCTACAGTTTGCCTATCAACCTGGCAAATCTACAGATACAGCACTTCATCAGCTTGTTTCCAAGATAGAAGACACTCTGGAAAGAAAGGATATTGCTCTTGCCACTTTTCTTGACATACAGGGTGCTTTGATAACACTCCACATCTATCCATCTTTAATTCCTTAAAGGACACAGGGATAAACCATACATTATGTACATGGATTGAGAACCTGCCATCAGATAGAATTATTCAAATGAACATCTTTGATAAATCACTTGAAAAAAAAGGCTACCAGAGATTGTCCTCAAGGAGGTGTTTTATCACCATTACTTTGGAACCTGGTAGCCTTATTAAACACCTCAATAATATAGGCTATTATACGCAAGGCTATGCGGATGACATTGTCATCCTTATCCTTGGTAAAGATTTCAACATAACTTGTTTACTTATGCAAAATTTACTAAGTTATGTAAGCAAATGGTGCACAGAGAGGGATCTGAAGGTCAGTCCACAGAAAACCAATCTTGTACTATTCACTCGCAAAAGAAAAATGGGATGGCTTTGTTATCCCAAAACTTTTTGACGTTGAAATCAACGTGGCTTCTGAGGTGAAGCTCACATGGAATAAACATGTTGATTACAAAATAAATCAAGCAAAAAATGCATTATGACATGTAGGTGCATGCTTGAAAAAACTGGGGTCGACAGCCAAAAATGATGTTTTGGATGTACTCAGCAGTTATCAGACTTATGATCATTTAGGCCTCTGTGATCTGGTGGTGCAAAATGGAACAGAGAACTGTGAAGGACAGGCTGGGAAATCTACAAAGACTGGCCTGCCTGTGTATCACAGGTGCAATATCCTCGGTACCCACTAGAGCATTAGAGGTCATATTAGATCTGACCCCATAAGAAATCTTTATTTGCAGCACTGCAAGAATGACTGCGTATAGAATGATGTTAAAACAACAATGATATGACAAGCTTACGGCTAAAGGACATATAAGTATCACCACGAAAATTCATGATCCTACTCTTCTGATGCCTTCACAGACACCTTGGAGAGGACATGTTTGAAAGACCATTTGAGGTGGTTATACCCACCAGAGATGAATGGAATGAGTACACGTTAAACCAAACAAACAATGATCTTATTTGGTTCATAGATGGATCAAAGAAAGACAACCTCTCAGGACTGGGAGTACATGGTGTGTCACTAAGAACTATCTCCTTTAGAGGTCTTGGGAAGTATGCCACTGTGTTCCAGGCAGAAGTTCTTGTTATCATTGACTGTCTACGGATAAATATGAGAAAAGGCTACAGGGGTAAGCGGATTCTCATTTATAGTGATAGTCAAGCAGCCTTAAAAGCTCTTAGTTCATTCCAAATCAATTCAAGGGCTGTTCTGATGTAGAAACCTTTTAGGAGAACTGGCAATCGAAAATAAGGTAACTCTTATCGGAGTGCCAGGACACAAGGGTATTGAAGGTAACGAAAAGACAGATGAACTTGAAAAACAGAGATTGTCTCATAATCGGGGGTAATCCTTCTGAAGACCGCAAAAGGAGTTCTCCTTAAGTGGGAAAAACAGGAGATGAATAAAACGTGTCGCAGTTCTTCTGGACACGTTAAAAGCATCACATGCGAAGATTGCCGATGAAATTCCTAGATACCCAAGACTGAAGATGCAAGCAATTGTGGGCTTCATTACTGGGCACTACCATTTCAGAAAACCCCTTCATGCAAAGGGACTTTCTCAACAAGACCTTATATGTGAGAAATGTCAGAAAAACGAGGAAACGGCACATCATGTTATATATGAATATGATGCTCTTGCCCTCACTCGAGTGACTACTTTAAGCGTTACCAATACCAAAAGAGTTACACCTTAGTTCTATCAAGGGTTAGTCAGATTTTATCACCAAAGTAGGCAACCCAAATAAATGGAAGTAAGAAACGTAGGGTTTGGAGCATAGTACAAACTGCTACCCTAAAGCAGAGGTACCTCATATCTGACTAACCCAAATCTAAAGAAGGAGAAAAAGAACTGTCGGTTCAATATTATTATTGCGCGATTGGATGACGGCAAATTAGATTATTTGTATTCCGTAAAAGTGAACTTTTAGTGACAGTTACAGCCCCAAAATTTGATAGAACGCATTATCATTGACACCGAATATATCTGCCAAAGTTTCAGTCCGATTGTATGATTGCAAGGGGGCTTATTTCCTCAGATTTGTCCGCTATCGACAAACCTAACCTCAAAATCGAAGTAAATATAAAGGATTTAAAAATGCAAAGCCACCCAATAGTATGTTATGACAACGAGATAATTTTCCCACAATTGACTTGTTGAATATATTTCCTTCGTAATACTTTGCTTTATTGAAAGTGAAAGAAAAAATAATTTAGCTTATTGTAAATTTTGGGTTGACTAAGTGAGTTGAAATAGCTCGGTCAAAACCATGATTCTTTTAGTAACCGTAGTTAGAAAAGTATTAAAATGCGCTTATTTTCTTATCAACATATATTACAAAACAATGTGCGCAGGTTATAATTTTGCAAATTGTAATTTTGTGGGAATTTGACGCGGAAGGATACAGGATAAGTTGTCTTGTACAATTAAACCAGCTTCTGATCATTTAGCGTTACAAGGTTTTGCAAATGAAATTTACGATGAATTATAATTTATGTCGAACCCAAATGACCGTCTGAAAAAGGTCACTTTTTACTGTTGAGTACAATTTCGTCTGTGAAAGGAACAATTTCGTCCAAATGTCAATTACAATTTATGTAATGAATTTAATTAATTTTTATTGATGAAATTTATAATTTACTGAAGTAACATAGAATAAAAAAAAGTACGAAATGTATTTACCGGTTAAAAAGTAATATTGTATTAAATCAATCAAAAAGTTTTCTGAGATAGTTTCACAAAAAGAATCAACAACAATTTTACTAGTGGATGGCTATTTTAAGATTCGTTGAGTCACTCGAGTGTGAGAGAATTGTTTAATGTTCATCATGGCCAAAATTACATAAAAATGTACATTTTTACCATATTTTAAAAATATTTCACATTTCGACGCTCTTCTCAAAATCGCATGTGTACACACGCCGGTCCTGCTCATGGCTAATTGGGTGTGGATTGTGTTTACTCATTGGACTTCGACCGCTCTTAACCCTTTATAGGGCCATTTCTTTCTAGTAAGGATATATTAAAATACTTTTAAGATTTAGAATGATTAAAAAAAACTTTTATTATTTAGTTGTTAGATCAAATTAATTTTTGAATAATAACTAATTTGATTTTTAAGCCTCCTCCTTTTTGTACATTTACTACAACTCTTTGGGTGCTATTCAAAGATCGGCAAACATTTTTGTATTTATAATTCGCTAAATCTATAAATTCTGTATTTATAAACACAAATCAACTGATAAAATGAATGAAAGGACAGGAAAAAAAAGGCTTTCTTTCTCCCTCGTTAACCATTATTGCTTCAACCACCTTATGTAATCAAGTTATTAGTAAGTAGACGGAAAGTAGCTTACCACCGTTCATAGAAGGAAGGTAAACATTGCTTCACTTAAATAAATGAGAGATTATGAGAAAGGAACATTCGAAACGTTCTGTAGAATTAATAACGGTATTTTGACTTAAACCAACATTTGTGTGTTAAAAAGAACATATTACATTATAATAGGACTGCAGGGCAGTCGCTAAGAATTTCGGTTGGGGGACTGAAATTTAGACAAGCCCGGTGCAAAAGTAAAAAATATCAATTAAGGTGCTAATACAAACTTAATTAATTTTTATTAATGTAAAATTAATTTTAATTAATAGATAATTATTTTTAGTTAATGTATAATTAATTTTAATTAATACATAGTTCATTGATAAATAATACACACTTAATTGTTAATTAATAATTAATTAATGTATAACTAATTGTTAATGCATGGTTTATTTAATTGTGAATTATTTTATTTAATTGTGAATTATTTTATTTAATTGTGAATTATTTTATTTAATTGTGAATTATTTTATTTAATTGTGAATTATTTTATTTAATGTGTAATTAATTTTAATTAATGTTCAATTACTTATAATTACCGTTTAAAAAATATTAATACGTAATTAATGTCAAATTTTACGCAAATTCCCATCGTATTTTAGTTAAAGTTTCTTCAATTTACTTTCATTCATTTCATTTTAATAAATTACTCCTTTCCTCCTGAACAAAGGGAATGATTTAAATTTTTTTTTTTTTGGAGCGGGAGGGGGGGGGGGTGAGGGCATTTATCACTTGATAGAAGATAGATAGAAGATTATTTCCCACAATCTTAAACCAATTCAGTGACCTGAGTACAAAAGCATCATTTCGATACCATTTTTTCTTTTTCAAATTGCTTTTTTGAATAAATTAACTAAAAGCTTAAAAGTGGGAGCAAATGGCTTTTCAACACACTGAATTAAATAAATGAAAAATACACATCAAATAGGCGAGTCTTTAATCTAGAATTATATAAACGTTGATGAAACAAATTCTGGAAAAGTTCTTCTTTGAAAAATTCTGGCAGACTATAGCTATAAAAGAAAATTACCCATGCGAAGCATTACGATTTTTATAATGTAGATGCAATGTCAGGGACATAAGAAACATGCACTTGCACTCCCTCCCTTCTGGCTTTCGAAAAATAAAGTTATGTAGAAGAAAAGGGGTAATATTTACAAGAAAAAAATATATCAGTATTAATTTATCAATTCGAACAGAAAATTAATGCACAGCTATTAACTAATATCCAATTAGGAAATCCAATTCCCATTTTCGAAAAATGAATGATTAAACAAAAACTTACGTCGCCTCTTTCTGTTTGTGATCTATACCTCCCTGAAAAAAATTCTGTTTGCGCTCATGATCTATATAATTGCACTGCAAAATTATTAAAAACGTTTTGCTTATTATTTAATTTTTAAATACTTTTTAACACATTTTTCTAACCAAAAAAGAAAAGAGGATTTTATTTTTTCTTGAAAAATATATTAATAGTAAAATTTAATTTTTTAACAATTAAACACAGGAACTTACTTCCTAAAAATAGTTGTTAGCACATATTTTTACCAAAATTGCTGCTAGATTGAATTTAATGATTTTTTCTGTTTTTAGGCACTAATTTCTGGAAATATAACTCGTTTTTTGAGGAATAATAATTTGTTTAAGAAAGAAAGTAAACTTGAAAATGCTAAATTTTTCTAAGCGGAACTAAAAATGAAATAGATTACTTTAGAATTAAACCAAACTAACATTATTTATATGCAGAAAGGTAAATTAATCCCACTAATTCATTACCCTTATGAACTTCAAATTTAGCGACAAAATATTCAGATCTATAAAAAAAGCATTCCATAATTTTTAGCACAAAAATCCAAACTGTATAAGGAATAGTACCTGCGTGTTTTTGGGGGAAAATTCTAATCTAGTTTATTCAAATCTCGAGTGTTATTCTGATCTTGAGAAAGGACAAGATGTACACTTAATCTTCGAAACAAAGGGAAACGTCACTGTGTCAACATGAGATTTCCAAACCCCCCCCCCCCCCCCCCCCCATATTTCTCTTTCCCTTCTTTAAGATCCTAATTTGAGATCTACTGATCCAATCTGAAATATTTTTAAAGTTATTTTGACTGATCTAGTTTATCTGAAACACAATTTCTCTCCGATGTTTAGTGTATAAAGTGGTGAAATCGAGGATAAGCGTGAAAGAGTATGCACAACTTGCAATAGCCTGAACTTGGTTGTACCGGACAAAGTCGGGCATAGCTATTTGAGCAAGGGAAACGTCAAGAAATTTAGATAGTATTATAATATACCTTTCAATATTTTTTCCAATGATTATTTTTTTGGAATAAATACAATATCGCCTTCCAGTTTACATTCGGCATGTATTATTTAGGAAATGCATTTTTAATATATTAAGTATATAACATCCTTTATCGAGCTCTACTTGACATTAATTGCAATAATTTTGTAAACTGTAGTCCATTTTTCGGATGTTAAAATTAAGGTATTTTGTATAAAACATTCAATTCACATGATTTACAATATATATACTTTATGTAAATAACGTTTAATGTGTATATCATAGATTTTGAGGCGTTATTTAACGTACTAGAAATATGTCACTAACTGTATCGCATCAAAATTATCCGATGTCAGGAAGATATCAATGAATACTTTACTGTTCCTGCCAAAAAGGCACTTACTCCAATTCAAAATAGGCGGCCGTCGACTTCTGCATTGTTTTAATATTATTGACGATTTCAATTATTTTTACTTTTTTCCATTCACTATTTTTGAAAAGTGATTCACCAGGCATTTTAAAAAATGGGATATCAGAAATTTGCCAAATGCAGCCTTTCTAAAACATTTGACGGGGTGAGAAAATGAAGGTATCTATATATCTATGATTATATTTGGGTTCGCAGTCAATCAATGTAAGTGAAGAAAAAGACATCCCTATTTCTAGAGTAAAAATGCCGATTCGTCAAACTCGGGTCGCGATGATGCATTCCGGTACTTTTAATATTTTTGAATTTTTCATTCAATTCGATTTCATTGTGGATTGACTTTAGTCTTCTTAAAAGCTCTTCCACCCCACGAAGTCTATGGGATTGGGCGCTAGTCAAGCAATTTAAAAAATGCTTCCCCATAGAATCGACCTGCAGCGATCGGAAATATATTTTCATTTCAAGTTTTTGTAGCTTATTTTTCTATTTAAATCGTGAGTATGGTTCTTTGAAACATTTTAACATAATTTTGTAAGCTTTTTTAATATTTTAACTGTACTTTGAGAATTTGAAGTGCAAGCAATTTTGAAATTATTTTCAATCGAGTCGAGAGTCATCATGCTGCCATCTATGAGCATGGCAAGCAACAATATTGAGACATGTTGCATTTTGGATGATTAAATGACAAACTTTTCATTATAAAAGCTGATAGACCAAATCCAAATTAAATACTCTGTGTACAAAGACGTGCATTCGTCATTTTCGTATAGAGGAGTATGAAAAAAGTAAATGCCAAAATTGAAAAAATTGTGCCAGCTTTATATGCCTGCCGTTTTTAGCCCAGCAGAGCGATCTCTTAAAAGACTTCTCATAAATGTGACAGATTGTCCCTTCTATTTATAGAAAAACAATTCTTGTGCACTATAAGAAATATTTTTTTTTATGAAAACGTAGTCAATTTGTTAGAGAAAAAAGATAGGTGAATTGAATTTTGAAATAAGTGAAATGTTCGTTAACTTTAATTTATTTTATCATGTTTTTCGTAATAAATACTTCGTTAAAAGTCTTTTTCGTTCAATGTTTGATTATTTGTTTTCGTATGAAATAAATTGTATCTTTATCTGTTTGACTTTTCTGCTCTTATTTTTAGGTAACTGTTTCCAATGGTATTTAATTGTTAGTTATGAGATCACTGTATAAATTTAGTTATTAATAATGTTGCTTATGAGAAGCGCACGCCACTGCTTACCAGAGTCATTTACGAAATTGTTCCTTTAAAAGGTCGAATATCTATTGAAAACATCTCTTCAAATCTCTATCGTGAATCCCTACAGTAATTCGGTACCAAAGAATATACACATTTAGTATACCCACGTAGAACGTACTTTTGTAACTTAACTCTTCCTTAATGAGGGCTTCATAATTAGTTTTCATGCCTTTTATTCTTTATATTTTCAGAAAAATTATTTTGTCAAACCTTTGAACATGACTAAATGAGAAAGTGAAACATGACTTCCATCTAGCCCTTTTTAACAATGTATGCCAAGAGCATTTTTTATTTCGAACGGTTATTAAATAATTAATAGTTTAAAAAACACGCTTTAATAGAAAAGTGAACTAAATAGTAGAAAATAATTTTAAATAAGTTTGAAACTAGAATAGAGTGATTAACAAGAGGTCTCTTCTTCTTGTAGGTCTCAATTGTTCAGTTGCAACGATGTCTCAATGTCTGCTGCTAAAAAAAAAAATCATGTATAATTTATTTAATGCAATTCTTTCAAAATCGACTGCTGCGTCACCTACCGGTAATAAATGAAACCTTTTTTTTAATCTAATTTTCATAAATTTTAATGAATATTGAATAAACGTAAAAGTTGTTTCAATCCCCTTTTGGTATTAGTTTTCGAGGTATTAATTTTTAAAGATGGGGGTGCCACCTTTGTTTAATCGAATTTATTAAAAATGAAGTGCATTTCAGAACATTCGTAAATAAAATCAAAGAGCCTTAAAAAAAAAATTGTATTCCAAAAATTCTTAACTTATCACTATATGGCAAGCTTGACTGATTCTGAAAATAATAAAACAAACTAAAACAGCAAATGATATTTAAAACAAATGTGAATTAAAAAAAAATAATAATGAAATAAATGAAAATGCAATATTACGATTTGGCGTCAAAACAATCACCAATTTGATGTGGACTGTGTCCTTTAATTGGAAAGGCGTGGGCAACTAGCATTTAATCACTGTCATTGGTACGTTAAGAGTCGATAATTCGATTTTCATCTTTGCGGTGCCTGAAAAGAGTACTAACTTAAAAAAAAATTGCAGACTCATAAATTTTCATTTGCGACCCCGACAATAAATTGAAAATATGTTTTATTTTTGTTCTAGAATACGCGTGTACTAAGGAAATGCGGTCGTATCTAAACACCCTGTATAGTAATATTGATAAACTGCGCACATAGTTTTGTATTAAACTTAAATACATGCTGATACAAAAAAAAAAAAAACACAAAAAAAAAACCAAAAAAAAAAACCCCGCTCTTAAATTTGAATTTTACTTGATATTTTACTTTCTAAACACGGTTACTATAGGAGTTTTAACGAATGATATGGTTTTGACTAAGCTATTTCATGACGTCACTCACTTGGCGAATGACTATTGGCTCATTTGTAGACGTCACATGTGCCATTATTACGCAGTCAATCAGTACGTAGTAAAACTGGATCGCACGTTACTGTAGCGTATTCAATAAGGTTAGGATAAGTTGTCTTCTACTATAGGCTTACAACACCCAACAAACACTTTCTAAATCCGTATTTTTAAATTTTTGATGAAAATCATTTTGTTTCAAACCTTAAATTTATGGCTTGAGTAGTTAATAATACAACTGCTAAGATAATAATAATATAACCGCCATAGTAATTGTAACAGTTAGGGTGGTTCCCTTTAAAGAAATAGTGACTAATATTCAACACTATGCGTTCTAATTTTTCTGTGTTCATTTTGAAATTGCATGTATACTAAAAATGTATTATCTGTAAATTATTGGTATCTATCCTCCAAACAAGTGACGTACTTGAGTTAATTTTTGAATTTTTATATCGTCACTGAAATGTCTATGATATGAATGAGACAAATTTGGTTAAATTATAAGTTTGAAAACAGCTCGCCGTCAAACAAGCATTGTGTTGAAATAGTCGCATGAAATTTGGCAAACCTAAGTTGAATTTCATTATTTTATGGGCCACCAACTTCGAGATGACTTTATTTTACTTTCAATTACCCATATGTTAACATAGGGTAATGTAAGTATTGCTTTCGGTCAATTTTTTTTTTTTTGCATTTCTCTACGTTTTTGGAACATCCTGATTTTAAAAAAGTGGTCTAGAAAAATTTATGTGTGTACGTGGTCAGCATAACTCGCCAAAATATTGACCTACGATGTTCAAACTTGGTAGCCATGGGAACTACCATTAAGGCTTTCGTCAAAATTGCGTATGCACATCAGGTTGAAATCATGAAAAATCATGTTTTTCAGTTATTGCAGGGCTGCCACTGACTGTAAGCTTTGAAAATAGTTGCTTTAGTAGCCTCAGATGTTAAAAACAATAGCCAAAATAGTAGTCTCAGACATTGAAAATAGTAGTTTCAGACGTTGAAAATAGTAGCCTCACTATTCATAACAACGATTGTTTTTTCAAGTCGGTAAAGACCTTCCACTTGTTTTAAAGGTTTTAAGTTGTCATCAATATCGGAATAAAACTGTTGATTTACATAAACACAAAAACCCAGAGACACTCTTCTTTCAATTCAAAGTAGTGTCTAATACATAACATCCCATACGGTAAAAGGCATGTGTTTTGGAGGGGAGGCACTATCGTATTTACATAACTGCGATGGAAGTTGGCAACTCAACCTTACTCCCAGACAGCACCTAAGCAAAAAAAGCTAAACTTCACGCAAAAGCGATGGTAAAAATCGATTGGCAAAACAAGATACATTTTTTTTATTTCCAAAGTCAGACAACTTTTTGGCAGAAAAACAAGTTTTATGTTTAAACAATTATACTATATAATGACAATGACGGGCGAATTTAATTAAGGCCAGTTTTTAATTTTTTTAAAAAGATAGCTACAGAATTTGAGAAACAAACTTCTCCAACATTTCTCTAATTTCCAGAAAATTCCTTGATGTGCATCTCTGTCGACGTTATAATTAAAAAAACGAAGAAAATATGACCAGTTTAAAAATATGCAAATTTGACTATTTACAATTATATTTACTTATCAAAGTATAATTGCACCAAAATATAAATTTAGGCTAAAAATCAAACAAGCATCTTTAGAGTATGAAAAAAATGGAAAACATTAATAAAAAATAAAATACAAAATTCACATAAACCAATTTACAAACTACACCCATACTTGCTAACTTAAAGGAAAAGAAACTAGTACAATACTTTTCTTTTTAATTTAAAAATAACGAAAATAAAACATATTTTTTTAAATATTTTTTAAAAACTCCATGACCCTTTGCCTGAATGTATGCAGTAGCGCATTCAGATTTTTAAATTTTTGGAGGGGGAGGAGGATGTTTCAATTCTTCGTTTGATTTGTATTAAACTTATAAATCAAAACACATCTCTTCCAGTTAATTACGTTTAATAAAATGTCAAAATTAAAGTACAAAAAAAAATTCAAGTACAGGATCTAACCCTTTTTGCTTATTAATGCCTATAGATTTGTTGCACATCTATAACAGTGCTGTAAAGGGTTAATAAAAACAAAAAGATATGATGGAATCAATTTGAAATATAAAGGAATTTAGGGTTCTAATATATTCTATTGACAAAATACACAAGACAAGAAGAAAACAATCATATCTGTAAATGCACTCAGATTTAAGTAAGAGGATTTTTTTAACAATAATGCGCCGGTGGTCGCGAAGCTATAAGATAACCAAAAATCTAACAGAAATAATGTGTAAATAATTGTTCCAAGCATTACAATGATCTCGGAAAGTAAAAAAAAAATGGGGACATGAACATGGGGTTGTGGGCCGAGGAGAGGGGATTGGCCAGTTTGGCTCAGCTGTTGAGAGTAGAAAAAGGTCGGAAACTTCATACCCCCAAATCGGCCAACTAGCCAGGTATGACTTATACGAAAAAGTATATGAAAAAAACCCCTGTATTATTCAACGCACCAGGCATCCACTTCTTGTGACGCGAGCCGGGATAGATGTCCGCACGGGGAATGCGATAAAGGAAACTAAAAAATTTCAAAATTCCCTGACTAAAGAGTAATTTTACGAAATACTTTGACATTTACCTGAATTCCCGGTTCTGTCGCCACCCTGTTTAAGCTACATTCAAAGTAATTGAATTGCCTAAAAATTTAATTCATTTTATTATTTATAAATTTAGCTACAACAATGAAATTCTAATCATTCTGCATCGATTGACCTACACGGCGAAATCATTCATCACATCAGCACCAATCTCGGACATAACGTCTATATAACATCAGTACTGTCCATACTGATAGCATTTTCTTTCGACGTTCACCACAAATTAATTTTTGTTAAGTAGAGTAAATAAAGCGAAATAATTTGATATTTCAGTATATAACAGTGTATGTATACGCCTTGCAGAGCAAAAGATAAAGGAACCTAACAAGCAGGCGAAAATGACCGCTGTGAAAAACAACAATCTAGCTTGAGCGATCGTCGGACTAACAAAATAACCTCTGTACCCGCAAACAACTATTTGCTCTCTCTCCCCCTCCCTCCCCTTAAAAAAATCACCATTTTAAGAAGATTGTTAGTAACTTAATGCCGATTTTTTTTTCCGTGCTACTATCGGACAGTATCCAATTTCTTACAAAAAATAGTCGCCTCTGCCCAAAAATAGTTGAAGGTTTTGTTAAAAATAGTCGTTTTGGGCCCTTTTTTCATTGAAATATTGCCATAGTCGCCACTAAAATAGTCGCTTTAGTAGCCTTTTTAGTCGCCTGTGGCAGCCCTGTTATTGCTACAAAACGGCCCTAACGATTTTGATTAAAATCTCTGTAGTAATACCTCTTGTTCTAATCATCTCCACCTCCCTTAGAAATGCGATAAAAGTGTAACAAGTTGAAAAACGAGTGCCTGTAACACAGAGTTCTCGGCCCTTGAGCATCGCCCATCAATGATTGATTTTCCTCTGTTTCACGCACAACAAAGGATAATGTAATGTTTATCGAATAAAATCACCTATTTCGCCATTTTGACGTTTGTCTTTTTTATTTTTGGCCCATGTAAAAATCATAGCCAAAAATATCGCCACTGTAACCATTTTTATATAAATGAGTAAAAATATGAAAACTGTAAATAACAAAATATCAAATTTGAATGCAATTACCAAATTATAATGTTATTGAAAGTTGTGTCTTATTTAGATTTCCATTCTTTTTGCCAGATTTGTTTATTTAATTCTAGCTGCGGTGCCCAAAATTCTGTGTGTTCAAACAGCTGTGGCTCGGAGTTACCTGTTACGCACGGTACAAATTGGTGCAGTCGATTGCAAGTTATGATTATGTGATTTCTTATCCTATCCTCAATTTCACTATCTTAACAATAACAAAACATGACATTGAAATTGCGTTTGTCAAGATATTTATAGAAAAGCAACCTAGTTCAAATTGGTTCAGTAGATCTCAAATTATACTATACCTCTTTTACTAGAATCTCATCACATTACAATACATCGGAATGAAATTCTTGATAATCTGGTTTAGTCAAGATATCTATAGAGAAAATCCGGTTCAAATTATTTTAATAGCTCTCAGTTTATTATCACACCCTTAAAGGGTCTAAAAGAGGGAGGGAGAGGGTTTTTCGAAATTTCAAGCAACCAGGAATTTTTCAGTTGTTTTGAAAATCAAATGAACAAAATTTCATCAGTACCGGAATGAAACTAGCTTCCTATATATATATATATATATATATATATATATATATATATATATATATATATAGGAAATCGATATTAATTTAAAGAGAATTTCCGAAATTATTTATAAATTACGAAAAAAAAAAAAGATTCAAAGGAGTACGAAATGAATCTCACACCTTGATAAACAAGCAATCAGATCTTGAAATTTGTTTTAAGGGGACACTTTACCATCGATTTTTTTTATAATTATATTTTTAAATAAAAAAATTGATGTCCCTTTTTTTAATTGATATGAACGAACACAATTTTTTACAAAATAAATTTTAGATTCCTTTACATTTTAAAAAAAATTTCAATTTTTTTACTCAGTTTTGAAAATGCTAAGGCTTTTTCAAAAACAAATTTTTTTTCCCACGACTTTTTCTAAAAATTGTTTTAAACAATATTATATAAGAATTGACATTAAAATATGGAATACTCGTAGTAATTAATTATAATGTAAATGCTTATTCATAATTACAACAACAAAAAAATCTATAAATCTGCAATAATTTTACTTTGGTGTTAAAAAAATGAAAACAGCAACATATTTTGTTAATTAAAATGCCAATTTATAAAAAAGACATATTTTACATGCTTTAAAAATTTAAGATGTTTCCACTAATTAGGGGAAAAAAACCTTAGCGTTTCAAAAAACCTAATATCAACAAAAAGCAGTGAGAAAAATCGATTTAAAGTTTTCATTTCTTACGAAGATCCTCCTGTTATCCAGCATAAAATATCACTTATCTCATTAATAAACGTAGATACAGTTTTCGTATTTAGAAGATCCCAAACTATAATTATATAGCAAATAAAAAAAATGTGGAAAATGTTGCAATTTTTAGGGTAGTGTGTCCCCTTACAGAAAACGATTTCTGCTGTCATGTGTTTTCAATTCTTACAAAAACTTATTATAAAACCTTTTTCGAAACTGTTTACAAAGGTTCGTTGTAGCAACGAATATGAACAAAACGAGCCAAGACTTGAAAAAGCTCCGACAACATCGATGAACAAGAATAAATAGAATCTGAAAGAATAATCCTTTTTCACAACTTTAATTATACCCAAATTGATGATTTTATAAAACACAACTTTATAGAACAGAATAAAGTAAAAATTAAAAAATAATTTGAAAAAAACCTGTAAGAAGGATCGCCATTTATTGAGCACGCGACTAACAAACATTTGGAGAAGCAGTAGGAGTCGAGCCAATTGGATAACTTCAACAACAGAAAAAGTTTTCTCGTTTTTCTAATTGGAGTATTTAAATCATGTGTGCCTGAGTTAATAATAACTGTCCCATCAATTAAATGTTTCAATTGTACTTTGCCACCTCTTGTATCCTTCAGAAGTTCATTGATGTGAATTCAAAACACCCAGATAATTTGAATGATTTAATCAAAGCGCAATAACACTTTAGTACAAGTGAACTTTTGAAAATGGTAAGTGCAGTAATTAAGTTTTTCATCAAGGATAGAGAATTTGGCGATCGTAAGCTTCGGCGCCAAATTTTCACTTTGCCACGAGACTGAATAAACTCAAAATTTCAGGACACCACTTTTTTCATGACCTACTACTGAATACATGGAATAATTACAAAATTACTTACTCCAATATCAGAAAATATTATCTTTAAGAAATTGCACAAAAATGATGACAGCACATAATTCGAATTTTTTTATTTTATATACAATAAACTAGAAAAAAAAATAAGTTAAAAGTATAAAAAACATTTAAAACATATTTACTAGAAATTATAAGTACATTGGAAGAAACACATCCAGTGGCGGCTGGTGCAGGGGGCCAGGGGGGGCCTGGGCCCCCTCACTTTTTTGGACCCTGGCCCCACTTACATATATGCTTGTTCATATTGTTTTGTTGTGAAATTTTTTTTAAATTAAAAAAAAAAAAAAAAAAAAGCTTAAAACTTATTTATTCTGTCATTAGACATTAACTATTGTGAAGGGAGCAGGGAGCTCTTGCAACAAACTCGAAAAAATGTTAATCAATCACAATCATTACTGTAAAAAAGCGACCCTTCTCTTAAAGATGCCAGTTTTCCTGGGGACAAAATGACCCCTTCTTCGGACGACCTTGAATTTGAAACCGATAGGGCATATAAGGTTGCGACTTTCACGTGACATCCTGTTTTGCAAAGCATAAATTACAAAATTTCTAAAACATCCCTGATCGCTCTGCTCTGGGGTGGACCTCTTTGTAAAGGAATGGCCATTTTTTGTAGAGACGGCGATTGCACGTTGGTCCTCTAGTATGACGGTGCGAAAAAAGTGGCTACAATAAATATCCATTGCATTCATTTTCGCTCTTTGTTTTTCAAAATGTAAGAGTAAGATTTTCTCTGCAAATTGTTTTATTTAGATATTTACTTTGTTCCCGAAAAATGTTTGAGTATTTAAATGTCTTCCATATGATCGGAAGAAGTGATTTGTCTCACATTAATATTTGATATCCTATTAAATTATTAACGTAACTTACAATCCGATGCCATCAACGGAAGAATTTCTACACAGAGAATAAAAAATTTTCTTCTCTAAATAAGTGGCTCCACTAGAACTAAGCCATCGTATAATGCTCTGTTAAAGTTAAATAATAAACGTCACAGTTACAGAATTCCCCCCCCCCCTCTCCTCTATCCCAAATAATATGTAAAATGTAGATAAAGCATACCTAGTTACTGTTACCAGAAAAAAATTTCATGAGCATTTAGTAAAGAATCTGAGTCATGAACCTATACCCTTTAAAAAGCAAAATCATACAAGCAATTTGAAATTGTCAAATAAAATTTGTGCATTCTTAAAATTGAAGAAACGATGTTTATTCTTAACTCAGGTAGGATCCAAAGTTCACTGTTTGCTCAACTTCTTTTCAAAATATCAAGAATCATGGTAAAGCTTGACGTCCACTATGGCTGAGCAGAGTAGAGCAGAGCAGAGCGGTGTGGATTACAACCAATTACAAGTCTGTCAAAGTCCATTGTAGCACGAGCCTCGTGCTACAATGAACGTTGATAACCTTGTAATTGGCTCTAATCTAATCCACGCAGATCTGCTCTGCTCTGCTTAGCAATAGTGGACGCCAAGCTAAGCTTGGCGTCCACTACCGCTAAGCAGAGCAGAGCGGAGTGGATTAGAGCCAATTACAAGGCTGCCAATGTCTACTATAGCACGAGCCTCGAGTTACAATGGACGTTGACAGACTTGTAATTGGTTCTAATCCACTCCGCTCTGATCTGCTCTGCTTAGCGATAATGGAAGCCATAAAACACCTATTTTTAACTATCGCTATGTCAAAATTCATTGACCAGAGGCAATATATTCAATTCACATGTGAAACGTCGTCGAATCGAGCCCCATCGGATGTTTTGCAGGTTGGTTTCAATGTAAGTAGACATCTCAAATTTGAGATGCATATGCAATGCATTTTTCAAGTAATTAATCATCCTCAAATCAAGTAATTATTCCTTTTTTCATGAATTTAAATTAAAACTGTTGAACTGGTCAGTATAACAATACCTATGACTTTAATTGCAAATTTATAAATATTGCACATTCTAAGTTAATGGCATTTTTCATTAGTTCTACTGTTAAGGCAAAATTATTTTGCATGAATTGATTCATGAAATATCATCGACTTGAATATTATGAGCAATACCGATGTCTTTAAAATGATTTATTTAAATTTTTTTAAAACATTATAAAATTATTTATTTAAGTATTCACTCTAAAGTTACGAAAAGTGAAATTGTTGCTGTTGGCATTTTTTTTTTTCCCCCTTCTATGATTCATGTAATATTTGATGAAAAATTTTCCCCTGTGATTTCTACAGAATATTTAGTCAAGGTTTTGACTTTATTTATTTTATAACTCTTCCCTAACTCTTTGTTTTCTTTTTCGATCAGCATAGAAATTGAGTGACATCGGTTTTCATACTTTCACTTATTTTTTTGTGACAGTGGCAAGGGAGTTCTGATCGCACACAAAAGGATGCAAAGCGGCTAAAGCTTCAAACCAGGAATTTTCAACCGTGAATGAGTATCGGATTTCTTACTGAACAATTTTAAAATAGATATGCCGTAATTTTACGTTCAATTGAATAATTTGAAGCCTGCACTTTACTTTTTTGCCTAGGAATTCTTCGCTTCATTTTTAATTTTCAAAAGCAAAAGGTGCAAGTGCATTCATTTTACCCTTCCTGACGTCGTCCATTCTCAAACGAAACGTCGCATCCTTTTTGTAATAATAATTCCTTTTATTGAAATATTTACTTTATAAGATATCAGTATGCTTATATAATTTAACTGTTTAATAATCTTGTAGTTTTGTTTTCCCATATTTAAGTAACATTTACAAAATTACATGAAATTCATGTGTCTTGATATTTGTATGTTTCCCCCCCCCCCCCCCCATGACATGCAATTGTTAATTTGGGCCCCCTCACTTTTAATACCCACGAGCCGCCACTGAACACATCTTTAAAGATTTTTGGTGAAATGATACCTTCGCTGTTGGTGGTCGCCCCCTTTGCCCCCCCCCCCCCCCGAGTAGTTGGCGCCTATGATCGTAATAATGAAACTTCGAAGACCAATGTTCTTTCAAGAACTTGTAATGATAACTTAATTATTATAGATAATCAAAGGAGCCTCATTTCGACTTATAAAAAAAAAGTATCGCAGCTACCAAAAACTATATACTACCAATGGGTGCAATTGCGCAATATTATGCTCAACCTGTATTATAAAAATGAAATAGCTTGAAATAAGTATTAAGTAAGCAACTACTGCTTGGTAAAAAAACAAAGGTTAGAAAATGTATTTTTACCTTAGTGCTTTTCCCAGTAGTTGTAGATGATGGCATATTTTCAATGATCTGCATTGGGACCAATTTCAAATCCTAAAAAAAAGAGTTATTCATTGATTTTGTGCAAAATAAGGTTTATTGCAAAAACAAAAGTAACAATACTCTCAGAATAACATTTGTTCATTCTGTTGAGTCAGCGAGACAATATAAACTTTTTTATATGCTATTGGTGTAAAACAAGATTTCAATTTAAATCATTACCTTGTTTAAAAAAAAACACAAATATTACTTAACAAAAAATAGAAAACAGCTAAGAAATTCGACAAATATTTGAAGCTTGAAAAGTTGTTTTTAAAATCTATGCGTGGAAATATTTTGGTGAAAACGACAGAGAACCCATTTGCAAAATGAGCATGAAACTTGAGATCAATGAATTTTCATCGTAAGATATAGAAATTGATGCATAAGTACAGTGTCTTCTATTTAGAGATTCGTACAGTTTTGGAAGGAAGGGTACAATATCTGAACCAACAAGTAGATTTCAAAATTTTAGTAGTCCCGATTCCAGTTTGAGGAAATATGTGTTTTTAATCATTTACTAAGCATTGCCAATTTTTTATGTGAATTTACATTTTTATAGTTTTCATAGTGTTTGACCACTGCAAAGAAACCCTCTCTGCTACTTTTCCTCTAAATTAGTTACAGTCCTTTACTTTAAGAATTTCTTTCTCATGTAAGTTTCGAGATTAAGGGAAGGAGAGGTTTTCCATTATTTCTTTATATAAAAAGAGAAATGTTTTCACAGATTAACTGTTAAAAAAAGGAAAAAGGGCTTAAGGGAAAAAAGAAAAAACAGGCATTTTAACCCTTGGTTAGTCGCGCTCAAATTCAAATTTTCGTGCATATCGTTAAATTTGTGCCCAAGTATCAAAGTGGGTAAAAAATACAACATTATTCAACAGAATGAAGTAAAAATTAAAAAAGATTTTTAAAATAACTTAAAAAAAAAAAAAAAAAAAACCTGCAAGAATAAAAAACATATTATTGAAATGAACTTTGTGAAGATTCAAATTTATTTTTACCAAATAAGCATAATCACACTAAACATAGGTGATAAAATTATTGTAAAAATATAAATTTACATCTAAAAGAGTATAAAATCTATTATATAAGGCAGAGAAATAGATTTGATCATAAAAAGTCATTCCTTGTTCTCTGAAACATCTGCACAATTTACACATATTTCAATCGAAATTAAATAGTCCTTGCAGACCCATTTGTCACAGTTTTTCATTTTCAGTATTACTTGAAATCTAAAAAAAATATTAATTGTAAAAAGGGAATTCATGGAAAAAATTTGGATAAAATGTATTTTATTGCTGAAAAATAATGTGTCAGTCAAATCATATAATAAAAAATAACATGAAAAAAACTCGCAAAACATAAAAACTATTTAAAAAAACTACTTTTAGATTACGTACCAAAATTAAAATACAGGGTTGGTCGCATTAGGGAGGAACGTCAACCAAATAGGTTCTGTGTTGTCTGAGTACAAGCATGGAACTGAATGAATACACGCAGGGAAACTTCAAGGTACTGGGACTGGCTTTGATCATGGGCTGCTATCTATCGAGAAATTGGCAAAACAATTTTTTTTTTGGGGGGGGGGGGCATTTGTCAACCACGCGACTAACCAAGGGTTAAAAATGCTATCACAAACGAAAATAACATACTGTTATGAATTTTTCCGCTGAGGCAATGATGGTACAGTTTTCACGGTATAAAAATATTTATTCTCTCTTCAGAAAACTCACAAAATTTATTCACAGGCAACAGTTTAATTACTCTCAAGCTTCAACACAAGCTTCAACAAAAATAACTTCGAATTCAGCGATTATACAAGCTCACTCCAATAGGTAAACAAAGCGATCAGCTTTCAACGAAATCCGAAGTCAATCTGAAAACTTTCCCGTTCTCCAGTCTTTTATATACAAGCGCGTGAGACATTCTCGAAATTTCCAGCCAATTCATCGGAAAAGAAATATCTCGAATCTTCTCGATGGCTTTAGGTGTTGCCACCTTTTTCTAACTTGTATAATCGCTATTAATTAATAAATAAAATAAGATAAAAATAAATTACAATAGAATTTTGAAATAATACGTCACTATTTACAATATATACAGACAATTTGTGCAACAATACTCTGAAAAATGTCATATAAAGGAAACGAGCAATTTTGTAGCTACAGAAATTTTGCATTGAATACGACAGAAGGCACCCAATTTTATTCAGCATACAATTACTGTTCGGTAATTTGAATTAAAACGTGACTCTTCACTTATTTAAAATTATAGCAGTGATGTCGATGAGATAACAAACTTGTAAATGGTTAAAGTGTTTACGATTGTTATAATACGAAACGGTTTAAAGAAACAACTTTATTAGTAACTACGCCATTCTCAAAACTCAAACTGCTATCTTCAAATCTATAGAGCACAACTCCCAAGTTAAAGCGAGAGGATATCTAGTTGTGACGGCACGAGGATATATTCATTCAGCTAGAGCCTCTGGATCCGAAGTCGTCCCGACCAGGAGCCAGACGCATGAATGTTTTGGCGATCTTCTTTTGGTGAAGATGAATCTGGGATTGCAGCTTTCTTTTTAGGCCGTCCGCGTTTTCGAAGAAGTACTTCTGGCTGAGAATCTTGACCTTGGTAAGGAGACAGTGCTGAACTATGATAAGTACCCAATGACACATCAAGATTGTCTTAATTAACCACTTCATATGTTGTTGGAGATCTTTGAGTCAAAATTACATATGGTCCGTCTCTTCTCGGCATAAACTTTGATGTTTTTCCATATTTCTTGTTGCTTAGATGATGTGATGTAACCCATACCATATCGACAGGAACGTAACGAGGTCCTGCTTTTCGAAATTCTTTTCGACGGTCCTGCTGTATCGCTACTCTCTCTCGAACTCCTTTCAATGTCTCAGCAAATCTTTTAAGATAGGGTGTTATTTCTGGGACAAAGTTATCATTCTGAATGATGGCTCTTAGGTCACGAAAAACATCATCAGGAGTCCTCATTTCTCTACCAAAATGTAGGTAAGCAGCAGTCTGTCCTGTACTTTCACATTTCGACGAGTTCATGGCAAACCGAATGGAAGGCAACCTCTCTACCCAAGAGCTGTGGTCATTACCGATCAATATCACTAGGCGCGGCTTTAGAACCCGGTTTTTCCTTTCGACTGGATTTGCTTGAGGGTGATAGAAGGGAGCGAGACTGTTTTATGTCAAGGAAATACAACAGTTGTTGCATTATAGCGCTTACGAATTGCGCACCATTGTCACTAATGACACGACGGCTGAGCCCATATCGAAGAAAAACTTCATTCAAGAGCGTAAGCGCACACTCTTTTGCTGTGGATGTCTCAAGGGCAAACAGTTCAATCCATCTGGTGGAGCAGTCTTCGACTATGAAAATCCACTTTTTCCCTCCTTCTCCTTCAGGTAATGGTCCAAAGAAGTCGATGGCAATGGTTTCAAACCTTTGGGAATACACAGGTGTTTGTAATAAACCTGAAGGCTTTTGGTTAGAAGCTTTGTATCTACTACAGTCAGGACAATTCTTTACATACTCGGCAATAGTTTTGCACATTCCAGTTCAATAATATCGAGTAGCTATCAGTTGAAAAGTTCCTTCTATACCATAGTGAGAAGCAGTAGGAGCATCACGATGATCTTTCAACACCAACTCTTGTTCATGGGAGGGGACAACTAACTGAGCATCTTCCGATTCTGAATCTGGAAAGTACCGGTAAAGAATTCTATTATTCATTAGATAACCCCGTCCAGTCCATCTGGAAACATCTGTATCTTTTCCTTCAAAACTTTCAATGATATTCTTTATGTCATCATCTTTCAGCTGTTCAGTTCGTATCTCTGCTGGACGTCGAGTAGGAAAGTCAGCAACAACCATACATAGGTCACAAACTTCTTTGGATTCATCATGGCAAGTTTTACATTCCTCAATAACTCCTTCTGTCAATAATCGATCCAGTTCCTTTCGAAGAATTTCTTTCTTTAGTGGAGGAATCCTATATGGAGGTAAGGCCACTGGTACATGTATACCGCTATCAATGTGATGTTCTGTAAAAGGGGTGGCTTCTCCTCCTGGACGAAACACATAATCGAAATCCTTCAATACAGAATTCAAAGCTTCTCTTTGCTCTCCGGTCAATTGCTGACCCTCTTCTTCACGTAGAGAACATGAATTGATTTTGAAACAAGGTGGAGACTTTAAAGTTGGAACACTTTTTTCATATGCCAATTCGTAACATTCATGGGGTCTGTCATTGTAAAACCATACATGTTCTTTTAGGTTTAAAGCAACTCCAGCTTCTTGTAGAAAATCGATGCCCAACAATGTTCGATTTTCTTTTGCATCTGGAAGAACAATCAACTTGATTTGGAACTCTCTCCCTTCAAGTTCAATGGTAACAACAGCAGTCCTTACATTCACCGTTGATTTATGTCCATTAGCCATGCTCATGATTCGTTGTTCAGGTTTGAATTGTACTCCTTGTTCTAAAAGAAGATGATGTAGCATCTATCCTGCAATACAGTAGCTTGCTCCGCTGTCAGCGCATACGATCCCATATATTCCATTAATTGAGACCTTCAAGTTAGCAACTTGAAAAGGTGCACAGGATTGGAGTTGAATGTTTCTGAAAGAAGCTTCCCCATCATTTCTTGACTTGGTGCAGGTTGGACATTTGGATTTGATAACACCTGGGGATCCACATCCATAGCACTTAAAAGTATTTCTTCTTCGGTCTTGAACATCGGTTTGTCCTTTTCGTGTCTTTTAGAGTTGTAGTTATTCTTAAAAGACTTTTGTCTGACGGTATCATCGCTAGATTGGAAAAGAAGATTCTTGTTTCCAACAAGTTGTTCTTCTTTCTTAGTAGTTTTTCGAAGACTGCAGTAAGCATCCAATTTGTCTGCAAGCTCACTTGGAGACACCCATCCAGTCCATTCATCTAAGAAGTGGTCTATGAAATCCGGAGGAGCTTTTTTCTTGATTTGATCGGAAATTATCAGATCCTTTAAACTGCAAAAATCTTCGATCCTTAACTCACAAAGCCATCCTTCGAAGTAGCTTCTTATTTCGAAATAAAAATTCCGCCAAGTGCTTTCCTGTCTTTTCTTGTGTTGGCAGAAAAGTTGCCTAAACTTTTCAGCAGAAAGTTTGAATCTCTTCAAAAGCATCTGTTTGACATTCGTGTATTCCTGTGACGTTTCTTCTGATTCTCTAGCTATTAATGTAGCCACTTCATTAGGCAGTGATCCGATTAGGTAGAGTACCCAATGTGTTTCAGGAATCTTCAAGAATTTTAGCTGCCTCTTGAATAGATTCAAAAATATTACCATGTCATCTTACTTGGGATTAAAACTTGGAATGAGCCTCTTTAAATCCATTCTTTGTTGATCATATTCTGGGTGAGGGACATTTGCAGATGTTGAAGCACATTTTTGAATTTCGAGCTGTATTCTTAACCTTTCTAGCTCATATTCTTCTTTTCTGCGAACCTCCTCAATTTCAAGTTCTTCTTTTCTGCGAGTTTTCTCAATTTCAAGTACTTCTCAAACGATCATCTATTATAGTAGTAAACATTTCTTTAACAAATTCGGTGTCGTAGTTCCGTGAATAATTATCAAATTCTTCAGCTCAACTACCTTTAAATCTGGACTCGGATCTTCACCCAATTCTTGGGCCAATAGCTAAAGATACTCTTTCTTTCCAAGCCCCGAAAATGCCATGGCGAAAGTCAAATCTTAAATGCCTTTCAGAATTAACCGATAAAGACCAGCTAATTTATTTACTTGAAAAATGATACGCAATATCAGAAACCACACTCGGGATTTCAGAAACAATAACTTCAAATGCGAGAGGAAATATCGCCAAATTCTCTTTATGATCCGGATGATCCAAAACCTTTAATATTCAACTCGGGTCGAGTAAATTGCTTTCAAATTATTCCTCTGGGTGAGTAATAACCGAAAAATTATAAGGATTAACTCAAAGTAGACTAGATATAACCTCCAACATTCAAATAAATTAACACTTATCTGTTCCGTTCGTTTTCATCACCGACACATAGACTCTTCTCTGGTAGTTTTCGTATGTTTTCGAGCTCCAGGTTTGGGCGCCACTTTATAGCAGTGGTGTCGATGAGATAACAAACTTGTAAATGGTTAAGCGTTTACGATTATAATAATACAAAACGGTTTAAAGAAACAACTTTATTAACACCATTCTCCAAACTCAAACTGCTATCTTCAAATCTATAGAACACAACTCCCAAGTTAAAGAGCGAGGATATCTAGTTGTGACGGCACGAGGCTAGAGATGCACGAGCGAGGATATTTATTCCACTATAAAATTAAAATAAATAATATAACTCTTAAAAACAAAGTTTTAAATAAGTTGCCAATTTTTATATTCATTAATAGAGCCGAACAAAATGTGCGGCAAACTAAGTTTCAAAATTTATTTTTTAAAAATTAATGTGAATTTATGCACTCGCATCCAAATACCTTGAATTTATTCTGATTAAAACAATTATATAATTTATTTATTAAAAAAAAATTGGCAACTGGAAAAAGTTTCTCAATGGTCGGTTAAATACTATTTTAGAGTGATTGGATGACGGCAAGTTGGTTTATTAGTAGTCCATAAAAGCAACCTCTTAGGAAAATTTACAGCCCCAAAATTTCATAAAATGCATTGTCATCGACATTGAAACTATCTGCCGAGTATCAGAGCAATTAGATGACCGGAATGGAATTAATTAAGGCTCCGTAGATTAGCTTGCCATCGACAAACATACAAAATCAAAGCTAATATCAAGGATTTAAAAACAAATTAATTAATAAAGATTGTTTGGGCATTAAATAATAAAAAGGATAATATGATACTAACAGATTTACCTAACTAGTAAAAAATGTACAAATAAAAAATTACTATTTGAATTCATTTTAATAAAAGTATCAATTTTCAGTTAATAAAACTGAGAAAATAAGGTTAGAAAAGATTTGAAAAAATTAATTATATCCCATAAACAACTAGACTTGAAAAAACCCGCCAAGTAAAATAGTCAGGAAGAAAAAGTTATGAAATCTAATGTTTGCCGCCAAGCGTCCACGTTTAATTTCTCTTGGTTACTTGTACAGTAACCCCCCCCCCCCCCCCAAAAAAAACAGAACGATGGCTATATCTTTTGTTCTAATTGTTGAAATAACAAACAAAAGGTACCGTTGTAAATCGTGAAAGGTTTTTAATAATTGTATGTAGTTTTTTTATTATGAGGGGTCATCTACATATTAAAACAGAACCAAACTTTAAAAAGTTCAATAGCAACCTCATAATATTATTCCATATTTGGATTCAGCATTAAAAAAGAATGCGAAATACAAAAATTCGTAATTTTCTAATGAATGGTTTGTAATTTAAATGATAAAAAGAAAATGATAAACTAATGTTAAATAAAAAAGTTGGTTTTTTGACCATAAATACTTAAATAATTAATATATTTCAGTAATTTTTTTTTCAAAAGGTAGTTTGTAAATGGCCAAACATAAATAGCAATCAGCTTTTGAATCAATTTCTTTTTTAATAATTAATTATTAATTAATAAAGCAATTAAATTTTTTTTTTAATAGAAACATATATTTTTTTTGCTTTCATTAGATTTACCATGGTCTAAAATCCCCCCATAATTTTTTTCTTTCCATTTTGACTATTAGTTCTCGATTTTTTAGAGAAAATGTAAAAAACGCTCACTTTAAGGGACCGTATAGTAGACGACTTTTGAAAAATATCAAAGATTAATTCAAGGTAAACTAGAGGTGTGGAAAATCGCATAACGTTCAGTTATCGTATAACCGATAGTTTAAAAACTAAGAAACACGCTTTAATAGGAAAGTGAACTAAAAAGTAGAAGATAATTTTAAATAAGTTTAAAATAAGAATAGTGATTAACAAGAAATATTTATTTTATCGTAAAAAAACGTGGGGTGCTTGATGTCAATTTTTGTAAATATTTAATGACAGATATTGGTAAAAGTAGAGCCATTATAAAAATATCTTAAAAAGCACCCCAAGCTTTTGTACGATAAAATAAATATTTCTTGTTAATCACTCTATTCTTATTTCAAACTTATTTAAAATTATCTTCTACTTTTTAGTTCACTTTTCTATTAAAGCGTGTTTCTTAGTTTTTTAATCTATTGATTATTTTCTACTTTTTAGTTTGATTTTCTATTAAAGCGTGTTTTTTAGTTTTTTAAATTATTAATTATTTTTTCTGTAAACTATCAATTTTTTTTTTTTTTTTTTAATTTGCTTTCTTAAATTCCATTTATTTAAAACAACATTTTTTAAGCAATTTCAATAAGTTATCCTTTAAAAATTTTACTGAATCATGTGACTTTTTCATTTTATAAATAATTTCAACGATCTAGTTACATTTGTGTTTATAGTGAAATATTTCTGTAAAATATTCATGCTTTGCTAAATACTGTTTACTAATGCCTACATTTAATATTTATTAATTTTCTAATTATCAGTAGTATTCGTTATATTTCTGCAATTACAGTTTTCGATATTTTATTTATTTCGTGTGAAGAATGCACATCTTTAATGTTGTAAATAAATTATGTTACTTTTGCGTTTACTTGCTATTTTTGTATTAATCTTAAACCATGACACTATAAATCCAAGTAGTTTCTATGCAATTTTAGACTAATGCTTGTATTTTTTAATCTTCGTGAAACGCGCCACATTGACCGTTCTATTTCTCCCGCTGTGAAGAAGAACCTTAAAAATACCTTTCGTTTTATGGAAATTCTCCCTGAAGATCGGTCAAAAAATGGTCGAAATATTTTCGCTCATAAGTGACGTGCTTTTCAACATAATGCATTGAAATTTGGTATATAGGGTAAATGATGTATTCTGAATCGAATGAAATGATAAAAAATAAGGGTTCGTATTGAAATTTTCGAAGATAGCGTTACTTTTACTTAGTAAACGGTCCCTCAAGAAAAAAATATTGCATCAGATATATAGAAAATCGTAAGCAAAACATTTTGGTGCAAACCGTAAGATTCTACGATAATTAGAACCGAAGATATAGCCATCGTTCTGTTTTTTTTTTTGCGTACCGTACAAAATGATCTAAATTGAGATTATTGGGAGAAATCCCCATAGATAATAATTACTACTTGAGGGGTTGAAGTTTTTATAAAATTAATCTCAATTTAGTGCAATGGATACAAAGTAGCTCAAGCATATGAAATTACTCTCAAACAATTACGAAAAAACTCTAGCTTATTAAGTACTGATTGCCTATGAGGATTCCTCCCAATAATCCCAATTTAGTTCATTATGTACAAGTAATCTAATGAAATTAAACGCTCCACAGCAAACAGATTTTATAAATTATCCTGGCTGACCATCTTATTTTTTTTTACAACGTCTACTTGTTTTTTGGGAAATATCAATTCTTTTTATTGCGTTTGTTATGTTCTAAATAAGTAAGAAACGGTTGATGGATGTTTTAGCATCTTGTCGTCGCCATTAGATTCACAAAAAACTCTTTGAATTGAGAGCGACAATAACTATCATTGTTAAATATTGTAGAAACATTTAGGTTTGCACTCGAAATCCTTTTCGTTTCTTTCAAATAGAAATCATTCTTACCAGGCCAAGAAAAACATAATTAAAAATATGTGCCTAACTCGAGAACAAAAACATGCAAATATATACTAAAAATTAAGCATGAAATACAAAAAAAATCAAAAGAAAATACTTGCTTTATATGCGAAATAGAGGATTACCAGCTTTACAAATGCATAAATCTCAAGACAACTTTCGCTTTAAATTTGAAATATAAGACTTGATATTATTTTAAAAGAAATTTAGCAATCTTTGGTGATGCAGTCGTTAATGTATCAGGCTAGTGATCAAAAGACGTGTGGTTCAAAATCACCATACACATTCAAAACTTTATTTTAAACTGAAAATGGTTTTCTAACTCAAAGCTAAAACACCCGGAGTTTTGATAAGCATGCAATTTAATTGAAAAAGAAATAAAATTTACTTTTTACTAATTACGTTGTTTTAATAGTTGAACTTATAGCATTAATGTCCTTTCTTGAAATTGAGCGATAAATGAATATCCGAGACCCGTTTTAATCAGTCGGACTAAAATTCTCAATTTCGGGACCAGTTCGGGAAGGGGTGTACACATACACTTGTACGTATTAAATCATGCAAATTCCTCTAATCAAACTGAGAAGAATAAAAAAAAAAGTGGTCAAAATTCATGAAAAAGTTTTGACCTGCTAACTTTTGGTCACAGCCAGAAGAATAAAAAAATAAAAAAATCCAGTGACTTCGGCGATTTTCAAAGGATATTTTTGACAATCATGTGGTTATTTTTAATTTACTCCTCCGGGGCAACACGATAGAAAATAAAGTCAGAGTTCTATAGTCCAAGACAACTTATCCTGACCTTACTGAATACGCTATTGTGATATGCGATCCGGTTTACTACACGCTGATTGGCTTTGCAAAAATCTTACCTGTGACGTTTTGAAGTGACAGGAGACAGGGATAGCTGTGTTAGCCAATAGTGATTCGCCAAGTGAGGGAGGTCATGAAATAGCTCGTACAAAGCCATATGATTCGTTAGAATTCTTATAGTAACCGTGGTTAGAAAAGTAAAGTAAAATTAAAATTTAAAAGCGCTTATTTTTTGATCAACATATATAAAAGTTTAATACAAAACTATGTTAACAATCTTACTATAAAAGATTTACTCGGATCTTTTATGCGGAAATCCTACAATGAGGTCAGAATAAGTTGTCTTAAGCTATAGTAGAAGCTGAAAAAGGGCAATTTAATTTACCTGTCGGCCGCATCAGACTTGGGAGCCGCATTCCTAATAAGGAATACGAAAACATTTCCACCTAATCTTCTCATAGTAGCATATATGCTTTCATTAAAAACCATTTTTTACTCTACTAGTTTGAGCTTTTTAGAAACATCTTTTTAACAAACAAATAACAAGAAATTCTAGTGTGAATTCCATGTGCTCCACTGATTACAGAAAAACTACTAAAAGTACTACTTATAGGAAATATTCACTAAGAAGCTCATTTAACCCTTTGCACTCCAGGCCTTTTTCGCGGGGAGGAATCAGCAACTCGAGACATTTTAAGTTCGGCTGGTGTTTATGGATTTGCTTCATAGAAACTAAACACAGTCATTGGCTTTGCATCGAATTTCCGCATCACACCTAATGGTCCTCTCGTGGTTTGGCATCCAATCGTGTGGCGCCTGAGAGGCGCCACTGGAGTGCAAAGGGTTAAGTATTAGAATACAGTGCAAAGTAAACACTGATGACAAGGGAGATCCCACTAACGATCACACTAATGATACTCCATTCTTTTCCCCACTTCATTTTGCGACTGTGTATATCATCGTTGAATGTAATTAATGTGAATTTCATATGCTGCTCCGCTTATTACAGAAAAACTAGCATTCTTATTTTTTGAGCAGTGTATTTATGAAGTAACATCTTTAAATTTCAAATTATATAAAGATATTAGGTCAACAATAAGAAACTGGCAATATGTCTTATGTTATTGAGTACTACCTCCCCCTAGAAGGATGAGAAGGGTTTTGTAACAACTTACTTTGCCCCACCTAATGTGCTATTTATTTTAAAATAAAGTATCCGAAATTAAGATTTATTGTCACAGAAAACTGGCGGGAAACGGATTTTTGAGTATTAATGGAAAAACAATGCATTATTTCCTCATTAGAATTGAGAGCCTGAGAAGCAAAGGGGTCCAAGACACTTTTCTTAACTTTTGAGAAAATACACTTTAAAGTTTCTTATTTATATTAATCTTCTATGAAAATTATTTGCTGTTCAAATATTAACTTCTGGAATGAAGATATCACTAGTTTTCATAGAATTTAATATAAATAAGAAACTTTAAAGTATATTTTCTCAAAAGTTAAGAAAAGTCACTTACACCCCTTCTCAGTTATTCATTGAGTACATTAGTTCAATTCAGTGAATTTTCCAAAATTTAATTAATAATTCCAGTCAATGAGATAAACTGTTAATATCCCCCCAGTGAGCTAGTTTGTACCGAGTTGTAACAGATTTTCTACTGTAGTATTTATTCACTGCACGAGTAAAGCAATCTTGTGATTCGGACGCACACTAATTTGATTTCCGTACTATTCGAACCAAAAACAAAGTCATGGTAAATGTTCTCACAATAGATTGAAATCCGGACCTCGTTTGAAGCCAAGATAGACTTCTGCTGATCCTGGGGGTAATTGTTACGCTAACACTGTTTTTAGGTATTTCGCTCATTACTTAGTAATTCCGGAAGTTTCAAATATTAAAAATTGGATACTGTGGATACCGGATGAACTAAATTTGAGGCAAATAATCACAAAATATTTTTAAGAAACGTCACATTTTGTTGGTTTGAACGGAGCTCTAAAATACGGTAAAATATTTGTAAAAATTAGGCGGAATATCATTTTTACTAAATTATTGAAAAAGTATCCAAAAGTAATGTGCTAACTTTTCGTGGGCTTATAATTCGACCAAAGGGTCGCGATAGCATTTTAACACGAACGACTCTACGCGCATAGAATAAAAAATAAAGAATTTAAAAAATGTGATATTAACTCCTATTGACAACACACGATTCAAATTCAAAAAATACAATGCTGGAAAAAACGTTAGAACCAAGCGAAAAAGATAATTTTAATAACTATGTATTTTTGTGTTATGCAAAATTACATACAATGAAGACAATGAAAGTTTCAATTCTTCTAATAAAAATATTTCGTCAAATTTAGTTACTTTTTAATTTAAAATGATTTTTTTAGTTTTTTTTTTATATATATATACATGTAACAACCTGGAAAAAAATAATAGGACCAAGTTTAATTTACGTTTCTCATTTTAATTAATTTTTACGCTATTTTATCGTGATGCTGCGTTTTCTCGCACGGAGGAATTTCCTCGGAAATAGTGAGCAATATAATAAAACCAAATATAAAGGCATTACAAATTTGTTCAGAAAATGTTATCATGAACAAAGTTAAATGATAGAAGACATAAAAAGTAGAAACGATGAGATGATCAAGTTGTAGTTTTATCAACCTTTCTAAGTTTGAAACAGTTTTTGCTATACACGTTACGTAATCGGGGTTGATGATTTTTAATCCTATAATGAGCTATGGTAGCATTCAGGATATTTAGTGGAAAGACAAAGGTGTCGATGTATTGTTACTTGGTAAGGAATTTTATTATTGTATTAAAAAATGTATTGTTTTTGAAATGAATGGATGGGGGGAGTATTTTTGAAATTATGGAAATGGTGGGGTTTTTTGGAGAAGGGGGGGGGGGGAATCGGCACCTTTCACAAGCCAACAAAATCTACGCTTGGGACCCCGACATACTTTTAGGTGGGGGGCAAATTTTTTAAAGTTGTTGCGTATTTAAATTGACCCCTGTTCCCTTTTTAAATATTTTCATTTACGTTTTGAACTTAAATAATAAACTATGATTGTAAACTGATTCATTTAATGTTCACCACCAGATGGCCATTTCTTTTTATTTCAACTGTCCTACAAACAAATGCTTGTTTCAGTATTCTTTATGTTTGGGAAATTAATCACTATAAAGATATCCACGAGGTTGTTTGATGTAAGATTTTATAAGTATAGTTTTGAGGGGGAGAAAAAAAATCAACCTTAAAATAGAAAGGAACTCAGGAAATAATTTGAACACAAATTAACATTTGAACATTTCAAATTGTTTACCTTCTCATAAATAAAGAAGCTTTAAACAGACCATGAAGCATTCAAAATAAAAAGAGTATATTTTTAAATCCCTTGAGCAGTATTCTTTATGTTTGTGGAATTAATCACTACACTGCAAATTGAAATATCTTAAAATAAGACATAAAAGTGTCTTAAACAAGTGGCACTGTTTTAAGACGTAAAATGGCCTCTTAATCTTTAAGACACTTGAAGTGTCTTAAAATGGGGTATTTTCAGACATTTGGAGTGTCGGAATTGGGGACATTTTAAAGACAGTTGATGTGTCTGAATGGGTTGTTTGTGGTACCATTCAGATGTTGGAAAGCTAAAAACACATATTTAAATTAAAATGTGAATGTGTTAAATTACAAATTTTTATTAAAAGAAAAGAAAAAATTACTGTTTTACTACCATGTTGCTCATAACTTTTTGTTGACTATGTTTCACATTCCTGGTAAATTTAAGCATGATATTGTAAAGCAGCAACTGTTAATAATATGCACACAACTATTAATATATCCAAATAAGGGAACAGGGACTTATTGTAAAATATATGTATTGGGATAGTAGACATTGTATTGTGGCTGATTCTCAAATAGAAAAGTTTTGGCTTCTAAGATTGTATCACAGTCTTAAGTTGCTTTTTTCATTTCAGCTTCAAAGACACATAACAAGAGTAATGTAAGCATGCACCTGGTTTATATAGTTCTATGCGTTGCACTGGCAAGTCTAAAAATGCTTTGAATACATTATGTGGCAACATAAATTTATTAATGATGGGCAAGCAGTTGTAATCTAATTATTCCCCATTTGGGAATTTTAAATGGTTATAACATTCCCCTATAATAACAGTACACAATAGCAACGGTTATAACACTATGGCGCTTCAATTATTGTCGAATAGCCGAATAGCTGAAGCAGATACAGGGCATTTAAAAAAAAACCTCAAAAGATGCATAAAAAATAAACAAATAAAACAGAAGGCATTAGAAGTGTGTAAGGAGATGCGCAAAATATAGAGGTTGAACATATTAAATTTGAAAAGTATGTAAGTTGCACACACATTTTTTTGCGTTTCTGAAAAAGTCGGTTCCCAAATTTTAGTATGCTCTTTAAAAAAAAAAATGCCAAGTCATACATTGAGACTTATTATTATAATTAAATAGCATATTAAGTGCATATTAATACACAAAATATAAAAAAATTCCTGTAATTTGAGGATAGGACCTTTTTACAACAGTTTTCCCTATCACTGCAACACTCCGTTAATCGTTGAGAAGCCGAAGCAGAGAGGGCATTTAAAATACTTCAAAAATGTAAGAAGGGGGGGGGGGGGGAGGGGGAGGCATTAGAAGTATCTGTAAAGATGGCTGCTTCAAAATGCAGAGGTATAGCACATTAAATTTGAAAACATGCAAGTTATTAGAATTTCTATAGTTTTTTCGCGTTTTTTTTCAAAACGTCGATTCTTCAACTTTTGGTATGCTTTGTTTAAAAAACTATGCATGATATAGAATTGAAATTTTTCATGGCAATTACATAACATATAAAGTACATATTAAAAAAAATATTATTAAAATCTATGCAATTTATTTTTTAATTATATTATTACTTAAAAAAGTTGCAAATTTTCATACGTTCAACAACTACCGCATACAATTTTTGTTTATTATTTTCTGAAATTTGATATTTAATGCAGAATATAGACATTTCCAAGAAATATAAAGCAAAAAAACTTGATTTTAGTTTTAAGATTTTTTACGAGCTACCACAATTAAACTCACTGCGGAAAATTTTATTTAACCGAGTTTTAAATAAGTGATTATAAATAAATTATTAGCCTATTATTATAAGCTTTTTTGCCAAATATAATTTTAAAATGTATGAACAACATATGTACAAAAAATTGTCTTCATTTTGACAAATATTTAATATTACACAAGTTATTTTGTAGCGTTGATTTTCCTGATTTTATTGCTGTCATCGAGAACCAAGAATAAATTTTATTCAGATTATATCAAATCATTCTAAATATATTTTCAAAATCATTAGTACTTGTAATATGCAACAAAAAATAAAAATGTAATTCAATATAAAAACAGAAAGCTTAGAATTCTGCGAGTGTCATTTAGAAATACTAGAATAATTAAAATGTACTATAATAAAAACACTGAAAATAAGTGTATCATTGAATAACACTTAGCTGTAACATGGTACCCCATTTTTTACTAATTCATTAACTATCAAATTAAACGCCAATCTAAATAGCTCAAAAAGGGGTACATTGGTTTCTTGCAAGGCAATTTGCTTCAAGTGAAGAATGGAAGAATGCTCCATGTTGATTTCGAAAACGAAGACGAACGCTTTTCAAACAATTCTTAAGCACAGTTAAACAAAAGCACAAGATCAAAGAATATTATCATTAAAATTACCGTTTTATAATAGCAAAAGCAGGAAAGTGAACTATTTTAAATTAATTTGCAATACCATTTTGTAATCGAATGCTACGCGAGAAATACAAACATTTATACGTTAAAATCAAGCAAGAACTTTTTACACAGCGCATGCGCTCTTCCAAAAGCAAAACTCTTATCTCATTGGATGACACACATTTTGAAGTTTCGCTATATAGTCCGTCTAAAAAGCCCTCAATATCTGGCTACTTGGGAGAATGACGATTCCGAACTCTTTCTACTCTCAGCAACTTATCCAAACCATTGATATCCCGCCCACAACCGCCTGTTGATGTTCTGCTTTTTTTATCTTTTTTTTTATTATCTGGGATCATTATTATGCATGGAACAATTATTTCTGTTAGATTTCTGATAATCCTATAACTTAGAAGCGCAACTATAAGCAGAAAACAGCGTGTGACATATATTAAAGAAAATAACATGTTTTATTTGTGTTATTTTTGAAATTAAAAAGAAAAGTATTGTACTGGTTTTGCTTTAACTTGAAGTTAGCAAGTATGGTTGAAGTTGGAGAATTTTGTATTTTTTAATTAATGTTTTCCATTCTTTTTCATCAAAAAATGTTTTTTTGATTTTTACCATAAATTTATTACGGCACAATTATACTTTGACTATTTAGAATTAAATTTACTTATTATTATTATTATTTTTTTTTTTTTAAATTTTCCATTATTTTGTTTTTTGAATTATAGTGCGCATCAGGGAATTTCTGAAGAAATCTTCCAAAAATCAGGGAAATGTCAGGGAATTTTATTTCTTAAATTTTGTAGCCACCCTGGTTTGTATTTATGGTATTTTGGACGTTTTGAATTTATTAATAATGTATTGCTCAACGAAGTTAGCCGTTCAAGAATTTACCAAGAACAAAAGCCTTGTCTAGTCAGGAAAAGTTTCTCTCGCTCGTGATGAAAATGTAATAAATTCATCAAAAGTATCAAAGATTTCTTACTATCTGACAAAGCTCTTTTTTAAAAAATATCATAAATGTATATTAAATGAATTACAATCAACCAGTAAGTACATTAGTAATTCTCCTTAAAACATTTTGTCTGGTAGAAAGCAGGGGCTAAATACATGAAAGGGAAGGTATATGTATTTAATTTTTTTCTTCTAAACTCTTAAGTTGATCTCTTAAAGATATTTGTATCCCCTCCCCCCCCCCCCCCTCTTTTTTTTTTTTTTTTTTTTTTTTTTTTTAATATACTTCCTTAAACAATCGAAACTCCTGACAGTATTTTAGAGAGCCAGAGTAAGTGTTTGAGAAATTAGCCAAATGCATACTACATTCAGGTACTGTAAATCAAATCACCTTTATCAGTTTATACTTTGATTCTTTGAAGTCCAATTTTGATTGTTTAGGATTAAAGGCCTCAATGTGTGATTTCATTAAAAGTTGTACAAAAAGTTGATTCCTCAATTAATCAAAAAAGCTAGAAAAAATTTAATTTTTTTTTCTTCAAGTATTTGTAAAGGCTTTTTTTTTTTTTTTTTTTTAAATTTGATTAGAGAATTAAAAAAATATCCATGTTGTGGACTTGTAACTCTACTAACATGGATGGGTTAAAATGTTAAAAATTTCTTTTCATTTCCATTAATAAAACTCAAGTTCACGGTTGGTTGATTTTATGCTCAATTGTCTATTTTTTGCACAATAACGGGAAATCCGGAAGAGACCTTCTAAGTTCTGATGTTTGACGTAGATTCCAAACCACAACGAACATCCATCCTTAACACAGGATTCGAACCCAGTACTTTTGGCACGCGATACCAGAATGCTCAGTGGTAGAAGTGAGAGAGAAAAAAGTGGGGGATGTCCAATAGTTGGTGACATATGCAAGGACCCCCCCTCCCCTTCCCAACGATAAATTTTGTAATTTCGTACCTTATTATAAAAAATATTAATTAATAAGGGAACAATTTTTACTTCCTAACACTAACATTGAACAAGGGTTTAAAATTTATTGTTATTTTAATGAATATTCTGGGACTAAGTTTTTTTTTATCTGGAAATAATAATTCACATTTTATACATTACTGTTATAGATATAAATAGTGCTTCAAAATGTGCATAATTTCATTAAATTATATTAACAGAGAACTCTAAAATGTTTTTTTTTCCACCTTTATGAAACAAGAATAGAAATTTAACTTTAAAGGAAGTTCCTCCAAAGTTGACCAGGTGTAACAGTATTTGTTAATAAAAATACTTATATCCATATTGTAAAAAGTAATATAGAGCATTTTTTATGTACAATAATTTTTTTTAACTTTTGAAAACTATATATCACTTTTACTGGGTGTCACTACTTTTTTAGATTAACGTTATTTTTCTTTAGTAGTTTTTAGACGGATTGAGTGGTTTTAAAAGTTGGTGTATTTCAGTTATTTTATAAGTGGGAGGACGCATGGGTATTTTCTTGAAAAGTGGGACGACGGGTCACCCAGCGTCTACCCACACACTTCTATTACTGAGAATGCTAATTCCAGAGCCATTAGGTGGTTCTCTAGTTCGCAAATTATATAATTAGATTTGTTAATTCGGCTGTTTTAAACTAAAAAATCTCAGCTTCAAAACTAATTACAATATCATCTGATTATTTATCTTTGAATATAACAATAACTCGATTTTTAATACTTTAATTCCATGTTCTGCTATATATATTTCATATTTATTTAAAAATTGACATACCTTTTCACTGTGACGTTGCGAGGGACAATCGTACCAATTTTGAATTTAAGTTATTTTATTTCTCATCAAATACAAAAAAAAGAATACCAGTCGCTTCAGCCAGCCACCTTTGTAGCAATTAAAAACTTATCCTTTCGCCAACTATTTATTGCTATTGGTCAATACTGCTGAAAGCACACGTTTAGACTGTTTCGTTTCTCTTAGTCACAACAACCTGTTTGTCACTGGCCCTCTAAAAATACAGTAAAAATATAAAGAAAAAGTCCCAACCACATTCCTGGGGGTGTTGACCGGAAATAGGGGGCTGGATCGAAAGACGAGGAGATTTATTTTGAAGATAAGGGTTTTTGTGGAAGGATGAATCTCGACTGATTCTGTTCTGTAAAAGGCCCTTATATTCTCCTGTAGTAATGCAAACGATTAAATCACACTCGCGACGAAGTATAATAGTTTCTTGTCATTGATTTCTATGAAAGATGCAACCCATGCAATTCGCCTGAAGGATTAGTAATACACGGCTCGAAAATAAAGAATTATTATGAAAAAAACTTCCTTAGTGATAATGACACATTTGATTGGAGGTCGAGAAATATTTTGACAAATTGCACAATTCTCTTTAAAATGGTGAGGCATAGCTAAAGGCGATAAATGATATGAAGCTTAATTTAAGGGGGGAAAAGCGTTTAGGGGAATTAGTATATAAAATTGATTACATTTATATCAAATTTGGGAAGAAATCTTAAACATTAAAGTTTCTTAAATCACAAATTTTTCTTAAAAATATTTCTTTTTGTGACTCTAAATTATCTTATTTTGAAGTTTATATGTTAAACTAGGGAGCTTCGCCCCCTGGATTGCTATGCAATCCCCTTAGTTCGCGACGCGAACCATGCTCGCTTCAAAGTGAGGCATTTAAAATATGCCCTAGAAAAAAGCTATTTCAGCTGCATAATCAATAAAATCCTTGAAAAGTGGTGCCATGAAACTGAAAACGTTGGATTATTTATGATGATACTTTGGACGTCATTATCTCATGTCGAGACGCGTTTAAGCAGAGACAGTTTGGCAACGTAGCAGAACGCTTTTGGAAAACAATAAACACTCTCGTACATATATTTAAAAAAAGATAAGTTATTTCAAAAAGCAATTGAAATTTATGGACTGGTTTTGTAAGAAGCGACAAAATAATTAAAGTTGCACATCGAAATTTCTTAACGAAGCAATATTAGCAATCATATGTTTGCATTATCCTTTAAGCGATACTTAAAATATAACACAGTAAAACTGTTTATCCACAGTGCATTTATTCAATCGATTTGAATGTGAGCATTGAAACCTTAATATTCTTAAGGGAAATTCCGGTGCCCAGTGTTTATAGCCCATGTATCCGGAAAACGTTCATAATAAATATGTTGTGGTTATTTGCCGAATCCAAACAAATCTGGCTTGTTTTAATTGTATAAGAAAGAGATTTCCCGGAATTCTAATCCAAAACAAATGTACACATCTTGCATCATTGTAAATATTAAATCAATATGTTTCAAATAGGCAATAATTTGTTTCTGGAGACTGTAATAAGAAAAACAAAATATAGCGAATCCAAGTTGTTTTCTGTTGCCAGTTATATTAGTCAAATTTCGAGAGATACATTGTGATTGACTGAAATGCTGAATTTGGAAATTCATGCATTAAATACATTTAGAAGATTTGTGATTGGATGTTTGAAGTCGTTGCCATTCTGCTAACAGAAAAACAGCCGAATTTGGGCGTCACGCAAGAGAGTTATATATATAGATGGTCCATATGGACACATCTGTATGCTATGATATGGCCATACTATGCTAAAAAAGATACTAAAGGAATAAATGTTGTTAAATGAACAAGCAAAGAAATTGTAAAATTGACTGAAAAAGCCCTCATATTATTAGCATGTACAGTACAAGAGAATATTATTTTTAAATAAAAAAGAAGCATTTATTATCACTCTGGAAAAAGAATTACTTAGAGACTAATAATATAATCCTAAATTTAAAAAAGTAAAGAAAAGAAAAACGTGTACCCGCAAAATGAATTTTTTTCACTTCTTAAGAAAAAGAACTTGAGAAACACACATTCAAAGTAAAAATTTGAAAAACATCTTAATGTTGATGCTAATAACGTAATGTCACAATATCTATAAATGTAAGTAAGAGTGTCATTATGTATGTATGTTTTTGCATAAAAGAAGCTACAGTAATTCCAACCTTGATGAAATTTTTTGCACCTGATCTTTGAAACACAAGAGGAAGAGGCTATTTGAAATTTTGAAAAACCCTCCTCTACCCTTTTTCACCCTTTAAGGAGTATAATCATGAATTTACAGTTCGATTCGATTTTGATGAAATTTTGTGGTCTTAGTTTTCAAAACAAGAGGCAGATTTCTGGCTATTTGACAATTCTAAAAGCCTCCTCCTCAACCTTTTTAACCACTTAAGGAAAAAATAAAAACTTGAGATCTACTAATAATGAATTCTGCTAATTTTTATTCCATATCTGTATTGACTAATCTATTGTGATTAAGGTGGGGAAATCGAGGAAAAGGAGTGAAAGTTGGTATGTTGAACCGGCTTTTTTTTTCTATATGTATATTGAATATTCCACATTGTAGTTTATTCCGATGATAATAGGAGATACAAATATAAAAATGACAACCAACAACAGGCATAAAGTGAAGGGACTAAAGGGCTTATAACTTGTAATCGGCTGAACATTTTGAACTGGCATTTTTGAAATTTTGATAAGATAAAACAAAAGCGAAACAAATTTAGAGAGAGGGGAAGAAAGAAAAAATATCATTGGTTTACAGTTTTCTCACTTTTTTTAATACTTTTTACTACTGCCCAATTTTAGATTTACGACTGCCCATTTCAGAATTACGGCTGCCCAAATGAGCCACGACTGCCCCTTAGAATAGGCCCTGACGATATCAACTTAAATGTTCCTGCAAAAAAAAGGATATACTTACTCCAATTTAAAATTACCAACCGCCAACTTGGGCTGAATCGTGATCAGGATTTTTTAATACTATTGACGATATTAATTATTTTTATTTTTTTCTATTCAATATGTTTTAAAGCATCCTTCACTTCGGTTCGTTTAAAGGAATTGATGAAATTTTGCCGTGCGCCGTCTTTCTTTTCTGAAAACTTTGGCGGGATGAGATAGTGATTGATTAATTTGTGTTCGCAAGATAGCTATTATATTTGTGTACGCAGTCCATCAATGTATAAGGGAAAATAATAGACTTCTAGTGTAAAAATGCCGATTTGTGAAACTCGGGTCGGTATTTTTAATATTTTTTTGTTCGATATTTTTTTTTTTTTATTTATTTATATTTTTTCATTCAATCGATTTTATTGTGGATCAACTTTAAAAAAAGGGCTCGATAAAATTTCGATGAGTATTCGTGGTAATTTAAGTTAAAATATAAATTCAAGTTCACCAAAGGGTTTCTGCTTTCCTCATTTCAATAGCAGCTTTATTTTAATAAATGACATAATAAAATAGTATTAATTAAAACATATCATGGTACAAAAATAATTTTGAAATACAGAATTACAATATGCTACATCGTAATTCTGTATTTCAAAATCATTTTAATATAGTGTTAAGAAATATATCATCTATAGAAACACTGCATATTCATCCGGATGAATATATAAATAACGGAGTTGCGATTATTTAATTTATTTTGATGATTAGAGTTTTTTGGAAACAATCGGTGTTACATCTTGCACTTATACACCACTTATTTTCATGCTCACTCAATGTATCAACTGCATCAAATCAGATTTTTTTACTGCGAAATGCATTCATTTAAAATAATTGATCATTTGAAAAAGATCCCATAATTCAAAATAATTGTCATTTTTTTTGGTGAGCCTAGATTTGCTGAATTATGAGTATTTATTCTTTGGAAACAATCGCCGTGTGAGTTACAACTTGCACCTACACCACTTATTTTCATCCTCACTCAATTTATCAATTGCATCAAAACAGATTTTTTTACTGCGAAATGCATTCATATTAAAAAATAATTGATCTTTTGAAAAAGGTCAGAATTCAAAATAATTGTTATTTTTTAGTGAGTCTAGATTTGCTGGACTAGGGCAGGCTAATATTGCAAACTGAACGTTTCATACAAATGATGAAGCTAATTGTGCGTCGTATAAAAATATAGCAAATATATTTGAATTTGATTAATTATGTTAAATTGATATGTTAAGTTGATTGAGTAATGTTAATTTGACTTCCGTTTGAAATGTTAACTAATAGATGTACAGGGTGATCACAAGGAAACTTTGCCGATATATGGACTTCTAGTGGTCGTTCCGTTCAACAGATCGAGATGAAGTTTCAGGTATAGTCATTCCGAGGTATAAGCTCGAGATTCTGTGAAAGACAGCACCAACTTTTTCCCGTCGCAAAATACACACACGCAAAATGGTCAGAGGATGCGAAAACCATAAAAAGCGTAGTAACGGTAAGTGTACAAAACGAGTATCACAAAATTACGGTCAAGTTATGCACGCACAAAAAACAGCTCAGTCAACAAAAACACGATGGGGCTCACAGGAGGAAATTTGCACATGAGAGAGGCAAGACACCAATCGCAGACTTTTGTGTGTGCATAGCGCGTCCGTTTTTTTGTGATACACGTACCGTCCCAACGTCCTTAATGGTTTTCGCATGCGCATTTTGGGACGGGGGAAATGGACGTTGCCATTCGAAAATTTCGAGTTTCTGCACCTATTACAGTAACCGTCAAAGTAATTTTGTTGTCGTTCACAGAATCTCGAGCTCATACCTTTGAATAACTATACCTGAAATCGCTTCAGGATATATTAAACGGAATGACCGCTAGAGGTCCATATATCGGCAAAGTGTCTTTATGACCATCCTTTAGATTAATTTTCTATTCAATGAACAATTTAAAACTTATTAATCTCTATTCCTGTGAATTTGATAACTTTTCTTGATTTTCTTTTAAATTTTCAAAAAAAAAGACGTTAATCTCTAAAATGTAATTCATCATATCTACTAAAGTAATAAGATTTTCAATGCAGTTTAGGTAATAAAATTAAATCGAAAATACTTGAAAACATTTATCACTATAAAGAATTTACTTGAAATAGATCAATTAATGCTTTTTTTCACTGGGTCATACAAAATATTTACCTTCATCAACCAAATGTTGTCATTCTCAAAGAAACTTGACCGTAAACAACTATGTGGAAATGTTTCAATTGACATATTTAGTAATCTCCCGAAGGTCTATCTAAATTGGCATTCAAGAAATGTGCACCTGGATTCAAGTTGCTCGTTCAAGACAACTGACAGAACAAGATAAAAGGACTTTAAATGTAACCCGGCAATGAGTATAAACTTAGAATATGACTACGAATTTGGGAAACTACTTTATTAGAAATCGCACCGATCATGAGACAACAAAAAAATAATGAATATAAAAATTAGCAATGCATTTTTAACAAAGCGCAGATTCCAGCTTGTGCTTGGCATATAATTTGAAATATTAAAAACATCTTTATCAGCATCTAGTAAACTATTTTTTTGAATTTATTCATTAAAAATTAATGTAAACTGATGCACTCACATCCAAAAATCTTTTATTTATTCTAATTTAAACAATTTATTTTATTATTTATTTATTAAAACAATTTTCGCAATAAGAAAGAGTTTCTTCAATGATCGGTTAAATGCGAATTCAGCGCGACTGCATAACGGCAAGTTGGTATATTAGTATTCCGTAAAAGCGACCTTCAGTTAGATACCCAAAATTTGATAGAATGCATTGTCATCGACGCTATCTACAAAGTTTTAGATTTAGTCCGAAACAAAGCATCACTTAATTTCAACAAGTTTTATTATTTGAAACAATTTTGATGATGTTTCTCCAGAATTTCAAAATAACAGCTCCTCTATCAGAATACTTTCATACAAAAAACCTTGATAATGTTGAAGCTTGGAGACTAATAGAGAATGCACTATTTTGAATGGTGTAAATATAATTGTAAAAAGTCTATCAAGAAAACGAAGAACCGAATTTGAATGCTGCACTGAAAGATCACGATAGGAACTGAGGAGTGATTGTTACACGTACTTGATAATCGAATAAATAGTGATTCAAATTACCACAACATATTATTTCAATTAATAAAGATTAACAAAATAAAAATACCCGTACGAAATTGATTTTGAGTTCTCTGTTCTAATAAGCTAAAAGTATAATTACGTGTGAAAATATCACCGAATCCCACCTACTAGCCACGTGCCTATTGATATAAATCGTCTTTAAGCTAAAACTTTAACAATTTCGAATTGTACAGTCTTTTTCTAAATAAAGGATAAGTCAAAGGAGACTAATAAAATTCGATAATCTTCTTCGGTTATTGAGTTTAGATTTCTTTTAATTCGAATTTCAGCATTCACATTCGACAACAATCCGATTCTAAGTTCCTTTTGAGTCGACCCTTAAAATTCTTCCATTCACTTTCTACTCATAGATGCACGTAAAAGGCAACACCTCACGGGAAGAAACTTCCCATTTCACACTATGGCATTGGACCCACCCTCCAATTACTGAACCACAGGCGGTCAAAGGAAAACAGGTCCCTCGAATATATTCGTGTTCTGCCTCTAGCCTATGCAACCCGAATATATTCGGGCTGTGCCGCTAGACGTGTAATCACGGATATATTTGGGTTGGGCGCCTGGAGGATTTTAACTGTTGAGTACTAGAAATGTGTGAATAAAAACGTATTTGAGAATTGAGTTGCGTTTTACCCTTGCTTGGAAGGGATATACCTCTTGCATAATGCCACGGTGCACAGAAAAGTAAGTGGCAATTGATAAAGAAACCACTATAAAGTTTGTTTTGGAGCATTGTATTGGGACAGTGTTGAAAGTTTACGGACATCGTGTGCTATGTCTGGAAAATTAGATATTTTTACTTTTTGTTATTGTGGTAGAAATTGTCGAATTTATTTTTGTTTGGAAATTTGAATACAGGAAGTTTCATATTGTGAGTCTGACTTCTATTTGATGATTATTATGGGATTCTAGTTAATTGATATTGTTGATACAGGGTGTTCAAAAACCACCACACGTCATACGTATTTTCATAAATATATGCAAAAATGAATAGTATTTGTAATTTGAACTAGGGTCCGCAAATCAATATTTATTGAGATATTCACAATCAATCAATTTTAATAACTTAAATCCTTACAATCCAATTCTGAAAACTATTTGTCCGTTTTATTTTGGAGGTTGCCAGAATTTTAATTGTTCCGTGATTGGAAAAAATATTTAAGTGGACGTGGTAGACCATGTAGCAAGAAAAATTAAAGTTTACTTTTTTTCTTCTTCTTTTTATCACCTTTTGGCAAAGACTTGATTTGAAAATATTTACAACAGATAACGATTTGATGTGAGCATATGTTCATTTGGAACCCTAACTATTTGGAAATTTGAGTTGCAATAAAAAGCAGATAATTTTCAATTTTAATGATAATGTTTAAATAATAATCTTTGTTCGAAACGTAAAATAATTTTTTATACATATAAATTGATAAAACAATTATTATAAATACATATAGAAACTCCGAAGCTCTTCAGTCTTTCTTTAAAATGAGTAGACACGACAGTGATAGTGACAGATAGTGTTATGATAATTGTTTGGCTCAATGAGAGTTATCCCAGTTTTCTAACTCTACAGGCAGAAAAAACTAGGGCAGTTTCCCTTGAAAGACCTCCCGGAAGGCACCACCTTCAAACAGGTATCGATTTAGCGATATTCCGGTGCAGTATTGCTTCCGTATAGCTATTACGCAATAAAATCTCAAGTTAATGCCGAATGAAGATACCGGTAGGGGCGCTGCATTCTTTTCTGAAAGTACTGAATCGTATAAATTGTAATTGCAGGGCTGCCACTGACTGTAAGCTTTGAAAATAGTTGCTTTAGTAGCCTCATATGTTAAAAATAGTAGCCAAAATAGTAGTCTCAACATTGAAAATAGTAGTCTCAGACGTTGAAAATAGTAGCCTCACTTTTCATAAGATCGGAATAAAACTGTTGATTTACATGAAACACGAAAACTTAGAAACACTCTTCTTTCGATTCAAAATAGTGTCTAAAACATTACATTCCATACGGTAAAAGGCATGTGTCTTGGGGGAGGCGCTGTCATATTTATATATTGCGATGGAAGTTGGCAACTCAACCTTACTCCCAGACAGCACCCAAGACAAAAAAAACAAACTAAACTTCACGCAAAAGCGAAGGTAAAAATCAATTGAAAAAACAAGATTTTTAACTTCCAAAGTCAAGCAACTTTTTTTAGAAAAACAAGTACCATGTTTAAACAATTATACTATATATTGGCAATGGCAATCGAATTTCTTTAGGGCCAGTTTTTAAATTTTTAACAAAATGGCTACAAAATTTACGAAACAAAATTCCCTGATTTCTAGAAAATTCCCTGATGTGCATCTCTGTCGATGTTATCATTTAAAAAAAACAAAGAAAATAATGGGCAATTTAAAAATATATACATTTGACTATATAGAATTACATTTACATATCAAAATATAATTGCAACAAAATTTAAGTTTAGGCTAAAAATCGAAACAAGCATCTTTAGATCACGAAAAAGAATGGAAAACATCAAGAAAAAAATACAAAATTCACATAAAGCAATTTACAAACTACACCCATACTTGCTATCTTCAAGAAAAGCAAAAGTAGTACAATATTTTTTCTTTTTAATTAAAAAAAAAAAAAAAAAAAAAAAAAAAAAAAAAAAAAAACATGTTATTTTCTTTCATATATGTTATAGGCTGTATCCTGTTAATAACATAAATTTTAAACAGTGTCCTAAATATTTACTAAACTTGGGCATGCATGAGCATGAAACTTAAATAATCAGCATTTTGCTATTCAGCCACAAATTTCACTAGGTACATATATTTCATGAAAAATTATGTGTTTTGGATTTTGAAGTTATAACACATCTTAACCATAAAAGTACATATTAAATGAGGCAAAAAATCGTTTTCATAACACATGACAAGCACAGTATTTGGCAGGGGGCAGGGGGGAGGGGGGGTGGGATATAAGGACTTTTTTTAAAAATTCCATGACCCTTTGCCTGAATGTATGCAGTAGAGCATTCAGATTCTTTTTTAATTTTTTGGATGGGGAGGAGGATACTTTCATTCTTTGTTTGATTTATATTAAACATATAAATCAAAAACACATATCACTTTCAATTAATTACGTTAAATAAAATGTCAAAATTTAGGAACAAAAAAAAAGAGTATAGGATCTAACCCATTTTGCTTATGAATGCCTATAGATTTGTTGCACATCTATAACACAGTGCTGTAAAGGATTAATAAAAACGAAAAATATGATGGAATCAATTTGAAATATAAAGGAATTTAGGGTTCCAATATATTCTAATGATAAAAAACACAAGATAAAAGGAAAAATAATCATGTCTGTAAAGAATGCAGTCAGATTTAAGTTGGAGGATTTTTTTAAACAATAAATCTACTGGTGGTCGCGCTTCTAAATAATAGGTTTACTAAAAATCTAACCGAAATAATACGTAAATAATTAGGGTTCTAATATATTCTGTTGATAAAAAACGCAGGGCAAGAATAAAAAAAATCATGTCTGTAAAGGATGCAAGCAGATTAAAGTTTGCAGATTTTTTTAACAATAAGACACTGGCGGACGCGAAGTTATAGGTTGGTTGTATTCAGATTATCTGGCGCCGTCAGCAACACGAGGGCTATAATGCGCCGAAACATTTCGTCATTTAACAAACCAACATACATTTACAAACACCCATGCCAAACACGGGACTCGAACCCGCAACCTCGTGGTCTAGAAGCCAGCACGCTAACCACTATACCGTTTGGTCGGCCGCGAAGTTATAGGATAACCAAAAATAACAGAAATAATGTGTAAGTTCCAAACATAACAATGATTTCAGAAAGTAAAAAAAAAAGAAAAAAAAGCGGAACATGAACTTGTGGTTGTAGGCCGAGGAGGGGGGATTGGCTGGTGCGACTTAGCTGCCGAGGTAGAAAAAGTTCGGAAACTTCGTACACCCAAATCGATTGGCCAACTATAAATACTATATATATATATATATATATATATATATATATATATATATATATATATATATATATATATATATATATATATATATATATATGTGTGTGTGTGTGTGTGTGAGTGTGTGTGTGACGCGAGTCGGGACAGATGTCCGCACCTACAAGGGGTACGCGAGAAGAGAAACTCGAAAATTTCAAAATGCCCTGATTAAAGAGTAATTTTACGAAATTCCTTGACATTTCCCTGAATTCCCGGTTCTGTCGCCACCCTGTTTAAGCTACATTCAAAGTAATTAAATAAATTGCTTAAAGATTTAAATTATTCATAAATTTAGCTACAACATTGAAATTCTAATCATTCTGCATTGATTGACCTACACGGCGAAATCGTTCATCACAAAGGCACAAATCTCGGACATAACGTCTAATAACATCAATAATGTCCATACTATGGCACTTTCTTCCGGCACTTAGGGCAAATTCCACAAATTCATTTTTGTTTAGAGTAAATAAAGCGAAATAATTTGATATTTGAGAATATAATTGTGTATGCTGTTGAATTGCACGGCGAAAGATAAAACATTAAAATCTAACAGGTAGGCGAAAATGACCGCGGGTGCCGCCAAAAACAACAATCTTGCGAGAAGTTACTATCGTCGGACTAACAAAGTGACCACTCTACCAGCGAATATGAACAGTTTCGCTGGAAGAGTGGTAACCCTCTTAAAAAAAATCACCATTTTGATAAAATTGTTAGTACCTTAGTGCCTTTTTTTTCCCGTCCTGCTATCGGACAATATCCAATTTTTAAAAAAATAGTCGCCTGAGCCCAAAAATAGTTGAAGGTTTTGCTCAAAATAGTCGTTTTGGGCCCTTTTTTCATTGAAATAGTTGCCATAGTCGCCTGGCCACAAAAATAGTCGCTTTAGTAGCCTTTTTAGTCGCCTGTGGCAGCCCTGTAATTGATTTTTTTTAGCAAGAGGGCTACATTTCATTTAAACAGTTTGGACAACTCAGAGATATGAAAATTTAAAAAGAAACGTCTTCCTTTGCTCCATTTCCATTCCAAACTCAGTAAGTCATTAGAGAAAAGGGATGGGACCCCTACAGTGACTGAGTATACATTACCTAATCGGTGGCGATGCGAAAATTTGCATTCCAAAATTTGTTGGGCTTACACTTCAAGCGAAGCAAGATCACATTTTTAATTAATCTAGCGTTGGGATGGTATCAATAAAATTAGACATCGGAAAAAATCTGGCAATGTTATGGGACTTGGAAACCTTAAGACGAGGCATCGTACATAAGGAGTTTGTTGAAAATAGGCTAAATTTATGTGAGGAAATTATTAAAGAACAATATGATACGAGTATATTTTAAAAAGCTATTAGAGGTTAGGGCGTATCGAAATTTTTTTTTTTGGAAATTCAAAATTTCAAGTTGATAAAAAGTTGTCACTATGGTCATATGTTTACCAAAAATTTTTTTAGTTCAATCGAAAAATATTTAGGTCTCCCGGAATGGACCTGAAGTTTGATGTTTTTTGACAAAAACAAAGATTTTTAATTTTTTTTTAAACATAAATATAAAGCAAACTTATTTTCAAGAATAAAAAAGTCGAGTTTATAATACTAATTAACAGTAATAAAAAAATTATGTCTGCCATTTAATAATTAAGTCTCCCCGAATCTACATGAAAAACTTAACTTTTTTACAAAATACGATATTTTTCCATTTTCAACACATCCTTTTGGTTAGTTTCAATTATTTTATTCGTAGTCTAGGTATAATAGTACAGCATTTTGAAATAACGGGAATATCATTTTATGAAATGGCGTTTACTTAACTCAAGTATTAATTCATATCATTTCTGCACGACTCCACGTTGGTTGGAGTCTCCAACCAACAAAGACTCTAGGTTAGAGACATGAAGGTAACGTTATCGAAAATGAATTCAATGTCACAGAGTTTGAATGATGAAAGTGTACATGATAGTAAAATGCTTCTACCATGGAAATTATTATAAAGTTGAATTATTTCAGTGAAATAAGAACTGCCAGAAAATCTACTCTTTTTCTAGAGATTGTGACCGTAGAGCCAATCTCTATTAGAGTAGAAGCTCTATTAGCAAGTGCTCTTTCGTGGGATTTAAATGTTGTAATACTAGAAAACCAGGCAGTGGTAATAGATAAATCGAAAGTTTTTCGTGAGTGAGTAAAATATCAATAAGGTATTAGTTCAACTATTTTTCACGCGTATTTTCATTTTTCACTTTTTATATAATTGAAATGATGAAGCAATAAGTATAAAAACTGTAAGTTGTAAATGTGGTCTCATAAATAAACGAGAAGAACGTGTATGTTTTGTGTAAGAACTATATTCAACATATTTTGGACACTCAACTGCAAACAGTGGCTCTGGGTGAAACGTAGTGTCATCATTACTACTTATGAAATAAAGTTGCATTGATAAGAAAACTATTCAAAGTCTTGGTTATGATAGTGATGAATGAAATACTGAAGTCTCTAATTGATCAATTTCATTCTTCGTAAATACTTTAAACTAACCAGTACAAGCAGTTGTTTGTTTATTTCATTTAAAAGAATTGCCTCTTAGGAAAGTTATGATTATTCTCGATGTTCCAATTTATTAACGTACTTCATTTACTGTCCATTAAGAAAACGTCTAACAAGTTGTCGAGATTTACCAATTGTTGAATACAATAACATTGATAGGGTTTTTCCAAAATTTGATTTTATAAAGTTGAACACCGACCAGAAATATTGGAAAATATGTCAGGCTGTACTAGTAAGCATATGCCCCCAAGATTTAGCAAGCAGAAACCCTGGAAACATCTCCCATTCAAGAAAACTAAAAATGGCAAATCGAATTTCATGTATATGTATTGAATCACTTGATCCAACTTCGAAGTTGAAAATAATAGCTGAGTTTGTAATGAAAATTTATACTCCCTTATGGGTTAAAATATAACAAATATAACGTCATGTAATGATGATATTACGTTTCGTACAGAGACACTATCTGGAGTTGCTTGTCCAAAATATGTTGAATATAGTTTTCATACCAATTATACATGTTCTTATCGTTTATTTATGCGACCACATTTACAACTTACAATTTTTATACTTATTGCTACATCCTTTCGATTAAATAAATAGAGTGAAAAATAGTTGAACTAATACCTTGATGATATTTCACCGTTTCACGAAAACCATTCGATTTATCTATTACCAGTGCCTGGTTTTCTTGTATTACAACATTTAAATTCCATTAAAGAGCACTTGCTGATTGAGCTTCTACTCTAATTGAGATAGGCTCTACGGTCACAATCTCTAGAAAAAGAGAATAGATTTTCTGGCAGTTCTTATTTCACTGAAATAATTCAACTTTATAATAATTCCCATGGTAGAAGCATTTTACTATCATGTACACTTTCATCATTCGAACCCTGTGACATTGAATTCATTTTCGATAACGTTACCTTCATGTCTCAAACCTAGAGTCTTTGTTGGTTGGAGACTCCAACCAACGTGGAGTCGTGCAGAAATGATATGAATTAATACTTGAGTTTAGTAAACGCCATTTCATAAAATTATATTCCCGATATTTCAAAATGCTGTACTACTATACCTAGACTATGAATAAAATAATTAAAACTAACAAAAAAAAAAGTTTGAAAATTGAAAAATATCCGTATTTTGTAAAAAAATTAAGTTTTTCATGTAGATTCAGGGAGACCTAAATATTAAATGGCAGATATAATTTTTTTATTACTGTTAATTAGTATTATAAACTCGACATTTTTATTCTTGAAAATAAAAATTTGCTTTATATTTATGTTTAAAAAAAAATTTAAAATCTTTGTTTTTGTCAAAAAACATCAAACTTCAGGTCCATTCCGGGAGACCTAAATATTTTTTGATTGAACTAAAAAAATTTTTGGTAAACATGTGACCATAGTGACAACTTTTTATCAACTTGAAATTTTGAATTTCCCAAAAAAGTTTTTTTCGATAAGCCCTACTAGAGGTAGCCGAGTGTTGTTTTATGCCCCATAAACATACAGTAAGGGAAAATGAAACTATTACACGTGCTCGTAGTGTACTTCGAAAACGAAGGATAAAATTTGAAATGATTGCCTAGAAACGGGTCCTAATTTAATTCCTAACAAATTAGACATTATTTTAGAGTTTAGCATATTTTATATTGCTTTTAATACATGTACAGAAAAGCTTTTTTAATGATAGGTATCACTAAGGAAGAAATTTTTTTTTTCCGATAACTTAAAAGAAAATTCTGTTATACAAATGACTCGTTTACCTTTTGGATGTGTGTGAACACATGAAAATCCCTTAACATGAAATCCCGTTTAACACGAAGTAAAAGCAGTTCCCCCACTTAAAACGTTCATTTATTCGTTTAACACGAAATTCGGTTTCGAACAATTTCCCCACTGACTTCGCGTTAACGGGGTTCGACTGTAACAAGAAATGATACATAATTCTGAAGAAATGTTAAATTCTTTTTATGTTGATGATTTGCTCTTTGAAGGAGGTTGAAAAGGACTTACAATTGTCCAAGAATGCAGTTTATATTTTGAAAGATGGAGGGTTTAATTTAAAGAAATTGATAGCTAATTGGTATGGGCTAAACTTATTATGTTCTGGACACATGGCCAATAAGGTATAACTTTAAACTATATAAAATCTATAAAGATGAGGACATTATCAAATCCATAAAAGTGGCCTGGATGAAGATACTAAAAGTTAAAAACTGGAGGTCAATATCTGGAAAGAAAGCGGAATGGGAGAGGAAGAAGGCCCTCAAAGGGCTGTCATGCCAATGCTGATGATGAAATGGTTAGAAAAGGGACTTAGTTCAGGGGATGATAATTAAAATCGTTGGTTTTGAATTCGGAAAAGAATGTATTTCTCATAGGAGTTAAGTTATTTGATCACGAATTGAAATAATAAAAGCTCAACCAAAAGACTTGGTTTACATTTTACAGTTGTAGTTTTCGATCCTGTAGGTTTTTTAACTCTATTTGCAATTTGGATTAACAATAAGAGACAGCAGGGGACTGGATTGATTACTTACCGAATAATTATAAAAAGCAGTGGCGTGATTGGTGGAGAAGTCCAGTGATTAACAGCAAGAGATAGCAGAGGTGAATTGACTGGTTTGATTAGTTACCAAATGATCATGAAAAGAAGAGGTCCAGTGATTAAAAACAAGAGATAGCAGAGGTGAATTGACTGGTTTGATTAGTTACCAAATGATCATGAAAAGAAATGGATTCATTAGTGTAAAGGTCCAGTGTTTGAGGAATTTGGAAATACTAATGAAATATTTTTCGACTGTTGCAAATAGGTATAAATAGAAGGTCCAGCTGCATATATGTTTCGATACATCTCTTATAGCTTATAATTTTAATATTTACACAACAATTTTAATATTTTATTGGTTTTGTATAGGTCAGATTTACTTTCACATAGATCCTCAGGATGAACATTAAGATTCATAAAAACGAAACAAATTCGCAAATTTTAAATATAAGGATGTGAAATTCGTATAATTTTTTTCTTTATGAAGATAGTACATATATATTAATAGTCATTTTCATATTTAACGTCTTTAGATTTAGAAATATTAGCATGCTTCAAATTTAAATTTAGGAAAAAAACGTTTATTTTTCAGAAAAATTGAAAAAGTGAAAACTTTTATTACAGGCAAAAACACATTTTATTTTTTAGAAAATATAATATATCCAGGAGAAGAAATTATAGCGTCATTTATTCAACAATGCCGACATACTGCCTTCATACAAAGGACAAACTGAAATCATTGTTGATCCAGAATTAAAAGACTAATCCAAAATTAAAACCACAAAAAAGTCATTGGAAAAATCCTCAGACGTACGCTGTTAAATTTCGAAGAAATTGCTGTCCTCTTGATATTATTCACTTTAAAATATGTTTAATCAATACATTCATTTTCAGTATATTTAATTATTTTATCTATTTTGCTATAATTTTAGTTTTGAATACTAGAATTGAATGTTCTAAATATATGTATTTTTTAAATTGTATTTTTGATTTGTGTTAAAATCAGGTGGAAGAGTTAAAAATACATGTTCAATAGATTCCCTTGTAATTATAATAGACGTTACAGTTTGTGTTGAATGATAGAAATTAATGAATAAAGACGTAACTGTGAATTGATGTGAAGGATGGTTCAGGTGCCAATTTTTAGCAATTTGGTTTGGTTTGTTTGTACGCTCAACGACCTCATTTTATGCACAGTAACGGCTAATCAGGCCTACAGCTTAACGTTGATTCCGAACCACTACGAAAATCCATGTCTAATCCGGGATTCGAACCGCACCTTTAGCATGCGAAGCCAGAGCGCAAATCCCACAGCCATCAGGTGGGCTTTAGCCATTTAAATTTTAAATTAAAAAAAACGCGTCTTCAAAAACTAAAAAAAAATATAAAATTTAGTTTATATTAATGTTTAATGATCAGCAATTTTCAGAATGGGGTGATATTGCGTTCAAAGATGCAAAAAAAAAAAAAAAAAAAAAAAAAAAAAATATCACTTCGTTAAAATTCAAGCTTATAAATAGGATGAACAAACTGTCATAACTGGTTTTATAATGAAACTACAGAGACAAAAAATCCCTAAAAATAAAAAATGCTAAAAATTTATACAATTTCTATAGCTTATTTCTAACGACAATTTGTCCTTCCTATTTATAAGTCTTTTTTATCTACGAACTCATTAACATCCCAGTCTAAAACTTTGTTGTAACAGAAAAATTCAATTATTTTTGAAGACGTGTTTTATTTAAAATTGAAATCATATCATATTAAAGGCCACACAAATTGCTAAATACCTGGACCACTATCAGAAATAAGAAAATAAGTATGATAATTTGAAAACACGTTAATTTGTGATTTTTGACTAAATTTGAAATTTTTAAATAGTCGTATTTTCAAAACGAGTATTTAAAAATAAATTAGCATTTTTCTAAGTCTATATGTATTTAACCTTTATGCCTAATTTCATCAAAATTTAAGACGGTGAGGTTAAATAGGTGTTTGACGTTGATTGTATTTTAATATGCATTATAACAAAAATTCAACTTTTAAAAATCTGTTTAAAACCGTTATAATTATCTAAATTTTGACTTGAATATACGTGAAAAAGGGGGAAAAAGAATACTACTTTTATCATGCCTCCCCAGGTCAAATATATTCAGTCATTCTGACAAGTTGGAATTTAAACTTAAATATAACCACCTTGTAAATTAATGAGAGTTTTAATGATAATTACTTTGTACTTTTATGAACATTTTTTACTATCAACAGAAATTTCAATGTACTTAATCAGTCCAATGTCTACTTATTAGGTTTATTTATTCTGACTTATTCAAATCTTGCAGATTTTCTTGAGAAAAAATATCGATTTCTTTTTAATACAATATTTTTGCATCTCCATGTAGTTAATTCAGCTGCAAAAGCAAAATAAATTACAATGAAAGAGGAAAGCATTTAATTTTTCAAAATTATGTCCTGAAATGTAGAGGTGTTTCATAATTTTCTAATACTTTTATCATTTAAAATATTTTGTTAAAGTATTTATTAAGTATTAAGTTCTCATTTACAAAAGTAAGCATCAAGTATTTCTGTAAAATATTTCACAAAAGTTAAATAAATTTAGAAATATCGTACAGTGCTTTTTAAATCCTTTATATTAACTTCGATTTTGTGTGTGTCTCTTGCCGTTATCCAATCGGGCTGAAACTTGACAGATAGAATGCTTTGTCATCGACATCGAATCTATTTTTGTTGATCAAATTTTGTTGACTGTCACTGTCACTAGATGGTCGCTTTTACGGAATACTAATAAATCAACTTGTCTCTGTACAATCGCGCTGAAACAGCATTTAACCGATCGTCGAAGAAACACTTTCCTGTTGTCAAAATTGTTTTAATAAATAATTAAATTGTTTTAATCAGATTAAGTAAAAGATATTTGGATGTGAGTGCATAAATTTATATTAATTTTAATGAACAAATTTTGAAAAGTAGTTTACATCTATTTTGCTGACAGAGATGTTTTAATATTTAAAATAAAATCCTCATCAAGCACACGTTGGCAACAGAGAGGGCGCTTTGTTAATGAATCTAAAAATTGACAATGCATGTAAAGGATTTATATTAAAAACTTTTTTATACGTTATATAATTATTTTACTGTAGACATATCAGTAGCATTCAAAGTAGTAACACAAAAATTACTTGTATGATAGGAATTGGCCATTTGCATACATGTTAAAAATTACTTACATATGAAAATATAAGTATATTTTGAAATAGTGCGTATAGATACTGCTTTTCATAGAATTAAGTAGGCGGAAAAATGATGGAGATGTGACACGACAAAATTGAATAATTCCGAAACAATAAATTTGTAGAGCAAAGAAATTGACTTACCAACGTCATTTCCTTCCGAATTTCTTGTCCCCAAATTGCCCCGATTTTAATAGAAATATGTTTAGATTTTATACTTTCCTACATTAGATTTTGATTGAAAAATCGGAAAAAAATTCGTTGGTTATTTGAGAAACTCCAGATGTCACTCATAGAAACTTTAGGATATAAAAAAAAAGTTATTTTTTTTATATCCTAAAGAATATTTTTTTAAATAAAAGCAAACTTCTAAGGTTCACAGTATTTATTTCTGTGCGTTTTTTTTTTTTTTTTTTTTTTTAAAACTAAGCGTATTAATTGAGAGCTCAAATTAAAATGTGGTAGTTTTCAGATTATCCGTCAGCAACACGAGGGCTATAATGCGCCGAAACATTCCTCATTAGACAAGCCAACATACATTTATAAGCACCCATGCCTTACACGGGACCCGCAACCTCGCGGTCTAGAAGCTAGCACGCTAACCACTATACCGTTTTCAAATTAAAATGTGACTCAGAATTTCTAAAATAATTGATTCCAATTCAATGTTTTTCAATGAAAATATTTATTAAAAATTATATTCAAATCTAGATCTAAAAGTCATTCTTAAACTAATTTTAATGTCATTAGGGTGAATATTTTCTTATACATTTTGTCATTCTTAATTTTCGTTTTTCCATTTAAATACTTTCTATTTTACCTTTCTTTTCCAGCCTAATTTTTGGTGTTGGAAAAAAGTGCCAGTAGTTAAAAATCGGAGAAAGGTGGCAAAATTCATAGGATAAGAAAAAACTTTGTAATAGATTTTAAATTGGTAATTGTGTGAGAGAAAAAATATTTTTGAAAATTAAAGCAAAATTGTAAATAATGCTTTCTCTTTAACGTGTGTCGTTTAGAGTATGAACACCCATTGGATTATTTGTGGTAGGGTAAAAAACGGCGTATTTTTTTCTAACTTAGTGTTTTAAAATGTTGATTAGATTTCCTAATGAAATATTAATTAGCACTTATAAATTTTCTGTCCAAATGAATAGTTTAAAATCCGTATAAAGAGGACCTTTTTATGTTGAGAATTTTACAAAGCTCATCTAGGTTATTTTCATTTTATTAAGGTACCGTAAGCAAAAAAAAAAAAAAAAAAAAAAAAAAAAATGCGAACTATGGTTCATCTTCGGTTCTAATTATCGCAGAATCTTGCGGTTTGCACCAAAATGTTTTGTTAACGATTCTCTACATGTCTGGTGCAAACATTTTTTTCTTAGGGGATGTATACTAAGTAAATTTAACTTTATCTTTAAAATTTTTAATACGAACCCCTATTTTTATGTTTTCATTAGATTTAAAATACTTCGTTTATCCTAGACACCAAATTTCAGTTCATTATGTTGAGAAACACGTCACTTATGAGCAAAAATTTTTGGCGCGCCGAAAAATTCGAACTTCAAGGCGTAATCTATTACATGGTCTTTTAAAGTGAGCTTTTTTACATTCTTGCTAAAATACTGAGAACCAAAAGTCAAAATGGAATGAAAAAAATTCTGGAGTTGTTTTCAACCATGATAATTCTACTGGAAGCAAAAAAAAAAAATATATGTTTCTATTTAAAAAAAAATTTAAACTTGTTTTATTAATTAATAATTAAAAAAAACTGTTTAATACAAAAGTTGCATGTTATTTATGTTTCTAATTTTATAAACTATCGTTTGAAACAAAAATTGATAAATTTATTTAAGAATTTATGTCGAAACAACTAAATTTTCTTTTTAACTTTAATTTGCCATTTTTTTGCCATCATTTAAATTACTAACCACTCATTGGAAAATTATGAAATTTGTTATTTAGACGTTTTTTTTGGATTCTAAATCTAAATGTGGTAAAATATTATGGGTTTGCCATTGAACATTTTAAAGTTTTGTTTAGTTTTAATATGTAGACGACCCCTCATAATTTTTTTTATATACATTTGATAAAGACACGATTTACAACGATATTTTACTTTTGTTATTTCATCAATTAGATTACAAGATATAGCCATTGTTCGGATTTATGTACTGTACCAGCACACGTTGGTACCATTTTTATTTAATTTTTTAACTAGAATCAATTTTTTTTTCACACTTAACAAGTGTTAAAAAACTAACGTATCCGCATAAAAATGTTTTTCATTTGAGGATATTTAAATAACTCAAATTTAATTACCTAATTAGAGTCTAATTGCATCAGTCATAATTAAATTTTTAATATAGTTCTAACTTTTATTTTAATTGCAAACGAAATGCAATGATTCTCTACAGGGAACCTATTAGAATTATAAATACAACTTAAAATTACAAACTTTTTATAAAAACATCAAGATTCAAATTAGGAAAAATTAATTATTGTAAGGATATATTATATTCTAGTAACTATTCACTTCAATTATATTCAAAATATTTTTTTAATTGGCGTCTATCTCTAGCGTAAAAAAAGTCTTACCTTGGAAAAAACTAGTTCCTCACAGTTTAAAGTTTAAGTTAATAAACTGCGAAGGTGGTCCAAAAAAGTTTATTTTTTAAAACATTTTTAATGATGCTAAATTTGTTCATTTTATATAAAAAAATAAATATTGTAAAGTTTGAGTTAATAATTTTAATATTTAGAGGTAGCTCATCACCCCATAAGTTTTGTGTTTGGGTTTTTTATACGGCAGAAAGTAATAAAATTCAGGAAAATATTAAATTTTATTTTGTAGAAATTTCTGACATTTTGCGAGATAAAAATAATTATAAAACAATATAATAATAAATCAACAGTGACATTTAAATAGCAGCGGGTGTGCCAGTGGCTTCTAAAGTCTGTTTTTTGTAGTCTAGATGAATTTGGCGATGTTCTTCCACCACTTGTAGCAAGAATCGTAGTTGGTTCTCATTGTTTGTTATTTTCCCATTAAATACCTCTTTCAGCCTGATCATTGACTTCAATGTTTTTTTTAAATTTTAATACTTTACTCCTGAGCTTCCCAGATTTCTGGATCTACTTGAAGAAATGTATCTGGTAGGCTATTCTTTCAAATAACAAAGCTGACTGTTTTGTAGGAAAGTTCTCAAATTTCATGTCCGTAAATGTTTTAAGCTTAATATCAGAACGCTTGCAGGATTGACTTCTTTGATATACTTAATCGCAATTTTTTCAGGCAGTGAAGCACTTGATTGTTGGTTGTTGTTTCAGAAAGAAGTTTGTGTTGTGATAGAGTGATTTTACTCATGCAGACATTCCAGACGTTGGGTTGGTTGGTTGGTTGGTTGGTTGTTTTCAGATTATCTGGCGCCGTCAGCAACACGAGGGCTATAACGCGCAGAAACATTCGTCATTAGACAAGCCAACATACATTTACAAACATCCATGCCTAACACGGGACTCGAACCTGCAACCTCGCGGTCTAGAAGCTAGCAAGCTAATCACTATAACTAACTCAATTAGGTTATGTTACAATTAGTTCTTAAAATGCTTCAAGGACGGAATTAATGCCTATACTGTTTCACACTGGTTTTCAAGTACTTACAAGTTGGTCATACTATTTTAAGTTAATGCAATTTCAAATGCTATTTAACTAAGTGTAAATCCACGTCGTAAAATATTAAATTACAAAGTGTTTGAAAACTTAACTATATAATAACAATGTTGCACTAAAGATTGTCGTACAATATTTTAGACGAATTATTATTTATAATTTACACACAACTTAATATTCATTTCAACAGGTATCACATGAAAAAAAAAATATATGTTCTTTCATACACAAATAAATTTGAAATTAACAAAATAAAATTCGAAATGAAGAAATTGCAATTTTGATGCTTTTCGAAATCAGAAAGAGTTAAATGATTCACAGAGAATTCTTTTAATAAAAATCAAATTACCGTTATGTATAGAAAATGAATTAGCCCCTTGAATGTGACGCCCGAACTCAGTTCGGGTAACGCAAATGCACCAATTTTGGAATGCCCAACCTGAGTTCGGGCAAGAGAAAAATCGGTGCTTCAATTTCGTGAAGCCTGAACTCAGTTTGGCAGTATGACATTCGTGTTGCCCTTGCGCCGTTAAACCTCAACCAATCAACCAACCTAAACTCCCATTTATGTGAAAATATTGAATATAGTAATTATTTCGTTTAAATTTTTTTTTTTTTTATTTTTCAAAAAAAAAAAAAAATCATTTCTAATATTTTGATGACAATAACGAATAAAATTAAAGAGAAAAAAAAATTCAATTTTTGGCACGTTTTTCTCAAATATATTCCACAGGTAAGGGGTTCAATGACAGATTATCTCATCATTAATTCTATTGAGCTCACAATTTTAGCCTCTTAGTCTAAAAATTTAAAAAATATTCATATTCGTTTTTTTTTTATATAAATCAAATTTATTTTCATAATCAAGCACATCTTTTAATATGTAGACAATAGACATGAGTGGTGACTCATGTCTATTGTCTACATATCGAGAGATGTGCCTGATTATGGAATAAATTTGATTTATTTTCAAATTCCATTGGAACAATCTCATCAGATTCAGTGAAGATTATGAAGAACTCAATAGAAATTGATCAATCATTTAGGTTGTTTGTCAAGTTGAGTCAAGTTAAAACAGTAAAGTCAACTTGCCGAAAAGCAATGGTCATTGCCACAGTTTTGTCCCTCTCTCTTTCAAATATGTCCATGAAGAAGTGTCCCATTGAATCTCCAGAGGCATCACTCAATAATAGTAATCCCACCACTTTCTAAACCTACGAAAAGATGACAAAAAAAAGGTTATAAAGTGTCACCACTCCCCAGTATCGTTGAAAACGAAAGGAGATAGGCGATCTTTTTGTTTTGCTGGTTTCCAAAGCCAAACTAGAGCTCTCCGCTGAAGTGAGATTTCCCCCGATCAGACTCAAGCTCATACACCTATTATTGGTATTATGATAAGACTAAGAAAATATGTTTCAACCAGAAACATATAATTCGAATTGAAAATGTATATTTATAACACCAAACATCTTCCTATTTCTAAAAAAAAAGTCACAAAAATCAATGTATATAATTTGGGAAACAGTTGGTATGGCAGCTACCATACCTGCCATATTGGTTCCGGCGCCATTGGGCATAACCGACATCGTACATTTCACTTATACATGTTCCATTCGCTTCAGCGCATGCGCGATACTTTAATAAACACACATCGCGTTTACGATTTTTTTCTCGGTGTTATTTACCAAATAAATTTTTCTGAAGCTATTTGTTATCACGTTTTACAGGAATACGTTGATTGTAAGGAATTAATGAGCTTAATAATTTTTACTCTTAATTGCTGACTTCATTGGTAAGTTAAATATACTTTCAGTTTTCATTACTTTCGGTTTACCGCCAGGAGGGTGGCAACCCCCTGGATTCCGAAAATTAAAATCTTTAAACTTTTTTTTTATTTTCGACATATCGTGCCGCATAACATAACGAATAAAGTTTGTTTTATTATGATTTAAATTTTGATTGTAGATTTCTTCTTTCTTATTGAGAATCTTCCATTGCTAACATTGACTCTTGTTTTATAACATTTATTTATACTTAGCATATATTTTTAGTATTTCTTGAACTGGGTGATTTTTTGTCGAGAGAAGGAATCTGTTATATCGGCGACATCCGAATGAAACATACGAGCACAGTTACAATTAGAAATCTTGGAGAAATAAAGAAGATGAGGGGGGAATAATTGAAAAGTAGGATGAAATTATTTGTAAATTACAAGACATTTATTGGAAATGATGAGATTCGATTTTAGAAATCCGTTGATAGTAGAGATGCAACACAAACGATTGAAAACGCACCGTATTCAATGACATCACTTTTCACTAACACATTTAAAGAGAGGCACAAAAATAGTTTGCATAGAAGATTTCTTCATCGTGGATTTAATCGAAAGAGTTGTCCTTTTCAAAGACACACCCCAGGCTTATTAAGATTTATTGCAATTTTACAGATTTGGATGCAATTTTAAAAGCTTCACACTTCCATTTTCAATCTATGCAAATATGTTCCAAATTTAAATTGTTTGCGATTTGCAGAACTAAACAATTTTGTTCTACAATCACATCCAAAATACTCTTTAGATGCAATAATTTTGATTCAGTATTTGAAGCAATAGCAATACATTTATTCTGTGACTTTTAGTTTTAAGATTTTTAATTATAATTTTAATTAAAATGTTTTAGATTTTAAACAAATCTTCCTTCGATAAAATTAAAAAAAAAAAAAAAAAAAAAAAAAAAACCTGATCAATCAATTAATTTATGATGGATGAAAAATTTATTAACGTACAATAAAATGGGTCTGTACGCCCCCTGTAAATAATCCTGCCAGCATCCATACCAGGAAGAGCACTTGCTCCCCACCCCTCCCCTGAATAATTACAAATTAAAATTTCATTGAGATAGCCTGTTGAAAAATCCAGATTAAACCAAAAAATAACCAGCTTGTACAGTACCCAAAAAAAAAAATCAATCAGAACGATGGCTATATCTTGTGCTCTAATTGTTGAAATAACAAACAAAAGGTACCTTTGTAAATCGTAGAAGGTTTTTAATAATTGCATGTAGTTTTTTTTTCTTTTCTTTTTTTTTTGTCATGAGGGATCATCTACATATTAAAACAGAACCAAACTTTAAAAGTTCAATAGCAACCTCATAATATTATCGGATATTTGGATTCAGCATCCAAAAAAATGTCGAAATACAAAAATTCGTAATTTTCTAATGAACGGTTTGTAATTTAAATGACAAAAAGAAAATGATAAATTAATGTTAAATAAAAAAGTTGTTTTTTTAGCCATAAATACTTAAATAATTAATATATTTCAGTATTTTTTATTTTTTTTAAAGATAGTTTTTTTTAAATGGCCAAACATAAATACCAATCAACTTTTGCATCAATTTCTTTTTTAATAATTATTAATTAATAAAACAATTTAAATTTTTTTAATAGAAACGTATATTTTTTTACTTTTATTAGATTTACCATGGTCTAAACCTCCCCCCCCCCCCTCCCCACAATTTTTTTCTTTCCATTTTGACTTTTAGTTCTAAAAAACGCTCACTTTAAGGGACCGTATAGTAGACGACTTTTGAAAACTATCAAAGATTAATTCAAGGTAAACTAGAGGTGTGAAAAATCGCACAACGTTCAATTATCGTAAAATGGGGTGAATAGGAACAGCGGGGTGAATCGGAAAAGAATTTCTTGAAATTACAAAAAAAATATATATATTTTATACAAACAAAGCAGTTTTATTTTTTATATATATATTTTTAATCTGTCTAACGTTTTTGGAATCGTGGAACGCATGTTTTTTGTGGTTTTAACAGTGTCCTTTAAAAAAAAAAAAATTACTTTCTTAAATTACATTTATTTAAAACAACATTTTTTAAGCAATTTCAATAAGTTATCCTTTAAAAATTTTACGGAATCATGTGATTTTTTCATTTTATAAATAATTTCAACGATCAAGTTACATTTGTGCTTACAATGAAATGTTTCTGTAAAATAATCACGCTTTGCTGTATACTGTTTACTAATGCCTACATTTTGTATTTATTAATTTTCTTATTATCGGTAGTATACGTTATACTTCTGCAGTTACAGTTTTCGATATTTCATTTGTTTCGTGTGAAGAATGCACATCTTTAATGTTGTAAATAAATTATGTTACTTTTGCGTTTACTTGCTATTTTTGTATTAATCTTAAACATGACACTATAAATTCAAGTAGTTTCTATGCAATTTTAGACTAATATTTGTATTTTTTAACGTCGTGAAACGCCGCAGTGACCATTCGATTTCTCCCGCTGTGAAGTAGAACCTTAAAAATACCTTTTGTTTTTTCGAAATTCTCCCTGGAGATCGTTCAAAAAATGGTCGAAACATTTTCGCTCGTAAGTGACGTGCTTTTCAACATAATGCATTGAAATTTGGTAAATACAGCAAATGATGTGTTTTAAATCGAATGAAATGATAAAAAATACGGGTTCGTATTGAAATTTTCGAAGAAAACGTTACTTTTACTTAGTAAACGGTCCCTTAAGAAAACAAATTTGCATCAGATATAAAGAAAATTGCAAGCAAAACATTTTGGTGCAAACCATAAGATTCTACGATAATTAGAACCGAAGATATAGCCATCGTTCTGATTTTTTTTGGTGTTGCTTGTACCTCCTTGGGTGATTTGTGTAACCCTCTGAAAATAATTCTGTCGCTGTCCATGTTATTTAAATTAAACTTGCATATATAAATTCAATAAAATGTTACAAAGCTAAATAAGCATAACTTTTGGCTATATAGCGTTTAATGAAAACGTTGTTTCGCAGTATTTTATTAAAAAAATATTGTTAACATCGCGATGTATCGTGTCATCGTGATGTTTGCTTCTCGATATATTGCGATGCAGAAATGTTAACATCGTCCAGGCGTAGTCGACCCTATATTATAGAGTTGGTTATTGATACAGATTGTAATAAGTACACTAATAAGTACGGACCAAAGGTTCCTCTCTAAAAAAAATATTCCAGACCTACTGGAAGTCCATTGACAAAGAAAATTATAAGATAGAAAATTAATAATAAGGAAATTTTGACTCAAGTGGCTCATAGAAAGATAAATAAAATTAGATTTGATGAAAAATTATTGGAAGAAACCGAGTCAAGAGATGATTACTGAGAACTACTCAAACTGATTTTAAATTCCCCATCTTGAGGAATCAGTTTTATGGGACCTGCAGCAATGCACCATGCTCTGATGAATATCAAAAATACTGTACTCTCAACATATGGATGTTTAGTTGTCAGTTCACCATTAGCAAAGTATATTTGCTGTACAAGCATACATAAAGGCTTGGATGACTGCTTCTTTACCTGAAAATGCACCATATAATGATTTGAATTTGATAAAATCTCTATTGCATATTGATAAAGGAGTATCCAAAGTTGCATCAGAAAAACTAGACATTTGTCTCCAGAGGTTTTTTTAGAGAATCTTGGAACTTTAGCTCTTTTTGAAGCGATCAGAAACTTTCATTCTTTCAAAAGCTCTTTTTACTGTTTTACACCTCATGCAGTATTTACTGACCCAGTTGAAAAAGTTTCAGTTTAAAATATATTTCATAAATTATTTGTTTATACAAAACTTGCATTTCAATTTCCTGCTAATTATAACTACAACTGCAATCTCATTTGTATTTAGTTTGTACCTTCGAAAACAACCTCCTTATGGGACAATGGTGTGAACTTCATATGCATTCAGCTACCTCTTTATATCACTGAAATAAAACTTTTAAGAAAAATTTAATAATAATTAATTAAAATCTCAGAAAAGATTTCTCCTCTGGGTTTTTTCTCTGGTTTTGGAGGAAAATCAAGGAATTTACGAAATTTAAAAATTTTTTTTTTATGAATTATCGAAAAATTTAAGTACAATTTTAGGAATTATAGGGAAAAACAAAAATTTAAGGAATATTAGGAATTTTAAGGTGAATGTTACCCCTGACAGTAAAGCGACCGAGCTCGAGATTATTTTAGAAATGGACATTTTCACCTTCTCTTAATATATTTTGTTAAGAGGAGATGGTACCCCTTGTTTTCACAAAAAATAAGAAAAATATCAATTTTCTTTTTTTGCAATCTTTGAAACCTTCTCCTTATTCTGGCAAGTTTTTGAGCTGATCCGATAACTGCAATTGCAGAAAAACTATATTTTATGCAGAATTTAGCATTGCTGCTTCTTCAATGTTCCGAACGCGTTTTTCGAACTGAGAGTTCGTGATTTTTGAAATTCAAACCTTACTCAAAATGCTAAAACTTCATCAAATATGAATGAAATAACTTGAAATTTTTGTTGTATCATTCTTAATATCTATTGGACAAAAAGAGGCATGGATTTTTTAGTAAAATATACTTTTTTAAAATACCCGTTTTTTACGCTTTATGTTTACCTATTACAACAGTAATTATCGTTTTTCTCGAAAACTATTTTACTAATTCTAAATCCAATGCCTACAAAATTAGAGTATATTGCTAGGAAAATTTAAAAAAAAAATCAGGAAAAAACATTGAAAAATGGAAAAGAAGATAGAATTTGAAATATTATGAATTTTAATTTTTTGAAAAGGAAAAGCGCTAATCCAAATTTTTATTTCTTTTTGTTTTTGTTCAAACATTTATTACAATATACTGTTTCAATTCTCTTTCTGTCTATATATCTTACACTCTTTATTTTCGACTTGTATTCAAATTTTTTTCCCGCAAACAAGACCATTTAATACATTCAAGATGCTGCTTTAATATTTTTGAGTTTCAGAATTTAGGATTGAGACATTTTTGATTTTCAAAGTTTTGCCCAAAGAATTCCAAACGAGCAAATAATTATAATTTCAAGTTCTCCCATCATTAGTTTTCATTTGATAACCAACATAACATAATAATTAAATATACTAATAATTATGATAAATTCGGCATATATAAAATGTCGAAGAGGGAAAAAATAGAGATGGGGGCATTCGATAATCTATTCGAGAAGCAACAATCTTGGAAAACTTCTGTATCACTGGAAACTGCCATCATTCCTCATTGAACCGGTATTACGTCTTCAACTGAGCTGATTTTGAAATAAAAGTAGAGAAAAACTATTCTTTCAAAAATTTGAGCTCGGATAGATAGTTAAAAACAATATTTAGTTTTTAACGATTTGGTGGTCTACTTTTGCGTGATGTCCTGCTCTAGACGATGAAGTTCCTTTTCGACGGTATCTATGCGTAACTATAGTGCGTTTTCGGTCACGGGAGTTTTGCTTTGATTTCAAACAAAATTTTTAATTAATTGAAAAGATAAAAAATAATTGCACCGCTCAACTAGAAATGTCCTCACTTGTGAATCGACAAGTGAGAAAATCTTACTTTTACGCATCCATCCGTATTCAGTGAGGTCATTATGCATTAGGTCGAAAAACTAAGTGCTTTTTTTTTCCTTAGTCACACCTCGAAAAAAAATTTATTTGTGTTAAAAATAAAGGTATGCAAATTTTCAAAACTTTGCGCAATTATCTTCAGTTACGCACCGGTGCTTACGTATTATATATTTTTGTAAAAAATTTCAGTTAAAAAATATACAGTTAAATTACTTACACTTCATTGTTTATCACATAAGCAAGTAACCAGTGATTTTTAATGTAATCTTCAGGAGGCGTCCTTTATTTCTGAACAAAAATCAAATTACTACAATGATCGCTTTATACAAATATTGTAATAAAAAGAACATTTTTTCCTACTGGAAGGAATCTGATTATACTTCGATTCAAATTTGAGCATATTTCACTCAAATGAATCTTGGTAAATATCACCCCATACCATGCATCGAATCCGCAAAATACTTCAAAGATTTCGGCTACAATTTTTACAGTAATTTCAACTGCTTTAATCTGCAATGGAAATTACAGATATTCCGATTGAGGTTCCTACTTCGAACGCCTACTTTTTATCTACGTACGACTAAGTTTTTATATTATCAGTGTAAAATCTACTTAGTTAAAAGATTGCAAAATTTAAGATATTTTTAATCGAAAGCATATACAAATAACAATTTACAGTTGAAAATCTTAATTAGAAAAACATAGATTAGCCAAGACGGAGAAATGCCGATAAGGGGGCATTTTACCATCGAAACTTTTTTAGTATTTTTAAATAAAAAAATAGATGTCCCTTATTTGAATTCATATGAAAGAACAATATTTCAAAAAAAAAAAAAAAAAAAAAAATACTTTTCATTTTTTCAAAAATTTTAAAATTTAAAATTTTTTACACATTTTTTTAAATGCTAAGGCTTTTTTGAATACCAACATTTTTTCCCACAATTTTTTCTAAAAACTTCTTTAAACCATATTATATAAGAATTGGCACTAAAATATGGAATACTTGTTAACTACAATATAAATATTTATTCATAATATTAGACACAAATTCCATAAATCAGCAATAATTTGACTCAAGTAATAAAAAAAAATAAAAACTACAAGATATTTTGTTAATTAGAATGGCAATTTCTAAAATAGACATATTTTGCCTCCAAGATCTCCTCATTAATTCGAAAAAAAAGCATTAAATGAACCTGGAGCAGGACAGTAAAGTACTATAGAAGTCAACAGAAAGTAAGATGGATGCTTGCAAACATTACTTAAGGAGACCCCAAAAAACTGCACAATTTTGCTAGAATTATAGTAGAGAATCTTCTAAATACTCAAGCATGCAAAATTTTAAAAGTATATCTACGTTTTTTAATGAGTAATGAGATATTTTATGCTGGATGATCTTAAGAAAGTGAAAACTTTAAATAGATTTTCCTCACTGTTTTTTGTCGATATTGGGGTTTTAATGAACACTTTACTTACATTAATAGTTACCAATTTTGTCTTCAAAAAATATTCAAAATACTTCTAGTTGAGGCATTTATAAGGTATCCTTTTAAAGTGGAGAATTTATAAACTCAAAATCGATTATTTATAAATTTTAGGGCCTTGCTTCTAACATTCTGTAGACTCGTGGATGAGTCACTGACTTCACACTACCACAAACAATATTGAACATTCGCCAAAAACATATTATAAATGGATTTCTTCGAATTCGATAATTTAGCGTCAAAAGGTGAACATGTATTTGAAATTCGAACGGCTCAGGTGAAGCGTATTTTAAAAAATGTAATTAGTTCAAAGGAGAATACTCTTTTCCAATAAACGATGGATTCCAAAATATCAAAACTTCATTTTTCCATTTACAGGAGAAAACAGTCATTCTATTGTTTCCCTTTTAAAAAGGAAAGGTTGTGGTAAGGATGCACAAAGTGTAGAAAAAACGTCCCATTTCTACATGTTTTTCAACAATAAAGAATTACAGATTCCGTAAACTATAAAACATTTGATATCTATTCTTCATGAGAAGTTCTTGAGATCAACTTCTTGAAAACCCATTCTAATCACCCAAGTTCCCTTTCTGTAACAGCGAAATTGCGCAGAAGCAGGAATTCAATGCAATACAACGACTTATTCTACTTTTTACTTGAAGAGGAATTATTTTCCTTCATTACATTAAGCCATAAAACAAAAATCCCTGGTTTGCATTGCCCATTTTTAGATTCACAGCGCTGATTCTGTAAACAACGCGTGCTTAGTGTCGAATTTTAAATACCCAAAACATTTCTATCAGCAAAATGCTACTTTTCAAAATCTATTAATTAAAAATGAATATGAATGTATGCACTCACATCCAAATATCTTCTATTTATTCGAATTAACACAATTTTATTATTTATTAAAACAATTTTGGCAACAGGAAATAATTTTATTAACCTTTTACTGCTGTGGTTAGATGGTTTGAGGTTTTTGGTGCAAGGGCAACACATGGTCTATATTGCGTGAAATAAATTTGTGAACATCAATTTAAAGTTTAAGAAACATAGAATCAGAAAAAATTAATATAAAAGTCAAAGATGAGATATTTTAGGGGGTGGAAACATTCCACAAAAAATTACTTGCCGTCTGTCAGACCGCTTACAGCAGTTAAAGGTTAATGATCGATTAAATGCTATTTCAGCGCGATTGGATGAAGGCAAGTTGGTTTATTAGTACTCCGTAAAAGCAACCTTATAGTGAAAGTGACACTCGCCAAAATTTGAAAGAATGCATCGTCATTGACATCGAATCTATGCGACAAGTTTCAGCCCGATTAGATAAAAGCAAGTGGGTTAATTAGGCCTCCGCATATTTGCCCGACCAACATACACACAAAGTTAATATAAAGGAACAACTAATGCGTTATAGGATTCGAAGAGGAATTAGATACTCTTGAAAATACTTACAAATTTCAAAGAAGGATCCTCATCAAAAGCGGATTTATGTTCAATTTGCAAATGCGCCTGAAATGAAAAATATTGCGAATTATTAAGAGAAATATTGAAATTGTATTCTAACAATACAATAAAAACGTGATGAATAGCGATTTATTTAAAATGGAAACGTTCTTGTTGTTCCATTCCCAGATGTTCCATCCCATCTGCGTTCCCAGAACAATTTGGTTAATCTGTGATTGTATGTCAATGTAGTAGATTCTATTAAAAATACATTATTTCCCATACATTTTTTTTAAAGAATTCTAGGAGTTAAATTAAAATGGATTTATTAAAATTGAATCTCATTTAATAAGAAGCACAATCCAATAAAAATACCCTTTGAATTTTTTCAAACATTTTTTATCCAATTACTCTTGAAATGACATGTTACAAATGTATCAAATTCAACGTTTTAGATTTCTTTGTTTTCAAAATATCCCAGTTGTAGTCAAAGGTGGGGACATACAGGGTGTTCCAAAAAGTTGTTTCTTTCTCCATTAGAGATAAGTGAATACTCGAAAGAAGTTAATAAATCATAATAATGTAACCCATAAAAACAAAGTTCTTACTATAAATCTTTTATATGCATTGTCAATTTTTATATTCATTAACAGAGCGTCGATTCTGCGTGTGCTATGTTTCAAAATTTATTTTTAAAAAATTACGTGAATTTACGCACTCGCATCGAAATAAATTTTATTTATTCTGATTAAATCAATTTTATTATTTGTTTATTAAAAAAAAATTTCAACAGGAAAGAGTTTCTTCAATGGTCGGTTAAATGCTATTTTAGCGGCGAGTTGGTATTCCGTAAAAGTGACCTTTTAGTGACAATTACAGTGCCCAAAATTTGATAAAATGTCATCGAATCCAAATTGACGGATTATTTATGCCATCGCAGATTAACCCGCCATCGACAAACACAATACAGAAATTAATATAAAGGATTTAAGAATAAAAGCTGAAAAAGAATACAAAAATCCTTATTTGGAACATCGAATAAAAATTCGTGGCGTCGATTTGCACCTTATTTTAGATGTTTTTTGTTTATTAGAACCTGAATCCATTACGTTATTGAATTGATTTTTAGAAATAAACGAAAAAAATTAAAAATGGCCGAAAGGGAGTTGCAAAGAAATCTATTTACTTAAGCAATTATGGGATAAATGTACCTGCATTCAAGCGTTGTCAGAAGAAGAAAAGAATATTTAGCTAAGCACCAGAATGAGGGTTTTTAGGGTCCCAAAATAATACATTTTTAATTACTATTATTTAGACAAAGTTTACCTACCACACAAAATACGTCTGAAAAATAAAAACTTTTATGCGTAAAACACATTTTAAGCTAGACTTTAAACGTGGTTTTCCATGTGCATTTAAAACACCGTTTCTGTCTGTCAGTGAGCAAAAATGGTTTAAAATATCGGCACATACACTTTGTGCAGTCATCAGGCATGGTATAGCTCCAAAGACAAAATTCCTGTGAAAAACGATGGAAACCGGCAAAAAAAACTTTAAATTTTCAACAAGTCAAACAACTTTAAGCAATTATACCATATTGACAAACAGGCAAATCTAATTAAACCCTTCTAAATCTTAAGTTACATTCTAAGTAATAAATTTTTCTTTTTAAAATTTAAACTATTATAATGACAATTGGGAATTAATTTTCAGAATATTTTAATAAAATTTTTATACCGAATTATATAATAATTTTAGTAATTCTGCATAGATTCAAATCAAATGGCGAAATCGATCCTTAAACAGGCACTAATCACGGATATAGCGGCTATCACATTGATGGAAACCTAAATGAATGACTACAAAACAGTGTTGCAAATCTCGGGAATAGCTGGTATTGTATTAGCGTAAACCTCGGCGAAAATGACCATCACTCTAACGAAAGTATAAGCAATAGCACTTACAAAATTGGCGAAAATCTAGGTATCGGCAAAAAATGACCATCGCAACAAACGTGCATATCGGCGGTAGCGTCCATAATATCGGCACAAACCTCAGTAATATCGATATTTTCTTGGTAATATTGTTCCGAATTTCGAATGTTACTAGAGTGTTGCATTCGGCGAAAATGACTCTCACATCAACAGAAATATCAACGTTAGAATTTACAGGAGCAACTATCAACAATAGCGCTATTGTACCGATGTAACACTCGACGAAAATAACGATCACAACATAAATCTCTGTGATAGTCCATACATAGCAGCGCAATTCATCGCGGTAATACTGACATTTTTTCGATAATATCGGTGTAAATATCAGATTTTACGACAGGGTAGCACTCAGGGAAAAGATCATCATCACAAAAACGTATATATCAGCATTCGCGCCGAATATACAGATAGAATTCTCAGCAATAGTGTAATTATATTGGCATAACACTCCGCGAAAACGACCACCAAAAACAACCTAAATCCCAGCGATGACGCACGTCATAACCACACATATATCGACGGTTCAGAGTAACGATTAGAAAAATCGAGGGGAAAAAAACGATAATTTTTTCAGGAATTAGAAAAGCGGAACTTTCTTTGAAAAACCGGAATTCTTTTTTTTCTAAAAAATTAAAAAGGCGGAATTCCGCATATAGCGGAAAAAACTCATCTTTGCTAACTAGAAAAACTGGACTATTTTAATATTTTGTCATAATGAAGGGGACAGATTAAGAAGCTGCAAAAGTGGGATGTTTTGCACAGAAGTTGTTTTTTTATAAGAAATACTGGAGCAAACTCAGGTAAACACAGACATTTTCTGGTTGCGAGCAATCAAAAGATCTCCATAAAAATTTAGTATTCTAGTTACTGAGACATTTCAACAATTATGACATATCTTTAATGGGTTGTTTCCTTTGAGCAAATTTTAGGGATTGTTTCCTTTTTGCAAATTTTTTTCGATCCAAGATGCAAACATTTCTTAAAAGCAGTTTATTCACGAGACCAGAAAAAAAACCCATTTGGAAAGCTATTTTTTACCAATTCATTGATTTAAATGTTGAACTATATTTTATCCGTAATGTAACTAATTGAATTTTTATCAGATGTAATGAAATTTTTCTAATACAAAAACGAATCGGTCGAAGAAATAGCTCTAACATCAAAACCTTTTACTTCTTAACGAATTTTCTTCAATCAACACAAAATCAAATAGTTTATTCAAGGAAATACATCCTTTTTATTTTAGATTTTAAGACTATTAAAAATTCATTTCACAATAAATATTTAGGAAATATATTATATTCAAGAACGTTTTTAATCGGCAATCCCCTTGTAAAAATATGGATAGTAAAATATAGAGTTTCTCTTACAGATACCATTCTTGTTGACTTTTAATTAAAAAGGTCTGCATGATAACACAATCAATTCAGAAATCACGAGGAGAGGTTGTCAAGTCAATCAGAAGCTTCAAATTCTTTAGATTAACTTCGATGTGTTTTGTCGATGGAGGGCGCCTAATTAACCCCATCATATAATTGGAATGAAACTTGGCTGATTGATTCGATGACATTCTATCAAATTTTGGGGCTGTCTCTGCCCCACTAACTTTTACGAAATACCACCAACTTGCCGTCATTCAATCGCGCTAAAATAGCATTTAACCGACCATTGAAGTAACATTTTCCTGTTGCCAAAATTATTTTAATAAACAAATAATAAAATTGTTTTAATAAGAATAAAAAAAGATATTTGAATGCGAGTGCATAAATTCACGTTAATTTTTAATAAATAAATTTTGAATCCTAGTTTGCCGCACATTTTGCTGATAGAAATGTTTATGTAAAAACACACGCTGTTTACAGAATCGGGGCGGTGTTAATGAATATAAAAATTGGCAATGGATATAAAGGATTTATATTGAAAACTTTGTTTTTATGGGTTATTTATCTTTGTCCATGGGAGTATGAAAAAGAGGATAATATTCCGTATAGTACAGCGGCTGGACGCCAAAAAATAGCCGAAAACTGCACTTCGTGAAACAAGTCTAATAAAATATGTCTGATAAAATATCTCATTCTGATCATTTTAAGAAGTAGGGCCACTCGAATTTCACTTCCGGTCGAGTTTTTATACTAGTTCAAAGTTAGGCATAAAATGTTCGTTTTTACCAATAAAAATAGTTATACGTGGGGTTACAGCCAGATTATGAGCTTTATAGACATGTGTTATATATTAAATTATTAGGTTTAAATGAAAGATTAAAAAAAGTAGTAAAAAACGTTCAACCGGAACTGATGTGCCTTTTGGCCGGAAGTCCATCTATAACAGCTAAAACTGCATCCAATAATTCAAACTTCATATATAAAACATATGATATCAATAAAAAGGGAATTTTAGTGATGTTTTATGACAAAGTAAAATTAAAAAGCGATTTCCGGTCGAAGTTTCAGACTTTTTTAAAGTTAGACTTAAAAATGCACTTTTATAAATTATACCACCTTCATATAAACTATAAACGGTCATAATTAAAAACTGTTAATACTATATGTTGTTACATCAAATTATAGGGATGGATGTGCTGGATATAAAATGGAACAGTTCAACCGGAAGTGACTGAAATTCCGACCGGAAGTCTGCTTATAAGGAACTGACACTGCACATATCCCAATATAATAGCGCGGATAGAGGGAAAAACTGCATTTCGTGAAACAAGTCTGTAATTGTGCATATTAATAAAAATATGTCATTTTGATCATTTTAAGATGTGGAGACACTCGGATTTAACTTCCGGACGTGTTTTTATTCTAGTTCAGAGTTGGGCATAAAATGTTCGTTTTTATCAACAACAACAAAAATTATATGTAGGATCACAACCAAAATCATGAGCTCTATAGACACGTGTAGTATGTTAAATTGTTAGATTTGTAGGAAAGATTAAAAAAAGGATTAACAAAAGTTCAACCGGAAGTGATTTGTATTTCGACCGGAAGTCTATCTATAAAAGCCTAAACTACATCCAACAGATTAAACTACATGTATGAAACATATGCTAACAATAAAAATGGAATGTTTGTGATATATTTTATAATAAACTAAAACTAAATAGTGACTTCCGGTCGAGGTTTTAGACTGCTTTAAAGTTAGACCTAAAAAATGTGCTTCTTTAAATTTTACCACCTTAATATAAAGGATCACAATTAAAAATTATTGATATTGCATGTTGTTACATCAAATTATAAGGATGGATATGCTGGATGTTAAATGAAAATTTTCAACATGAAGTAAGTGAAATTCCAACCGGAAGTCTGCTTATAAGGAACTGATACTGCTCATACACCAATGCATATAAATATCAAAGTGATATCGTTTCAGATAGCCCAATCCGAGTCTAAAATACAACTAAATATCTGAAAATATGATCAAGGAAAAAAATAAAATGTTAAACTTTCATGTCCCCCTATCCCCCCTCCCTCAAAAAAGGAGAGTGCGGTACGAATCCCTTTGAAAATAATCTCCTGTCTTAGCCCAAATTTGAAAGGATTGCAAATAGTTAGATTTATATTTTGGTTATATATTAATTGTATCGAAAAAAATTCGTACAAGTGAACTTCCGGTCGGAATTTCAGTCTTTCGGTTGAACTGTACTATTTTATACTTAGCATAATCATCTTTCCTTATCTGAAGCATCAAATGAAATCTTCAGGCTATCTGAGACGATACCACAGTTAGGCCTGGGCGATGTTAACATTTCTGCATCGCGATATATCGGGAAGCAAACATCACGATGTCACGATACATCTCGATGTGAACTATATATTTTTAACAAAATACTATAAAACAACGTTTTCATAACACGCTATATAGCTGAAAGTTATGCTTACTTAGCTAATTTGTTATCATCCAGGAAAGGAGAAGGGTGGAACGAGTGCACCTCATGGCAGTGCACATGTTACTTTAGCTATTGGATATTCTTAATTATTAAATCAAAAACATACTTTATAATGAATATTGTATTACTTACTAGTACAATATAACTATTAAACAATAAAAATAAAATTAATGTATAACATTTAAAATTCTAATTATCTTTATTTTGTGCCAAAAAAGTCAGCATTTCCGCATTTTTAAGAAGCAAAAGTTGGATTGAGTAATTAATCTTATGGAAATAAACTTTATTGAAATTGTACAAACTGAAAAAGAATTATAAAACATTTATTTACTTACGAGACCGAAGAGAAAATCCTTCAAAGTAAATGGAAAAAAATCGTTTATAAGTATTTAAGCAATCAAACTAGAGAAACAACTGTGATTAGTCCATGCACTAGTTCAGATAGATTTTGGCAGATATAACAAACCATCATAGTAATAAATAACCTGATTATCTTAACTGGGTAAGAATCAGACATAAATTACTGAGCTAGAATACCGAATTCCCCTTGAGTTAATAAATAAAGCAAAGCTCCCAAAGGGTACAAATGTTTGAGAAAAAAAATCCTGAAGTTAATGTAAAAGATTTAAAGATACAAAAATTTTATATTTTATTCCTCCCAAGTGAGAGAAAAATTAAAAAAAAAAAAATCAAAAATGAAACACAAAAAGTCTAGGAAATACTCAATTGAATTCTGAAAATAGAATATCAAGGTCTTATATCTGATGACAAATTATATAAAAATCAAAACGTTTTTCAAGAGTTGAGAGAACAACAATTTTTTTTTCAAATAATAAAAGGAATACTTTTTTCAACGAATCTCCAATATTACTAGACTACTAGTGCCTGAAAACCACCTCGAAATTTCAATACTCAGCTGTAAAAACGAAGTAGGAAATAAACGCGAGACCTAAACAAAACCACATTGTAAAATTGAATAATAATTTCAAAATGTCATACGTGCTTTTTTTCCCGTGAAATGTGCACTTTTTCCCAACTTTATTTGAAATTTTAAAAGGCAGAGGATGCAAAAGCGAATGCAACATGTATGAGTGATTAAGTGTACGATGCCGTATGTGGCGCTTTGTTTCTATACAATCTTGTAAACATCGCACATACCGAAGGTGGATACGATTACCACGATGCCGATGAAATATCGCCCTAGCAAAATCAAATGGAAATCGTATCAAACGGTATTAACTGTTACAGTACGGTTCTATACAGTCTTGGAGACACCGCGCATATGCAGGGTGGATTACTGCGATGTTTCATACGGCAAGGTGTCGACGGTTTCAATACGTATCTTAGAAACCATCAATCGTGGCATCCCGGTTCTTCGTCCTTGAAGTGCTAGGAAAGTATCGCTCTCTCGTCAAAACAGATTGTCATGTATCGATTATGCGAAAATAGAGACACCGGTTTGACGATGTTGATTTCACACCGGTTTTGGACGATGTATCGATACATCGCCCAAGCATAATCACCGTGATACATAAAGGTATTGGTATATGGGCAGTATCAGTTCCTTATAAGTAAGCTTCAAGTTGGAATTTCAGTCATTTCCGGTTGGAATTTTCCATTTTATATTCAGCATATCCATCCTTATAATTAGATGTAACAACATGAAGTATTAAGAGTTTTTAATAGTGACCCTTTATTTGAAGGTGGTAAAACACATTTTTAAGTCTTTTCTTAAATAAATCGTAAACCTCGAAGGGAAGTAAATTTTTAAATTTAGTTTATCATAAAAAAATCACCAGAATTCCCTATTTTATTGATAGCATATGTTTCATACATGTAGTTTAAGTTATTAGCTGTTAAAGATAGACTTCCGGTCGAACTTTTTTTACAATCTTTCATCTAAGCTTTATAATTTAACATATTACATATGTCTATAAAGTTCATGATTTCGGCTGTGATCCCACATATAACTATTTTTATAAATAAAAACTAAAATTTTATGCCTAACTTTGTACTAGTATAAAAACTCGACCGGAAGTGAAATCCGAGTGGTTCCACTTCGTAAAATAATAAGAATGATATATTCTATCATTGTGCAAAACTACAGACTTGTTTCACGAAATGCAGTTTTTTTCTCTCTAGTATAAGCTCTGAAATTTGCTTATGCTTTGATTTCCGGTCGGAATTTCAGTCACTTCCGGTTGAAATTTTTCGTTTTAAATTGAGCATATTTATTCTTACAATTTGATATATAGAACATGAAAAAAGTATATTAGTTTTTAAATGTGACTCTTTATATGAAGGGGGGAATACTAAAAATGCGCATTTTTAAGTCAAACTTTGAAAAAAAAATCCGAAACCTCAACCGGAATTAATATCCGAGTTGAATATATCCATTTGGTAAATTAACGAATTCAATCCTTTTATATATATATAATGTGTTTTATGTGTGCAGTTCAAGCTGTTGGAGTCGATTAGGGAGACTTCCTGTCGAAATTTTAACAACTTCCGGTTGAAATTTTAACGACTTCCGGTTGATTTTTTTTTTTTAATTCTTTAATACAAGCCTAACTATTTAACATATTATAAGTGTTAATAGAGTTCATATTTTTGGCCGTGAACCTACAATTTACGCTCTACGTTAAAAAATTTTTTTAAAAAAATGCATATTTTAGACTAAACTTTGAAGCAGTATGAAACCTCGACCGCAAGTGAAATCCGAGTGGCCCCACTTCTTAAAATGATTAGAATGACATTATCTGTCGATGTGCAATATTACAGACTTGTTTCACGAAGTGCAGTTTTTTCCCTTATAGCCGCTCTACTAGTAAGGCTCATTGGTTTGTTATAACGTCAGCCTGAATAATTTGAGCACCAAAATACAACAGCCATTTGTACGTATATGACTTGTTTTCATTATTCACTTAACAGATAGCGGCATTAAAAGTTAAATGAATAAACCATATAAACTATGGGTGTGAGTGAAACATCGCACAACTTTCAATTACATTTGTCATTGCATTCAAATTTATGCTGTGATTTACCGTTTGATATTTTCACTCATTTAAATAAAAATGATCAGTTTGGCAATATTCTTGGCAATAATTTTTACATGGGGAAAAAAAAACAAAAAAACACCGCTTAGTAAAATTCACACAGAAATTGAACTTGAATTGTTTGAAATTTCGATCGGAAGAGTGCATCCAAATATCAAAGTAAGTGGGTATTTGAATTAAAAACACAAGATTATTGAACGGAAAAATTCAAAAACTCTTTTCAAAGTGAAAAAATAGTGTAAGAGGGCTACCATCTATTGAGATTGTGGGGGTCAACAGGGCGACTAACCAATGGTTCTACAGTAATATTTTAAGCTACATTTAACTCCACTAGTAATCGATGAAATAGGATTGAGATGATACAAAAATGTCGAAAAATAGACAAGTGACCAACAAACAAACAAGTTGTATTTTGAAACAAATAAATCTATCTTGTTTGAATGTTCCACCACAATGTCATCAATAATGTTATATCTCTTTAATCAATCTATCTTGATATTCTAAACTCCATTTAAATCTAGCGATAATTGATGCTATGAAATGAAAGGAACTTGTTAAAGTGAAGAAATATTAGTGAAGAAGAAAATGCTGTTTAAAAAATGTACATTAATATTACATTTCACTTGACCAAATACAACAATTAGTCAAAATCAGTCAAATTATTCTAAAAATCGATAATATAGGATTGAGGGGATTTCTAAAAATCAAGACAAATCAAAGGCATCTTGTTTGAATGTCATCAGCCTGTCTCAATCCATTTAATAATAGTTGATGTCATCTTGTCCTTGGAATAGCGAGTGCGAGAAGGGGTATTGACCTCTCCGCTTCACATCCGACAGGAATGTCAAGCTTCATCTCACTCCAAAGTACGCTCACCTCCCAACACATATATTCCTCAAGCAAATTATTGTTAACATCGTCCACTGAAACAAACCGCCCCAATCGTGGCCCAAACTGTAACTTTTTAATTATAAAATGCAAATTCGCAATGTTTACCATACAAAACTAATTATTCTTAATTTACGTATTTAATACCTCACTAATTTAAATCACAATACATGCCTAAAGATTTAGGGAGTTATTATTAGTTTTAAAAAGTGGACCCACTACACCCACTGAAACACGAGAATTTTCTTTTTTACTACTAGTAAACATTACTAGTAAACATTCAATTTAGACTTCTTCACAATTTATTTAAACAAGAGGAACGCGCCGAACCTAAAAACAAAATATACTGCAATCTTGTATTTACTTTGATTAAAAATTCATAGTAAAGCTTAAACTTATTTTTAAATCCTTTATATTAACTTTAATTTTGTATGTGTATTTTTAGCTGGTTATGTTGATCGCAGGCAAAACTAGGGAGGTCTAATTAAACCCCTTGCTGTCATCCAATAGAGTTGAAACTTGGCAGATAGATTCGATGTCGGCCATAGGGTTGTCCAGAGCAATTACCGGGAGGTCAGTGTCAGTTAAAAAAATTACCCGGTCCGGTACTTGATTTCTTTTTCCATTTTTTTTTTAATATGAATATTTGCCTTTTTTAATTTTTTTTTTAAACCCAAAGCATGCAAATCCCAATCATTCCCACCAGAACAATAACAAAATACATTTCAAATTATCATAAAATATAAAATAACTGAAAATATTTAATTATTGAAACTAGTTAATTATCAATGCTAGTTAATTATCAATGCTAGTTAATTATTAAAGCTAGTTAATTATTAAAACTATTTAATATTAGTTAATTATTGGAATTATTTCATAATTAACAATAATCCTTAACAATTTAATTATATTGAAAATTTATGCAGGCATAAATATAAAATCATCGGAGCGATTTTTTGTCCCAGTATGCTTTTGGGTGGAACATGCAAGCTCGACGCCGTCCCCAATGCAATGGATCCCCATGCTTGTCAATTTTTATGATTGAAGGAAAAGACAATGCTGCTCTGAAAATAATTTGTCGTGTTCAAATAACGTCTCAGTTTAGCTTTCTAATATCGGACGATCCTATATAAATGTAAAATTCCAACTTCAAACACCTTAAAAGAGTACAGCCAAATATCAACAATTACCTAACATCTTGAGTTGCAGCATCAGTCAAATTTTAGTTGGAATCGATAGCTTGTTTCACTCTTTTAGATCATCCAAAAATTGCATTTTCTATATTCATTTATTTCTTAGCACGACGAGAAGTTCACGATCATTGTAATGTGTTATTTATTCTCACCTTAAGGTGTAATGTAATTTAATTGATATAAGAAATAGTGAATTATTTATAAATAATGAGATTCAAGAAATTGTGTTTGATTAATCACAGTGACCCAACTTCATTTGTAATTAATCATTTTTCAAAGACATTTTTATTTAATAATTAACCCCCCCCCCCACACACACACCAAGCAAAATCCTTAAGCAACAGTTACTTAATGCTAAAAATATAATTGCTATCTATATACGAAAATAAAAAATTGGGAAAAACCAACCAATCTTGAACCCTCTCCTCGGGTACGGCCCTACAAGTAAATAGTTTTCTTGAATTCAAGACCGAAAATAGAGAAGGACTAAATAATTAAATTATTTTAATCAGAATAAATCAAAGATATTTGGATGTGTAAATTCACATTCATTTTTAATGAATAAATTTTGAAACGTAGTTTGTCGCAGAAGTGCTGTTAGTACTTAAAATTTGATCCTAAGCACAAGCTTTTTACAGAGCTGTGTTGATGAATTGGCAATGCATATAAAGGATTTCAAACTTTGTTTTTATTCTTTCCAGTTTGTTCAAAATGAAAGAATCGCTTTCTATTCGTCCTTCATCAATCCATTGAATCTCTAATTCACCATTAAGTAAAGAGTTCTCAGCGACATCCCACATGTTGGATTGGATAGAAAGAAATTCATTTTTGCAATATTGGAAATTCTTCACATTATATTAATTACAAATAATAATATATAATTATTACAAATAACCATATAATGTATAATAATTAGAAATAGTAATAAGCATATAATATATAATTATAAATAATAATGAGCATATAATATATAATAATAATAAATAATACTAAGCGTATAATATGTGATAATTAATAATATTAATACGCTCATAATATTTACGCACATTCATTTTTTAAGTAAATGAATATTTGATATTGGAAAATAAGATCGAAGCGAGAAAAAAAAATATATTCAGTAAGTTTAAATTTATGTAGGATAATTGAAACGCAGTTAAATATTTTAAAATCTTGAAAAATGTCTGACCTCTTTTATCAAATATAAGTCGTGTTTGTTTTGTTTTTTGCTTGACAAGTGTGTTATAGCAGAAAAACTTGGACAAATTTCCCACATATTTGCCGATGGATATGTTTTTGATCTTTAAAATTAAATGCTAGGAACAGAAATTTCGTTAATGAATAAAAAAATTGACAATGCATATAAAAGATTTAACTTTTTGATGATTCACGTGTGTGTGTAACTGTGCTCCATTCTTGCGATGTGATATCGAAGCAATGAGACTTCCTTCCACTTGCAATGAAACATTCACTCGGATTGCCAGTCAAATCGAATAAACTAAATTGAAACTTTTTAAAAACACGTTTTTAATAACTGCTCTAAAATTCAAATACTAATTATTTGCAGAGCCAATGAGAGGGCTCGCAATTGTATCAGTGTGATATGCTCAAAATAAAAATCGTTCAAAAGAAAACCCATTTAGATATTGAAGGTAATAGAAAGCAATGGAGCTCAATTCATTTCACAAGGCTGAAATTATTTCCTTATTTAAAATAATAAAATCGAAAACGATATCGGAATTGGTTCGTTTAGATAATTCGAAATTTTGGTTTGTTTCATGAACACTTTTACTGTGTCATCCAACGGTTAATGCAAAATTGAGGCAATGTAATACTTTTAGATCGAAACAAATGGATTGAGAAAAGTCCGATTCTTAAATGGTAATCTTTCAGTAGTTCTCAAATCCTTTTCAATTTTATTTTATTTTAGCTGTGTTATTTACAAAGTTATTACAATATATATTCAATACACGAACTATTTAATGAATTTAGAATTTTCCCAACCACTTGATTTCTTCCGAAAGTGCCAATCATTTAAGTTGCTCCCGAAGTCACATGTGTCTTCGAGCCAATCAATTGATTTCTTTCTTCATACAAGCTAATTAGGGGCGGAAATAAAATCGGACCGGTGATTTTAGATTGAAGCCGGCCCAAATTTTCAAAATATGTAATCGTTAATCAAATATTAATAATAAAATAATAATGTTAAAAATAAAATAATTTCATTAGTTGATTTAATAATTAAAAATAGTTGATTCAATAATTAAATATTTGATTTAATAATTCAATAGTTAATTTAATAATTAAATGGATAATTTAATAATTAAATAGTTAGTTTAATAATTAAATGGATGATTTAATAATTAAAAAGTTAATTAAATATTTAATTTAATAATTCAATAGTTATAATAATTAATAAATTTTATTATTAAAATATTCATAGTATTTATAATCAATTTGAATTATAAAGTAGTATTATTTAAGTTTAATAATTGATTTGTTATAATATTTAGTTTAATGTAATCACATTTTCTTTTTCTCTACTATTTAAACCTTCTTTAATTGAACTTAATTTCCATAAACCATTGATAGTTTGTTTCAAAAACTAAAACAGAGAAATCTAAATAATTACCCCCCCCCCCCCAAAAAAATAAAACCACCAAGAAAATAACTTTTGGTACCGGGGCCAATTTTTTTACAGATACTGACCAACCCGGTGATTGTATAGGACCCCTGCTTCAAATACTCACATGAGCCAAGCATTGAGTTTCTTTTTCACATACGTAGCCAGGATTTTTTTCGGGGTAGGTTATGGTAGAATATTTAAATAACAACATAAAGCAGATATTTTTCATTTGTATGACCTGAATAACGTAAATACAAAAGAAAGGGAAGTGGTGAAACAAGATTTCGGGCAAACAAATTGATCTCTTGCTTGAATGCAGTATGAAATAGATCGAAAGCTGCTTTCTTCCTTCGGCGGAATTCTATTTCAAGAAAGGAAGGTGAAAAAGTATTTTGGGATTCCTGACACACTTGCAATCATACACCAATTACTCAAAATAGCAACACTTTAATACGCACATTTTAACCAGGCTCACATTTGGAAAAAAGTACAAATTACCACTTTGCGTTACAAATTTTATTTTGTAGTACTTATTTTTATCATTGCTAGGCATTACTTATTCTTTTTTTTAACCCTTAAATGCATTTTTACTTTTAATAAATATAATTTCAAATCAACCGGGAAATGGATGTAGCTAATGAGAAAAATACAAAACACATAAGAATTTTGCATATTGATACGTCACAAAAAAAAGCTACATTTTTCTTGCATAAATTTATATGCAAAAATATAAATACAGGGTGCCCACAAATTAGTCGGGAGTTCAAATATATCTGAATAATAACTAGGCCTTATAAACCATTCTTTTTTCCCCAATTAATTTATGTTGTCATTCTAAATGCAAAAAAAATAAAAATTGTTTATTAATATTATGCCTTGTTATTAAGAGTTATCTATTTCAACTCCATTGCCCAACTAATTTGTGTAGTTTTCGATACTCTTACCTTGTTTCTATCCGAAAACAATTTCCGTGTGTCTTTTTTATAGAAATTATAGTAACACACGCCGAAATTAAATTGTACTCAGCGCCCCCAATGTCACAGATAAAGATATAAACTGTCACAGAATCTAGTTGTGTTCGGAAACGATAAAATAGTTTAGGTAAAATTAAAAAAAAAAAATGCAAAGGTTGTTGCGTAAAGAGATACGAGGTTTTAAGGAATGTAGACATTAAGGTGGTTAAAAAAAAAAAATATTTTTGAAACGCATGAGGTAAAAAAAGTTTCATATCTTGATAATAAATATTGCAAAAAAAAAAAATAATAATTTAAAAAAAAAAATAATAATAATAATATCTTCCGATCGCGCATTCACCTCAAAGTTCTTAAAAAATACAAAAAATACCTATTTATCTAAATTTTTTTAAATTTCTAAACATTATATATTTGAAAGACAATTGTTTGCAATGTATAGTGAAAGGGTGGTATAACAAAGGAAAACACTTTCCTATGCATTTTTAAAACATATATTAATAATTAAATATACACAAAAGTAAAATGTTTTGTACAAAAACAATGATTTTTCTGTAAAATGGGTACGAACATTGTTTCTTAATTTTTTTTGTAAAAAACATGTTTTTATGCATTTGATTCACTCTGTTCTCAAACTTTTTATCCCAGTGATGCACTTTGAAAGAAACTTTTGTAGAAAAGTCGGGCATTATGGATCTCTTTAAAAAAAAAAAAAAAAAAAGGGTGTTGTCCTAACGTCTTGGCCGTCAGCGGCACCCACATTTTGTCTTGTCTCTGTACACAAGCGTTCCACGGCTTGTGAGTGACAAAGAAACGAGTTGAAGACTGATTTCAGTGGCACAGAAACGTTGGCTAATTTCGCCAGACCAAAGAACTTAAAACTATAAGAAGGCAAGCTTCGCCGATACGTAAGTGCTGCCATCTCGCGGATTTTCCAAGTTGAGAGCACAAAACTTTCGCCAAATTGCTCCGATTTCCAGACATGCGCAGAGCTTTATTCTTATCTTGGCGATCCTGCTTTTTAAATAAACAAATAAGAACATCAGATTTATTTCGTCGAATTCGTGGGAGATTTAAATAGCAGAACATAAATGGAGGATTCTACTTTGTAAAGTAACATACTATTTATTCCAGTTTTTTCAAATTGTCGGCTTTGTGCACAATAAATTTCGGTAATGTTCTGAAGATTATAAAATTTTCGCTAGAGAATTTTAACAGAAGGACATTTTTTGCAGTGTAATAAAACTTGATAGTTTGTGTTCTTAATCGTTTGTTTTTATTTTTTCGTCTCATTCAGCAGGCTAGTTTTTATGTTAAATATGGGGTTTTTTTTCATGAACTTTTCTTTTTTTCTTACTTTGACATCGCTTGAAAGAATGTTTATCACTTGTTAGTTGTATAAATGCACTCAATTATTATGTGTTTATTATGATTCTTAAAATTTGACGCCGATCTCAATTACCATTGCGTTTTTTTATTTGATGAATTAATAAAGCTAAATCATTATTGTCAACTGTTAGTAAATTCTTCTAAACTAGTACATGATAAATGATATTGGTTTTTGTAGTTGCAAGTCATTTTAAAATTGCACTCAATAACTAGATATTTTTTAGTTTCCTAATGTACTGCTTCGAAGAATGCATGGAAATTTTATCGGAAACATTTTCTTCTAGTATGTGTTTCAATAATTTTGTTAATTCTTGATGTTCATATTTCTTACGAAGACTTACTAAAAGTTCACCAATACTGGAATATGCTGTAAAAAATCCAAATCTAATATAAGGATTCGCATTTCATTACAGGATGGGACTTTTGCTATAGTGGTTCAATATAATATTAATATTGTTTAAAAAAAGTATTCAATAATTTTAGTTAAAAATATAAATTAACATAAATTTGGTTGGGTGTGTAAATTTTTAAAGTGAAAGTTTAATGAGCTAGGCAGATTTGTTCTTTTTTTGGACAAAAGATTTCTGGGAAACCATACATTTTAATCGCCAAGTGAAACCAAAAAGAGCGATAAGCTTTCCAATGTAGAAACTCTGCAATGACGTCATGTGCTCTCAAGTATTTTACATTATCTCTATGGAAGCTTGCCATCTTTAACCCGAAGGGTTATTATAGTATCTTTGGCCAGACATAGGCCAATCCCGATGGGGAACGTTGTGAATCGGTCGTTGGAAACAATATTAGCCAATATCGCCCAATTCTGGATAAAATATAGAAGGGGTTTTGAAAAGTCGATGCACTACATTTTTAAAATTGGGATATTGTATTTATGTGAAATAAAACTATGTGGCGGTTTTGACATGTTTGTATGTCGAAAAATCGTGTATTTTGGAACTATGCTCGGCCAGAATTGGCCAATCTTCTAGTCTTCCTCTGTTTCTTTCAATACAGCTGTACTACCTCGGATGCGCCAATCTTTACTCACAAATGTTCGTTTGTTACTTTCCAGTCCTATTATAAACATTCCAATTAATTATGTTCACGTAAATCAGTGGCAATAAAGTTAAGTTTGGTTGCCTTGGAATGACTGATTGTCTTTCTCTAGGAAAGTTGTCGAGATTTCATAAACCGACGACCCAATTCTCCTAATGTCTCTCCTTTCGTACAAAATCATTGCTGAAATCAAATATTTGGGTGAGGGAAGGAAGAATTTCGTTCAATAACCGAGTTTAATACTTCCAGTAAACATTCAGGGAGGTATCAAGACAATCGAATTGACTCATATATGATGGTCCTTCAGAAAATTAACTTTATTTTTAAATTCGAAATCAATGTGCCTTGTAACAATTAAAATAAAGAATACCACTTGATTGAGTTCATCCGATGGTTTACATTCACTCACATATAGCTGTGTACTCAATTTTATATTGTTAGCCATCTGGAGTGTCAAAGGAGATTGGGTTTGCGGGCTGCCAAGTCATTGGCCTGATCTAATCGCTGCAAAAATATCAAAAAGATATAACTGATCTGTACTCAGTACTTTCATCTCAACTTGAGGAATTAAACATTCAACACGTAAAAAATCAGTCATTGGAAATTTTTCACACATCTTCAATTTTTTTCTATGTTCCCACTGAAAGATTTTGGTCCTGTTGTAGTACTATCTACGTGTTTAAATAGGCGTTTGAATGGTCATTCGTTAAAGTATAGAAGGCATATATTCCTCTCTAGTGGTCTCCCAACGTGCGATTTGATCTGTCGGGATTATTTCCAGCTAGGATTATTTCTAGCTCCTAATCACAGCCATGTGCGCCAATCACTTCCAATCACAGAAATGTGCGCAATGATCCAATGAATATGCAAGTCAATTTATGAGCTTCAAAGGAAGAGAAGGTGCCACGATTAAGGCCATCCATATTGAAATCCGCCAAAAGGCAGTTTTTATCAATGTTTCAAAGGTTATGCGCGAACAATTATTGAATAATTACAAATTTGATTTTTTTCCAAGTTCTATCTACTTCATTCCACACAATACAAACTAATGTGCCTCGATAATTTAATGATGGTGTATTCTACAAAATGATAGAAAAAAGGTACATTTTGTACTTATTCAAAACTTTGAAGTGAATACCTGAAGTAAATAAAACAATTTTAACAAAAATATGTAAGAAATAACGTCAGTATCCATTTTATAGAATTATTAATAATAATATATAATAATTATTAATATATATTTTAAAAATGCATAGAATAGTGTTTTCTTATGTTATACCACCCTTTCACTACACATTACAAACTATTGCCCTTTCAAATATATAACGTTTAGAAATTAAAAAAGATTTAGGAAAAATAGGTATTTTTTGTATTTCCTCCAAACTTTGAGGTGAATGCGCGATCGGAAGATATTATTACGGATCAACATTTCATAACTATCCATATTATCTAGTCCTAGATTATCGGTAAATCTGAAATTTGTGTTGTTTGTTTAATTAGAGAAGGAGTATTATTTTTCGAACAAATATCATATCTGGCTGATGATATTCAGGACGCTTGAAATACAAGGAGTGGGAAGCACAAGATTTGGACGCCCATTCAGTTTAGTGCGCTGGATGCATGGATGGCCCTCCCACATCGGCCTTGTAGTTGAACATTTGGAAAACATTCAGATTTTTGCATTTTTTAAATGACACTTTATATTAGACTAAAAATCATACATAACGATTTTTGGATGGTATGAGATATACAAATCTTTTCTAAGAGTTCCATAAGAAAAGATAGGGATGTTGTGGATTCTGGGAGAGGGGGGGTGATCTGCCAGACACAAAACATATTTAATTCTGGTCAACCTGTATAAAAATGATACTTTTACAGGAACATATTTTGAATTCCAATATAGTAGGGCACAATTAAGAGACTGGATCGAAGCAGGTTTTCAGAGCCAAATATTAGCTGTTTACGAGTTCGCTGTCAGCCCAGTGAAACTATTTTGACCTTGAAATTTGGTGATGACTTAAATTTCAAACTCGAAAAGAGTGTACAATGCCTTTATTTTAGAAATAAGAAAGACTATTTTAGGTGGCATTCACGTTATTTTCTCGTTTTTAATTGAAGCCATTTCATTACTTACTCAAGGTTTTCTATTAAATGAACTGGATCAGAAGGGATTTAGTAGGACTTCCTCTTAATAGAATACTATGATTTAAATTATATAGTGAACATATATCTATTATATTTGAACCAACCCTATAATAATGTTGTGCTTCTACAGAGGCTTTGTCTGTCAGTCTGATAATCATTTATGGTTCCCAACCAAAATTAGAAATACTACAGACATGCGATTTATACCAAATCAGAGGTCTCATAGGAAAGACAGGTAGAGGGGCTACCATAGTAACTTCATGAAAAGTTCACATCTCGGCTGCAAATAGAGATAACGGATCAGTTTGTTTTCGCCAAATTTGTCTAATGTAAGTAATGACGAACAAACGGTTATTGTGATTAAATGAAATATGAAATTTTACCTGAAGTTTATGTTTGAGACTTTTTTATTGTGAAGTTTATTAACCGAAGATTTTCATCAGAAATCCGTAATGAAACCAGGCAGTCTGGTCAGAAACCGATAAAACCATAATGACTTATTCATATAACGAGAAATCCATACTCTCTTATATAAAAACGATAAAAAAAATTCACCACACACTAGTGTACAGAAAAAAATTCTAGTTAAAACTGGTTTTAACTAGAATTTTTTTCTGTACACTAGTGTACGGTTTATATTATCAATAAAGTATTGCAATTTTCAATAGATTGTCACACTTCTTTTTATTTAATTTTTTATAAACTATGAGAATATTATTTTTTTTCTCAAAAGATTAAAAAAACATTTTTTTTCTGTGCTCCTCAAATATTAACAACTCGTTTCTTAAAATCGAAAAATAACCCCTCTTTCACCACTTCTGAACATGTCATTTTATTTTAAATAGTGGCCTTAACTTAAGTCAAAATTTTAAAATCGTACATTTTTAGAATTATCTTTCTGAAATTTTTATGAGCTACTGTATTTTACTTTGAAAAGTTTAAAAATTATTTTGAATTTTCAAATTAAAAAATTATTTTTTTTTAAATTAAAAAACGTCAAAATTTTTATATTTCTTAAATATGATATATTTAAAAAACTTTTTTTTTTTTTTAAATTACTTTATTTTTGCATTAAATTGTTTCTTATAATTCATATAAAAAATTATATTCAGGATTTTTCAATAAAATATTTGGAAAAAAAAATGCAAAAACTGTATAAAACTCATAGTATGAAAAAAATTAAATCAAAATACACAATTTCTGAAGACAAATTAAAAAAATTTATTTGAAAAATAATTGTGTAAATTTTCATACATTTATAACAAGTAGTTTTAAGTTATATTAATTTAAGCTCAAAAAAGGGACAAAAAGCCATCAGTGAGAAAGACAGTTTCAAAGTTACAAGATAGCACGTCCGAGAAACAGTTTTCATGTAGCAAAAACTTAAATATTTCAAGTTCTACAAATGATAGAATCACAATTTGTAAGTAATTTTATTTGGAAATATTTTTATTATTTTTTACAATTATAAAAAATGTGAGAATTTTTGAAATTTTAGCCCCAGACTCCCTTAAACAGAATTGAAAAATACGTGATGTCCGAATTTAAAAATATCGTGGGGCTTACATGAAAAACTGACCAAGTCTAAAAAAGTCGAATATTATTTTACTTTACAAAAGCAATATTATTCAGCTTATTAGAAACATTACTCAGAAGAAACTTCCAAATGAGACAGCCGGTTTTTCCTGACACAGACAAAAAGGAAATTATTTACTCAATAACTCATTTTTATCAAATCTTGTCTTGATTAGTTTTCTTTGTAAGCTCACGATCTAAGAGTTAATTAATTTTAAAAACAATTAGCAGTACTATTCAGTGCATTAAAAACATTACTCGGAAGAAACTTCCGAATGCCATAGCCGGTTTTTCCTGACACAGACAAAAAGTCAAATATTTATTTAATAACTCCTTTTTCTCAAATTTTTTTCGTAATAAGTTTTCTCTGTAAGCCCACGTCATAAGAATTAATTTTAGAACAAATTAACTTTAAAAAATAATAAACAGTACTATTCAGTTTATTAAAAATATTACTCAGAAGAAACATCTGAATGTCATAGCCGGTTTTTCCTGACACAGACAAAAAGTCAATTATTTACTCAATAACTCATTTTTATCAAATTTTGTCTCGATTAGTTTTCTCTGTAAGCCCACAATATACGAGTTATTTAATTTTAGAAGGGAAAACAAATATTATTAAATGTCTGTTGGCGGGACCAAAAAAAATCCGATTCAGTTAGAGAACAATGTATCTTCATACAATTTGATATAATTCAAACGATCTCCGAGACATATTTGCTGAAATATTTTCCACCAGGTGGAAATGTGACCCCTCGGTTAGTCCCAATCAATTTCTCAAATATTTTTCTTTTCAATAATATTTTTAACCCATTTATTGGTCACGAATTTGGTTTTCCCCACGCGACTAACCGCGAGACCAAGGACGTCGGATAGTCGAAACTTGGCGGAATGTGAAGTTGATTTTCTAAAAGAAAACTTTCCAATATTCAAATAAAGATTTTTATACATTTTTTTTAGGTAAAAAAAAAGATTTTAGAAAACATTTCAGCTATTTTTTTTTTTACTTTTCAGATATTCTGTAATATGTAGGTGACAAATACGTGGATTTATGCAAATTAATAAAAAAAATCATACCTTCCATCTGAAAAAATGTAACAGAAAATTTAATATTTATTTTTATATCTATTAACGACATTTCTGGCCATTTAACTAACATTATAATTGAAAATAAAAGATGTTATCAATGATAGAGTACTATTAGTTTAATAAACTATCTATAAATTGATAATGAAATAATTACTAATGCAAATAAAATGCAAAATAAATTGTTAAAAATAAAATTCTTATTGAATATATAATAGTTGTAAGGTAATATCTCGGTGTCCTTGGTTGTTTTTTCTCGCTGTTAGTTGTGGCCTTCAAATTTTCTTGCATGCCATTAAATTCGTGGCTAAATATCAAAGTAAGAGGGAATTTTAATTCAAAACTATTAAACAGAATAAAGTAAAAATTAAGAAATATTTGAAAAAAACTAGAAGAAGGGTTTGATCATGGGCTGTCATCTACTGAGAAATTGATTGATCAATCGCACGACTAACCAAGGGTGAATTTTTGGACGAAAATTGCATTGAAAATTTCACGTCAAATATTTCTTTGAAGAAATTCTCAAGACAACAATAAATTTGACGATTTGAAAACAACTCCATTGCATACTTCTTCAAAAGAATATTGGAGAAACACGAGTATGCTTAGGAAACGCAAGTCCTATCCTGGCAGTACGAAGAACAGTTTCGAGATCGAAAATCTATTTTAATAAAAAGCTAGTACAAAGCTGGCTTGATTACTGATACTCTCATATTATCGTCAACGACCTTGGCAATATTTTACACTTTCTAATGTGAAAATAATATAATCCATAAATACAAATCTGTTCACATTCATTAACATAGAGCCGATTCTGTCGTCAGAGTGTGTTTGCATCTCATTTGCAATATTAAAAACATCAGCAAAATTAATGACTTTTTCAAAATTTATTTATTAAAAATAAATGTGCATCCAAATATTCAAACTATTTTATTATTTATTTCTTCAAACAATTTTGATAATAGGAATGAATTCTTTCACTTCCAGAGTTACAACTGGCTGGACTTCTCCTCCATAATGTTCTGTTTTTTATCCTGATTCAAACAATTTTGGAGTTTCTTCAATGACTTGATTTCAGCGCGCAGGTTGGTTTATTAGTACTCCAAGTATTTAGTGACACTCCACCAAAATTTGATTGACATCGACTCGCCAAGTTTCAGCCCAATTGGATTACGACAAGTGGCCTCCGCAGATTTGTCCGCCAGAGTTTTTGAAGCAAAATTATTTTCTTTTTTAGATGGTATCAATTATTCTAAAGAAGAAATCGGAACTTCAGAAAAACATTCCTCTTCTCAATAAAAATGGGAAACAATGTCAACTCGTATTTCGAACTCCTTAAGGAACAATCGATTGATAGATTTGTTCCTTTTTATTAACTTCGATTTTGTGTGTATTGCATTTGTCATCCAATCGGCAGGAAACTTGTCGATGAAAATGAATTTTATCAAACTAAAAGGTCACTTTTCGCTCTAAAATTACCATTGAAAAAACTCTTTCCTGTTACCGTTTTATTAAATTGTTTGAATCAGAATAAATATACGAGAGCATAAATTCACGTTTAAATAAATTAGCGCATATTTTACTGTTAGAAATGTTCAAAATTCAATGCAAACATTAAGTACGAATCGGCGGTTCATAAAAAGGATTTATATCAAACACTTTGTTTTTATGGGTTATATTAGATTGAAATTGGTTTTCAATCCTCCGAAAAAAGTGCCTTGCACTACACAATTGAACTTTGGAACAGAATTTAGCTGAGGAGGAATTTTAGATACAACGTTTATACTGAACTAGAAACAGAGTAACGTATAATAGGGTAGTTCGGTAGTTGTCCTGACGCCAAAGACGTCAGGACAACGACTTTTTTTTAAACTTCCATAATGTTGTATAAACATATTAAACTAGAGGTGTGAAACATCGGACAACTTTCAATTACACTAAAATATTGGTCATTGCATTAAAATTTGATATGGTGTTAATTACAGTTTTCATATTTTCACAAAGGGGAATTTTGGAGGTGAGGACGATTAGAACACCTTAAGAAGCATTAGCATAGAAATTTTAATTAAAACCATTTGAGCTGTTTTTTAGCAAATGCTAAAAAACACATGATTTTTTCATGATTTTCCTTGATTTTTACTTCATGCGCATGGGCGTCTTCGACGAAAACCTTAAAGATAGGTCCCATGGTCACCACTAACCCGCACCCCAAATTTGAACATGGTAGGCCAATTTGTTCGGGAGTTATGCTGATCACGTACACACTGACAGACATTTTTTCTAGACAACTTTATTAAAATCAAGATGTTCCAAAACACGGAGAAATGTAAAAATTAAAAAATCTATGCTTTTTACCGAATGCTATACTTTGATTACCCTACGTAAACATAGGGATAAATGAAAGTAAAAAAATACAAGTAAGAACTTTTTGAATGTATAACATACAGTTCTATCGATTCGAAATCATCCAAAAACTTGATCTCCAGATAGCATGGTTAACTAGCGACAGCCATCAACTCATGATTAAGGTTAAAATGGAATTGTGCTATCATTCAATTCAGAAGTATATATACAGAGTTTTAGATTAAAAAAAACCAAGATTAGAACCCGGTACCTTCGGAATGCAGAGCGCTAACATATCAGGCGGGGCACAATTCTAATAAGCAATGAACATATCTTTGCTGGAACACAATGAGCTAATTGCGTAATAATTTCTCGGTGTTTTTTGACAAATTTTTGTTATTTAAATTTGTACTGAAATTATTTGAAAAGGATACTTATAAGGGAATAAAGTTTGAAAACAAGTCCAATGTATTCGCAAGGAACTTTCTTGACTATTTAATATACAAAGTAATGAATACCATTTCTAATACTACTTTTACAGAACTTACATGGTGGATTACTTAAACTAGTATTTTTTTAAAATACCGCTACAAAAATGAAGCATAGAATGGAACAAAATATTCATTGTGTGTCCGATGCAAATTATAGAATAATCCACAAATTATTTGCGGACATCTGTTTCGTTAAAGCACGTTTCCAATCTGCAGATCATCTACTAGGAAAGTAAAAATAATATAACCCATAAAAATAAAGTTTATTAATATAAATTCTGTCTATGCATTGTCAATTTTTATATTCATTAACACAGCTCCGCTTCTGTAAACAGCGTGTGCCTGCATCTAATTTGAAATATCAAAAACATTTTTGTCAGTAAAATGTGCTGCAAACTACGTTTCAAAATTTATTGATTCAAAAAGAACGTGAATTTATGCAGTATCTTTAATTTATTCTGATTAAAACATTATTTATTTATTAAAAGAGCAACAGGAAAGAGTTTCTTAAATATTCGATTGGATGACGGCAAGTTGGTTTCCACAAAATTTCAAAGAATGCATCGAATCTCTTCCATACACAAAATATAAAGGATTGATTTAAAAGGTCTGAAATGAAAGAAGGAAAAGAAATCTAAGCAAATCAAGTGAGAAGTGCTACTTTGTTTTGAAAACAAGAAATTGGTCGCCACGTGGGAGAAACTCTTCCGTCTTCCCTTTCGAAGGAAGTAAAGTTCGCTCACCGAGCCTAGTTTCGGTTTCGACGTCACAAGTCCACTGACCCCCGAAGGGTTGCCACGCAGCACCCATTCAAAACGCGGAAATAAGAGCTCGCCAACTAAAAATAGTCAACACAACTGTTGATACTCGTTTCCACACGCTTTATTAAGACTTTGAAATCCTTTACATTAACTGCGATTTTGTGTGTATGTTTGTGGGTATGTGTGGCATTTGTGGAGGCCCTTTGGTGTCATCCAATCGGGCTAAAGATAGATTCGATGTCATTGACAATGCATTGTATCAAATTTTGGGGCTGTCACTAAAAGGTCGCTTTTACGGAGTACTAATAAAGCAACTTGCCGTCATCCAATCGCGCTAAAATTGCATTTTACCGACTATTGAAGAAACTCTTTCCTCTTCCCAAAACTTTTTTAATAAATAATAAAATTGTTTTAATCAGAATAAAAAAAAAAGATATTTGGATGTCAGTGAATACGTTCATTTGAATCAATAAATTTTGAAACGTAGTACATTTTGTTGATTTTTAAAATTAGACGCGCTGTTTACAGAATAGGCGCTGTGTGAATGAATATAAAAATTAGGATTGATGTAAAAAACTTTGTTTTTATCGGTTATATTATTTTGTTTTTTTATTAAATCCAGAGAAATACAAAATGGGAGAAATATAAAAACGGGTCTTAAAAATGTCATCACAAATTTCTTCAACTTTGAAATCTATTAACAGCAGCATGTAGGAGAATTTTGATTTTAGTGGGTTTAATACAAACATTGTTGTTTCAAAAAAAGATCTTTTCTTTCGTTTTTAATGATAGATTCACGAACTCAGTAATAATATCGGTTTAGATGGACACTTCTTTGGAGAACGGGTTTCATTTGAAGTGAATTTTATTATTGTTGCTCATTTCTTATTATTTATGTTTTCACTTTTTATTATTATTCATGCTTGCATTTTGTATTAGTAGTTTGCTTTGATAATCGCCAAATATCTGTTCCATAATATCACCCACTTGAAATAAATAAAAATTTGACAAATAGTTGCAAGAGACTCACGAACCAATAGTTTATCTGAAGAATCTTTTATTTACCACTTACTCTCAATGGAAACCCTGTTTCATTCAACTACAAAACAATAACTCAAAAACTCATTCAAATGCCAAAAATAATATAAGTTTATGGAAAGTTTTCTTGTTATGCCGGTAAAATACATTTATTTGTGAACACAATCCGCTTTAATCTAAATAGATTACGCAATGCTTCAATTGATAAAATTTTAAAAGTGTTTTTTTTAAATATAAATTGAATTTTGATGTTCATTCCACGTTAAGCTGTACACATCGACCTGATTAGCCTTCACCCATAAAAACCAAATTTTTATTAAAAAAGCATTGTCAATATTCATTAACAATGCGCCGTTTCTGTTGTCAGCGTATGCTTGGTGTTTGCATCTCATTTTAAATATTAAAAACATCAGCAAAATATACGGTACATTACTTTCCAAAATTTCTTCATTAAAAATGAATGTGAATTTACGCATATGTATCGAAATGTCTTTTATTTATTTATCAAAACAATTTTGGCAAGAGGAAAGAGTTTTTTCAATGATCGGTTAAATGATATTTCAGAGGATGAGGGCAAGTTGGAGTAAAGAGACCTTTTAGTGACAGCCCCCAAAATTTGAGAGAATTCCGTGTTATCGATAAGTTCCAGGTCGATTGGGGTTTAATTAAGCCTTCGCAAATTTGGTACCCACATCAAAGTTCATTTAAAAATAGGTATTTGAGGCTAGAGGTCGGCGGTATATCGATATGACGATATTTCTATCGATAGGTTTTTTTAAATATCGATACTAAAAATATCGATACAAGTCACCGATATATCGATATTTTCAAACATTTTTAGTTTTTGATGATCGTTTTGTAGTTCCATGAGTTTTTTCGATTTTCGTTATTCCCTTTTCAAAAACTTCAAAACTAAAGTTTGGACTTGGCTGAGAGACAGTTAAAATGGCACCCCAACCAAAAAGAAAACATAATGTAATTGAAAGATAAGATCATTTATCACTAACATAGCGCCATTTCAGTTGTCAACATATGCCTAGAATTTGCATCTAATTTTATATATTAAAAACATTTCTATCAGCAAAATATGCGATAAACTACTTTTCCAAATTTCTTCTTTCAAAATAAATGTGAATTTATGCATTGACATCCAAATGTATTTTATTTATTCTGATTTATAATATAATTTATTTATAAAGACAATTTTTATAATTTATTTATTAAAACAATTTTGGCATGAATTCATGAAGAGTAGAAATTTGCCCCAAAAAACTTCGTTTCTGGCAAAATTGTAAATCAAATAAAAAAATCATGTATCGATATTTTTTCTACGCAACGATATATCGATATTTATTTTGATCGATATTTCCGACCTCTAGTACAACCTATCAGAGAAGACTTGATTGAAAGTAGCTCAATCAATCAATCAAGGGGAGGATACCTTACAAGAAGGCAAAGTTTTGAGAATAGGAGCATCAAAAAGCAGCCAAAGAATTGTCCGTACAAACTGCAATATTTTCTTGTATTTTCCAAGGAATCTATGTCTAGTGAAAAATGTCCAAAATACCGAATCGAGTCCCCGCTTGAGAGAAGCCACACTCGTAACATGATATTTCACTGGGTTGTTTTCAATTCAACTCCCATTTCATGCTATATGGACATAATATTTAAGATGGCTTATTTTTGAAACCTTGGTTAGTCGCGAGGTTGACAATCAATTTCTCAAGAGATGCCTTTTTACCCCCAAGTTATTTCAAAATTATTACTTTATTCTGCTTAATAATGTTATACCCACTTGCTTTGATATTTGGTCATGAATTTAAAGGAAAATTTTAATTATTTTGAACACGCGACTAACCGCAGGACAAAAGAGATAAACTAGGTTTCAGAGTTGAGCGCATCAAATATTACCTCGGATTTTCTGAGTGATTCTAATTAAGTTTTTGTTACAACCTATTGGTTTATAGTTTTTACTTAGTTTAAAACCTTTGCAGAAATAAGAATTGATAATTTGTTTCGAGCATTAGTAATAGATTATTCATTGGAAGATCCAGGACTTTGAAGAAAACAAACCATGAATCGAAATACTTTTATGTCTCGGAAGTTCCTGAAGTGCCCTTAGATTACGTATTTAAATATTCAACTTTGCACTTCTCAAATTGGACAATACGTAATAAGCATCAGCTCATTTTATAATGCAACTCTGCCTTGTTTTCTGATTAACATTTTACAAGTAAATGTAATTTTATAAATAATAAACACTACAGTTATGAAAATATGAGATTAAAGGCTTAAGTTCTACTTGTTTGGGTCCAGTCTAAAAACTTACAACTCTAAATGCCCTAAAAGTTGTATTTAAAAAAAAAATTCCTCCACAAAACCAACAATATATATATATATATAATAAAAAACAAATTTTGGAAAATTTTAAGGGAAATACGCCAACGCTCCTTAAAATGCGATATTTTTTGATATAAAAAAGTTTGATTTTGCTAAATTAATCTAAACAACACGTATCCTAATCTATCGAACTTATTCTTACTTAATATAATCGAATTTAAATACGCGATTGTTATTATCAATATCAATCGCGTATTTAACGAAAAAAGAATTTGTAAACCATATAATTTCATATCAAAATGACAAAGTAAAAATTTTAAATTTTCACATCTTATGCTCCATACTTCGCGAAAATAATATAAAAGGGAAAAACTCCAGACTCTATTAACCCTTGGTTAGTCGCGGGGTTTACAAATGTCCCCCTCGATCGATATTAGAAAAAAAGCCTCCAATAAGAACATTGATATGGCTGGCAGTGACTATAAGCTTTGAAAATAGTTGTTTTACAGCCCCAGATGTTAAAAATAGTATCCTCAGACATAGAAATAATAGCCAAAATAGTTGTCGTTGAAAATGGTAGTTTCAATAGTAGCCGCTTTTTTCGTCTTGCTTTGAAGGAGTTCATCAAGATCGAAATTATTAAGCCACGAAAACCCAGAGATACTCCCCGTTATGTATATGGTCTTTCGATTAAATATAATGAAGTAAAAACGACAATGTGTCTTAACGATACACGGGAAAAAGAATCCACTCTTTTTCATGCCGATTTTTTTCTTCAAAGCAACAGTTTGAACAAGCTTCCTTTCTAGCATTCCATAGACAAGCGAAACAGAAGAATTTAGAGAGATGGGAAAGTACCATATTTATAGGCTACGATGGAAGTAGGCAAAACTACTTTGCTCACACACAGCGCCTAAGCAAAAAAAAGCTGAACTTCAACCAAAAGCGACGGTACAGATCACTTAGCAAAAAAAAAAAATTTCCTAAAGTCAAACAATTTTTTTTACAAAAAAAATTGTTTGATATTGAAACAATTATTTTTTATTGACAATAACAGGCGAATTTAATAAAGCTCAGTTTTCTAATTTTTTAAGCTTCATTCAAAGTAATTGAATAAATAGCTTCAAAATTTAAATTATTTTTTATAAACTTAGCTACAATATTAAAATTTTAGTTGTTGGTGAAATCGATCCTCACACGAACATCACGGACATAACATCTATAACATCCACACAAATCTTCATAGTTACAGCATCAGCACCAAATCGGAGGTGCAAATATCGGGAAAATCAGCTATTAAATCATTAAATCAGGGTAACTTTTGGCGAAAATGATTATCACTCTAATGTAAATATACACAATAGTGTCTTCCATACCGATGCAAATCACGCAATGGGTCTATTACATCAGCGTAATACGCGGCAAAAATGGCCCTCACCACAACGTAAATCACGGCGATCGCCCGGCACAAAAGGTGAAATCTCTGCAATAGCGGCCATTATACATCGTAGTAACACTCAATGAAATTGACAATCACACACTAACATGAATATTGATGATAGAGACAAACATAAGAGGAAGCAGCGATAAAAGGGGTCATCTTACCGGTACTTGTAAGAAAGCGCATGGCACACATGCACCCTCTAGAAATTTTAATGTGAATTTGCATCGATCTTAAGAAATTTTGGTCAAAAATTATGAAATAACAAGCATTTCTTATACTTAAATACTACAATTATACCTTTGGAAAGTTAGGTGATTATTTTAACAAGAGAAGAAACGATTTACGATTATGTTATCAAGCCATTTAAGTTACGCAAAAGTAGATGTCCCATTGGCTACGTGGCAGCCCTCAGTTGCTAAATGTACATTTTAATTGATATTTTTAAGCAGATATAAATTTTCAATTTTAAAAGAAGTCTAAGAAAACTGTCTATACTGATGGTATTTTATTCCGGCGCTCACGGCAAAAACAAATTCATTTTTGTCAACTAAAGTAAATAAAGGCAAAACTATTTGATATTTGAGAATATATAGTGTATATTGTTGCACGACGAAAGATAAAACATAGGAACCGAACAGGTAGGCGAAAATAGCTGCGTTTGCCGTCGAAAATAGAAATTGCACGTGCGCGGTTACCAGGACAATTACCACTCGACCTATGAATATAAACTGAAATTAACCCCTATTTCGACCCCCCCCCCCCCCCTAAATAGAAAAACCGTTTTGACAAAACTGCGTTAGTACTCAACTGCCGATTTTTTGTTTGTCCTGCTATCGGACTGTATCTAATTTCTTAAAAAAATAGTCGCCTTAGACCAAAAACAGTTGAGGGCAGTGGCGGCTGGTGCAGGGGGGCAGGGGGGGGCCCAGGCCCCCTCACTTTTTTCGGACCCTGGTCCCACTTTTATATACTTGATAATGTTGTTTTGGAATTTCTGTAAAATATTTAAAAATGCAAGACAAATGAAAGCAGTTATTAACCTCAAAATATTAACTATTGTGCGTTAACAAACTCTCTTGCAACAAACTCGCGAAAATGTCAATCGACCGCAACCATATTAATAAAGACACACTCCTTCCATCTCTTCTCTTAAATACTCCATGATTATGAAATTGAAGTTTATCCACGGGGACGCAATTCTTGAGGGATAAACGACACTTTTCTCTGAAATCTTGAAAAGAGCATGGCAAAGTTTGTAGCCAGGTCCTTCACTTCCTGTGTTTTTAGGGAAGGGGGGGGGGGGTTGATAAAGGGTCTATTTCTCCTACATCGGTATCAATTTACTACAATTCTATAAGGAATGGTCCACTTTGTGTGTTAGCCAAAAGTAGTCGAGCTCGAGCTGGAACTGTCGAAAGAAGTGTTGGGATTTTCTACAGCGCAAGCGTACAAGGAAATGATGGTGAATTAAATTGGGAGAGCAAGAGAAAATAGATAGAAAACTACAATTATACGTGGTGAAAAGGGAATTAAATTTTCAACAACAATCTCAGTAAGATTATTTAATTTTACTCTTTATTTTTCAAATATAAGCGTAAGCTTTTCTTAATAAATAAATTTTTAAACACAGAATCGTGATTTTTCAAAAAATATATAGAGATTCATTTTGTCCGGATAATCCCATCACATGGATTAGCCCAATTGGTAATGTTTGTTAATTATCATAAAAGTATCATTTTTCTTTTTAATTCATTCGATTTTAGAGGTGATTAGTTAAATGAGTTATACAGCAAGTAAAATTGGGCTGTCCGCTTCTGAGTATGCAGACATAGGACCCACTATACCTTCAGCATCTTTTTACTTCGCAATAAAACTTTATTTTATGGATAGCAAAAATATAATTTTTTTTTTTTTTTTTTGCATTTGAAAGATTAATTTAAGTATTTTAATCCATATAAATGTGTTTGACTTTCCCAACAAAGAATATTAGCTATCTTTATCATTCAGTTGCCTGAAATATCCATTTATAAGGACAACAATAAACGAATTTTCGGTACATTCCACAAGTGACAAAAGGACTCTGGCTGAACAGTAAACAACCTAAATTTTTAAAAAGTAAAAATATAAAACTGAAAATATTTTTCTGTTGAGTAATGAAATTTTGAACTGAAATATTAATGAATCAATAAGCATTAATTTTATGTTTAAATGAATAATTTAAAGTTCATACTTTTTCTGAAAATCTCACCACTTTTCTTCTCTTCATTTCTAAATTTTCGAAATCCATGAGCCATTAAGTTCAAAAGCCATGGGACATGAGGTTAATTTTCATAAGCCATTGGCTCAAATGAAATGCTGCAGTGCTGAATTTGTTATAATCATTCATTTTACTAAAACATATATTTAATTAAAATTTATTTGGATAATTTGTTTAACTGCTCCTATAGCTTTGTTTTATGTGCATTTGAATAACATTTAATTGCATGAAACTCATACATTTTGAAATTTGCACTCACTCTCCCCCCCCCCCCCCGCCCCTCAAAAAACCATGCCATTGTTAATTTGGGCCCCCTCACTTTTGCTACTCACGAGCCGCCACTGGTTGAGGGTTTTGCTTAAAATAGTCGTTTTGGGCCAATTTTTAATTGAAATAGTAGCCATAGTCGCCTGGCCACTAAAATGGTTGCTTTAATAGTCTTTTTAGTCGCCACTGGCAGTCATGTATGCTCAGAATTAATTAAAGTAGAATTGCTTTAACCTTTAACTGTTGTAAGCGGTCTGACAGACCGCGAGTCATTTTTTTGTAGAATGCTTAAACCCCCTAAAATATCGCATCTTTGACTTTTATATTAATTTTTCGGTTACTATGTTTCTTAAACTTTAAACTGATGTTCACCAATTTGTTTGGCGCAAAATGGACCATGTGTTGCTCTTGCGCAAAAAACCTCAAACCACCCAACCACAGCAGTTAAAGGTTAAAAATTAGGAACGACCTTCTTCAAATGTCTTTTTATATTGAGAAATCACGTACAGTTTCAAACCTTCCAGATATCTAAAAATTATGTAATCGAGCTTTTAACTTCCAAAAATATGACACAAAATCAATTTAAACAATAATTGCAATCTTTCATTGAGTATATTGGGCAAGTTGACCCATATGCATAAGCTAGGTACATTATGGGTCATAGCTTGAGATCAAGTTCATTAATAGTTGCGATTCAAAAAGAGGTTTGTTTTCGAAGCGTGATCATACATAGCAGCGTATTTAACTTATTCAGGTGAACTCTTTTCAAAAGCCACATTTTCCACTTTTCATTCGTTTTCCAAAAGAATTTTTTAAGTATCAAATACGTTCTTAAAACTGGATTAATAAACAAGTAAATTCACTAGAGAGGTTATTTGATGCCATTGTAAAGTAATCTCATAGAAACAAGTGCTCACAGAGTATGGAACACTAAGCTTGTGATTATTCGCACTGGACTTGTAGATTCCGTGATTAGAATAGTACGTTTTTAAAATGTTAGAAAATCTGTTTATATCAACAGTTCCTCAGACTGGTTAGGCGCTTTTGTCTCGCGGTTAGTCGCGTGGCAAATCCAAATTTTCGTGCATACTATTAAATTCGTAATATCAAAGTAAGTGGGTATTTTACTTAAAAACACAACATAATCGAACGGAATAAAGTAAAAATAATTTGAAAAAAAACTGTAAGAAGCCTTTGATCATGGGCTGAATGAGAAATGCATTGTGGAGGACAACTCCGCGACTAACCAAGGGTTAAACAATGTCGGACCACACCGCCTTTATTTCCTTATTTTTACTGTAATATATTCTGTCAAAACATTCTCTTTTTAAAAAATTTAATTCTATTAAAATAATTATATTTAATCTTTTACTTTTTTAAAGTATATTTCATTTAATTAAGTTGACTTTTATAATTAACAAATTTTAAAAAGTTACTCATTTTTAAATTTATTGAAAATGGTTGAAACCCGCCCACGGTGTTTTTATTCAGAATATTAAAAACATCCCAAACACCAAAACACTACCGTAATACACTTTTCAACTTTCAAAGTAAAAATCGGTTGTAATTAGATCCTTAAGGAACATATTTTTGACTTTGAAACTTGGGTCTTACCTTCTTTTTTGAGTATATACCCAAAAACTGTTGAAAAAACTAGGACTTTAATTTATTTTGAATTTTTTCATGGTGTTCCGATTCACCCCGCAGAAAGGGGTGAATCGGAACACTCGTTACAATTTATGTCTGATCTTATTTAAATGTTTACAGGGTGACAAAAAACAAGTAATAATGCATTGTGGTGAATAGGAAGACAAAATTATTATAAAAAAATCATTTAATATGACGGATAAAATTTGTATTTATCAATTATTGCCAAAACAAATCGTATGTTTGAAAGCGTATCAACTCTTCTCCTATAACTCATCCAAATAGTCTTTAAAATTAATAATATATTTTAATCTACTTTATGTTTGCGTAGTGTATAACTTCAAATTCCTTAAAATATTTTGGTTGGTTGGTTGTATTCAGATTATCTGGCGCCGTCAGCAACACGAGGGCTATAATGCGCCGAAACATTTCGTCATTTAACAAACCAACATACATTTACAAACACCCATGCCTACACGGGACTCGAACCCGCAACCTCGCGGTTTAGAAGCCGGCACGCTAACCACTATACCGTTTGGTCGGCCTTAAAATATTTTGAGAAAGAAGAAAAGCATCCTCATTTGTTTCAGAAAATCTCTTCGTTCATGGGCGCTTTTTGTAAAACACACTTATATAGCAATAATCTTGTGGGTGTAAAACTTTGCTCACATAGAGTCTTCATACATTTCTCCATATAACTTAAAGATAACGAAGTCATTTAGAGAAAAAAACACTGGAACAATCGGGTTTTCTGCCATGCGGAAACTTGACTCCTCTTCTAACATTTATTCAAGCATACAATCTTGATTACTGTCTTGAAGGGAGTAATTAGACTCTTCTTCAGTCGTTGAATCTTGTGTGGAACATAATCTTGCCAAAAACAGCTCTTTAATATCACTTTTCAAGTGTTCCGATTCACCCCGCAAATTTCAAAATCGAGACGAGGCAAAACATAAAAATTCGTAAAATAAAAAGTTTTTAAAACCAAGTCAAATTAAGTATGGCATGCAGTTGTGGATGTTTATTCTTATCTAAAAATATATTAGTTAAGTCTATAGATGGTACATATTATTAATTACGGGATAAGTTTTGGAGAGGTTAAAACTCATTGGATTATATGACGCTGTTTCAGAATTTTTTTTTAAAAAAAAGGACAGTGTTGAAAACCCCACAAAACATGTTCAAATAAAAAAAATATATAATTAATAAAACCGCTTTATTTGTGTAAAATAATAATTTCTTTGTAATTTCATGAAGTTTCGTTCCTATTCACCCCATTTTACGGTAATTCTTAAAGAACAAACAGCAAATTCAATAAGTTGTGTTAAAATTTTGCGATGAATCAGGTTTAAGAAAAATTCAATTATTTCAATCGAGTTCTGGTTAATTTAACGTTAGACTTAAGAACAAAGCGAAGCATGACAACCATAAAACAGTTGCCTAAATTCAATTTTGTTTCATACTACGAACTCCACGTTGCGCTATCCGAGGATCTGTCTCGTACTTTTGTCAAAATCTGAGCTAGCACATCAATATTCAAGCCAACCTTTTAAAGGGCCATTTTTTTCTAGTAATGTTATATTCAAATATTTTCCCACAAGGAGCTATTCAAAGGTCATTTCTTTTTACATCGCATTACATGATATTTATGAAATATAATTTGCATGTGCTAAAATCTACAAAAGGTTGACGCTCAATGACCTATTTTTTCGCACAAAAACGGTCAATCAGGCCGGTACGTACAGCTTAATGTGGATTCCGAACCACAACGAACATCCATGCCTAATACGGGCTTTGACAGGCGAAGCCAGAGCGTTAACCTAACAACCATCAGGTGGGCAAAATATACAATAAGAATTCTAAATTAAATATATTTTGTATTAAAAAATTTCAGAATTTCTACCTTTCCATTAAATTTCAGAAAACAGCACATAGTAGGTTGTACAAACGTATCTTATTCTCATGGACTTTAGTATGTTTTTTATGAACAATTCATAGGTGGGAAAATAGCTTCTCATTATCAATTCAAAATGAAAGAAGTTGCACCATTATCACTATGTTGCTTTAAGGTGATACAAAAATTATCATACATCGCTTTCAGTGATAACGAGCAATTAATACAACCAATCATAATAAAATATTTACGAATCAAAGTCTAGTAGTTTTATATCTATAGAAAATTCTGTCAAGTTCGGTTAGTTTGAAAGCTCAACAACTTATTTTTGTGTATAATAACAGCTTAATGTGAAACCACAACGAACGAGATTCGAACTTTTGGCATGCGAACCACACAGCCATCAGGCGGGCTACTTCTAATAGAAACCCCAAACCTGCTTCAACGGTATTGTTACATTCAGCTCAAAAGTTAAAAACAATTCTACAGATTTTAAATCTCGCTACAAATATCTATAATAATTTCCTAAATTAGTTCTTTTAATCACTGAAAAAGGGTGAATAACCTGATAGAGTAAAAATGTGTAAAAAAAAAAAATGACGTCAAATTTTAATGTATTTCAATCGAAATTTAATAAGTCTAGATAAAATGTTGTGGCATGCATTATAAAAATCCTCCCCCCACAAATATCTCGAATGAGTAAATATTTTTGAGTACTACAAAAGGGTGAATGACCTGATATAGTACATTCACTGATATAGTACATAGAAAATTGAACCGAAATTGAATGTCGCTGCCTCCTCTTGAGTAAAGGAATGCAGAGTGCAATGACCTTCCGACTACCTGTGAAGGCGCTATTTTTAAACTACTCGCGGAGTTGCTTGAACTCCCTCATTACACAATTAACTAGATCATTTTTAATACGCTTTCATTCGTTTCTTAAAAGTAAGGATTTTCATTATTCGCTCTTTATTTACTTGTACTACCGCCACTTTATTACTATACCGTACAATTAAAATTAGTTAAATATCTAATTGATTCAAGTTATCTTAAAAATAATTAAAGGCGAACTTCTAACTCAATGTGTTGGATAATTAAAAAAACAAAATGTTTTTACTTTATATTGAATCAAAGAGAATATTTTCAATTCGAATATTGCACGAATCATTTTATTACAGCAGATCCAACAGTGTCTGTTAAATATAAGGTACTTTTAGTGGATTTGCTAGGTTTTCTCTTTTAAGTAATATAACCCAGAAAATCAAACTTTTTAATCCTTTGTATGCATTGCCAATTTTTATATTCATTAACAAGGTGCCGTTTATGTTGCCAGCGTGTGCTTTTTTTTAATATTTAAAATTAGAAGCAAACACTATCTCCATCAGCAAAAAATGCGGTAAACCTCTTTTCAAAATTTATTCATTAAAAATGAAAGCAAATTTATGAACTCACATTCAAATATCTTTTATTTATTTATTTAGTTTATTTAATTTATTAAATTAAATAAATTAAATAGTTTATTTATTTATATTTATATTTTATATTTATATTTTATATTTATATTTTATATTTATATTTTATATTTATATTTTATATTTATATTTTATATTTATATTTTATATTTATATTTTATATTTATATTTTATATTTATATTTTATATTTATATTTTATATTTATATTTTATATTTATATTTATATTTTATATTTATATTTTATATTTATATTTTATATTTATATTTTATATTTTATATTTATATTTTATATTTATATTTTATATTTATATTTTATATTTATATTTATATTTTATATTTTATATTTATATTTTATATTTATATTTTATATTTATATTTATATTTTATATTTTATATTTATATTTTATATTTATATTTTATATTTTATATTTATATTTTATATTTATATTTTATATTTATATTTTATATTTATATTTTATATTTATATTTATATTTTATATTTATATTTTATATTTATATTTTATATTTATATTTTATATTTATATTTATATTTTATATTTATATTTATATTTATATTTTATATTTTATATTTTATATTTTATATTTATATTTTATATTTTATATTTATATATTTATATTTATACTATACAAATATAAAATCTAAATATAATTTATATTCATTCATTTATTAAAACAATTTTGGCAACCGGAAAGAGTTTCTTGAATGATGCTATTTCAACGAGATTGGATGACAGCAAGTTGGTATATTCCGCAAAAACGACCTCGAGAGTGACATTCGCCAAAATTTGATACAATGCAATGTCATCGAATTTATGGGCCAAGTTTCAGTTCGATTGGATGATGGGTAATTAAGCCACAGCCATCGACAAACATAACCACAAAATCGAAGTTAATAAAAAGAATTTAGAAACAAAAAATGGATTTTTTTTTTTTTAAATATTAGATTGAATAAAAGAGAATATTACACATCAATCATTTTAATATAGCAGATCCAACCGTGTGTGTTAAATATAAGGTACTTATAGTGGATTTGGTAGGTTTTATCTTTTCAAAAATAGTTTTTTTTTTTTTTTTTTTTTTTTTTTTTTTTTTTTTTAATTTGGACTCATTCGGAAAGACCATTCACAACAAAACATGAAAAATCTCCAATTAAACACAGATTTCTTGTTCAAAAACATTTCGTCGTGAGTTTGTATTTCTATGAGAAAAGGACAAACAGATTTTTGGGAAAAGTAATTTCTTAAAAATGTCCCGAAAGAAAGAAAATTCCGGAGGAAATAGAAAACGGGTTCCATGTTTGTAAGCGGATCAAAATAATTCCAAGTGACGGTGACCTTTCGACGAAAAAAAGGTTGGTTTAGTGTTAAGATTTCAGTGATGAGTATTTTTAAAGATTGTTTTCATATTCTTATTTCTATACACCCACTTCATCAATTGTTCTTACACCTAATTGCCTATTTATTTCCCAAGGCTAGAGTGAAAGGAAACAACTTTCCAATACCATTTTCTTAAGAGATCACTTTTGGACTGAATTTCCATGTAATTTTAGATGATAGTGTTCCCTTTTTCTTTTCTTTTGCACTGCTAATAGCAGAACTTCCCTGGTAGTTACTAGAATAATTTTTGTAATCAAGAATTTTCAATAATTATTAATTAAGATTAAAAAAACTTTAAAAATTATTTAATCGATATTGTCTGCGTTACCCAGATTTGCCCAGGAGATCTGTTAGTCTGCAAATAACCTGATTAAAATAATTAACTTTATTGTATCCAAATAATAAAAAAAGTTTTACGTTAAAATCTTACTTAAATTTACAACAATGATATCATATATATTCGTAACAATTAAACATACACGTAATTCTACTTTCTCTTATAAAGGAGGGTTTTTTTTATTTTAAAAGCCTTCGAAAAAAGTTTTTAGTACCCTTTCATCTTGTTCACAATTTGTTATTGTTCTGTTCAGTAAACTTGAGAGACTGTCTTAGAAGTTCTTTTCAAAACAAATTTTAAAAATCCCCATTTTTAAACTTTTCAATAAATTTTACCATTATTTACTATTTGAATTTTCAATATTGAATGCTGAAAAACATTTTATAATTTTGCAAAATGTATTTTTGGCATGTGCAAAATTGATAAATGCATTTTGACTTAAAATATACCTTATGTTCAATGACTTAACCCTCTCGCTGCGTATCCCGCGGGCAACGTAGAAGTAGGAAAATTTGCGCCGATTTCCGCGGGGATACATTTTTGCCGTCTATTTAAGGCTTTTTTCACACCAAGCACCAATGGATTTTGAATGGAGCACTACTTCGTGCGGGAAAGCAAAAGTCAGAATTTCGAGCGGCATCAACAGGTTTTGTACAAATGGGGCTATTCGTGTGCGGATCTCCCCAATTTTCAAAGAAAACTCCACTTTGAATCAACTAATTATTCTTTTTTTGTAATTTAAAACGTATTCTGAAAACCTACTAAGGTATAAATCATCCGTGCAATAATTGAATTTTAACTTAATTTTGAATTTTGACGTTTTTATTAAAAGTCGGAAAATTTAAATACTTTCAAAACAAAATTATATTTAAAAAAAAAATTAAGTTAAATTTACAATTCTAGTATCTTCCGTGATTCAAATCATTGTGCATTGTTTGAAGTTAAATTTGAAATTTTAAATAAATTACTAATTGAGTTATGAGCAGTACAATTATATCCTAATTAGGTAATTAAATCTGAATTAATCATTTAAATATTATCAAATGAATATTTCTTGTGCAGATATATCAATTTTCTAACACTTGTTTAGTGCAAAAAAAAAAAAAAAAAAACAAACCTACGAGTCTGATTTAAAAATTAAAGAAGCATTTTCCAATGCATATTAGTATCTAAACTTTTTTTTTTTTTTTTAAGGCATGGATTAGAGTAAAAGTGCTCTAACTCCTCTTTTGGTCTACACCCATTTTTTGGTATTCTGGAAACAGGAAGAGAAGCTCATTAATAAGTGAAGCAAAAAAACAAAGTTTTTGTTGAAATACAATTTTAGAAGGTTTTATTGCTCGCCTGAAAACATTGAGAGAGTTATCACATTTCCAATATATGCCAACGTAAAATTAATTCTGTTAATCAGAAATGCTCTTGGTTGTGTGTTCACTGATCATTATTGCAAACAATAAAGAGTTATTTTATCGTTATTATATAACAAGAAATTAGAACACTAATCGGCTTCCATTTTATACAATAGTTGTATGTACTCGTTTCAAGTTTTTCTATCAGTGTGTTAACTGACATGTAAAAAGGAACTTGCCCTTAAAAACACCATATGAAGATATCTGTTCATTAAATATACACCCCTATCTTTCCGTTTCCTTCTTAGATAAAATTTCTTTTGTCCATACTTTAAAATTACATTCAAAAAATAAATCTCCAAAAATAACACTTTAAAACCATCCACGTACTGCGTTCACTGAATAAAAATCAAACTGTTTAAAAGATATGGGCTCGTGTAAAAAGGCATGCGTTTGGGGGCCCACACAATGTGCAACCCGCTCTTTCCCCGTTCATGGTTTCATTTGAGCATTTCTGTGATGTTTATTCAAATCTGGGTTAACATATGGCGTTAGATGTCCACATTTCTGAAAATATATAAGCATTTTTTGCAACATTTCACGCGCTCTTTTCAAAGTTCAAAGATATCTGACAGGAAGCGCAGCGAGAGGGTTAAAAAATAAACGTTTTTCTTCTACATTAATTTATTTTAACACTTGTATTCCACTAGTCACGTGAAGAAAATTGGTGTTTTTAGATAATTCAAGATAATAAGACATTGTCAGTTAAGACTTAAGATTTAATAGAATACCGGACGCGAATTCAAACGATACTTTACTCTTACGTCGTTTCGATTCAGGCGCACAGCCGGGGGGGGGGGGGGTATGATTAAAGAAGACACTTAGCAATCACAAATAATTTCAAAACAATACTTTTTTAATGTACTGCTATTATTTCGGCACAACTTGTCTACCGCAGTAAAGTAACTATTAAGTCCAAGAACTTTGAAAAATTCTTAGCACCAAAAAATCCCTATGAATTATTTTTTGTCTACTTAAGTTCAATATAAAGTGTCGCAACAAACCAATGTAGAAATATGGAATTTTTAGTTTTTCAAATGTTGTTATAATGCATATCCTAGTATTTAAAGCGCCATAGTAAAATCATAATGATATTGGTGTTTGTCCGTTTACCTAAATATTACTCTTTCTCTAGTTAAATTTAAACAAGCAAGTTAAATTTAATATTAATTTATCATTAAGAAAAGGCGGATAATACAGGGTTGATACAAAATGTTGTTACGTTGTTGTTTTGCCATATGTAGGATTAGGAAACTGATGACATTTGTGACGGAATTTCAGCATTAAAATTGTTTTTTTCTACAGAGAAATACTGGAACAAACTTAGGGAAAACCCCAAGCACAGAAATGTTCTGGTTGCGCATTCACTGATTATTATTCGAATAGTTGCGTACAGTAAAAAGAAATAACGAGCATTTTTAATTATTGATTACTCAAGTTCTTACAATTAATGAACCGAAATAGTTTCATATCATGGTCACACTTTTGCACAACTTATAATTGAGAAATTTCAATGTCATGTCATTAAACAATGTCATTAGAAAAAAATAGTACCACAGTGCACTTTTCGAAATTTGAAAGACCTTTTCGTGTTATTATCACGTATGGACTATTTTAAAGTCTTCAAAAATCCTATTTATGACAACACGAAATATATATATATATATACTTCAGTTCTGTTAGAATTTTCTTTATTGTTTTTGAGATTTTAACTTGAATTTTTGCAATTATTAAGAGTCTTAGGTAACATTAAAAACATTTTTAAGAAATATCTTCTTTGTGGTAAAAATGTGTTGCTAGGCATTGTCGTGGAATAATTTTGTGACATAATGGAAAAGCATTAAATTTACTCAATTTCATTTAACTAACCTTTATATAATTATTTTAAATGCTGAAAAAAGTTTCATTTTCTATAGACTTGGTTGCAGGAATAATTGTATTCAGTGGAGGGGAGTGACAAGTGAAACCCCCCAACGATAAATATAATAAAAATATTAACTAGTAAGGAAATAATTTATTCTTTCCAACACTAACATTGAACAAGGGTCCAAAATTTAATGTTATTTTAATGAATGCTCTGCGATAGAGCTTTTTTTTACTTGGAAATAAGAGATTAAGTGAACAACTCAACTGTTTATTTAGTTAAATTAATAGAGAATTCTATACATTATATATATATATATATATATATATATATATATATATATATATATATATATATATATATATATATATATATATATATATATATATATATTAGTTTTAAATAATAGTCTGCCTTTATATGAGCGTCAGTCAGTACGTGGCCAGGATTTGGCTCGCAACAGATATTTCCCCCTAGCAGCACAGAAGATGGTGGAGAAGGGGGGGAATTCATTGTATTCTAGTATGTGTTAAGTATGTCGAACTGAGTTCTCCACTATGTGTCCAAAGAAACTATACAAAGAAATTTTCAGCAAGATGGTTTTCATAAAGAATAAACACAGGAATAACTCAACTGAATCTCATTTGGATAATTTATTAAGATTGGCTGTAAAAAATACTGTGACAGACATCGATTCTATCACAAAATAAACTGATCGCCCACTATCGTGTCACAATTTATATCGACTAAAACCAATTAAAACAGAGTAAGTGAAGTACAGTTTAAATAGTATAATTAAAAGTTAGTTCAAGTTCTATTGTCACGTTAGAACAAAAAATTAACTTCTCTTTTAGAATTTAATTTACCAATAATGAAAATTATTATTTTTTAATTATTAAAAAAAAATCAATTATCAATTGTAATTTGATTAAGATTAAAAAACCATTTTTTCCCCCCAGTTTTCACTAATGCTATATATAGGTAAAACGATAGCGAAAATACATATATTGGTGTATCCTGCCCGAGAAAAGCTCCAACATAAGTCATATTCTAAAAGTTAGTGGCGAACGCTGCGATCAAGAATAGAAATTTAACTTAAAAGAAATTTCATCCTAAGGTAAAAAGTTGACTAAGCGTAACAGTATTTGTTGATCAAAATTCTTATATCTTTTTCAGTATAATACATTTTTATAATAGTATGTTATATACCATAAATAGGTTGTTTTTTTTAATTTGGAAACATTAAATCACTTTTTCTCAGTATCACTACATTTACAGGTTAGTGTTATTTTTTTAGTAGTTTTAAACGGATTGAGTGTTTTTAAAAGTGTAGGGGATTCAGTGGTTTTAGAAGTGTATCTTCTTGAAAAGTGAGGGGACGCGTCACCCAGCGTCTAACCACACTTCTAGCACTGATTGTATCGAAATGTTTTTGTTTTTTGAAATTTTTTTTTTATATATATAAATATTTTTTTTTCTTTCTCACTAGATATGAAACATTGCCTTTTCGTATTAAGAAACAAAACAATTCATTTTTGTGTTAGTAAGGTTATGTTAGGGTAGTTCGCTTTTGGAGGAGCTGAAGACGCCTCTGATTGAGAAACACTGTTTGTGGGTAAAAGGACACATCGAATTCGGTGTTGAATGTAGATTGAAACACATTGAGAAAGCATTCAATTCATCGCATTTTGAAACTCTTCTTTAAAGAAGTTTTTATCTGCATTCATATTTCAAGTAAAACCATTTTTAAAACACGTCAATCATTAAGTAATACGTTTTTTATTAATGTGGTTTATTACAAAAAGAATCCTAACTTTGGATAAAGAGAAGCATTCTTTCAGTAATGTGTCTATTTGTTATTATTTGAAATCATTGCATGTAAGCCATGTTTCGATTTAGGTTTCTTTTTCTATGTGTCTATCGGAAGAATATGTTTTGTTTTTTTATTGTTAACAAAAGTCAGATTGAAAATTCGTTGTTTTCTCTATTAGTTTTATCCAAAATATTTCATTTGGTTCTTGAGGGTCAAAATACTACATTTTTAAGATTTCACATATTTAATTAATATTTCAGATTTTTTAAAAGGTAAATAATATCGGGCTAACACAATTCAAACAAGTCAATGCTAAGATATTTAATTTATATAAACCATGCATTCTTGAAATAGTTGGCCTGTTGGAAAATTTTAGTTTTATAGATATAAAACCAATTATGCGTCGAAGATAACATAAATTGAAATATTTGAAAAATCTAAGTTTTCAAAATATGTTGTATTATATTTAACATCGATTGAAAAAAAATTAACTGCCAGCAGAAAATGAATTTGATTTTTTTCTCAAATTTGAAATAATTGGGTATACAATATAGACAACTAATGAAATAAAGGAATTATTCACTAATAACTAATCAGTCAGGTAATTCACTGAAATGCACCTAAGTGAAAACTACAATACGATTATAGATATTAACTAAATGAATTACCCAAAATAGATTTTTTAATCCGAAATAGAAGTATCATTGAGTTTAAATATGAAATATCTTGCAAGATACAAATCACAAATATTTCAATTTAAGAACAGGGCTTTTAAAAATAAAAAAAGAAGCCTATTTCATTGATCCATTAATTAGATCATTCCATCAAAGTAAAACCATGCACTTTACTTTCTAAACTGAATATGTAAACTTCCACTTATTTTTAAACAGAAACTCAAGTACATTTTCTATAACTTAAATTCATTTATTTTAAGAAAAACTGGCAGTGACTAACTTTTTAGATGTTAGAACAGTGTTTTTTTTGTTTTCAAACTTTACTTTTCGAAGACATATAAGAAAAACAACCAGTCAGAAGATATTTTATTCATCAAAACAACACTTCCACCCCAATACAAATTTCCTCAAACCAAAATAAACCAACAAGTTTTTGTGACTTAAATCCATTTACTTTAAGAAATTAGCGAAGAATTTACTTTAAAAAAAACTTGCGGTGACTAAGTTTTAGGTGTTACTTTTCGAAGAGATAATTCATTCATGAGATTGTAGTAAAGAACACAAATTTCCTCAAACCAAAATAGACTTGTAATTGAAGAATGATTTTAAGAATAAGAGTGGAGGTGCCTGCATCCACTGCAAAGAAGCGAGTGCAGTGAACCGGCCACGGGGTGAATGACCTCCGTTCATTCACATCACGAAGCCACAAATTACTAGCACTTTTTTCCTGTCAAATTAATCACTCTTGTCGAAAGATTAGCAATTTAAAGTGATACAATTTAACGGACTTTTTCAACGAGACATTTTGCTGGAATTAATCAATTGAATCTCAGAGGCATTTAATAAAAACATAGCATAGGTTATTTGTTGATCTTGATGCGATTTGAGAGGGATTCTATTAGCATCAATTAACTCATTGATCGTTGTGTTGGATCAACCCAATAAACTAACAAAAATTACATTTTCTTTATTTCGGTGAATTTGTTTGGAATTGCAAACATTCGTCATCTTAGTTGTCTTGAAAACTAGTTCATATTTAAAAACTTTTTAGTGTCCCATGCTATAAAGATCCAAAACTTATCGAATCACTTATCCAAAAGCTTAATAATATAACCAAAAGTTTTTAATATAAATCCTTAATAAACATTGGCAATTCTTATATTCATTAACAAATCTTCGTTTCTGTTGCCAGCGGGTGCTTGGTATTGGCATCTAATTTTAAATAATAAAAACATCCGTATCGACAAAATATGCGGTAAACTACTTTTCAAAATGTATTCATTAAAAATGAACTCACATCCAAGTATCTTATTTATTCCGATTAAAACGATTTTATTATTTAATAATTAAAAGAGTTTTGGCAAAGAGTTTCTTCTATGATCGGTTAAATTCCATTTCAGAGCGATTGGAAGTTGGTTTATAATTTGATAGGGTTGTTTTCAGATTATCTGGCGGCGACACGAGGGCTATGCGCCGAAACATTCGTCATTAGACAAGCCAACATACATTTACCCATGCCGGACTCGCGGTCTAGAAGCTCTAACCACTCTACCGTTTGGTTTGATAGAATGCCTTGATCCGATCTTCAAATTCCCGCCATACATACACACAAAATCGGAATTTAATAGGCCACACATTCATTTAAAGGGATTTCAAAAATACTTCAACAATACAACTGAGGAAAATCAGCTTTCAAGTCCATTTGGTAAAACACTTGGAAAAACATTTTGGTTTATTCAAATTTCTTACATTCAAAAGGGATAACTTTAAATATTCAATTTGATTAGAAATATTCGCTGTCTAAAAACATGTATATTAAAGCATACTGGCTTAGTATAGTATATTCAAGCTAATTGAGTTGGAGACACGAAACTAACCTGCTTTGCAATCCGATGGGAAGCATGTACGAAAAAGAGGCACAGCATATAGGTACGTCGTGCGACCGGTTTTAAAATAGCATTTACTATTGCTGTTTTATTCATACCTTTCTACGTCGAAATATATTCGAAACATTTTTGTAAATATAGAAAGAATAGACAATTATCAGTGTTTTGTTTGAAATGCATCTGTTAAGTTATAAAAGGGAGGAATGACCTTCTGACGCGAGATGAACGCCAAAAAAGGTTAAAAATCAGTGCTTTTAATGGTTGAAAGAAAGTCTGTCGGAAGAAGCTTAAAATGGAAGGATTAGAAAACAACTTTCAATTTTTATCATTGTAACAGAAATAAATATTAGTCACGCATCACTTCAAGTAACATGATGAGAACTGGAATCCATGTTTATCCTTTATTATTAAAACTGGAGATCATCACTTTCGAAATAGTTTGAACCGGCTGGCTGTATTCAGATTATCTGGCGCCGTCAGCAACACGAGGGCTATAATGCGCCGAAACTTTCGTCATTAGACAAGCCAACATACATTTACAAACACCCATGCCAACACGGGACTCGAACCCGCAACCTCTCGGTTTAGAAGCCAGCACGCTAACCACTATACCGTTCGGTCGGCAAAAAAAATAGTTTGAACCAGTTTCTGGTTTGAAAATGCAAGAAAAATGTATGAGTGGAAATGTGCCACTGTACATATTAGTATATTCCACATAATTAGAAAATTTACCCTTGGTTAGTTGTGCGCCACAATCAATTTCTCAATTGATGGCAGCTCATGATCAAAGAACACTTTTTTTCAAGTTATTTAATTTTTACTTTATTCTGTTCAATAATGTTGTGTTTTGAATTAAAATAACCACTTACTTTGACGAATTTAATGGTATGCAAGAAAAGACCACAACGAACAGCGAGAAAAAAGCACCTAAACAAGGGTTAAGATGTTCATGGGGTTGAAGGTTGGTTGGCGCCGAAACATCCGTCATTAGATACATACAAACACCCATGCCGGTCTAATTGCCGAAATAAAGGGTGTCATGGCATTGGCGTACAACTCAAATATCGTGGCTTTAGCGTACATTAACACCTGTAAAGGAGGGTAACCAGGGAAAGGGGGCTGCCAATTTTACACGTGGGATCCCGATCAGACGACTTTTAGGGCGCCATCGAGATAAAAAATATTCTTCCTCAAGTAATTAAGAAATCGAAATTACAGCACGCTCTCGGGCATATTTTGTGAAAATATTTCAATTTATTTAGAAAGTAACATTTTTTGATCTGATGCAGCTCTGATAAACTTGTGGCTATTTCAGCCTTTTCTAACCTACTGTAAAATCTTCATTCATTTTTGAATTCCAATAGACTTTATTTCTCATCTTAATTTGTTATGCATTTTCAGTTATAATAAAGTAATATTCTGTTTTAAATCTCGTGTTGGTAAGGACTCCAAGAACTTTTTCGTTAATTTTGCTTAAAATATTTTTTTTTTTTTAAATTGCATAAAACACGTGTTAGGCTTAGTTAAAAATACCATTCAGCAGCCAAAATTAAACAAAATAAACTATCTTCGAAGACAAATTAAATAAATACTGTAAAAACATTTATTGTGGAAAATTTCTTCCATTTTCGAGAAATAATTTTTAGGTTATATCAATATCACGTTTTAAAAAAAGTGCCAAAACTTTCTAAGGAGAAAAACAGCCTTTCAAGTTTCAAAATGGGTTAGCAGAAAAACACAATTTTCTGATTATTTTAACAAATTTCACGAGTCTTTCACAATGAAATACAAAGCCACACGTAATCAAATAAAGAATAGGTTAACGATATCGTACAATTTGAGTGATGATTCACTGAATATTGCAACATCAAACCACCTCAAAAGTACGACTTGAAGAATGTGTTCATTTTCCATTGTTTATCTTATTTGTTTTAGGAGGAGTACTGTGGCGGATCATGAAGTGTTAATTTACACCTATCTCAAGTGATGGAAAATTCTTTGCAGATAAACTACAGAGAAAGAAGGTTGTATTCTCTTAGCTTACCACTCACCACTATATAGTGAGCATTTTTTTAGTCACTCTACTCTGTATTGTAATTGGAGTATGGAATTTAAGTGGCTTATTTTCCTTTCATAACGGTGTTAAAAATACAGACGAAATCACTCAACATATTTTCAATTACAGAAGACATGAGCCTGCAAATCCTCAGCTTCTGCTAACTTTGTATCCCACACAATCAGTTCTCACAAGACATCATTAGAAAAGACCCTAAATACAAATTCAAATGCATATTTTGACACAGTCCTTAGAAAATAATATTTTATTTCATTGAATGGATAAAGTTTTTTGGTCATACAAACCTAGACAACAATAGAATAATGCATAATTTCAAAGGACGAACGCGTCACAATATGCATTTTTATTTTTTTATTTAGGGCTTTTTTACTTATGACGACAGAACTAATAAATAGTCCACTTTGATTAAACAAATTATTTTTCTTTACTAATCGAACGAGGTAAAAGGTCATTCATATTCCAAAACATTCTTTCAATTATTATGAAAACTTCTATGTGTAGAAAATAGTAAATATTTTTTTATGAATGAGCATTGTTAGTTTTAATAAATTATTTGTTGTGAAGGTACCCTGTAAATTTTGTATCGTATTAAGTAGATCGACATTATATTAAACAAGTAATTCTTCTTCCAAGCCTTTTTTCCCGATTGGTATCCAAAACAGAAAACATTTATATGTCACTGTAGAGCTTCTCTGCTGCTTGACATCTCCCTCCAGTGTGGATAAATTTTACCTCATTGCAAGACAAGGATTGCACAAAAAAGCAGATTATGTTTCCTGTACTCAAGTATGAGAGAGAAACATCAAGCTATCACAAATGATACAAGCTTTTACCTTTTTTTAAGAATAATCAATACAGTTAAAGATCCATAGCCTGATCTTGAATTGTATGTGCAAAACCCGGTTTACCATTAGCTTTTGATTCGTTGAGGTCCATATAATGCTCCTAAACGTCTTACTTTTACTTTTATTTAGAAATAAGATGGGGACAGATGGCCAACACCTGGTGTACCAAAACCATCAATACTTCAATAACAACGTAACCCAACAGAATTTAATTCCAACACCCGGTGTACCAAAATCATCAATATGTCAACAACAACGTAACCCAACAGAATTTCAGCAACTCCAAAAGCTAGACACCATAAAAATTCCAGCATTTCTGAAAGAAAGGAATCATAAAAATTCCGGCAACACCAAAAGTTAGACACTATCAAAATAGCCCAGCACCAAAAGCAGTCACCATATTGGAGCAACACCGAAAGCTAGACATCGTAAAAAAAAACAAAAAAAACTTGACAGTTCAAAAACTCCACACAATCGCAGTTCCAATAGAGTTCCAATAGTCCTGCAGTAGATTGCATTAGACACGAAAAACTCGACTCCATCGAGATTAGATTTTCTCCACCTTCAAGCGGATCAAGAAGCCCTATAATTTAGTATTGATTGCAATCAAATTATAATGCAATTTACTATAAAATTATTGATAACCAAATGCATTCGCTTAAAATACATTTTAAAATATTTTAAGAGTGATCTTTATCATGATCACGCTGTATGAAGTCAAATCTAATAATGGAAAATTACTCAATATATTTAATTACATGATTTTTCGGGAGAATTTTTCTAATTCAAAAGTTTTCGAAGAGATTGTCACTGATTGCTTGGGGAGACATCGGAGGAAAAGATTTCGAGTGACATATTTTCTAGATTGCATTAGATTTTTCTTGATGTAAAAGCTATACAAGGACACTCTGAAAGATTGAAACAACTACTTATTGAACTACTGACAATAGTCAAGGGTGGTTGGTTGTTTTTAGATTATCTGGCGCCGTCAGCAACACGAGGCCTACAATGCGCCGAAACATGACATTACCCATGCCGGGACTCGCGGTCTAGAAGCTACTCTACCATTTGGTCGGCACTTCAAGGGTGCTCTCAATGAGAACAAGTTTTTTCCCTGGATGGGAGGAACACAATTTATTGTTCTTTTAAGTAAATAACACCATTCTCAGTGATAGAAATATTTTGCAGGTCTTTCAAGTAAAGCTGCCATTGTGCCTGAAAAATCGAAACCATCTCACCACTACTCATTTCGAAGCAAAGTTTGATAAATAAGAGTCGTATATTCTTTTCTAAGGCCAGTGCTAAAAGTGCGCGTCATCCCACTTCTTAAAACCACTGAAATCCATTTCCACTTTTAAAAACACTAAGTTCGCCTAAAAACTACTCATGAAAAATAACATTAAAATTTAAATGTAGCAACACTGAGAAAAAGTGATTTAAAGTTTTCAAATAGAAAAAAAACTTTATGGTATATACTATGACAAAAATGTATTATACTATTTTGTATAAAGATACAAGTATTTTTATTAACAAAAACTTGTTACAGTTGATCAACTTTTAACTTAAGAGGAACATTCTTTTAAGCTAAATTTCTATTCTTGTTTCATACAAAGACAAGCTATTTAAATAAAGCATTTTGGAGATCTTTATTAATTTAATTTCATGAAATTATGCATCTTTAGAAGCGCTAATTAAATCTAAATAAACAGTTTTGTATATAATGTTGTTAAATTATTACTTCACTTTACCTCTTACTTCCAATTAAAAAAGAATATTTATTAAAATAACATTACAATATTATATACGAAATTATAAAACCGTTGGAATGAATATTTAAATGGAAGTTTTTAATGGTTATACAAATTAGATCAATTAAAGGTCACAAAAACTAGCGCAAATCTTTCTATAATCTGGTGAACTAATTTGAAATCCCTTTCGATTTTGTGTTTGTCGATGGCCTAAGTAACCCCCTTACCGTCATCCAATTGGGCTGAAACTTGGCAGATAGATTCGATGACAATGCATTCTATGAAATTGTGGGGTTGTCACTAAAAAGTCGCTTTTACGAATTACAAATCAACCAACCATCCAATTGCGAGTTCTGAATCCATCTGCGAAAAAATTCTGAGTTACATTTCTAATTTTTACAAACACAGACGAATTATTTCTTGAATTTTATGCTGTTACTTTGATTATTCTAAAATTAACTTAAGCTAAGATGAGCTTAATACCATATTGTTCCTTCGGATTCTTCTATAATAATAAAACAGCTGTCTCTTATATCCTTGGTTTAACCCGCTTGTTTGTTGAACTAGACTCATGGTCAGACATGGGATTAGTCGCCCCCCAAATTCAACCATTCAATTCGTGACCAAATATCAAAGTGGGTATATTAATTCAACATTATTGAACAGAATAAAGTAAAAATGAAAAAATAACTTGAAAAGAAACAAGACTTTGAGAAATTGATTGTGGTGCACATTTATCAACCCTGCGATTAACCAAGATTTGTTCCACCCTTCTCCCCCAAATGAGAATCAGTAAGTGACAATATTTGAAAGTACTGTAGGATATTGGAATAAGCAAGTTTGTAATGCTGATTTAGGTTAGATTAGTTTTTTTATCAACCCTTTGCACTCCAGTGGCGCCTCTCAGGCGCCACACGATTGGATGCCAAACCACGAGAGGACCATTAGGTGTGATGCGGAAATTCGATGCAAGGCCAATGACTGTGTTTAGTTTCTATGAAGCAAATCCATAAACACCAGCCGAATCTAAAATGTCTCGAGTTGCTGATTCCTTCGCGCGAAAAAGGCCTGGAGTGCAAAGGGTTAATTATTATTTTCCTAAAAATTTGTTTCTTTATTTTAGCGCAATATCATAAAAGAATATCTTTTAAAATAATGTACAATATTGAAATAAATTAATTAATAATAATGAATTAACTGGTTAGTGTTCTTACTTTTTCAACAAAATGTTTCTGAACCAATTTTATGCAAATAACTTTGCTACTTAAAACAAATACTTTGTGAAAAATGTATCACGTGGAACATGGAGGTAAGTTTAATATATTCAATAGGTAGATCATGAAATAAAATCTGGAGATCTTGTTTCCTATCGAGTTTATCCACCGAGTCCCTTGGTAAAAGTTAGCTTCTATTCTGTCAAGAATAGTATTTGTTATGAATCGCAATGAAATTTCAAAATAGCGGGTCACAATTTTGGTATACAATTTTTATTCACACCAACATTTTATTTATCCGGCAGTTACTATCCGGCAGAAACTTCATTTACCCATTAACGACGGTTGCCAAGAACAATAGAAGTTTTTTTTCTTTGCTAATAAATTGCGATTGTGGTTCCACTTAGTGTTTTTTTTTTTTTTTTTAAATCATCAAAATAATTTTCCAAAAAATCTGAAAAATTCAGAATATACCTAAAATAACTTAAATAAACAAGGTAAAAGTTAAAAACAATTATTGTTTATTCATTTCATAGTCGTCTTTAATGGGTTAATAATCTCCCCATCCAATAAGTTTTTCTTGAAACTTTAAATCTAGAAATTCCCTATTAAAATGAGGACGCTTTTATATAAGTTAATCTAATTAATATAATTGACAGCGATTTAAAGTAATATTTTTCATGAAAGAATCCTTATTTGAACTATCCAGTTGAAAGCGTATAGTGACAGCAGAGAAATGTGAGATAACTAGAATGAAAACACTAGAGCTAGAGAAAAAAATTCAACCAATAGGAATTCATTTCGCCTATAAAACAAATAAAAGTTCTAAATAATTACAAAGCGATTTTAATAACATAGCACCAGTGCACTGATTGATATTTGCATTTTCATATCAACATTTATAAATGAATTCGTATTACAGATACAATGACGTTATAGTTTATCGTATAGAAATTAACGTTTTTAAAATATCAAAAAACACGAATTAAAACGCAACATCAAATAATATTTGAAACAATAATATATATATATATATATATATATATATATATATATAATTTGAAATCAAATCAAGTATAATTTGAAGTAAAAGAAATGTTTAAATACGCGAATTGAAAGACAATTGAACAAAATGTTGGCAACCTATTAAAAGAATGACTGAAAAGTAAGTGCACTTACGTTCCATTCAATTCATAAGCTTCGTTTTTAGAAAGCTGAGACCACAATTAATAATGAGTCATGATTTTTATTTAATGTTCCGCCTTCCATTACTTTTGCTTTTATTGAACAAAAACACCTTCCTTCAAATCTATATCTTAAGCGAAACATCGCCAAAAGATATGTTATTGGTTTGATTGAATTTGGAGGGCTATACCGCACCGAAACATCCTTATTGCTGGACTACACTGTTAAACATTTCGTTTCTCCTCGCATCAAAAATTGATTCCCATTTAGCTGCAATCAACATTTGGTGCTTAGTTTCACGATGAATCACGGACCGAAGCACCAAATGTTGGTTCAAGTTAAATGGGAACCAATTTTAGGTGCAAGGTGGATCCAAATTTTTAACAGTGTTACAGTGGACAGACAGAGAGAAAAAGGAAAAACAGGTTAACGATGTTCACCAGTTGATGATGCGACATCTCTCGTTGTATCAAGTGGAAGATTCAGAGTGTTCCTCTTGACCGCGTTTTAGCTTTGTGACTTTTTCAAACAAATTCAAAAAGATTATCTAGTAGTCGAACTTGTCTATAAATTGTTTTTATAATTTTGGCTGAAAGTAACAAAATAATAAAATTTAAAATGCTAGAATATATTTTCTTCGTCTAAAAGCACTTCGTGTTTACCCTGAAGGGTTTTCAATCGACTAAAAGTGTGGTGTCCGTCCGCACTTAATTTTTGAGCATGTGCATTGTGTGGGCATGCACCTGCTCTGCCTGTTTGTATAAAAAGAGATGTATGCTGATTTGTTCAATTGTATCGATGTTTGATAAAACTAAAAAAAAAAAAACTTTGTAATGGGTTAGGACTTAAGGGTACATCGACCCTAAACCGATTATTATTTAATTTTTGAAATTAATTCAAATTGAATTAAATTCGTTATTGTCTTCTTGAGCATTGAGACGAAGATTGCATAGTTTAGGAGCATCTCTTGATCGCAGATTCAACCACGAAAGAATTTAAGATGCCTCAACAATGCACCAGTTTCAAGCAGCTTGTGTGAAACTGCGTAACATCATACGGTGGAACTAAATGTGGAGATTCAGTCGATTGGAGAAGAACTGTTCTTGATACCTCATTCGATTTCAGGAAGAGTTCTTGCACAGTAGTCTCGCAGGCTCCATGAAAAATTTATTGAACCCAGCTGCATTAAAAGTTGGTTAACTACTATTTTGAAACTACACGCGAACCGTCAAATAATCTCGGTGAGTACTGTCAAGAGGCCTTCCGAACGTTTTCTTAGGCCTCTATTATACAGAAAACGCGACAGAAAAGACGCCCGGGCTGGTAATTTCTGTGGCTCAGTATAATAAGCTCCATAGGATTGAGTCCACAAGCGACAGACGCAACCTCTAGCCACAAAAGTATAATAATCTCCATACGATTGCATATTTCGTATCGAGTGGCTGAAGCGGTGGGTTCGCCACTCAAATGGCCCACTGATCTCGAAGCGAAACATGCAATCCTGTAGAGCTTGTTACACTTCTGTCGCTTGAAACTGTAATCATGTGGAGCTTATTATACTGGTCCACAGTTGTGACTTTTTTTCTGGAGTGAATTTGTTGCCAAAAGTTCGAATAGAAAATGAATGAGTTTATCGGAATGAAATGAAGTTACTAAGCGTGGCAGAAAGCGAAACAAACAGAATTGAAGAGAAAACGTCTGGAATGTCCTAACAAGTGTCAATATTTGAAAAATTGAATCGAGGTTGGTTGCGTTCATACATCTCCATCGATTCAAGCGTTCTCTTTTGGAAATTAAAAGAAGGGATTTATTCGTTTATATAAAAACATGTTAACGCGTATTTTTATTGGTTTAATTACGCAGTGTATGAGTCCCCATTCTTTTTATTCTGTAGAGTAGGCATTTTGAGTGACATATTTTATGAAACGTTAAGTTAAACATTTTAAGTGGCCATCCGACTTGAAGTTCTACAGATCATTCATTAAAATTTGTCAAAAGCTGTGATAAATTTTAAAACTCGCAATTTGAATGGACAAAACAACCGAATTTGGTGTTCGGTGCAGTATAACCTACCTCAACCCAGGAAAACTCAACCAACTAACCGAAATTGGTATGTATATTTGATACAGTTACGGATCCCTATATTTCTCACTTCTCCAAGTCTGCTTATCACAGCCAAAAACGTTTCGTAATTTTCAAATCGGTCACATGTGGCAAGGTCGACATCTGGGTTAGCACTTTATACTCTAAACAAATTCGGCCTTCACGTAAAACAAATTATACCATGTGATTGAAATTTCTAAAAAAAAATGGGTCAATCTTGATGGAAAAAAATCAATATTTGATGTAAATATTTAAAAATTCGCATTTTATAATAGAGAGCTCATATCCAACATTATGTACAAGCAGTTGGAATTACTTGAAAACCCAGCAATCATCAAGAGACTATCTGTCACAATATCCATCGTATCTACTAATATAGGAAATGATAGATTGTATCCCTCTCGTATGTGTCGTATCATGGAAGTTCCAACTTTAAAATAGTTTTGAAAAATGCACCACCGATATTTTGACGATTTCTAAATGCAAAATTCTTCCAACTCGCATTTTATTTATGATAAGAAATTTCTGGACTAGGAATAGGTTGGTTTGTAAGCTCAACGACCTATTATTATGATGGCTAATCAGGCCTACAGCTTAACGTGGATTGCGAACCACAACGAACATCCATGCCTAATCCAGGATTCAAACCGACACCTTTGGCATGCGAGGCCAGAGCAGCCATCAAGAAGGCCTGGATGTGGAATAATGGTTGTGAAGTTAATGGTTTTGTTTTAAATCACCATTGATATAACCACGAAAATAAGGTTTAACACATATATTTTAATTCACTCATTAACTGGGCTTAAAGTATCAAATGTATCTAATTTGGCGATTATTTGTGTTCTGAATAACAGGTTGTGTTTAGCTTTTATTGCAGTCAAATCCTAATTTTCAGAGTACTTGCTACAAGCTTTGACACATGCAGTCTTTAAAAGAGCTCAAGGCCGACCAAACAATATAGTGGTTAGCGTGCTAGCTTCTAGACCGTGAGGTTTCGGGTCCCGTGTTAGGCATGGGTGTTTGTAAATGTATGTTGGCTTGTCTAATGACGAATGTTTCGGCGCATTATGGCCCTCGTGTTGTAAGAAGATAATCTGAATACAACCAACCAAAAGAAATGCATCTTAGAATTGGTTTTAAAATAAAATGTTCTGCAACCAATTAAGGCCAAAGGATGAATGAAGATATCATTAATCAAGACAATAATTATTTCAATTCAATTTTAAATTGTATACTTTAAAACTTTTAGAAGATACTTAGAAATAAACGCAACAAATCTTTACAAATTTTTTACAACGACAATTTATTTTCTAATAAATTGAAATGAGCTCAATACTGCTTGTATGCAAACTATTTCGCAACTATGAACGATTTGTCTTCTGTAATAGATTGATAAACGGTGTGTTTGCAATACAAAGAATACTCCTCAACATTAAGGTATACATAGTATACATTGGAAATTGCGAAATAAGACTTAAGTATGCGTTTTTGTTTCAAAATATTCCCGATTTCATAACCTTTCAAATTATACCATTTTCTTTCTGAGACTCAAATAACTTTTTAAATTACAGTGGGTTTGTGAACCTGTTTTGTATCACATTAGTTAGAGAAGTAAACTTTAAACGCGTTTTCTGAAAGAATGACATTTTGGTGTTATATGACTTTACGCCAACGGTCATAACTTTATTATAAATGGTTAGATTTATAAAATTCTAATTGTTTTGTACACAATAGTTGTGAATATGTTTCCATAAAAAAATCTAATGTATATATTGTTATAAACACATTTTTTTATTTATATTTTAATCTTAATTTTTTGTTAAAAACTATGTATTTTTTCAAACTTTTTATTTAAGAACTTTTAATTAAATAAATATTGAAGCCAAATTCACAGTTCTTTATGAAAACATGCGTCAATATAATATCTTTTATTTTCAATAAAAATCATACCTCCAAGTTTAATTACAAGTTTATTTATGTACGTTCGAATAACGTCATAATTAGTCATTTTAATTGCAATTAGAAAATTAAAAAATTAACGGGAGAAAAGTTTGTATATAATTTCTGTTTTGTATTTTAATTCTGATATACTGACAAAAAGTTTGAAATTCTACCATAAAAATTAAAGAAAATCATCTCAATTGTTCATGTATAACTTAAAAAAATAATTAATGCCAATCTCAAAATTGCGCTGTATTATTAAATATATTTTATATCTTAATATTGTCAACATTATCCAATAACGGCAGGAAGGAGACATTTGTAAATCATTTACTTTCAAATCATTCAGTGTTTTGGACTAAATATCGTAAACCTCACACTTTTCCCAACTGCTAATATCAACTGCGGCCATCGATCGACCCATTGCAGACGACTTTGAAACACTCATTGTTTTTAACATTCACCTACTTTATTTAGATCATTTTAGGGAAATTTGGATAGTTTTTGAAAAATTATTTTGATGAAAATACAAAGTGGAACCACATTCGCAATTTATTAGCAAAAAAAAAAAACCTAAAATTTCGATTGGCAAGTTTTCTTGCAAACCGTCGTTAATGGGTTAACAACACTATTGTTAAACCGGCAATAGATTATAAAGATACTACTCAAGAGTTTTACAACTTAGTTTCACGACTCGAAACTTTCGCATTTTTAGTAGTTGTACAATATAGCCGGCTAAACACTTCAGTTCGTTGGTTTAGGCGCTCAATGACCTATACTTGTGCACAATAACGGCTAATAAAACTGGGACCTACAGCTTAACGTGGATTCCGAATACCAAAGAACATCCATGCCTAAACCCGGGATTCGAACCCGGCAGCTAACGATAACCCCACAGCAATCAGGTGGGCCTAAATACTTCGGAATAAGCACTCGAAAACGTTCTAGAACCCATGGTATCGAGCCTTTTCGGACAAAATCCCGCCTCATTTCCAAGTTTTGATTCGAACTTTCCGCTCCGTGTTTTGTTTACCCTCGTCAGTGTCTCCCCCTGGCGCCTCCTCGTGGGCGCAGGCAATGACCTTTCTCTTGGCCAAACTCAAAAATACACATCAATATTCAAACTACCACCAAACATACATTCGACAACACTTTCGGGACTTAGAAAAAGAAATCCAAACATGGTTCCGAGAAGAGAAAAAAAGGTCAATGACCTCTCACCACTTTCACTCATCACAACATTACTTCGCACAACAAAGTTACTTCCAATAATCGAGTATCAATTGATGTCTCAAAAGTCTGTCAAACAAATATGTTGTGGAATTTTCATTTTTTGAAGACAATTTGAACGAGCAAATATGCCAAGTGGGCATGCCAGTGGGCTGTCAGAGTTCATTGAACCCTGTGAGGATCGGTGGGCCCAAGGAAGACATGGGGGGTAAAATACGGTAGAAATAGATGAAAAAGTGTCAAAATAGCACTTACTTGTGGAAAAGGGTATCCAAAATCCTACGGAAGTGTATCCCATTCAGAAAACCAATCCACAGCACTTCCCGAACTTCACTTGGCGAGACTCGGATACGATATGGCTCTATGGCCAACACTCCGCTTATTCCCTGTAGCAGGGTTGCCAAGCGGCTCTTTTTGTCGCCCCGTTGGCGAGCTCTTTTTGACAAGGAAACAGCTGTTGGGGATGGAAATCTCAAAACTATTTCTATGTTTGTCGCTGCGGAGGCCTAATTAATCCCCTTGCCCAACCGGGCTGATACTAGGCAAATAGATGCGATGCATTCTATCGTATTTTGAGGTTGTCACTAAAAGGGTGCTTTTACGGACTTCTAATAAACCAACTTGCCGTCATCCAATCGAGCTACAATAGTATTTAAATGATCATTGAAGAAACTCTTTCCCAATGCCAAAAATTTCATAAATAAATAAAAAATGTTTTAATCGGAATAAATAAAAGCTGTTTGGATGTCTGCGCATAAATTCACGTTCATTTTGAATAAATAAATTTTGAAACGTAGTTTGCCGCACATTTTGCTGATAGAAATGTTTCTTCAAATTAGATGCAAACATAAAGCACACGCTATTTACAGAATCGGTGCAGTGGGAATGAATATAAAAATTGGCAAGGCATATAAAGGATTAATTTTTTTTTATGGGTTATATTATTTTTCTAAATTCATAAATTCGAATTTCGCAGAGACAAAAATCTATTTTACCCATTTTGAAGTGAGTTTTTCAACAAATTTCACTTTGAATTCGTGACATTTTTCTTTGCTTTTCGTGTTCCAAGTAGAGTGACGTAGGGAAACCAACATTAAATGATTCCTAGCTTAATAGCACCCTAATTAATCATATATGGAATATATAGGAGGAAGAAGACACAAATTGAGGCGGCAGTGGTAGACGTTTTTTATAAACACGCAAAAAGAATAGAAAGAAACTATCCCTACATTAATTTAAAAAAAAGTGAAGGAGTATTCAATAATTTAGAAAATGACTGTTAAATATTTATATATTTAAATTAATTTAGCCACAAACTTTTCATTTTTATGACGGAGACTCGTTGAATAAACTTGATGGGGTAGATTGGATTTCCAGACAACATTTTTTTTTCAGGATGGTAGATCGTGAAAAAATGACGTCTGGAAATACTTAAACGGTGTGGTAAAAATGAACTACTATAGCGGAAATGGTGTCTGTATAAACTAAAGCGTCACTGTAATACGAATTCATTTATAGATGTTGATATGAAAATGCAATTATCAATCAGTGATATGTTATTAAAATCGTTTTATAATTATTTAGAACTTTCATTTTTTTTATAGGCGAAATGAATTCCTATTGGTTGAATTTTTTTCTCTAGCTCTAGTGTTTTCATTCTAGTTATCTTTAGAGCCACATTTCTCTGCTGTCACAATACGTTCCCAACTGGATAGTTCAAATAATATTCCATGAAAAATATTACTTGAAATCACTGTCAATTATATTAGTTGGATTAACTTGTATAAAAGTATCATCATTTCAATAGGAAATTTCTAGAAGTACTAATTATTATTTCAAGAAAAAGTTATTGGAAGAGACCCATTAAAGACGACTTTGAAATGAAGAAACAATTATTGTTTTTAACTTTTACCTTGTTTAATTAAATCATTTTAGGTATATTTTGAGTTTTTCAGATTTCTCGGAAAATTATTTTTATGATTTTTAAAAAAAACCTACGTGGAACCACAATCGTACTTTATTAGCAAAAAAAACCCCTAAAATTTCGATTGGTCTTGTCAACATGTATTTGCATCGAAAAATTGGCCAAACTTATTTTCGCGCCAGAATAGTGTTGAAATGCGATAATACTTTAATGTATTGATTAGAATTTTCTTCTTTAGATGAAAAAAAATTATTTTATTTCAAATATATGTTTTTTTATTATTATTATTATTACACTAATATCATTATCGTTGGATAATATTGAAGGGTCATTTTACATTATGTCCTTTACTTATATAATAATGACAAATCATAAATATATAAGTCCCATGTTCAAAAAAATGTCATTGCATTTGCAAAATATGTATTGAGTTCATTATTAATCCCATAATTATTTGGTATTTTAATATTGCTAGTTTTACACCAAATAGCTTATCATGGCTCTTCATCAGATGACTTATTCGAAGATTTTATTCAGATTCTAATCAACCCTTTTTGGTATAAAATACTCGAGAAAAAATGAGGCCAGTGTATTTTTATGAAAGAGGGATAATGCATCTGATATTTATTATGAGTGGGTCCACACATCTGTATTGCATTCTTTTCTCGATTTTTTTTAAAAACAAAGTTAAGCGATATAACCTTAAATGTTTATTCCTTACTTCCGCAATTTCTTATTATAACTTCCCAATCAGCAAAAAGGTATTTTTACAAATATAGGACTATATAACAGTTTTTTATGCATTGTTAGAATCATAGGATACTGGGGGTATGGCTGTACATAGAGTTTGTCTGTATCTATGGTGTTGTTAGAAAATCTCTTGGTATCAGTTATATAACTACTAGATAATATTTCTAAAATTATCTTCAAATCAGTGAATCAAATGGACACAAATTCCCTTGGTTTCAGAAGCCAGTCCATATCGTTGGAAAACCTTCTACTTGCATTGCATTCGTTACTGTAAAAAAAAAAGTCTCCGTACGGAAGCCAAAGTTACAAATAAATTAGCATAATTTCTAATATTTTGCTTCATATATTCAGTAACTTCTGAAATATGCTTAATTTGATTCTTTAAAATAAGTTTATAATAAATGTCGGATTTTACAAAAAGCAGCAAGTATTTAAATTGAAATATTTAGGAGATGTTGCTAAGTGCCATGCAAAAAAAGTTTCCGTACGCAATATGAAAATTAATTCTGACGTCTTCCACAACAGACTTGCAGTAAAATTTCCAAACTTAAGTGTGCGCAAGTGTCATGAAGACATGATGGCATCAAGTGTTTAATTTTCGCTTTTCGCTGATTGTCTTAAAATGGAGTTCCTAAATGTATTCGTAATTTGGTGATTCAGTTATGAAATGATGGATTATCTATGAAAAAAATTGGGGAAATCTTTATTATATTGAAGTCTATAGTACAATATATTACCGATGAGCTTCAAACTTTTGAGGATAGAGCAGGGCCCTAAGCTATTTGAGATATTTATAAGTCCAGATATTATATGTCAGTGCCCAATATTATTTTTGGAAACCTCGAGGATTCAACTGAAATACAATTAAGAAGTATATAGATAGTGAAATGATAAATCTTTAACTTAAAATCATTTTTATTCATAACAAACTTAAAAATGCAAACTCTTTTAAAAAGAAACAAAAGTTCTTTTAAAAGTCACAATATACAAAGGCATATTATCTATTCTCTTGGAACATGTTATAAGGATTGAGGAATTATATTAAATTAAAATATTTTCTTTCTTGCCTTTGCCAGAGCAAAGTCACTGATGACATCATCAAATGATAAACTGCGTAGTTTGTTACTTTCTATGCACATAAGACTGAGGGAACATAATTTATCTTGAGTCATTATTGTTCTAAATTCATTTTTCATTTCCTTCAGCTGACAAAAAGATCTTTCTCCAGATAAATTTGCAACCATCATACCAAGAAAAAATCTCAAAATTGCTTCTACATTAGGGAATGAACACGATCGTTAAATATTACCGTATACAGATGTGTCAGACTATCATGTTTCGCTGAACCATAGGCTTGACTATGTCTAACATATTGTTAAGAATTTTTCCACTGAGGCAATGATGGCACAATTTTTAAAATGAAAACTTCTATTTATTCACTCTTCACAGGGACAAAATTATTTCCGAAGACAACAGCGTAATCAATCTCAAGCTTCAACACAAGCTTCAGTAAGAACAACTTCGAATACAGCGATTATACAAGCTCTCTCCAGTAAACAAAGCAATCAGCTCTCATCGAAGTCCGAAGTCAATTTGAAAACTTTCCCGATCTCCAGTCTTATTTATACTTGGCGCGAGAGTACATTCCCGAGATTTCCAGCCAATTCGTTGAAAAAGAAACATCTCGAAACTTCTCGATTGCTTTAGGTGTTGCCACCTTTTTCTAAATTGTATAATCGCTGCTGATAAATAAAATAAGTTAAAATAAATTACAATAGAATTTTAAAATAATACGTCACTATTTACACTATATACAGACAATTTGTGCAACAATATTTAATAAAATGCTTGACTTCACTTACAAGATTCATGTCCACATCTTCAGGATATATTTGGGATAAAGCAATAACTTCTTCACGAATCTCTTCTGTATCTTCTAATTTTGTTAAGAATCAAATTCTTTTTGCAGCATCATTGTATACTGAGGCCCTCTGTGCCAGACTTGACTCTAATGCGTCCATCATCAGGTATAAATGCTTTGATTCTGAACTTGTCTCTTAGCTCAAGGTTTTCTAAACCATCATCTTCATCATCATTGATATGCCTTCTATGTCTCCTTTTCCTTTTCTTGTAATCAACATCAGGCAATTTTTAATTTGATTTTTCTTTAAAATGATCGAACATTTCCCTGGAACTTTTAAAGAGGAGTCGGAGTTTAAGAACGTCAAAAAATCAATTTTGAGATTAATATTGTAAAAAGAACATCAAACAATTTTGAATCTGATGATTAAAAAGTTTTAATATCACTAAATTAGAAGTATTTTTTTATATTTTTTTAAAAAGTATCTCCAAACGCATTTTTGGAGACATAAGGAATATTTACTAAAAAACTATTAAAGATAAATGCTTAAAATTTTTAACATATATTCTTACCAATATAGTACACAATTTGATTGTAGAATTTTTAAATATTTTCAGAATCAAAGATTTTATAGTTTTATTCCTACCAAAAAAGACAAGTTTTGAAAATTCTGTAGAATGTCAGAACTTTTAATTTTTTTTCGAGAAACTATACAAAATATTTTAAAATGCTGCTCTCAAATTGTTTAATATATTGGTAAGAATATATGTTAAAAATTTTATACGTTTATCTTTAATAGTTTTTTAGTAAATGCTACTCGCGTCTACAAAATTACATTTGGAGGTATGGGCAGTAGGGTGGTTCGAAAAAATATATATATATATATATATATTTGAAACGCATGTGGTGAAAAAAGTTGATGCACATCTTGATAAGAAAAACTGTAAAAAAAAAAATAGTATATTCCAATCGCGCATTCACCTCAAAGTTTGAAGAAAATACAACTATTTATCCTAAATTTTTTTTAATTTTTAAACGTTATATATTTGAAAGGCAATAGTTTGCAATGTGTAGTGAAAGGATGGCATAACACAGGAAAACACTATTTTATGCATTTATAAAACATATATTAATAATTAAAAATACTCAAAAGTAACTTTTTTTGTTAGAAATAATGATTTTTCTGTAAAATGGGTACTAACGTTATTTCTTAAATTTAAAAAAAAACCATGCTATTATTCATTTGGTTCACTTTTTTCTCGAGTTTTCTATCCCAGTGATGCAATTTGTAGAAAAGTTTTGTGACCCAGTGAAGAAAACTTTTGTAGAAAAGTCAGGCATTATGGATCTTTAAAAAAAAGGGTTGTCCTAACGTCTTTTGCGTCACCGCCACCCACTTTATATCTTGTCTCTCTACATAACCGTTGCACAGCTGGTGAGTGACAAGGAAACGAGTTAAAGTCTGATTTCAATGGTCGCTAGTAGCAAAGATACGCTGGCCAATATCGCCAGACAGAGGTCAATCCCGATGTGGAACGTTGTCAATCGGTCGTTGGAAACAATATTAGCCAATCTCGCCCGATTCTGGATAAAATATAGAAGAGGTTTTGATACGCCGATGCACAGTTTTAAACTTGGGATATTTTATTTATGAGAAACAAAACTATGTGGTGGTTTTGACTTGTTTGTTTGTTGAAAAATCTTGTATTGTGGAACTATGCTCGGTCAGACTAGTCAATCTTCCAGTCTTCCCCTATTTCCTCCAATACAGCTGTGCTACCTCGGATGCATCAGTCTTTACTAACTAATGTTACTGTAATGTTACTTACTAATGTTTCTGTTAACTAATGTTCGTCATGTAATCAGTGGTAATAAAGTTAAGTTTAGTTGTCTTGAAATGCCTGATAGTAGTGATAGTCTTTCTCTAGGAAAGTTCTCGAGATTTCAGAACCCGACGCCTCAGTTTTCTTACATCTCTTCTTGCGTACAAAATCACATTTTTTGGGTGAGGGAAGGAAGCATTTCGTCCAATAACTGAGTTTAAAACTTCCAGTAAATATTCAGGGAGGTATCGAGAAAATCGAATTGCCACATATATGTTCTTAGGTTAAAATTAACTTTTTTTTTTTAAAGTAATAATATCAAGAAGATATGGCTGATCTGTGTTCAGTACTTTCATCTCAATTTGAGGAATTAAACATTCAACACGTAAAAAATCAGTCAGGGGAAATTTTTCAAGGTTCTTCAATTTTTTTATCAAACTGAAAGATGTTGTCCTGTTGTAGTACTATCTACGTGTTTAAATAGGCATCTGAATGGTAGTTCATTGGAGTTTAGGAGGCATATATCCCAATGTAGTGGTCTCTCAACGTGCAGTTTGATCTGTCGGACTATTTCCAGCCAGTATTCATGGCCGTTCTAATCACGACCACGTGCGTTATTGTTAGCCAAGTACTAACAAGAAGCTCTATCAATCCTATTCGAGAAAAGAGCACGAAACATTAAGAGGTGAATATTCTTTATTCATCCTAAGGCGAGAACAGAAGCATAGGTAAAAAGCAAAGCACAAGCAAAAATAAAACATTCAAACACACAAATTTATACATTTGCTTACAGTACCTCCGCAGCAATGATATTACGTGACGCAGGACACTATAAAATTAGAATACCGAAGAAGAACACATCTCCAACACATCCCACCTTTCTTCGGGATTTCACTTTTGGCCAAATAACCATTCACAATAAATTTGAACCTTTTCAAATGTTAGAGGTTTGGTTAACAAATCCGCAACATTTTGTTTTCCAGAAATGTAAAAAAGTTCAAACAATTTTGAAGCCAAATGATCTTTTACAAATTTGTAACGTATGTCGATGTGCTTCGTTCTTTGATTTTCTACTGCATTAATTGAAAAAAATACTGCACTCTGGCTATCACAAAAGATTTTAGGAGTTCTAATGAAAGGACCTAAAAAGAACAATCATTAATTAGTCTTGTTAACCATAAGAGTTCCTTGACAGTCTCTGACAAAGCAATGAACTCCGGTTCCATGCTTGACAAAGCTTTGCATTTTTGTTTAACTGATCTCCACGAAATCGGTACATTATATAAAAAAAATGACATAACCACTTACAGATTTGCTGTCATCTCTCTCGGATGCCCAACTTGCATCTGAATATACGTTCAAATGAAGCAATTTTGCTCTCGATAAATTAATACAATAAAACTTAGTGTTTATAACATATTGGAATAACTGGCACAATAATCGCCATGGGGTGAGTTACAATATTGTGAGAGATTATTTACGGCATACAAAATGTCTGGGAGTGTTCTTGAACCCAAAAATAATAAACTATCAATAAGATTTCTCTACGGTATATTATCCAAGGATTTCGAGTCTTTTGGTATAGTAAACCCTGGGTTAATAGGCACTTTACTTCTACATTTTGGTATATCAATATAGGTTTGTTCCAACTTTGATATATAGCCTTTTTGATGCATGACTAGGCTTTCGTTTTCAAAAATGAAATTCCACACCAAAACTTTTTGAAATATTTCCTAAATCTTTAATATCGATTTTAGAGTTTATTAAATTTAATGCCTTTTTCATTGATGTCTCATTCTCCGCAAATACAGCCAAGTCATCAATATAAATAAGAACTATTATTTTAGAATCAAGAATGTATGCACAGTTACAATTCAAAATTTTATCAAAACCCAGTCCCAAAAGTGATTGATTTAATTCTTCAAACCATTGATTGCTTGATTGACGAAGTCCGTATAGTGACTTTTTTAATTTCATAACATGCCCCTTGTGCACTAAGAAACTTTCTGACTGTTCAACATAAATATCTTCATTTAATTTTCCGTATAAAAATGCACATTTAATGTCTAGGTGACGATGAGTCCACCCATTTATATCTACACCATAAATAAACGACTAGCGAAAAACATGTGACAGGTGAAAATGTTTCAGAAAAATCAAGACCTTCAATTTGATTATACCCTTTTACAACCAATCTAGCTTTAAATCTTTTAACTTTTCCTTCAGTGTCCCTTTTTAGACTATAAACCCACTTTGTACAGTACCCCCCAAAAAAATCAGAACGATGGCTATATCTTCGGTTCTAATTATCGTAGAATCTTACGGTTTGCACCAAAATGTTTTGCTTACGATTTTCTATATATCTGACGCATTTTTTTTTCTTAAGTGACCGTTTACTAAGTAAAAGTAACGCTATCTTCGAAAATTTCAATACGAACCCTTATTTTTTATCATTTCATTCGATTCAGAATACATCATTTACTCTATATACCAAATTTCAATGCATTATGTTGAAAAACACGTCACTTATGAGAGAAAATGTTTCGATCATTTTTTGACCGATCTTCAGGGAGAATTTCCATAAAACGAAAGGTATTTTTAAGATTCTACTTCACAGCGGGAGAAATCGAATGGTCACTGCGGTGTTTCACGACGTTAAAAATACAAATATTAGTCTAAAATTGCATAGAAACTACTTGAATTTATAGTGTCATGTTTAAGATTAATACAAAAATAGCAAGTAAACGCAAAAGTAACATAACTTATTTACAACGTTAAAGATGTGCATTCTTCACACGAAATAAATAAAATATCGAAAACTGTAATTGCAGAAGTATAACGTATACTACTGATAATTAGAAAATTAATAAATATCAAATGTAGGCATTAGTAAACAGTATTCAGCAACGTGTGATTATTTTACAGAAACATTTCACTGTAAACACAAATGTAACTTGAACGTTGAAATTATTTATAAAATGAAAAAAATCACCTGATTCAGTAAAATTTTTAAAGGATAACTTATTGAAATTGCTTAAAAAATGTTGTTTTAAATAAATGTAATTTAAGGAAGTAAATTTAAAAAAAAAAAAAAAAGGACACTGTTGAAAACCACACAAAACATATGTTCCACGATTCCAAACACGTTAGACAGATTAAAAATATACATACAAAAAATAAAACTGCTTTGTTTGTATAAAATATATATATATATATATATATATATATATATATATATATATATATATATTGTAATCTCAAGAAATTCTGTTCCGATTCACCGCACTGTTCCTATTCACCCCATTTTACGATAATTGAAAGTTGTGCGATTTTCCACACCTCTAGTTTACCTTGAATTAATCTTTGATAGTTTTCAAAAGTCATCTACTATACGGTCCCTTAAAGTGAGCGTTTTTTACATTTTCTCTAAAAAATCGAGAACTAAAAGTCAAAATGAAAAGAAAAAAAATTGTGGTGGGGTTTCAGACCATGGTGAATCTAATGAAAGCAAAAAAAATACATGTTTCTATTAAAAAAAAATTAAAATTGTTTTATTAATTAATAATTAATTATTAAAAAAGAAATTGATGCAAAAGTTGCTTGCTATTTATGTTTGGTCATTTACAAACTATCTTTTGAAAAAAAAATTACTGAAATATATTAATTATTTAAGTATTTATGGCCAAAAAACCAATTTTTTTATTTAACATTAATTTATCATTTTCTTTTTATCATTTAAATTACAAACCATTCATTAGAAAATTACGAATTTTTGTATTTCGACATTTTTTTGGATGCTGAATCCAAATATGGGATAATATTATGAGGTTGCTATTGAACTTTTTAAAGTTTGGTTTAGTTTTAATATGTAGATGACCCCTCATGACAAAAAAAACTACATGCAATTATTAAAAACCTTCCACGATTTACAACGGTACCTTTTGTTTGTTATTTCAAGAATTAGAGCACAAGATATAGCCATCGTTCTGATTTTTTTTTTTTTTGGGTACTGTACCAAGAATTTGAACTCCCGGTGGTCTAGGTATTAAATCATAAACATCCCTCTCGTTTAGCATCTCTTCTTGCATGGCATTTAACCATTCACCTTTTTCTGGTAACGATATATTCCTTAAAGGTTTTTGGAATAACTCTTTCTATGCAATGAGCTTCTGCATCTGACCCTGAGCATGCATCCGTTAAATCGCTAGTTTCGCTATCTGAATTTTTTTCATTCGAGGTGTTTACATTTAAATCCGGGTTAAGATCCAAAGTTTCAGGTTTAAAATCAAAATCAGTTGGATTAAAATCCATTCCAACTTTTTCCCAATATTTCTTTGCGTCGTTTAAATTTCTCAGACGTTCAGACTTTTGAGGATAGTTGGGGAAATAATACACATCTGTTCTCTGACCGTTTTTACGAATTCTTTCGACTCGTTTCCAATTTTTAACCTCTTTTGTTGGTATGCTATCATGTTTAGGTTCGGCCTTTGGAACCGCATTTAGTTCTTCCGAATCGCTTACACTACTTTCGTGAATTCTAACTAAATTTTCTATTCTTATTTTCTCGTTAGAAATATCATTACTCCAAATTAGTTCATCGAATTTAACATGTTTCTTAGATTTGATTCTTATCCAGTAACCAAATCCTATACCCCTTAGTATTTTTGGCGTAACCTACTAAAATACCACGATTAGCGTTTCTCTCCAATTTGTCTCTATGTTGTATAGGGATATGAGTATACGCTACTGTTCTTATAATTTTTAAATGTCTAACAGAAAACTTTCTGCTCAACCAGAGATTTAATGGGGCTTTTCATTTCTTATGTGTGATTCTTAAATAACTTCTTGGGGGAGTTTAGCCTGGGTCATTATAGCTCGATTATTAATAATCTATTATAACGTTTAGCTATCCCGTTCATTTGAGCACTGTAATTATTGGTTCTTTCTTCGTCTTTAGATAAGTTTCGAAATATCCTGAACAAAATTCGAACCCATTATAGGTTCGCTTTATTCTTTTACCTGTTTGTCTTTCAGATTCTGCTTGGTATTGTTTGAAACAGTCAAAAGCTTCATTCTTAGTTTTTAAGAAATAAATTTCTGCAAATCTTGAAAAATCGTCAATGATACTTAAAAAATACCTAAAATTACCAAGTGAATTAACTAGTGCAGGACCCCAAATGTCCATGTGAACAAGTTCAAGTATTGTAAATTTGATTTTGTCCTTTGGTTGGTTGGTTGGTTGGTTGTATTCAGATTATCTGGCGCCGTCAGCAACACGAGGGCTATAATGCGCCGAAACATTCGTCATTAGACAAGCGAACATACATTTACATACACCCATGCCTAACACGGGACTCGAACCCGGAACCTCGCGGTCAAGTTTTTCAAGACCTACTACTTGGTTGGTTGTTTTCAGATTATCTGGCTCCGTCAGCAACACGAGGGCTATAATTCGCCGAAACATTCGTCATTAGACAAGCCAACATACATTTACAAACACCCATGCCTAACACGGGACTCGAACCCGGAACCTCGTGGTCTAGAAGCTAGCACACTAACCACTATACCATTTGGTCGGCAAAGACCTACTACATTTTCAGTTTTAGAAAATTCCCGTAATGCTGTGGAATTTAAATGTCCAAACCTAGCATGCCAAACCATTATATTATTTCTATTAAGAATATGAGCTTCGATTTGATTTTCTTTAATGACAATTGCTTTAACTGTATAAAATTTATCAATTAATGGTATAGTTAAGAAAATTTCATTTCTAGTATTTCTTAAAATTACTTGACCATTTTTCAAAAGAGCACTGTAACCATTAGCATCAATTAATCGACTTGAAATTAAGTTTCTACTCATTCCAGGGACAAAATATACATTTCTCAATAGAAAATTTACTTTACCATCCTTATCGTTAATACTCAAATTAATATTACCTATACCACAAATTTCAGTCGTTCCTTCAGCAATTGTCTTTTGACTGTTCGTCATAGGATGAAAGTTTGTAAAAAAGGTTGGTTGTATTCAGATTATCTTCTTACAACACGAGGGCTATAATGCGCCGAAACATTCGTCATTAGACAAGCCAACATACATTTACAGCACCCATGCTTAACACGGGACTCGAACCCGCAACCTCGTGGTCTAGAAGCCAGCACGCTAACCACTATACCGTTTGGTCGGCTTGTTAAAAAGGATTGTTCATTACAAAAATGGTCAGTGGCTGCTGTGTCTAATATCCAGTCAGGGCCGTCGCTAAGAATTTCGATTGGAGGGGCGTTAGACATACTTTTGCCGATTAAAATCAAGGCAAGTACGGTGTAAGTATAAAATATCCATTAAGGTGTTAATCTATTATTAATTAATTTTTATAAATGTAAAATTAATGCATAATTTTTTTAAAATTAATATATCATTATTTGTTAATTAATGCGTAATTAATTGTTATTGAGTTTATAACTATTTTTTTTTTATTTAATTGTGAATTATTTTATTTCATGTGTAATTAATTACTGTTTTAAGTATTTAAAGGCATTTTATTATTACGTAATTAATGTCATATTTTAAGTAAGGACATATTTATATAGGACATTTTAATATAGGAACTTACTTCTTAAAAATAGTTACTTCGTGTACATATTTTTTACCAAAACTGCTGGATTAAATTTAATGATTTTTTTTTTTTTTTTTTTAAAGGTTTTTCAGCAATAATTTCTGCAAATATTACTCGTTTTATTAATAATAATCATTTGTTCCAGAAGGAAAGTATAATGCTAATTTTCTCTAAGCAAGACTAAAAATGAAATGGATTACTTTAGCATTAAATCAAACTATAATATTAATTATACGTAAAAAAAAATAAAAAAAATAATACATATGAACCTCTATCCCAATGAAGCAGAAATCAAGTTTTACGAAGTAAATTATTCTCAACTAACTCACTACCCTTATGAACTTCGAATTTAGCAACAAAGTATTCAGATGTATAAAAAAGCAAACCATAATTCTTGGCTCAAAAATCCAAACTAAGTAAGAAATAGTACCTGCGAAGCATTTTTTTAGGGGGGTATTCAAATCGCCAATGTTATTATCTTGAGGAAGGAGAAGTTACACATATGATCTTCTAAAGAAGAGAAACGTCACAGTGAACATGAGATTTCCACACAAAAAAAAACATTTCCTTTTCCCACCTTTAAAGGTTATGATCCTAATGTGAGATCTACTAATCCAATTTGAAATATTTTAAAGGTATTTTGACTAATCTAATTTATCTGAAACAAGATGTCTTTCCGATGTTTCGTGTTTAAAGTGGTTAAATCGAGGATAGGCGTGAAAGGGTACTTACTACTTCTAATAGACTGAAACCTGGTTGTACATCGGACAACGTCAGGCAGAAAGCTATTTAAGTACAGGAAATGTCAAGAAATTTAGATAGTATTATAAAAAACCTTTCAGTACTTTTTTCAAAGATTATTTTGTTGCAATAAATACGACACTGCCTTCCAATTTACATGGAACGCATTACTTCGGTAATACATATGTGGTGGTCTCGTGTACAAATGACAGATACAACACCTAGGCACTAGAGTAGTCACTTTTACCTAGTGGTTAGCGCGCCTGTCTTCTGATCTAGGAGTCCCGGGTTCGACTCCCCGTTAGCGCACACCACTACATTGCTGACCCGAATATTCAGACGCATCAGTGGCACCATCTGCTGCACGACCTCTACACTACCACCTCAGCATCTCTGGCGACTCACTGCCACACACAACTTCACACGCAAGCAACTCAATCGTTCATCCCTTCGCAACTCACTGGGAAGGGGCTATGTGGTGGTCTCGTGTACAAATGACAGATATAACACCTAGTCACTATAGTGATCACTTTTTCCTAGTGGTTAGCGCGCCTGTCTTCTGATCAAGAAGTCCCGGGTTCGAATCTCCGTTACCGCCCACCATTACTCATTTTTAATTTATGAAGTACTATATAACATCATTTATAGAGTTCTACTTGACAATAATAGGGTGTTTGACAAATTTTCAAAATATGTTTTAAATAAAGCATATGCCCAAAATAAAAGACACGTATTTTTTCTTTTTCCAAAATAATGTCGCAAAGCGCCAAAAAATGCATTTTAAAATGCAAGCAGAAGCCCCGCCCCTAAAACGCTGCTCAAAAATCCATCTGATTGTGTGACGTCAACATTGCATAAACAGCATCGCGCATTTTTCCAATAAAGCTTCTTTAAATAAATATTTCCTAAAATTCACCTTTAATGGTCATAATTAATCATAAAGTAGGAAGAAAGACGAACCAAGCTTAAAAATAAACGTATGAAGTTGTTTGTTCACAAACTTCCACTCCACAATACTGACGTCACATTCTGGGAGGAGCTTAAGCGATCGTTTCTGGTCACATGACGAAGCGCTCAGAAAACCATTTTTTAGAATTCGATTTATAAAAATTTGAGCAATTATTTCGAGTAAAAAATGCTTGCATTATTATTACCTCGTTAAATACTATTCATAGGCAGCATTTGGTAATTATTTGTTGATGGTGTCAAATACCCTATTGGAATAATTTGGCAAAATCTAATCGAAATAATTTCAACAGAAATGTACTCTCTTCCATTTCACTCAACTTCTCTTTCGTAATAAGTAAAAATAAACCTCGTTGAATAACGTTATAAAATGTATTTTTTATTTTTATCTTTACCAAAAAATAAGATTCGAAATTTTTTATTCGAAATTGAAACTTCTCGCCAGACCAGAGGTAGGTATTTGATAAGAGAGGGCTCATTTTTTGGATGTTAAAATTTAGATGTTTTGAAATTTTCTGTAAGACTTTCAATTCATATGACGTATAATACATACTTTATGTAAATGACGTTTAATGGACATATCATGGTTTTTGAAGCGTTACCTGACGTATTAAAAGTATGTCACCTACTGTAACACATACGAGTTATCTACTAATTGAAAGTAATTATTGTCACTTTCGACCTGAGTAGTGTGTACTTATCAATTTGAAATTGAAGGACAATTTTTTATTCTGTAGAGAATTTGATACTTGTACGGGGTATGAAAGATATGTTCATATTGAAGAAGTTATCAGTGACGATATCAACTCAAATGTTCATACTTACTCCAATTGAAAATTTGACAACTTGGACGGAATTGTAATCAGGATTTTTTAATACTATTGACGATTTTAATTATTTATATATTTTTTTCTATTCAATATGTTTTAAAACATCCATCACCTGGCACTTTTAAAGAAATTGATAAAATTTGGGAAATTTGCCGAGTGCCTACTTTTTTTTGTAAAAAGGGTGAGATAATGAAGATATCTATTATTTGTGTTCGCAAGAGGCGTATTATATTTGTGTACGCAGTCCATCCTGTAGGCGGGGGAAAAGAGTCCGACTCCCTTATAATAGACTTCTAGAGAAAAATGCCGATTCGTGAAACTGGTGTCGGTATTTTTTATATTTTTTTTCGACACTTTTTTTTTTATAAATATTTTTCATTTCATTTGATTTTATTGTGGATCTACTTTAAAAAAAGGGCTCAATAAAATTTCGAAAATTTTGACGACTGTTCAACTTTCTAAATCTTTGGAGGGGGGGGGGCGAGACGCCCCCTTCGCCCCCATTCGAGTCGTCCCTGTATCCACTCTGATTGAGTTTGTCCAGAAATCATTGCCGATGAGAAGAAAGCTTCCGCTGTATTATTTTTGGAATTGTGCTTTTCTTCCGATGTCGTCCTTGATGTCCTTTTCCTGGTTTTCCAGCAATTTCTCAATAAGTGTCCGGCAATCCCACAACCGTGACAAGTTCGTGTCTCTTTCTTTGGCTTTGTAGACGCATTCTGTCGTTTCTCATAGTTTGCTCTAGTTGACGAAAATGCACTGGTACCCATTTGACTTGAAGTGTCCTTGTGTTGTAGTCTGTCATACTCAACGATAAGGGCTTGTCGTACAGCTTGTGATGTGAACTTTTCATCAGATAGCTGATACAATTGCATTACAACGTTGTCATAATTATCAGGCAGTTGATACAGTAACTGGTAGGCAATTTCATTATCAGAAATAATTTTCCCAGCAAGTTCTAAATCTTTTGTAGGTCCAAACAAACGTCCGGCATACATGGTCATCGTTTTCGGTGGGGTAAACTTCACGCTCATAAACGCTTTTCTTAACGCTGCAATTCTTGCACGGGTAGTCGACTGGAATACATCAGATATTTCTTTCCAGGCTGTGACTGGAGTTTCCACTTCCATTACTAAGGACTTAAGTTCTTCCTCAATACTCAGGCATATTATTGATAGTGCCTTCACTTGCTGAGTTTTGTAAATACGCCGCTCTGCCTGGTTCTGGCTCTGGCTGCAGGTTCTGGCTCTTTGGCGTCAATGAAACCAAAAAGTCCTTGACTCAACGAGTACATTTTCATGTTGAATTTCCATTTCTTGAAATTGTCTTTATTTAACTTTTCAAAGGTCAACACACTTCCTGAAAACTCCGTGCTTGCCATATTTTCTCGAATTTTATCCTCTTAAACCACTTGAACCACGGCTCCTTTCCCGAACAAGATCAATAGAACCACGCTCTGCTACCATTTAATTTAAGCCAAGCACTAACCAGAGGCTCTATCAATCCTATTCGAGAAAAGAGCACGAAACATTAAGAGGTGAATATTCTTTATTCATCCTAAGGCGAGAACAGAAGCGTAGGCAAAGCACAAGCAGAAAGATAACACTCAAACACACAAATTTATACATTTGCTTATAGTAGCTCCGCAGAAATGATATTACGTCACGCAGGACGCTATAAAATTAGAATACCGAAGAAGAACACATCTCCAACAGTTAGGATTCAATGAATAAATTGCGATGCGTTTTGATAGAAGTTTATGAGCTTCAAAGGAAGAGAAGGCACCACGAGAAAGGCCACCCAGATTGAAACTCGCCAAAACACAGTTTTTATCAATGTTTCAAAGGTTATGCGCGAACGATTATTACTGAATAATTACTAATTTGATTTTTTCCCCAAGTTCTATCTACTTCATTCCACAGAATACAAACTAATGTACCTCGATAATTTAGTGATTGTTGTATTCTACAAATAGATAGAAAAAAGGTATTTTTTATATTTAATCAAAACTTTAAAGTGAATGCTTGAAGTAAATAAAACAGTTTTAACAAAATTATGTAAAAAAATAACGATAGTTTCCATTTTATAAAAAATCATTTCTTTTACAAAAAAAAATTATTTTTTATTATTAATATATGTTTTAAAAATGTATAGAAGAGTGTTTTCCTGTGCTATACCACCCTTTCACTATACATTGCAACCAATTGCCTTTTAAATATATAACGTTTTGAAATTTAAAAAAATTTAGGAAAAATAGTTATTTTTTGTATTTCCTCCAAACTTTGAGGTGAATGCGCGATCGGAAGATATTATTTTTTTATCAAATTTTTTTTTACAGTTTTTCTTATCAAGATGTGTATCAGCTTTTTCACCTCACGTGTTTCAAAAATTTTTTTTTTTCTTTTTCGAACCACCCTAATGGACAGTCAGTTAAAGTTGAAAACGGCAATACAAATTGAAGGACAGTATTTTTTTAAAAATTCATAAAAAATACTTCTAATTTTCTGAGACTAAAACTTTTTACATCATCGGATTCCAAATAGTTTGTAGTTATTTTTATCTAATTAATCTCAAAATGGATTTTTTGACGACTCCCCTTAACAAAATCTGAAAATGATTTCCTACTTACATCTAGACTAATTTGGGAGTCTTGCAGTGATTGACTAGTCTTGTGAAATTCATCCAGCAAGTAACTCCACAACTATAACATTACCATAAATTCAAACTCCTCCATTTTATTCAAAATGTTTATGGCTTGATTTCTTGTTTCACCTTTCTATGTAGTATCAATAAGCAACTGATGTAATGCAGAAATTATTCCGTCATAACTATCAAGTATTGCACTTGTGGCCATTGAATGTGCTTCCCATCTAGTCTTTGACAAAGATTTTGGAACTTTTGAATCATCTTTGAAGAATAACAACAGTACTAGTCATTCATCATTCTAGTAAAAATAAGTATATTACAACTAAATAACTAAAAAAATAAAAAATATTTAATTTTTTCATACAAAAATGTAGAAAAAATTTATGTTTACATTGATTCTATTATAAGATACTAGTTGTGGGAATAAAATCTTCGATAACAAGTGTCTTCGATTTCCAAGCACAGGATAGCAAAAGTACGATTTAAAATACATAAAAACAAACAATTACAATAAAAAATAATGTTCCAAAAGTAACCATTACATAATACGAGTTCTAATTTATATGATTAGGAGGTTTTAAAATATCAAATATTGCTGTATTAATTTAAATCACGATTCTAAATTTACTTGATGAAAGTGAGTCTAAAAATGCATAGAACTTTGCATAGGAATGTATTATTTAGCCTCACTTGACGACCATGACGTCACCACTTACATCGTCCATTTCGGGGACCCCAAGCAAGTCGGGGGGCCTTAAGCTACAGCTTGTCCAGCTTATACGTAAATCCTGCACTGGGATAAAGATCAATCCGGAAAATATTTAAAGCTAAAACGCTTGCATAAAAGAAATATCCTATAGTGAGGTTCAAGATAATCCATGAATAAGTGCACCTTAAGTTGCACATGGCTTAAATATTGATAAAGACATTGAAGAGACATCTCAAACGGTGAGAAATGTTATTAAAAAAGCGGGTCTGAATGGACTTGCAGCCCGAAAGAAGTAGCAGAAAAAAGAGCATCGATTTTGCAAAGTCCTTTTTAGTGATGAATTAAAATTAAATATTCAAGGGTCAGATAATCGAGTTATGGTCAGGAAAAAACGAAATCAACAAATGTTAACATATAATTTATGTGGAACTGTCAAACACGATGGAGGAGGCATTATGGTGTGGGGGTGAATGAGAGCTGCTGGTGTCGGTAATCTACGTTATATAGAGGGAAATAAGCATAGGTATGTGTATCTTGAAATTCCAACGCAAACTGTCTTAACCAGTGCACAGAATTTGTCACTTGGGAATTGTCTTCAATGTTTTTATCAATTCTTAAGCCATGTGCGACTTGAGGAGCACTTATTCATGGATTATATTGAACCTTACTATAGGATATTTCTTTTATGCAAGCGTTTTAACTTTGAAAAATTTCCTGATCGATCTCTATCCTCAAAAATTTAAAGCACATCGGTGTCTTTGAATAATATATTGTACTAGACTTCAATTCATTAAAGATTTCGCCAATTTTTTTCCTAGATAATCCAACATTTCATAACTAAATCATCAACACAAGAATAGGTTTAGGAACTTCCTTTTTTAGACAATCAACAACAAGCTAAAATTAAACAATTGCTGCTATCATGTCTTCTTAACACTTGCGTACCTTTCAGTTTTGAAAATTTACTGCAAGTCTGTTGTGGGAAACGTCAGAATTAACTTTCATACGGCGTACAAAAACTTTTTTTTGCATGGCACTTAGCAGCATCGCCTAAATATTCAAATTTAAATAATTCCTGCATTTTGTAAAAACAGACATTTATTACAAATTTATTTTAAAGAATCAAATTAAACATATTTCAGTAGTTACTGAAGATATGAAGCAAAAGGTTAGAAATTATGCTATTTTTTTGTAACTTAGGCTTCGGTACGGAGACTTTTTTTACCCACTGTTTATGTTTTTGTAGTTCAACAGGGAAACCAAGCTTGCTTCTGAACTCTTCTTGAAATTCAGTTTTTTCTTCTCCTAACTGTATTTTTATCTTCTAGTGTTCGAAATTGCTACTTTTTAACATGGCATACTTTTTAATAGTTTGCACGTTAAATAGGGTATGCTCTCAAACAAGCGAATACGCGCATGCAAAATATATAATCTGAATTGAAGGGCCTTTTCATCAACATTTCTTTGCTTTTATTAAATCGTTAAAGTTTTTGGATGTTGTATCGTATATGAAACACTTTTTGGTTGGTTTTGTGTCAGTAACAACATGGAATCAACCATGGTAAAAAAATAATGTTTAAATTCTCCATCATCTTTTGTGTTTCTGAGTGAACTGATTTTTGTCTGTCATGTCCGGTCTGGTCTGTCTATCTGTTATATCTATGGTTTCCTTAATGAATTGAAATCTGATTGTTTTGACAATACGAGGGGGTTTTACAAATGACTTTTTCTCAGTTGTCCTCCAAAGAAATCATAAAGGCACCGCTTTGAAAAATATTGACGTCTGACTCTTTAGAATTTTAAAGTGTTTGTATTTCGTTTGTTGGGATCTGTCGCAACCACATTTCGTTATTAATGCTAGTGTCTTTCTCTCATTAAAACTCATTGTTTTATCGAAAATGTTAGTGCAGCATGCGAGTCCCCCCCCCCCCCCTTCTCACCCAAACAGACACCCACTTTCCTCAATAATCACTTGAACTTATTTTTTAAATAATCATTTTAAAAAACGGATTTTTTTACACTTAAAAGTACATAAATAGTAATGATGTTTACATGAAATTTTTTTCTTTTTTATTCAAAAATTAATTAACAAATTCACATTTAACTCGGTATAATTAGCATATTTTTGAACAATTACTCGAGTTTTAGGGGGCCAAGAAAAGAAATTATGGTTTGAAATTGCTTATAATATCATTTTTAATGTTATGAAACTCCATCTGGTAGTTTCTGGTAGTTTCTAGAATATATAGTTTCTTAATAGAATTTTTCTAACATTAAAAGTAGAAAAAATCGCAGTTTTTCTAAAAACTTATGCATTGAAAATCTAGCAAAATTCATTTTCTTTTCCAATAAATTTGACTGAGGTTCAAAACATCTAATAGCTAATGCAGATTTTAATTCTCAAACCTTTTTTCAAAAAGACTATGTCAAACTTCAGTTATCACTGTTTAAATGAATTTTACGTGCTAAAAACACGATTTTTTAGACAACGAGTATTTTAGTAACGATATTCAAATTTATTTTCAGAACAAAATAGTACTTAAAACTAATAAAATAACTCTTTAGCCTACAAATGATACCATTACCTTGCAAAATTCCATCTAGAGATTATTTTAAAGCGAAAAAACTATAAACACATTTGACCTAATTTTGCGATATTTCAAATCACAAAAAAAAAATGAATGCAAATTCTTTAATACTCAAATCAAAGTTTCGTTTCAATTTGTGCAAAATACTAACATTTATATCATAACATTATAAAATAAGAACAATTGATCAAATCATTTTGTATAGTTTTAACTTTAAAAAAAAAGCATCTCTCGTTTTGGCCTCTAAATGTAAATGTTTACTTAAAAACAATACTGCTTTGATGGATATTGCATGAGGCATTGAATCCGAGAACTACCTTTTTGTTTAATCCACTCTATCCAACACAATAAAACACGGCCAAAATAACAATTTTTGTAAATAAAAGCACAGCCACGGGAAAAGTTCATACCAAGAAATTTGAAACTTATGATCATGCTAATATTTTATTTGATGGATGGATGGACAACTTTGTTGTTGGTCTATCTTCTTTAATTAGTTCGTATTTATCATCTTCTTTCCACCTTTTAAATTATGTTTCCAATAAAACACACACTATCATAATAGGGCTCCATTGTTTCAAAATGACATTCCGTTTAAAGGGATTTCTAGGTTCGCTCTCACTTTGCCCTACCCATACTAATTTTCGACTAATCAGTTCACTGAATTCTCAAGGACTGCCGAAAAGTGCTCACTTGCAAACGCCCTATATATTTCGTGGAAGGAAAGGATCTGTTGGGTTCTATCGGTTACCATGCCAACGGGTGGCAATTTCACTGCCGAAACTCTGTTCCATGGACACTCGGCTGCTCTTCGGAGGAAGATTACCCATATAGGTTGATTGGAAGAGGGTTTTTTTTTATCTCATGAATTGGGTATGAGGCAACAAGTTTGCTATTTATCGGAATTTTTTACACTTACCGTGGATATTGGATCTTCATTTTAGAAAATTGTAAAATATATAATTTTATTTTTGAACTAATAAATTTAGACGTAGCCTGGCTGTAGTACACGAACCACCACTGATTCGTGTGTGATCTAATAGACTCTGCATAATTATTCAGCCAAAGCAACTGCAACAGCAGTGTTCTCAGAGAAGGGTGAAAATCTTTTTTTATCAATATTTCTTTCTTATTTATCTTTTTAAGAATTCATACTCTTTATAAGTGAACTTTTTTAAATGTACCCTTTGATTCTCGCTATAAGCTTAATTTCATTACTATCTTAACTTTCCTTACATGCTTTTCAGTGGTAGACCAAAATATTATCTAAAATATTCATTATATTTTAACTTTTTTCAAATTAATTGTTTTACGATTTTATTTGGTGTTATTCAAATACCATACGTAATTTTCATTGTAAATTATCATAAATAATGATAAATAGGGAACGAAATTAAAGTTCCTGCAAGTACGTCAAAATGACCTCATCTACATCAACACTTGTAATATCTGCATCCGCAAAAATCCCTAAAATGTTTTTAAGATATATGGAACTAGAATATGTGGTATTTAAACTGGTATAAAAACCACTACTCAATAAGACGCAATAGTATCAAAAAACGCTCGTGAAAATAAAATATTGCAAGAAAAATAAGAGTTTTGTGACTACACATTGCTCTTTATATTTAGATAAATTTAAATTTTACGTGGTAAAATATTTAATGATAGACCTTAAGAATACACATTTATCGTGTTGAAATTAAAACTGAAACAAAAAGTTTAAAATTTTGCCTGTTAAAATGTTTTGCTTGCATTGGTAATAGAAAAGAGAAATGCACACTTCGTGCAAATATCTTTCGATCAATCGCTGTGACATTCGGGATCTCAGATTAAAAAAATTTATACCGGGTAAGGTTATATGTATGTATGTGCAAAAATTCAAGTGTCATGGGAATTTTGAAAAATAGAATTTTAGCTAGCTTTTAGAGGTCCTAGTATGCGTCGTTAATGGGTTAATGAAAGATCTTCCTATAACTGCCGGATAAATACGTTTTTGGTGTTAATAAAAATGGTACACCAAAATTCTTACCCACTATTTTGAAATATGATTGCGATTCATAACAAATACTATTCTTGACAGCTTTTCCCTTTTACCACGGGGCACAGTGAATGACGAAAAAGGGAAAAAATTATTTTCCTATTTAAACCAGAGTTTTGTTTGCAGGTATCTTGAGCATCTGGTACCACCTTTTTCAGTTGCTTTTGCAGCAATATTAATTCATGGACAAGAAATAGTACAAAATGCGATTATGCCTATTAGAATGCTTACAGAAGTTAGGAACGCTCTTAATAAAGACATTCAAAAATATCGCGAAGCATTTTCAAGAAAGTTTCGAGTGAAAATCTGCTAGATGTGTTTCATCGACATTTGTAGGCATATGATCCTGTAATCTCTAGTTTAAGAAAATCGCCAACAAAGAATCTAATTCCTACAGAAACTATTCTTCAGATGATACATTTTCATGGTCAGATCTTTAAACTATATTCATATCATATAAAAAAATTTCCGTTTCATTATTCAGGATTTCAAATGCATTTAAATTCATTACATTCTTAATTTTACTTTAAATCATATTTAAAAACTAAAAAAATATGTAGTATTTAAAAGTTATTATTTTTATTATAATTGCTTATTTTTCACGAATATTTTTTTAAGTGCTTTGTTTAAATTTTTAATGCTTATGGAAGTTATATTAATGTCTATATTACGTTAATGTATTGTAAATATACTGTGTTAAATAAATAGCAATTATGAGAAGTAGCAAGTGTGGACATGGTATGTTTATAATATCTATTTTAACTATTAATATAGTTTTACCAAAGTATAATTTCAAACATACGATTTTTCCATTGAAAGAAATTGTCGTGTTTGATTTCTTATTTGAAGTTTTGTGTAAAATATATTACCATATAAATTTTATGTTCAAATTGTATTGTTTAAACAAATGGGAATTCTTAAGTGATACATAAAGATACAATTTTTTTATAAATCAGCTTGAAGGAACAAATTACAATACAATTTGAAGTTTATTTTAGTGTTAGTATTTACAATTTTTATAAATAATTAAGTTACGTATTGTTTGTAAATTGCTGCAAAAATATAATAAAAAGGTTTTCAAATATAAAAATATTTTTTAATCAATGCATATAACATATAATTTTAACAGAAAACTTTTATTAAATGATATATTAAGGTAAGTAATATTTTAGTTGAAAAAAATTCATATATCGCAAAGTAAATAGTAGTTTTTTCCAAAAAATAGTTTAAAATTTGCCAATAAAACCAAAATTAGGGGGTGGTATACTATTATAAACTCATTAAAAAATATGCTATCAACATATTAAATACACTCCTGAATTTTGGCCAGATTTTCACCCCCACTGTGCGGTGGATAAACTCGATAGGAAACAAAATGTCCACTTTTTCATGATCTACCTATTGTACCACGCGATACATTTTTCATACAGTATTTGTTTTAAACTTATTTCATTAAAATTAGTTCAGAAACATTTGATCGAAAAAGTAAGTTAATTCATCATTATAAAATAATTTATTTCAATATCATACATTATTTTAAAAGATATACTTTTATGATAAAATGGCAATAATTTTGGATAGCTGTTAATTTAAAAAGAGCCTATACCAATAATCTCATCATTATAAAATTACTTATTCCAATATCGTACGATACTTTAAAATACAGATTTTTATAAAATTGCGCGACACTTCTCATTTGGGGGACGCTTACAAATAGTGTGTTTACTTTCTATATTTATGGATTTCTCAAAAAGTCCATTTTAAGTAATATTTTATGTTGGAAAAACACATTTTTACAGATTTTTGAAGCGAGTCAACGTGAAGTTGTGAATACACAATGGTAAGAATTACTTCATACTAATGGAAGATTAAATAGGTAAAGTAACCCATAAAAACATTGTTTTTAATAGAAAACTTTTATATGCATCACCAATTTTTTTGTTCATTTACAAAGCGCCGTTTTTGTTCCCACCGTGTGCAACAGAAACTGTGCAACAGAAGTGTTGGCATCGATTTTTTAATATTCAAAATACTTCTATTGGCAAAATATCAGGAAAACTACTTTCCAAATTTTATTTATTAAAAATGAATGTGAATTTATGCACTCACATCCAAATATCTTTTATTTATTCTGATTAAAACATAGTAATCTGTAAAAGTGACGTTTTAATGACAGTGACAACCGCCAAAATTTGAAAGAATGCATTGTCATCTACACCGAACCGATCTGCTAAGTTTCGGCCCGATTGGATGACGGCAAAGTTGTTAATTAGTAGAGTGGTTCGAAAAAAAAAAAATTTAAACGCATTAGGTGAAAAAAGTTGTTACATATCTTGATAAGAATATCTGTAAATAAATAATAATTATATCTTCCGATCGCTCATTCATAAATTTTTTATAATTTCTAAACGTTATATATTTGAATGGCAATAGTTTGCAATGTGTAGTGAAAGGGTGGTATTACACAGGAAAACACTATTTTATGCAAGTTTTAAAACATATATTAAATATTAAAAATATTCAAAAGTAAGTTTTTTTGTTACGAACAATGATTTTTCAGTAAAATGAGTACTGACGTTATTTCTTACAAAAAAAAAAAAAAAAAAAAAAAAAAAAAAAAAATGCTTTTACTCATTTGGTTCACTTTTTCTCGAGCTTTCTATCCCAGTGATGCACTTTGAAGGAAACTTTTGAAGCAAAGTTGGGCATTATGAAACTTAAAAAAAAAAGCTAAGCTGTTGTCCTAACGTCTTTGGCATCAGCTCCACCTTCTTTTTTCTCTACACAAGCGTTCCACGGCTTGTGAGTGGCAAGGAAGTGAGTTGAAGTGGTCTCCAATAGCACAGAAACGCAGGCCAATTTCCGCAGACATAGGCAAATCCCGATGTAGAACTTTGTGAATCGGTCGTTGGAAACAATATTGTACTATCTCGCCCAATACTGGATAAAATAAAGAAGAGGTTTTGAAATGCTGTGCACAATGTTAAAATTGGGATATTCTATTTATGAGAAACAAAACTATGTGGCGGTTTTAAAATGTTTGTTGAAAAATAGTGTATTTTGGAAGTATGCTCGGCCAGAATTAGCCAATCTTCCAGTCTTCCTCTGTTTCCTCCAATAAAGCTGTGTTACCTCGGGTGCGTCAGTCTTTACCAATAAATTTTTGTTTGTTACTTTCCTTTACAAAGGAAGAGTCCTATTAAAAGCACTTCAATTAATTATGTCTACGTAATCAGTAGCAATAAAGTTAAGTTTGGTTGCCTTGAAATGCCTGATTGTCTTTCTCTAGGTAAGTTCTAGAGATTTCAGAACCCGACGCCCCAGTTCTCTTACATTTCTCCTTTCGTTCAAAATCATTGCCAAAATCAAATTATATGGGTGAGGGAAGAAAGAATTTCGTTCAATAACCGAGTTTAAAACTTCCAGTAAATATTCAAGGAGGTATCGAGACAATCGAATTGCCACATATATGATCTTAGGTCCTTCAGAAAATTAACTTTTTTTTAATTCGAAATCAATGTGCTATGTAACAATTTAAAACTAAGAATACCAATTGCTTGAGTTCATCCGATGGTTTACATTCACTCACATATGGTCTAAGTACTCTGTTTTCTGTTGTTAGCCATCTGGAGTGTGAAAGGGGATTGGGTTTGCCAGCTGCTAAGTCATTGGTCTGATGTAATCGCTGCAAAAATATCAAGAAGATATAAGTGATCCGTTCTCAGTACTTTCATCTTAACTTGAGGAATTGAACATTCAACACATAAAAAATCAGCCATGGAAATTTTTCATAGTTCTTCAATTTTGTATCTATGTTCCCACTGAAAGATATTGCTTCTGTAATACTATCTATGTGTTTAAATAGGCGTCTGAATGGTAGTTCATTGAAGTATATGAGGCATATATCCCACTGTTATGGTCTCCCAACGTGCAATTTGATTTGCCAAATTATTTCCAGCCAGTATTTATGGCAGTTCCAATCACACCCATGTGCGTCAATCGCTTCCAATCACAGCCATATGAGCTACACTGTTAAAAATTTGGTTCCACCCTGCACCAAAATTTGGTGCCCATTTAGCTGCCACCAACATTTGGTGCTTAGTTTCACGAAATAATGGTGCTACCTCGGACACCATATTATGGTGATAGGTTGCACCAAAATTCGCGTTTTCGCCGCACCATTTTGGAGTGAAAGGTTGCACCAATATTCGGGTTTTCGCTACCCCATTTAATGGTGCATGGTTGCACCAAAATTAGTGTTTTCGCTACTCCATTTTATGGTGAAACGTTGTACCAATATTTGCGTTTTTGTTATACCATTTTATAGTGATAGTTTAAACCCCCATTTATATTTTTTGTACCGCATTTTAAAGTTAAGGATGAATTAATATTTATGATTTCTGTCCTCAACTTAAAGGTGCATAAAATGTTGAATAATGCGTTTTTCCCCCTGCTTGTTATAGCTGTGGATAGAATATATATTTTTAAATTAAATATTGTTTGTATTCAATATATTTTTTTTTTTAATTATTACTTTTTTATATACTATATAGTTTTATAAATAATATTTTGTATATAAATTATTTTAATGTATATTGTATTATAAATAAAAAATAGTTATCATTTAAACATTCAATGAGGATATAACTGCATGGGTTCTTCAGCTAGGACAATGAAGTATAATTATGCATTAATTAAAAAGTATATCCATTTGGAAACAACCAATATTAAAGTATTTTTTTTCAACAAATAAAATATCCACATATAAGTAGAAATATTAAAAAAAAATAATCTATTTCTAATAAGCATCACTATTTATTTAAAAACTGAATATCTTTATTTGTTGTTACCAACAATAACCCTTTTAAATAATTAAAATTATGATCAGATCAACAATTCTCATATTTACCCAAACTATTTTTATAGCCCTGTATATTTCATTATTTCACACAGAATACTGGAACAGGAAAACATTGTTTACTTATTCAATCAGATCTCAAATGCAATCAAAATGAGTCACATGACACCCTCCAATTTCATATATATATATATTCAAATTTAAAAGCAGCTTCACATTATAAATGAAAATACAAAATCAAAATATTTTATTAATTGCTCATTACAAAATCAAACTGAACAGATGTAATTACAAAACATTTTATGAATAACAATACGGTTGGTAAAATTAGCATCCCACTTTCTAAACTCCAACTAATCGAAACTTGTGTTACGGCAACCACAGCTTTAGAATACCATTATATTTTGCCCTGTTGGACATGTGTTTCTAAATTATACTATCAAACAAATTCTGTTTAAATATATTTGTAAAAAAGTAATATATTATAAACATACATTTTTAATACAGAACAGACAGTACTTTTCCCTTAAAGGGTGCTATTGGCAAAAAATATCCAAGTACAGTACGGATTCTGCGTTAAGAATTGCTTACGTAAAACCAAGCCAAATCATGGCAACCATAGGCAGTTCACTTGATATTAAAAAATGGTGGCTGCTGCCATTTATTGGCAAAAATTATCTTGGCGCAGAATCCGTACCACACTTGAATTTTGCCAATGGCCTCCTTTAACGGAAAAGTACTGAAGATGATTTTTAAAACATTTAATTGATTTAAAGTCTGTAACTGAACACTAAATCGACTTATTACTTTGCAGGTTATATTTTTATCATATTACAGCAACCTTTCATTATGCAATGGTATCATGTAGCTTAAAACAGGATATATTTTTAAAAAATTATTTAAAGTCACCTTCAGAGGAAGTAATTTTACTGTTATTTGTACTAAATGCAAGTTTTTCATGTTGAAATAGGTGAATTCTTAATGAAGAATAATTAAAAGAAGCTAAGGGACAACCAATAATACCACAAACATACCGAAAAAGATAGCTCATGTTTATGTATAATGTTTATTATGGAGCAGGGTAGAAATGAAACTTTAAAATTCTTTACTTTTAGCACACAAAAACATTGTTTTAAATTGGGGTTCCCACACTTTTCATACAATAAGAAGCTATTAAACACCTTTAATATATTTCATAAGAACTAATCTTAACTCGCATATAAATTTGGATTTTCACTTTGAACCATTTCACTACTGTACCGTGTGTATCAATTACCCGGTAAAACATCAAATCTCAGACATTGATGCGGCTAGGAAAATACCTTGAAAGACAGGGACCATCGACAACTAAGAAGAATCATTAAACAAGATGAAAGTGCAACACTTCTACAAATTGCCACACATTTCAATGCTGGGGCATCAACAAGTGTCAATGTGCAAACAGTTCAAAGAACCATCAATGATGTGAGGCGGAATCCCACACGACGTTGTTGACTACATGACACAAGGATTTACGACTCGCCTGGGCCCACCAATATCGCTATTGAACTGTTGATGACTAGAAAACGTAGCCTGGTCTGATGAGTCTCGTTTAGAATTATATGGGCAGATGGACAAGTGGGGTTTGGAGACAACCTTATGAATCCATGGATCCAACACGTCTACAAGGAACTGTTCAACTTAGAGGAGCCTCTGCGATAATCTGTGGCATTTGTAGTTGGAGCGATATGTGACCCCCGATTAGTCTAGAGACGACTCTGACAGGTATGTAAGCATCTTCTCCCATTACCTGCACTTATTCATGTCCATGGTGCATTCGGCTGGACTTGGGCAATTCTAGCAGGACAATGGGACACTCCACATGCTACGAGCTGCTACAAACTGGCTCCAGGGACACTCTTTTGACTTTGGACATCTTCGTTGACCACCTAAACCCCCAGACAGGAATATTAGTATATCTGGGATGCCTTGCAATGTGATGATCAGAAGAGATCTCCATCACCTCGCACTCCTATGGATTTGTGAGCTGAGCTGAGCATCATCATCGGGAAACTGAAATATACAAAAGAGCATGATTAAGTCCCGAGTTTATTATTATTTTTATTGCGTATAAAATTGTGTTTTCTTTACTGCAATTTCATTGAAATATCACTGGTCGCTCTACACAGAATAATTTTTTTTTGTTATTTAAACGATAACTATCTGAGACGATTTATTACTTATGCAATTTATTTCTCAATTAAACTCTTATAGTCCGAAGGAGGGCTGCATGTTAAGGTACTCCAACGGACATCATTATAATTTTTTTTACGGAATGTGGAGAAAAGTTAGATTATGAGTCCACTGGTCTGCCGTGGCAAAAATGCCCGAAACTGGTCAAAAATCGACGTGGAATTAGTTGAACTAAGTCCTATTGCCAAATAATGAGCATTCTTTTTTTTATTTTATAACCCTTAGTTTTTAAATTTTCAATTAAAGGCTGCAGACGGTTCAGATACCAGGCGACGGCTTATTCGTATCTTTTAAAAATGAGTCAAGTACACAATATATATTATGTCCCTAATGACGTAACTGATGTTGCCAATTAAGCTCACTTTTGAAATATGCTAGTTTTCTGACCCAGAAATCATTTGCGTCCTTCGTCATTGAAAATCAAAGTGCGTTGGCTGACCAGAAGAAAAAGTGGGTTAATATACTAGCAAGTTATGACATATTTGGCAGTCGGATTTAGTTCAAGTCATTAAATGTCAATTTTCGACCAGTTTCGGCCATTTTTGCCACAGCAGACGAGGGGATTTGCATTCTTCTTACTTTTCTTCGCATTCTATAAAAAATACAGAATGATGTTCTATGATGTACCTCAACATGCAGTCGTCTCTCGGTAAATTCCTACTTCACGTTTATGGGTTGGCGAGCTTTTAAAAAGTTGGCGACAAAGCCAAAATGTCGCCAAATCGGAAAGTGAAAAATTGATAATTGAACCTGCAGGAAAAACAGGGGGGTTGCCAAATTTAGAACTGTATTGCCTACTAAATAGCGCCAAATTGGCTTGGCGATATTTTAACGTCAACTAGGAATAGACCAACATGGGTTGGTTGTTTTCAGATTATCTGGCGCCGTCAGCAACACGAGGGCTATAATGCGCCGAAACATTCGTCATTAGACAAGCCAACATACATTTACAAACACCCAGGCCAAACACGGGACTCGGAACCCGCAACCTCGCGGTTTAGAAGCTAGCACGCTAACCACTATACCGTTTGGTCGGCAGACCAACATGGGTAAACATGTTTAGATGAAAATGCATTGAATTGTTCGAGAAATTGATTAAATTGAACTTTTGAATATTTTGTATGATTAAACTTTCAACTGCAGTGGCATAAACTGTTACATAATTCATATGAGCGGCCTATCAAACCATTCTTCCATAAGCGTGATTAAAAGTTGACGGAAAATTAATAAAATATTATTTAAGTACTATTATTTATTTGAAAAGAGGAGGGGCCATTGTTCACTTTCAAGGGTGGAAACATTTCATGAAAAATGACTCGGGTCTGAAACTGCACACAACAGTTAAAGCTTATAAACTTTAGGATAATGCTGATAATTATTGAATAATATAATTTTTTATTCATACATATATTGCACCCTTTCTACAAAAATGACATAATTAAAAATTCATCATTTTGAGTAAAAAATCCGAGACTGCATGTACTTAAAGCTAGTTGAATGGCACAAGATTGTTTTCATATTAAATTCAAGTTGAAACAGACTTAAGCGTTCTTCCAGCCCATATAATCTATGATTATGTATACACTTTAACTTTAAAAAAAAAAAAGAATTTTGGGTTGTGTCACTTTTGTAGCAAGAGTGCGATAAAACATCGCGAAATCAGAAATTTTAAGGTAATTTCACTGGTAATGCATTGCTGCGAATTTGTCAACATCACTGAAGCCTAACTGAACACAGGGCAAATCAGTTTCTTCATCGATCAATAATTTACAGTAAGCAAAAAACATTTACCATATATGTAAAATAAAGCATTTTACTTACCTTGATATTCGATTAATGATTTAAATACTCTGTGTTAGACACTGCTTTCGGTCTTGATGCGGTTGTTGTCGATTTCAATCGAAGCTTCGTTGCGGTTGCGGTGATCCGAGGTTGCACCATATTTTCGTGAAACCTCCTGATCAGTATTTTTCGTTGTTAGAAGTTGCACCAAAAAGTGGTGCAACTGCCTGCTACACTTGAAATTGCACCAAAATTTCGTTCAACGTTGAACTGAATTTTTTAACAGTGTATGATCCAATGAATAAGCAAGTAAATTTATGAGCTTTAAAGGAAGAGAAAGCGCCACGAGAAAGGTTACCCGGATTGAAACCCCCCAAAACACAGTTTTTATTAATGTTTCAAAGGTTATGCGAAAACAATTATTATTGAATAATTACAAATTCGATTTTTTTCCAAGTGCTATCAACGTCATTCCACTCAATACAAACTAATGTACCTCGATAATTTAGTGATTTGTGCATTTTACAAATTGATGGAAAAAAAAAGGTATTTTTCGTACTATTTATTCAAAACTTTGAAGTGAATGCTTAAAGTAAATAAAAAAAAATTAATATTCATTTTATAGAAAAATAATTTTAAAAAAAATAATTTATTTTTTAATATTTTTAATTATTTATCAGACGAAACGGTCGTTTCGCCGCCAACCTTAAAAAGGCAGAAACGACAGTAAGTATCTATTCTCTGCACAACTTCCAGCGAAAAAGCCGAAATTGACTATTTTCTAGCGTGCTTATGGAACTTCACATAATTATACAAAAATACCATAGATTCGTCTCGGTGATATCTTTTAAAGAAAAAAAAATTGAGTACCTTGGATAAAAGGCAACGAAGAAAAAAAATATTGAAATTTCCAAAACGAAATAAAAAAACGAGTTCTAGCCCGATTTTGATGTAAAAATTTAGACAAACGTCCAGCCCTAACCTATAGATCTTCAAACGGATTGAATTATAGGATGCGGGATGTTTCAACTTAAAATCCTATCCTACGCTGGTTTGAACTTCATTAAATAATTCTTTCTATTTTTAAATAATTTAAAACTAATTTTTTTCATTTCATAATTTGGCGGCAGATAAAGGCGATCAGCTTGTAATTGAGGTTCAGATATATATGCCAAAAGTTGCCAAACAAGTTTGCTATCATTTCGAAGTTAGTTTTTCCGACATGTTAGACTTAAGTGAGAATGAACGTAACGTTAAAGTATAGGCAGAACGAATTGGACTATAATTGTATGGCTTATAACATCTTTAAAATTGAAATAATTTAATTTTTGAAGAGACAGAAATAAAGAGAAATATTTATTCTTCAAATTGTATGTGTTATTTGAACTGTATGATAATTTAGAGTGAGTTATCTTTCTAAAACATTTTAATTTCGGGAAATCTCCATTGAAAAATGAAAATAATCATATTTTGTTGCAAGATACTATGGGCTGAATACAAAGTATAAATGTGGAGTTATGCGAGCTGACGTCATAGTCAATTCATTACAGCGGGACTAAATGAAACACGCATTGCGATTGGCTAATGGAATTTGCAAAAATGTCATTCGTTTTTAAAGATGTATTGATTTTGTTTACTTTCCGTTGAAAAATTAAATCGTAGAATCATCTATCATCAAAATTATAATTTCATAGTGTATTTTAAAACTATTGTTAAGAAAATATTTTGAATTTTGTCAAATATCAATGGGTTATTATGTGAACCAAAATAATGTTTGGTATAGTAAAAATTATTTATATTGCAATAATTAGACTGTAAAAAACTTGTAATATTTATTTGTAACAATTTATTGGAATAAATTTTCAATGGGATGAACGCTCTGGCCTTGAATGTTAAAGGTGCCGGATTTGATTCCTGGGTTAGGTGTGGATGTTCGTTGTGATTCGGAATCCACGTTAAACTGTGGGTCCCGAATTGATTAGTCATTATTATGCACTAAAATAGGTCGTTGTGCTTACAAACTAACCAATCGAGCTGAAATTTGGCAGACAGGCTCTTTGTCGATGGCAACGTATTTCATTAAATTTGGGGGTTGAGTTGTTTTTATACACAAGTTTCTATTACTCGTTAGTGGTCGATTTTGATGGTTGCTGCCCCCCGCATTCAACCAATTTGTCAATTTTCAAGAAGATTTTGGCACGTAAGATATCATTGGATTCAACTTGAATTATGAATATTCATGTTACCAGGTGTACCATAGGTAGTACCACTTTCGGTTTCTCAATTTCCAAGATAAATATGGCATGTTGGGCTTTTGAATGTTTAAAGTACTAGGTATGCTATTGGTACCACTTCCGGCTTATCAATTTTAAAGATAATTATTGCATGTAAGGTATCGTCGAACTCAGTTTGAAGAATTATGAATTTTCCTGGTACCAGGTATACCATAGGTGATAAAGAGAAAAACGATGAAATGGACAAATTCAAAAAATAGAAGTCGCCAGTGTTTTAAAAAAAAGTTCTGATATCCCCCAAAAAAACACTTTTGAAAAGTAGAAAATCGCCAACCTCAAAAACACAAAAAACTTTCTTGCAATAAAAAAATCAGAAACATGATGAAAATTTTCAGCCACAAACACAGTGATATAAAAAAATGGCCAATCTCTGATTACAACTCTCGGTTGTGACTCGCTTAAGAATGTATACTTTCTAAGTTTATTTTTAAAATTTAAGTTCCGCTCCCATAAAAATTTACGCTGCTTGAGGTTGGCGCCCGTCTTAATCACTAACTTTTAACCCCCCCCCCCCTCTCCCCAAACAATAAAAACTTTCAAAAATGCATGTATCAACCAAACAAAAGCGTACCACAAACACTTCAGTTTCCTACTTAAAAAATTCTTAATAAAGATTCAAATGCGAGCGTTTGAACACAGTTTTTTTATACTAATTTGAAAATTACATTAGCATGAACATGAAGATTTACACTACTTAGTATTTCCTACCCATCCAAATGAAATCGCCAACCAAGCGGTATAGTGGTTAGCGTGATGGCATCTAGACCGTCAAGTTGCGGGTTAGAGTCCCGTGTTAGGCATGGGTGTTTGTAAATGTATGTTGGCTTGTCTAATGACGAATGTTTCGGCGCATTATAGCCCTCGTGTTGCTGACGACGCCAGATAATCTGAATACAACCAAATGAAATCATAACTCCTAAAATATTCGTGCAAACAGTCATAAATTAGTTTAAACGCAAGCATTGTTAATATTCCTATGACGGTCGCCAATCTCAAGCAGCGTAAATTTTTATGGGAGCGGAACTTAAATTTTAAAAATAAACTAAGTAAGCATACATTCTTAAGCGAGTAACAACCGAGAGTTGAAATCAGAGGTTGGCCATTTTTTATATCACTGTGTTTGAGGCAGAAAATTTTCATCATGTTTCTGATTTTTTTATTGCAAGAAAGTTTTTTGTGTTTTTGAGGTTGGTGGTTTTTCTACTCTTTAAAAGTGTTTTTTTGGGGGATATATGTTTTAAAAATGCATAGACTAGTGTTTTCCTGTGTTATAACATACTTTCACTACACAATCCAACCATTGCTGTTCATATATATAACGTTTAGATATTTAAAAAATTTAGGTTGGTTGTTTTCAGATTATCTGGCGCCGTCAGCAACACGAGGGCTATAATGCACCGAAATATTCGTCATTAGACAAGCCAACATACATTTACAAACACCCATGGACCCAAACATCCACACGGGACTCGAACCCGCAACCTCGTGGTCTAGAAGCTAGCACGCTAACCACTATTCCATTTGGTCGGCTTAAAAAATTTACGAAAATAGTTATTTTTTGTATTTTCTCCAAATTTTGATGCGAATGTTTTATAGGAAGATACTATTTTTTTTTTTTTTTACAATTTTTCTTGTCAAGATATGTTATAACTTTTTTCACCTAATGCGTTTCAAAAATAATTTTTTCAAACCACCCTATGAATTAGGCCACTGCAGATTTGCTCGCCATATGCACAAAACGGAAGTTAATAAAAAGGATTTAATAATTTGACTTTTCAACCCCTTTTCCTCAGGTTTTTGTTTTTTCTGCGTACCGTTTTACGACTACTTATGCATTCGAGGTGTTTCAACAAATGAGTTCTTAACCAAGTTATACGTGGAACCACAAAATCACCATCTTAGAGATATTTTAATAATTAATATTATATACGTGTCATTTTTTTTTATAAAAAATAGTATTCAATTTTTCAAAATGCACCTATGATAAATAAGTTAAGCTGACGTAGTCCTAGTGCATAAAAAGTAAGAAATATTAATAAAGTAATTTTACACATAGTATTAAGAAACATTTTCTTTGGTGAGTATCAAATTGATTGAAAGATATTCAATACATTTAGAGAAAACATTTTTCACTCAAGTGGTTTTCAAATTTTCAAAATTTCAGGAACTACAAGTTCATAAAAATCTACGAAATTGTCTGGATATTTATACACATTTTGCACTTAGAATAGAATCATAGTTAGTTTACCTTTCAGTTAGTATGTATATATATCTTTTTCATAATTAAAATTGTTTGTTTGTTTGTACTACTGTAGACTTAATTTTCCTATTGCGCGACTAGTTGTCACCTGTGATCACTTATGGAACTTGGGGTTCCTAAAGTGATGCGACGATAGAAAATATTGTTTAAATTTTAATTTAGAAGAAAACTTTCGTACAAAAGTTTATACGTAAGTTTCGAAAGTTTATTAAGTTTTGTTTGTTTATTGATATTTTAATAGATTTGGTTGTTTTATTAAACGTTAAAACTAAATACGTATGAAGTTAACTTTCAATATTGCAACTACTGCGCGAGAATGTATGAATACTTTGTGACTGTGAAATGTATTAAAAACTACATTTTAGAACTTATAACATGTTTTATTTTACTTTTATGTTTACTTAGAATGATATAACATACTTCTGGGCTCTAACAATTGTTATTTTGGGTTGGTTAACATTTTGAAATTTTACAAATATATATATATATATATATATATATATATATATATATATATATATATATATATATATATTTTAATGATTTACAGAATAAGACACAAAATGTAACTAAAAGTATAATGAATTTGTATTTTTAATACATCCAAATCTCTACATTTTTAATTTTTACTATACAGAGGACAGTATAAATAAAAATCTATAGGTTATTGAAACAGTTATGTTTATTAAAGCAGTATATGACTTCCAAATATTTTCTATCTGTGTGTTCGTAAATAAATGCGAAATAATCCAGGATGAGGTAGTGTTCCTTAAAGAAGAAACATATTAATGGGTGACAACTTGAAGAGTTTTAATTACGTATACCGAGATAATTCTTTACAAGGGAGGGGAAGGGGCATTCCCAAGCATGCGCAGCAGAACAGTCAATCAGGGTAACATCGAACCACATTTTCAGTGTTTACTTCTTTCCCATTTATGTTTTAATAGTATTTTAATGGCATAAAATAGGAGAATAAACCCTAAATTATATTTTAATTTACACAAATTAGGTTGCTGATGAAAGCAACAAATAATAGGACCCGGTGCAAAGCTTCATTCAGGGTAACTTTGAACCACTATTAGAAGTTTAAAATAAAATACCTTTTTTTTATTCAATCTAGTAGTCGACAACTTTGAACTAGTATAATTAACTTTCGAAATATTTGAAACATCGTCAGCTGCAGTTATAAACACCATAAAGTTAAGATATTTTAAATAACACCACAAAGAATATATTAGGTAGGAACAGTGGATGACAAATCACATGAATATATTACAAAAAAAAAAAACTATTTATTATTCAGTTTTAACATACAAATATAGTGAAAAAAACAATCTTTATTTCACTCACTTAAATATAAACTCATTTTATCAATTAAAAATTGAGAGATAAATAGAAAATAATAAAACTTCTGGACCATCCTTATGCTATTAGTTAAATACTATGGTGTTTGCAAGTCACAATGTGGCACAAATATAAATATTCTACTTTTAATGTTAGAAATAGTATGACAATATAAAAACAAAGTTCAAACTTCATAAAATTTCACTTAGACGTTCTTTAAATTAATAGTTTTGCATCAAAGAAAGAATCATTGATCTGGAAAACTTCTCTTATTCTACCTGGAATAATAATTCCTGGAGATAATTTTTTAAATACGCCTAATTTTTCATGACACAGATCACCATTGATATCAGGCCATTTCCAATATGCATTTCTTCATGAACCACCAAATATCACGTTGCTTCTTAAGTCAATTTGGTCGGGGTCTCCATCTTATTGAATCATTAAGTGGTCGTAAACTTTGCATATGCCATAACCAAAAACACTTGCACGCTCTGTGTATAAAATTCCTGCCTCATTGATGTGTGTCACCGCTTGAACAATGTCAGATTTTTCCACAACAATTTCAGCAATATAAACCTCTATCATGTATCGAAAATGATAGTGTTGTACATACACCTGCATCATCTAGTTCAGATTGGTACGACCAGAGCGTGGGTTCCGAACTACAACCCATGACTAACTCGGCACCTTTGGCATGCGGAACTCTAACCACACAGCCATCAATTGGGTCATCTAGTTTAGGACTCTTACTGTCTCCCAGGAGTTTATATGGTAGAGGACTTAGGACGATATGTCCTTATACATATTCCTTTACCATTTATTTTTTGTGCATAGAAATTTTTCTCTTCCTCAACTGAAACGCTTTTTACAGTCATTACAGGTAGGCAGATTTTTTTTAGTTCTGTGAACGACTGCTAGACCATTATTAATAATATTTCTAGGTACTTCTTGAATTCACTTTCAATATTTTCATTTTATCGGATTTCGCATACAAGGGCAGATTCCGTCAATTAAATTGCATTTGTATGTATATAAATGTATTTAAAACCAAAAATAAATTGGAATAAAATATGAATTATATTTGCAGTGTATACATTGCACACTGTCATGAGCCTAGCTTTGAACCAGCTCAAAGTTACACTGAATATGTAGTAAAATGATAGTGCCTTGGTTTTTTGCTTTTTACCAAATGTTAGTAAATAAATAGCCATCAGCTACTAACAATTTCATTATTTTCAGAAAATTATATAGCTAATAAAGTGGTAAGTTGATACTTACTTGCATAAATTAGTTGATTCACATTAACTTCAAATAAGCATTAGAATGGAACTTGCAAACAGTACTTCAGAAAAACAACTGAATGGCCAAATAAATTGTGTACTATTTTTCAATTCTTTTACTAAACCATAGAGTAAAAAGCCAATTTCACAATCTTGCCAGCAGTTTGCAGCAATGGATCATGAGTAGCTCTTTAAAACCAAAAATACTGAAAACTAGGAGGTGGCACAAAGTTACACCCTATGGCTCAAAGTTACCCTGAATGACTGTATTCGTAATTCCCATCACTGTGTTGAGCGCCACAAAACCCAACCAACCCAACATTGCGTACTTAAGAAATGTTTCAATTATATTGCTCGATGTAATTAGTCTTTAATGTTTATGCAGATGAATAAAAATTATTCATTTGTTGGAAAATGTCTTTTTAAATATTTTTATATGAATGCTAATACTATTGAAGGTTTTAAAACAAAAAAGGAATTAATAATGCATTAATAAAGTTCAAAAATATATTTGATAAAAGATATTAAAAGGAAAAAAAAAATTGTATTTAAGTTTCTAATACTCGTTATTTGTTTGGAAAATCTTTCGCCCAACGTGGAAGTAACTACTAAGACCTGGTTCTGCTGGAGAAATGAACATTTTTTTCATGTTATTATTAAATACTTTATATTAACTTCGATTGTGTGTGTAGCTGGGTATGTCGATGGCAGGCAAATCTGCGGAGGCCAACCCCCTTATCCAATCGGACTAAAACTTGGCAAATAGATTCGATGACGATGCATTCTATCAAATTTTGGTGGCTGTCACGGTCACTAAAAGGTCGCTTTTACGGAATACTAATAAACCAACTTGCCGTCATCCAATCGAATGAAATAGAATTTAACCGATTATTGAAGAAACTTTTTCCTGTTGTCAAAAATGTTTTAATCAATAAATAATAAAGTTGTTTTAATCGAAATAAATAAAAAGATATTTCGATGGGAGTACATAAATTCATTTTTAGTGAATGAATTTTTTAAGTAGTTTACCACATATTTTGTAGATATTAGAGATGTTTTTAATACTTCAATGCACACGCTGGCAATAGAAACGGCACCTTGTATAGAAAAATTGGCGTATATCCTTTATGAGTTATATTATTCGAGAGTAATTAGAAAGCTCCCTAACTTGATCTGACCACTCCCACTTGACCGTTATTTTATCTTTCATACATGGCCGCTATTTCATTGCAGAAGGTGATGCGTCTTTTGATTAATGCTTTTCGGGAAATTCTTGAGTATCCGGAAAACTCAGCCGAAATGAGTCTACTTATTTTGAACTAGGGGTTTCGCACAACTTTCAATTACACTAGAATATTGGTCATTGCATTCAAATTTGATATGGTGTTATTTACCGTTTTCATATTTTCACTCATTTAAATTAAAATCGCCAGAATGGCGATATTTTTGGCAATGATTTTTACATGGGCAAAAAAAAATATGCCAAAATGGTAAAATTGGCGATGTTATTCGATAGACATTACAAAGTCCTTTCTTGTGCGTGAAACAGAGAAAAATCGATCGTTGATGGGCGATGCTCAAGGGCAGAGAGCTCTGTGTTAATGGCACTCGTTTTTCAATTTTTTACGCTTTTATCGCATCTCTACGAGAATTTTGGTGGTGGGGAGGTGGGATTTGAACATCTTAAGATGCTTTAGCACAGAAATTTTAATTAAAATCATTAGATCCATTTTTTAGCAATTACAGAATTTTTTCATGATTTCAACCTTATGAGCATGCGCGATTTTGACGAAAATCTTAATGGTAGGTCTCATGGTCCCCACTAACCCACACACCAAATTTGAACATAATAGGTCAATTTGTTCAGGAGTTAGATTCACCCCACAGGTACACAAACAGACATTTTTTCTAGACCGCTTTTTTGAAATCAGGATGTTCCAAAACGTGGAGAAATGCAAAAAAAACCCTTTTTTGGTATTGGGTAATGGGGGTATTCATATGGGGAAAATAAAAAGAGAGTCTGTCGATACATTCGAAGCCAATCAACGTTTTATAGCAATACATTAAAAAATACACCTTTTTTTTCGTAATGTTCATTTTACCCTAAAATATTTATGAATGTTATATATTTTTAAAAATGAAATTAATTTCTAAATAATGTTGCTCTTCTAATTGAAAACTCTTCTATTAGACAAACTCGAGGATCAATCCGATCTTTTTAAAAAGGAAAATTTTCTTAAACACATTCTATTTTTGATATTTTATCTGCAGTGTCTACCAAAACTAATCTATTTTACGCACACTCCGACACAATCAGATCAACTCATCAGAGCAAATATTTTAACACTGTTGAAATTTTCCAAAAAAACGTCCCCAAGTTTCATTTGTGCGGCGACCACCTACAATACTATGTTTTCACTATTCAGCCATTATGTAAAGGGGAGTTGAAGAATGTCAAAAAATCAATTTTGTGATTAATATTGTAAACAAAAAATACAAACAATTTGGAATAGGACGGTGCAAAAGTTTTAATCTTGCTAAATTAGAAGTATTTTTTTAATATATATATTTTTAAAAAAAGTGTTGCTCATCAATTTGTATTATCGTTTTCAACTTAAACGGCCCATATTTCCAAATTCAATTTTGGACGGAGCATTTACTCAAAAACTATCAAAGATAAATGTCGAAAATTTTGAACATAGATTCTTACCAACACAATTTGAGAGTAGAATTTTCAAATATGCTTTTGTTTCTCAAAAAAAAAAAAAAAAGATATGACATTCTATGGAATTTTTAAAAATTGTCATTTTTGTTGGCAATAAAACTGTATAAAATCTTTCGTAAATATTAAAAATGCTAGTCTCAAATTGTATAATATATTGTCAAGAATATATTTTAAATTTTAGGCATTTATATTTAATAGTTTTTGAGTAAATGTCTCCAAAATTGCGTTTGGAGATGTTAAAGTTGAAATACAAATTGTGCCTTATACTTCTAACTAAGCGAGATTAAAGCAGATTCAAAATTACTTGTAGTTTTTTTTACAATATTAATCTCAAAATTCTTTTTCGACTATTAAGGGAAAATGAATGTGGAAACGAACAGGAAATTCTTGAAATCGATGAATGTAAAGCAAAGAGAAGATGAAATATTTTGATAATAGGTGAAGAGAATAAGAAAAGTTTGAATGTTAAGAAGAAAACATCTGAATGATACGTGAATCTTTAATTAATCATGCGAAAAAAGGAAGGACATTTTCTTGAACTGTGAAATAGAAAATTTCCTTAAAACAAAATGTCATCAGCTAAACACGATAAAGGACAAGCTTTTCAAGTAAGATATTTTACGATCATTTCTGTACATATTGCCCCTCAGTGAACAATCAAATGTAATGTTTAATGAATAAGTAGATCCAAATTTTCAACTTTTTACAGTTTGTAAGCATTTTAATTTGTACGTATATTTAAAAGTGTGGCATTTTGCCGAAAGTAAAAGGCTTCACTTGAAATTCTCTATTTCACTACTATATTGATTATCTATGATACGTTCTAAGAGGTAGTGAGATATTAAGAGTACATTCTTAAAAGTTAAATTCTATTGTAAAATGCAGTTTCTCCAAAAATCAGCCAAGAATTATATAACAAGTAATTTATAATCGAAGTATCGAAAGAAAAACTGTAGAAAACTCTAGAAAATAGAGTTTGAGTCAATTTATTGTCTGCTATTAATCCGAAAATATCTGATATTATTAAGAATTTCTTGCTTCAATGGCAAACATGAACCATACTTTAAAATAACGCATTTTATTTGAACAAATGTTGTAGTTACTCATTCCTTCATCATATATATACTACTGACTTATATTATACCGCCGTACAGTGAGGCACGAAAAAGCTGGAAAATAATTACTTAGTTATATTTCACATACTAGGGTATGTTTACTAGAATCTGGATCATATGTAAAAGCTAGCTATGGCTCAGATATGGACCAGATTTCAAATTGACCCTTCACATCTGTTTATATATGGAAGATCTAACATAATCATATATATGGATATATAGGAATGACTGTATTTCACTGAAAATGAACGAACTTAATTGCTGTTTTGATTTCTTTCTTCTGTAAATTCATGTGTCAAGTATAAAAGTTATTTTCACCATCATCACCGGTGACTTTTCAAATCTGGCAACACAAGACCAATGACGCAATGTGTACATTTAAAGATAGTCATTTTATAGAATGACTAGCTGAATACCCGTGCTGCGCTACGAAATTTTACCATTAGCATTTTAGCGATCAAAAGACCATTCACGTATTTTACATTTCAGACGTTTGCACCCATTTCGATCCCGACAAATTGATTTATCAAAATAGAAACTTTCCTTTGTTGACAATTTTAATGAAATTTATAATTGTGAATACTATATTGGAAAGAGGCATTTGAATATCCCTCGTTTAGAACGTTTAATTCCCTTCGGACCCTTTTAATTACGTAATCGAGATTGAAATAGTTTATTGTGTTTATGTTTGCTCTTTGTTCTAAATTTCGAAGTAGTAGCTGTATTGGAATTGAGACATTAAAATAATCCTCGTATAGTTTCAATGTTGCGTCGACTTTTCATCCCTTAAAAATTCATTAATCGATATTGGAATAACTTTTTTTTTTTTTTAAATTTGTCCTTTGAACATTTGCACCAAATATCAGAATTATGACTACATTGGAAGAGGAACATTCGGATATCCCTCGTTTGGAACATTTAACCCCTTTTCGATTCCATAAAGTAGGTTAATCGAGAACGAAATAGCTTACTTTTTCTATGTTTATCTTTTTTGACATTTGTACCAATTTTCAAAGTTGTGACCAAATGGGAAGTGGGACATTCGAATATCTCTTTTGGAACGTTTAACGCCTTTTCCAACCCTTAAGTGGGTTAATCGAGATCGGAATGGCTTACTTTTCTATGTTTATCTTGATTGGCATTCATACCAATTTTAAGAATTGTGACGAAATGGGAAGTAGAATGTTCGAATATCCCTCGTTTGGGACGTTTAACCCCTTTTCGACCCCTAAGCGTGGATTAACCGAGATCGGAATAGCTTGCTTATTCTATGTTTATTTTTGTTGACATTTGCCCCAATTTTCAGAATTGTGACTATATAGGGAGTGGGATATTTGAGTTTGGAACGTTTAACTCCTTTTCCACCCCTTAAAGTGGATTAATCAAGCTCGGAATAGCTTAATTTTTCTATGTTTGTCTTTGTTGACATTTGTGCCTATTTTCAGAGTTGTGATCAAATGGGAAGTGGTACATTCGAATATCCCTCCTTTGGAACGTTTAACCCCTTTTCCACCCCTTAAAATGGGTTAACCTAGGTCGGAATAGAATGCTTTTTCTATTTTTACCATTGTTGATATTTATGCCGATTTTCAGAGTTGTGACCAAATGAGAAGTGGGATATTCGAATGTCCCTCGTTTGGAACGTTTAACCCCTTTTCGACCCCTCAAAGTGGGTTAATCGAGATCGGAGTAGCTTACTTTTTCTATTTTTACCATTGTTGATATTTGTGCAGATTTTCAGAGTTGTGACCAAATGGAAAGTGGGATATTCGAATGTCCCCCGTTTGGAACGTTTAACCCCTTTTCGACCCCTTAAAGTGGGTTAATCGAAATCGGAATAGTTTACTTTTTCTATTTTTACCATTGTTGATATTTGTGCCGATTTTCAGAGTTGTGACCAAATGGAAAGTGGGATATTCGAATGTCCCCCGTTTGGAACGTTTAACCCCTTTTCGACCCCTTAAAGTGGGTTAATCGGGATCGGAATAGTTTACTTTTTCTATTTTTACCATTGTTGATATTTGTGCCGATTTTCAGAGTTGTGACTATGTGGGAAGTGGGAGAATTAGTGATGAGTGAGTGAGTGAGGGCTTTGCCTTATATATATAGAGAAAAGGTGTTATTTTTGCCTAGCTAAAAACAAAATCTGACATTAATGAAACCTTAAAAAATTAATTAAAAAAAAATTTGATATTTTTACAGAGGATAACAATATTGTTAAGCCTAAAGTCGTAATCAATAATTGTTTATTTAAACCAATTTGGGAGCTTTTAAAATTTGCTTATACCTATCAACGTTAAACTGTTTTGTTGAGAGCCAACTATGAATGTTATTATTGTTTAAAATTGTAAAAATTATCTATTTTAGAGCATGAGATTTTATTTTCATTTGTAAACAACTCAAACAATTTAGTTTACCTTTTCAATAAATGTAATGACCATAGGAAATGTTATAAATTATATATCTTTGGGATAATTTGGTAAATGATTATTTAAAAATTATATTTTATCCTTTTTGTAAGATTCTACGCCAAAATGGAAAATTTAAAGAAAAGCGGTGCGACCTGGCGTTTTTTGAAAACTTTTCATAGCTTAACTTAAAATTGTTCTGAACTTTATTTAAAAACTGTAACCACCCCTTAAACTCAATATCTAAAAAATTATACAGCAACCCATAAACATTATTGAGTGGTTTAAGTGTACTTATGTAATGTAATTAAAAGTTGTCTATTAGAAGATACAAATTAGAGAAATGCTTTAATCACCTATTTTATCACCTTCTTTTTAACAGCTATAAATGAATATAGCTTGTTATCAGTTAGGAATGCACCAAATAGCGATTTTGGCCGAATACCAAATATTCGGCCGACGGAATATCTGTTGTATTGTTTCCTATAAAACTTATTATGATTACCACTTATAGTAGTAAAAAATAGGTTTACTTTACAATATAAAAACATAGGTGACCTTCATTAATGGCAATTGTCTTGACATAACAAAAATAACTGTTCTCATACCTATTCAAAAGGATGCATCGTCTCTGGTACTTCCTGGAATTCATAAAAATAAGAAAACATCTTAAAATTGCTGAGGATGCGTTTTGACATTTTTTAAATATTTGAAAAATAAAATCATATTTCTATAGAGGATTGGCAATAAACAGAAATATTTGGTCGCCGAATATTTGGCTTAATGGCCGAATACCGAATATATACCGAATATTCGGTGCATCGCTATCATCAGTTTGATAAACTAATGAAGACCTATTTAGCTAGTTTATATTAAAAATAAATTAACATTGGCATAGAAATTTATTGACATTCTACAAAAAAATAACCTTTACAAATTGCCAGTTTTATTATTGAATTCAATTTTATATAATTAGCTATTATTAAAGTCATTGACAATTACAATATTAACATTTGTGTGCACTTAAAATTCCACTTTTGGTATTGAAATAGTTTTCTAAATGAAAAGATAGATTTCTACCACATTTGTACCAAAATACTATCTATGAGTTTCTAACTGATAAGATACACCATTTATTTTAGATTATTGTTACTTGTTTCTATATCAAATTATATTTGGTTAAAAAGTGAAGGTCTTTCCTCACTAGTTATTAGCACTACTTATTAGCTAAGTATTTGAAAGCTTTAATACTTTTTACAGTACACACTATTCTTTTAATGCATTGCAACAATTTATTTGGAAGTTCGAAGTATCAAGTGTAATTTATGCGAGCAGAAACAGAACGTCATATTAAATGATATTTTAATAAATTGAAATTTAACCATACGGTAGTAGTACCTTTGAAAGAATTTGGATGTAAAAGTTTGTTGAAAGTCTGAAAAAATATATGTTGCATTTTTATCAAAATAACACGAATGAGACCGTTAACGTTTACCGTTAAGTTATACCTGATAATTTTTGCTAAGTTTTCGAACAATTTGAGTTGCCATCTCTCTTCTAAACACACACAAAAAAGAGGCGCGTAGCCAGAGGAGGGAATATGGGGCTAAATTAGGGTGATTAAAAAATATGGGATTCAAACTTTGAATTTTCACTGGGGATAATTTTGTTCTCCCACCCAAAAAAATAAGTAATGCTGAATTTGATGAAAATTTGACAATATTTAGTGGTGGCACAATCAACTTGAATTTTAAGAATTTCATGCAATAGCAGATCAACGCAACATAACATACACTATTCAATATAAACGTTTTTATATTTTACATGGAAAACAATCTTTCATGGTGTAGAATACAATATTTGATAGCAAATATTTTGAGGGTAAAGATTCATGGTATTGCTAGTACACCTATTTACAGTGGAAGTTCATCAGTAATCATCACTTTCCTAGTAAAGTATTTTTTCTGAGGTTGGAAACTTTCTTTCCAAACCGTTCACCACCCTATGTCCTTACGAATTTTTTCTTCAGTTAGGTACTTTTCGTATTCTTACCGTTTCTCTGGGTTGGTGAGAAGAAAATATTTTTTTTAATGCCCATTACATTACAGAACCTCAGTGAGTTTGTAGGGAAAAATTGTTCCGAGCTTTGCTTGGGTTTGCAGTGAGAGTTAACTTCTTTGTAAGGTTCTCTAAATTCGGACTTTTATTATAAAGTTGTGTAAAAATTTTGGATGTGGTTTTTTCTACTGGCATTCCTTTAGAAAAAAGGGAGAAAAACAAGTTCCACTCCGAGATACCAAAGTTGAGAAAGAATGTTTTGATTGAAATACCAGAAATACCTTCAATGATGTTCTCGTAGTCATAAAGCTTCTTCAAGATAACCAAGTTGCTATTTGGAGCAGTAATTGGAAGAGTGGCAAGAAAAGAAAACTCCAAGTAGATAGCAATGGCTCTCAGTACTTTTTCTTCTCTCTTCAGAATTGCTCTTTGAATATCTACACCTTGATGGAGCTTTTGCCATCCATCTTGCCCAGTGAAATTGGATCTATAAAATGTATGTCAGGCGAACAACTACATAAGAACATTAATACCAATTACAAGAGCTCAAAGTAATCGTTGAGTTTGTTGGTTGTATTCAGATTATCTGGCGCCGTCAGCAACACGAGGGCTATAATGCGCCGAAACATTCGTCATTAGACAAGCCAACATACATATACAAACACCCATGCCTAACACGGGACTCGAACCCGCAACCTCACGGTCTAGAAGCTAGCACGCTAACCACTATACCGTTTGGTCGGCAGTAATCGTTGAGAGAGAGAGGAACATTTCTCTAGAAAACGCATGGTGTCATACTTTCTGTCTGCTACAGATTGAACAGTGAATGCATTGTATTTGTTCTTGCCAATGGATTTCCAAATCGATTTAAAACGCTTGAAAAGAAAAGTATCGAGGTCAGAGTCATATCGTGAACACTGCATCTAACACAGATATGCAGCCTGCATGCTCGATACAAAAAGCTCTTAACCAAGTTTTTGCTCAATCATAATGCATGCCTTTGTGTCAAAACAAGTAGCTTTCATATTTTTGATTGATTTCCAATGCTCCAAAATTTCAGAGACTGTAGTTGTTGCATGATCAGAAGAAATTTCTGTCACCTGATCTATTCAACTTCGGAAGCAATTGCTCTAGGTCTTTTTGTATGACCATAACTAATATTCAGTTATTCTGTCAACTATGTCTTATCTGGTTATATCTTGTAAAGGCTTGCCGTCTTAGTGGCACTGTTGAAGGAACTTGTTGGCTGATGCCTAAAGCTGAATTTTTACGCTGATTTCTTCTAGCCCATCGAATAGAGCTAAAACTTATTTCGAATCAGATGATAAAATAAATGTGCAGCAACTTCGCGTTTCGAGAAAAGTTTATATACAGGAATTGTCTCGGTTAACTGTTCAACCAACCAAACCAGTATATTTTCGTATCTTAACATTTGACCTCACAATCCTATCAAATTTACATTAAGCATACAAAAATATACAATCTTTGAAAAGTCACAGAGCAACTGACCACTACTGTACAACAGTTCGATTGCAGATTGCTATCTATATACTAGCTATATACTAGGGCGTATCGAAAAAAACTTTTTTGGGAAATTCAAAATTTCAAGTTGATAAAAAGTTGTCACTATGGTCACATGTTTAATAAAAAATTTTTTAGTTCAATCGAAAAATATTTAGGTCTCCCGGAATGGACCTGAAGTTTGATGTTTTTTGACAAAAACAAAGATTTAAATTATTTTTTTAAACATAAATATAAATCAAATTTTTATTTTCATTTCAAGAATAAAAATGTCGAGTTTATAATACTAATTAACAATAATAAAAAAATTATATCTGCCATTTAATATTTAGGTCTCCCTGAATCTACATGAAAAACTTAATTTTTTTACAAAATACGGATATTTTTCAATTTTCAAACTTTTTTTTTTGTTAGTTTCAATTATTTTATTCATAGTCTAGGTATAGTAGTACAGCATTTTGAAATATCGGGAATATAATTTTACGAAATGCCGTTTACTAAACTCAAGTATTAATTCATATCATTTCTGCACGACTCCACGTTGGTTGGAGTCTCCAACCAACAAAGACTCTAGGTTTGAGACATGAAGGTAACGTTATCGAAAATGAATTCAATGTCACAGGGTTCGAATGATGAAAGTGTACATGATAGTAAAATGCTTCTACCATGGGAATTATTATAAAGTTGAATTATTTCAGTGAAATAAGAACTGCCAGAAAATCTATTCTCTTTTTCTAGAGATTGTGACCGTAGAGCCTATCTCAATTAGAGTAGAAGCTCAATCAGCAAGTGCTCTTTCGTGGAATTTAAATGTTGTAATACAAGAAAACCAGGCACTGGTAATAGATAAATCGAATGTTTTTCGTGAAACGGTGAAATATCATCAAGGTATTAGTTCAACTATTTTTCACTCTATTTATTTAATCGAAAGGATGAAGCAATAAGTATAAAAATTGTAAGTTGTAAATGTGGTCGCATAAATAAACGATAAGAACATGTATAATTGGTATGAAAACTATATTCAACATATTTTGGACAAGCAACTCCAGATAGTGTCTCTGTACGAAACGTAATATCATCATTACATGACGTTATATTTGTTATATTTTAACCCATAAGGGAGTATAAATTTTCATTACAAACTCAGCTATTATTTTCAACTTCGAAGTTGGATCAAGTGATTCAATACATATACATGAAATTCGATTTGCCATTTTTAGTTATCTTGAATGGGAGATGTTTCCAGGGTTTCTGCTTGCTAAATCTTGGGGGCATATGCTTACTAGTACAGCCTGACATATTTTCCAATATTTCTGGTTGGTGTTCAACTTTATAAAATCAAATTTTGGAAAAACCCTATCAATGTTATTGTATTCAACAATTGGTAAATCTCGACAACTTGTTAGACGTTTTCTTAATGGACAGTAAATGAAGTACGTTAATAAATTGGAACATCGAGAATAATCATAACTTTCCTAAGAGGCAATTCTTTTAAATGAAATAAACAAACAACTGCTTGTACTGGTTAGTTTAAAGTATTTACGAAGAATGAAATTGATCAATTAGAGACTTCAGTATTTCATTCATCACTATCATAACCAAGACTTTGAATAGTTTTCTTATCAATGCAACTTTATTTCATAAGTAGTAATGATGACACTACGTTTCACCCAGAGCCACTGTTTGCAGTTGAGTGTCCAAAATATGTTGAATATAGTTCTTACACAAAACATACATGTTCTTCTCGTTTATTTATGAGACCACATTTACAACTTACAGTTTTTATACTTATTGCTTCATCCTTTCAATTATATAAAAAGTGAAAAATTAAAATACGAGTGAAAAATAGTTGAACTAATACCTTATTGATATTTTACTCACTCACGAAAAACTTTCGATTTATCTATTACCACTGCCTGGTTTTCTAGTATTACAACATTTAAATCCCACGAAAGAGCACTTGCTAATAGAGCTTCTACTCTAATAGAGATTGGCTCTACGGTCACAATCTCTAGAAAAAGAGTAGATTTTCTGGCAGTTCTTATTTCACTGAAATAATTCAACTTTATAATAATTTCCATGGTAGAAGCATTTTACTATCATGTACACTTTCATCATTCAAACTCTGTGACATTGAATTCATTTTCGATAACGTTACCTTCATGTCTCTAACCTAGAGTCTTTGATGGTTGGAGACTCCAACCAACGTGGAGTCGTGCAGAAATGATATGAATTAATACTTGAGTTAAGGTTTGGTTGTTTTCAGATTATCTAGCGCCGTCAGCAACACGAGGGCTATAATGCACCGAAACATTCGTCATTAGACAAGCCAACATACATTTACAAACACCCATGCCTAACACGGGACTCGAACCCGCAACCTCGCGGTCTAGACGCTAGCACGCTAACCACTATACCGTTTGGTCGGCACTTGAGTTTAGTAAACGCCATTTCATAAAATGATATTCCCGATATTTCAAAATGCTGTACTATTATACCTGGACTACGAATAAAATAATTGAAACTAACCAAAAGAATGGGTTGAAAATGGAAAAATATCCGTATTTTGTAAAAAAGTTAAGTTTTTCATGTAGATTCGGGGAGACTTAATTATTAAATGGCAGATATAATTTTTTTATTACTGTTAATTAGTATTATAAACTCGACATTTTTATTCTTGAAAATAAAAGTTTGCTTTATATTTATGTTTAAAAAAAAAAATCTTTGTTTTTGTCAAAAAACATCAAACTTCAGGTCCATTCCGGGAGACCTAAATATTTTTTGATTGAACTAAAATATTTTTTGGTAAACATGTGACCATAGTGACAACTTTTTATCAACTTGAAATTTTGAATTTCCAAAAAAAGTTTTTTTCGATACGCCCTAGTGATTAGTCATAGGAAAAGTGGCTCGTGGTAAATAAACTTCCTAATACTATAAAAACAAAGTTTTTATTATAAATCTTTTATATACATCGCCAATTTTTATATTCATTTTAATGTTCAAATTATTTTAATTGTTCAAACAAAGTCCCATTTCTGTCGTGTGCTTGGTGTTTCTATCGAAATTTAAATAACATCAGTAAAATATGCAGTAAACTACTTTTCAAAATGTATTCATCAAAAATGAACGTGAACACCAAAATATCTTTTATTTATTCTAATTAAAATTATTTTGGCAACAGGAAAGAGTTTCTTCAATGGTCGGTTACATTCTATTTTAGCGCGATGGATGACGGCAAGTTGGTTTATTAGTATTCCGTAAAAGCAAACTTTTAGTTACAGCCTCAAAATATGATAGAATGCATTGTCAGCTACATCGAATCTATCTGGCAAGTTTCAGCCCGATTGGATGACAGGGGGTTAATTAGGCATCATCAGCAGATTTGCCCGCCATCTACAAACATACCCAAGAACATACACACAAAATCGAAGTTAATATAAAGGATTTAAAAATAGATTCTTTCTAAATAGAAATCTCCTAATAGAAACTCGCCGGCCAAACGGTATAGTGGTTAGCGTACTAACTTCTAGACCGCGAGGTTGCGGGTTCGAGTCCCGTGTTAGGCATGGGTGTTTGTAAATGTATGTTGGCTTGTCTAATGACGAATGTTTTGGCGCATTATAGCCCTCGTGTTGCTGACGGCGCCAGATAATCTGAAAACAACCAACCTAGTAGAATCTCCTAAATAGAAAGAAAAAAGGACTGATAATTGTTATAACATTGAACAAGGGACCATGACAAAAAAAACCCGAAGTCATTAGAATTTTGTTCTTCTAAGTCTTCAGATAGTGACCAAAACTATAGCCATGCCTACAGTTAAATCTAGTTGATGTATTTTGACTATTCTTTTTTATTCTTCACAGATTGACTGTAATCCAAGACCTCCTGACCTCATTGAATGTAGGATGGAAAAGATAGAGTTCCGAGCAAATCACAACTTCTATAGTAATATTGATAACCTGCGCTCATAGTTTTGTATTAAACTTAAATATATGTTGAGAAGAAAATAAGCGCTTTCAAATTTGAATTTTACTTAAGGTACTTGACCACCTTATAAATTTTAAAAAATCGATTTTGTTTTGTTGTGTTTTTGCGTTTTCTCAATCCTTTCCACTGTTTTAAGGTCCAGGAGATTAACAAATTGTAAGTGAAAAAACTTTATTTTTTAAAAAATTATTTGAAAAAAATAGCGAGTAAAAACTTAAAACGAGTTTTTCTCGAAACTACTTTTTTTCAAATGGCGGACACTTAATCTCCGAGACTACTCGGTCGATTTCAACGATTTTGGTCTTGTTTTGTTGGTTGAGATGTTTTGTATGCCAATTTACCACATTTTGCCAAAAAAAAAAATTAATTATAACATTGTTTTTTTAGCAAAGAATAGCGAAAAACAAGGTTTTTTTTAAACATCCGCCTTTTTTTTTTTTTTTTTTTTTTTTTTTTTTGCACGTAAGGAACCTATCTTTCGAAGATTCCGGGGGGGGGGGGGGGTTTGGTTTTTTTTAATTTTTTTTTACAGATTCACCAATCCTGTTCGCCGTGGAACACCATTTTTTTTTAGGCCTAGACTTTGGCACCTCCTGGAAAGATGTTAAAAAATGAAATTGGAAAAAAATCAAGTATTTTTGTATTCTGTAAGCTTCAAGTAAAAGTTAAAAAAAAAAAAAAAATCATTGTGATATCTTATACAGGTCAGAAAAAAAAAATTATTGAAAGTGTTTTATTTTTTATTTTTCCAAGGTGGTCAAGTACCTTAATACTTTACTTTTCTAACCACGGTTACTATAAGAGTTTTAACGAATCACATGGCTTTGATCGAGCTATTGCATGACATCAATCACTTGGTGAATAACTGTTGGCTAACCCTGTCACCTCTCAGTTCAAGACGTCATTTGTAAGATGCAGCCAATCAGCGCGTAGTAAAACATGATCGCACATCACTGTAGCGTATTCAGTGAGGTCAGGATAAGTTGTCTTGAACTATAGAGAGAGTTCCTTTTGTGTGAATTAATGAGTACGAGGCTCGGTATCCCTCCCCCTCTTCTTTCCACACACAAAAAAATGATCCCGAGAGATGGAAATTTTACCTAGGCTTAATGCTTAAACGATTTTAAGATTCTTTTTTGATTCCTCTCAGCTGATTAGAGGAAGTGCCTTTTGTATGATTTAATGCGTATGAGGTTCTGTACCCTCATACGCCCCCTACCCAGAATTAATCCCAGAAGTTGGTAATTTTAGCCAAGTTAATGACTGATTAAAACGGGTCAAGAAATTTCAGATATTCTTCTTTTGTTTAATTTCAAGAAGTGAGTTTGATACTTAAGTTGAACTATTAAAACAGTGCAATTAGAAAAAAGTTAAATTTATTAACTTTTCAATTAAATTTCATGCTTATCAAAGCTCTGTAAACACGTGTCTCATTATTTTAAAATGAAAGGGCTTTTCTAAATCAAAGTCAACACCAATGTGGCTGACCACGTGCAGTACGCAAAAAAAAAAAAAAAAAAAAATCCGAACGATGGATGTATATTCGGCTCTAATTATCGTAGAATCTTGCGGTTTACACCACATTTTTTTGTTTACGATTTTCTATGTATTTGGAGCAAAATTTTACTCTTAAGCCCCTGTTTCTCTATCTTTAAAAATTTCAATACGAACCCCGATTTTTGATGTTTTCATTCGATTTACCCTAGAAACCAAATTTCAGTTCATTATGTTGAGAAACACGTCACTTATGAGCGAAAATGTTTTGCCCGATCTTGAGGGCAAATCTCTTTAAAGCGGGAACGAATCGAACGTTTTACGTCCTTCAAGACGTAATCTACTACACGGTTCCTTAAAATGAGTTTTTTAAAAAAAACATTTTTGCTAAAATATTGAGAACCAAAAGTCAAAATGGAATGAAAAAAATTTTGGAAGGGTATTCGACCATGATAATTCTAATTGAAGAAAAAAAAATAAAAAAATACATGTTTCTATCTAAAAAATTTTAAAACTTGTTTTATTAATTAAAAATTAATTATTAAAAACTGTTTAATACAAAAGTTGCATGTTACTTATGTTTGGCCTTTAACAAACTATCGCTTGAAACAAAAATTACTAAAATATATAAACTATTTAAGAATATTTTCTTTTTAACATTAATTTGACAGTTTTTGACATCATTTCAATTACTAACCACTCATTAGAAAATTATGAAATTTGGTATTTAGACGGGTTTTACTCTTAAGCCGCTGACTTATGGGTATGATAGTGAACTTTTTAAGTTTTGTTTTAACCCCTTGACATACAATGACGTCTCGTCAATCATTTCATGTGCCATTGCAGACTGACGTCTCCGAGACGTCAAGAACTGTCTTCGGCGAACACCGGGCAGTATATTATTAGATTATCTGTTTCGGTAGTGTATCGATGTTGTTTTGTTTCGACTGTTGAAGATGCTTTCCCCCTCTCAACAGTACCGATAAAAAAATCGCATCGGCAAACAAGTTAACAGAAAGAAGCACAATGAAAGCGGTAGGAAGTATAGCAGTGATCTCTGAAATAATCCGTGTGCACAAACTTTAAACTATAAATGAGAACATCTCCATATTGCATTTTCTTGATTTATTTGAAGACAATCACGACAGGTTGGTTGGTTGGTTGGTTGGTTGTATTCAGATTATCTGGCGCCGTCAGCAACACGAGGGCTATAATGCGCCGAAACATTTCGTCATTAGACAAGCCAACATACATTTACAAACACCCATGCCAACACGGGACTCGAACCCGCAACCTCGCGGTCTAGAAGCCAGCACGCTAACCACTATACCGTTTAGTCGGCCACAATCACGACAGGAAATTAAGTATTTGTTTACATTAAATCCATGCTGACCCTTTATTCTGGTTAGGGTCGCATCATGATCTAATCTGAAGTTATGTTTCGGCACCAGGCAATTTTATTTATATCTGAAGGGGTTTATTGTAGATGACCCCTCATGATAAAATTAAATTAAAAATATATATTCAATTAATAAAGACATTCCACGACTTACAACGGTACTTGACTTTTGTTATTTCATCAATTAGAATACAAGATATAGCGCCATCGTTCGGATTTTTGATTACTAGCTTGATACATTAATGACTGCACTACAGAAGATTCCTTAAATTATTATCAGAATGATAACAAATGTTATTTTTCAAACTTAACTCGAAAGTTGTTTTGAAAAACATTTTTGATATCTATTCAAATTCAAGTAATTGGTTTTTTTTAGTATGTCATACTAACTTTTTATTATCACTTATTTTTAGTATATATTTGCATGTTTTTGTACTCAAGTTAATGTACGTATTTTTAATTAGGAATTACTTTTTCGAAGATTTTTACTTGAAAGAAACAAACTAGATTTTCATTGCAAACCTACAATGTCGCATAGCGGTATTTATTGTAGCTCTCCATAAAAAGAGTCGTAAATGAATTTAGCAGTGTTGTCAGTTTCGCCATTTTGCGCTTAGAGTGATGATATGGTAATTCCCGCTAAAACATCTATCGATCGTATCTTACTCATCTAGAACATAATAATGCAACAAAAAGAAATCCTATCTCCCAAAAAACAATTAGACGTTAAAAAGAAAAATGTCAAGTAAAATGGTCATCCAGAAAAAATTAGGAAATCTTATGTTTACCGCCAAGCGGCAGCGTTTAATTTCTTTGGGGTACTTGTATACAATGAACTAAATTAAGGATAATTGGGAGGAACCCTCATAGGCAATCAGTACTTGACAGGCTACAGTTTTGATAGAATTTATCCCAATCAGTGCAATGGATACAAAGTAGCTCTAACATTTGAAACGAGATTACTTCGTAATAACTCTAGCCTGCCAAATACTGATTGTGTTAGGCATGGGTGTTTGTAAATGTATGTTGGCTTGTCTAGTTTCGGCGCATTAGAGCCCTCGTGTTGGCGCCAGATAATCTGAAAACAACCAACCAAATACTGATTGCCTATGGTGGTTTCTTCCAATAATCCCCATTTAGTTCATTGCGAACCCCAAAAGAATAAAACGAGGCCCCTTGGCGTAAAACAGATGCTTTGAGGACCACTTCATTTGACGGTTTTTACAACGTCTAGTTGTTTTTTGGGAGATATCGTATGTAACACTTCAATTGCTTCGATCATTTCTTAAATAAAGAGAAAAAAGGATCAAAAATAACAAATTTATAGGAATTCTGCAATTGTACTATGGAAATGATTTTCAAAGACAACATTTCATTTGAACCCAATATTGCAATTTGTGTTTCATTACTCAGTTCCTTAAATTGAATAACGCTTATCCAAATATAATGAATTACTATGACTTCTTTTGAAAATATGGCTTCTTCTATTTTAACAGAAACAAAAAGGGTGCATTGTGAGTGTCTATAATAAAAGAGCTTTTAACACTAACAATGTAAATCTTCATTTTGAAAAAAAAATTCACATTGAGGTAATGAAAGTATATTATACGATAATGTAATTTTTGATTGACTTGCATTACTTACAGGTGGAAAAGAATGGAAACGCCAAAGATTTATACGGAATCTAATATGGACAGCCTTTGCTACAACTTGCCTGGGAATACTTAATAGTTCTCTTTTTACCCAATCTTTCACTCTCCTACTATTTTGTTTTGCCAAACTTACCTTGACTCAATAAACGCCTAAAAGCTGGGATTCCACAGGAAAAAAGACCGATGCGTTCAGAGCGGAGATCGCGTTTATGCTTCTGAAGCGCATTCGTTACTTTTACTCATCGGTGTTTCCATTATTTTGATCTGGAATTTAAAATGAAACAACTCGGTTTGCTAAAAGTCTCTTTCACAGTGTTAGATGTTATTTCAATCAAACTTCTGTTTTCTTAAATACAAAAACAGATTCACACCTGCATGCTAATTTACACGTGCAAATAAATAGGAAGATTAATTTATTTCCCTATCTTTTAATCCTTACTAGTGCATTTATTTTATTGAATTTTTATATAATATAGCAGCGTCATTTCTATAAATTAAAATTAGTTTTGATTCTTATTCAAAAAAGTATAAAAATCACAAAAATAAAACTCACGCAAATCAATTATTCAACAAATGCAAATACATACTAAAAATAAATAATAATAAAAAGTAAGATCATTGAAAAATATTTGCTTTTTATGGTTGGTTGTTTTCAGACTATCTGGCGCCGTGTGCAACACGAGGGCTACAATGCTCCGAAACATTCGTCATTTGACAAGCCAACATACATTTACAAACACCCATGCCTTACACGGGACTCGAACCCGCAACCTCGCGGTCTAGAAGCTAGTATGCTAATCACTATACCGTTTGGTCGGCATTTGCTTTTATGAAATAGATTTTTCCAACTTTACCAAAGAATAGGTAAAAAATGTGTTTCAAAACAACTTTCGCTTTAAGTGTGAAATATGAGATTTGTTATTATTTTAAAACAACCTGCCAGTTTTTGGCTTTCGCAGATGATCTAGTCGAGCTACACTCAGAGAGTGCTTTTCATGGCTACTGCTTTCCTCAAAGGAAATAGGTTTATCTGTTAATGTTGAAAAGACTAAATATATGTTAAATCCAAGAAAAAAGGAGGTATGAATAATTTGAAATGCAATGGTGGGATATATGAGAGAGTTAATGAATTCAAATATCTAGGTGCTCAAATTAATGACCAAATTGAAATGTATCTCGAAATCAGAGCACGAACGACAACAGGAAACCGCTGCTATTACGCATTACAAAGCTACTACGACCATCAAATTCATATAGAAAGCTGAAGATTCTTGTGAACAGAGTCATTATTAGACCAATTGTTTTATTTGGCTCTGAAACATGGACTTTGTGATGAGGAGTTGTTGAGAGTATGGGAGAGATAGATACTGAGAAGAGTATTCAGAGCCATATGTGAAAACGGGGAATGGAGAATCAGAACAAATTATATACCCCGGGTCAGATACCAATCGTCCGGGCATCAATCGGTACATGAAAAGTGCGTTCGGTACGTGAAGAGAGCGAGATTGAGGATAGTCGACTATTTTATTAAAAATTTCCGAAACGTATTTCAGGTTGATTTATCTGGCGCCGTCAGCAACACGAAGGCTATAAGAAGACGCATTTCACTCGGCTTGGAGGAAGATCATAAGTTTGGGTTGAAATTGAATATTGAGGCAACAAGTTTGCTATTTATCGGATTTTTTTTACACTTTCCGTAGAAATTGGATCTTCATTTTAGAAAATTGTAAAACAAATAATTTTAGTTTTAAACTAATAAATTTAGATGCAGCTCGGCTGTACTAGCTGTAGTGCACGAGCCGCCACTGGATGATGACGATATTATTTTAAGAAAATTTACGCAATCTTCGGTAGTGCAGTCGTTAAGGTTATAGGCTAGTGATAAGAAGGTGCGTGGTTCAAAACCATCCTCTTCTGAAATTTATTTTTAAATGAAAGTGGTTTTCAAACTCAAAGTTGAAACACATGTTTTTAGAGCTTTGATGAGCATACAATTTAATTGGAATATAAATTTTTACTTTTTCTAGTTACACTGTTTCAATAGTTTTAACTTAAATTATCAAGGTTACTTCCTGAAATTGGTTGAAAGAAGAATATCCGAAATCTGATAACCCGATTTAAGCAACCATTGTCCTGGCTAAAATTCCCAACTTCCGGGGTCATTTCTGGAAGGTACAGATGCTCGTACGCTTTACGGCCTCTTTCACACGGTGCGGACGCAGATGCGAGAGCGGGCTCGTTGAAGTCAATGTATCTCAGCAATTTCCATCAATAACTTCAGTTTGAATTAACTAATTAAATTTTTATTTGTTGTTTAAAGTGTATAATGCGGGACAAAAAACCTACTGGTAAGTAAAAGCTGCCGACTATATTTTAATACTGGTAATCAGTACTGGTATTACCTTAGCTGTTTTGTTCAGCTACAATCCCGTCCTAAGAGCAACGTGCTGCGTGCAAGAAGGAGTTTTGGCGCCCCTTACAATGAAAATGGGTATAGAAAACCCTCCGAAAATGGTATGTGGTTGCTCTATAACTAAAATGTGCAGGAGCTTAATACCTGAAATTGTAATTTTAAAAGGATTAAAAACTAAAACTAATAAGTAGTAATAAATAATAAAGTATTTAGTATCTTTTCATTACTTTTATTTTTTTAAATGAATAATTATTTTAACGAACTTTTTCAAACTTCAATAGGCAATAAAAGAGTTTCACTGGTTCTTAGCTTTAACATCAATTCCGGTTGAAAGAGTTTACAAATATGAGTGAGTATATTTCCACTCAATTTGGGAAGAAATCTTATCTTAATTATTCACTGCCAAGAAAAAAGTCCCATTTGTGAAACGAGTTAAACTAAAGTTTATTCACCGGTTAACAGGTTAAAGCAGTGACGAAGGACGTATTTTGCTGCAGGATGCAAACATAAATCAATCGAAAATGACATCACTCTAATATTGGCATCAAAATGTCCATATTAAGAAGCCGACCAAACGGTATAGTGGTTAGCGTGCTAGCTTCTAGACCGCGAGGTTGTGAGTCCCGTGATAGGCATGGGTGTTTGTCTTGTGGGTGTTTGTTTGGCTTGTCTCTTGGCATTGTTGGCTTCGGTGCATTATAGCCCTCGTGTTGCTGACGGTGCCAGATAATCTGAAAACAACCAACCATATTAAGAAAAGAGTTAAAAGCAGCAATCCGAAAAGTTAGATTGCGTTACAGAAAACAAACCAAGGCCCCTTCTTTTTCACTAGATAGCTATTTTGTAGAAAAGGAAATATATAAAAATATATTTGGTAAACATTTTAAAATTCGAATAAATACGTTTAAGCTCATAAGTTCAGGGAATTGAACCAAAATTAGAGCATGAGACTAATGTAGAATTAGGAGTAGAGAAAAATTCTGCCTAGGTAAAAACACAATTTATTTACTCATAAAGTATGTTGTGTATCTTAATTCCAGGATATGTTAGATACTAATAGTTGAAGAGCCCGTGCATTTATAAGCTTCCTTAAATCAGATCTTGAAGTTTCTTTTTTATGACTGTTATAGTTTTACTGTGTGTAAAATAGCTGCCGCCAGAAAATCTAGATCGTTCTAGAAACAAGACCTGCAAACAGAATATTGGTGGCCGAACAATCGTCTTGGGGATGAGAAATCGTTTACTTGAATCAATCGATTTTGATTATCAAAACACCATCAGGGTAAGCATATGTGATGTCTTTCTCTTGGAATTCCCAATCGCTTAACTTGAATCAATCTATTTTGATACTCTACCGCCGCCATCAAGAAAATGTGATATCTTTCTCTTGGAATTCCCTATGTAAAATGAGACTCGTTTTCACGGCACTAGACATTTTGGTGAGGGCTAATCTTGTGATAGTGCTGTGTGTTGAAAGGTCCTCAGTCTTATTAGACAACAAAGTGTAAGAAGATTTTAAATAAATACACATCAGTAAATAAATAAAAGGAAATACAATGAAAAGTCGAGACCTACACATTAAATATCCTCTCATACGTATTCTCAAGAGAAAAAATGTTTTAAAGAAGGCGCATCTCCGGTGGGTCACACGAGTCTGTTCCTTGAGGCAGTGTACATCACGGTGTATCACACTTGTACAAAAGATGAAATGGAAAATACTTACAAAAGATGAAATGAAAAATAGATTTATATTTTATCTCAGCATTATAAACAGACATTCAATAATAAAAACATAAATAATTATGTTAAGTTTATAATACTGTTAAGTTTATAATAATGTTAAGTTTTTTGTGCAATTTTTAAAACATGTTAGACACAGTGCGCCCTTACAGCGAGCACAATATGCTGTTACCATTTTGGCCTTATTCGCAGCATACCGTCTGCCTTTTCTGCTAGACATGCGTTTATAACATTGTTTACATCGCGGTCTCGTTTTTCTAACTGGCCTTTGGGCCGACCAAACGGTATAATGGTTAGCGTGCTAGCTTCTAGACAGCGAGGTTGCGAGTCCCGTGTTAGGCATGGGTGTTTGTAAATGTATGTTGGCTTGTCTAATGACGAATGTTTCGGCGCATTATAGCCCTCGTGTTGCTGATGGCGCCAGATAATCTGAAAACAACCAACCAATGGGCCTTTGGTACGACTGCAGAAAATGTAAACGTCTTTCGGCAGTACTTCATTTTCACTTGGCGTTTCTTCTTTGTGTGGATTGACTGAATGTGGATGATCACAATTTTAACAATAACTGATCCCAGATTTGTTTCTAGCTCGTCGAGATCTATAAGAATCACCTAGTGGGTATTACGGCGCAAAAATCGTGTTGAACAGTGTCATCTGATGCTGCGCCGCTCCGCGAAGCGGACAGTCAATTCAAGCACCGCCTCACAGAGAAAACCCTGAATATCGGCGTCGGCGTTAAAGTAACATTAAAAAAAAACAAAAAAAAACAACAACACCCAAATGATATTTTCTTGCTTTCTTAAGAAAGAGAATCTCAAAAAAATAACCTATTACGAAGACATTCAAAGCAAATTGAAAACACATGTGGCAGAGCCAACAAATTTAGCAGACAAAATCAATAAGAATAAAACACTTACCTTACGCATCGGAAACGATAAGGAATTCAAACTGGAAAGTACCAGGAGCATAAATTAAAAAGCTAATGTCATGCAATTTATTTCCGAGTTCGAAAAACAACAACTTCAGCTCCTGAAAACTCCGAAGGGAAACGCGCCGACCAAACGGTATAGTGGTTAGCGTGCTGGCTTCTAGACCGCGAGGTTGCGGGTTCGAGTCCCGTGTAGGCATGGGTGTTTGTAAATGTATGTTGGTTTGTTAAATGACGAAATGTTTCGGCGCATTATAGCCCTCGTGTTGCTGACGGCGCCAGATAATCTGAATACAACCAACCAACCAACCGAAGGGAAACGCAACTAACAGCAAAGAAACGCATCCAAGATTCCCATTACCGGAAAGTCCTCTACGTCCAAGGACCAAACGGTATAGTGGTTAGCGTGCTGGCTTCTAGACCGCGAGGTTGCGGGTTCGAGTCCCGTGTAGGCATGGGTGTTTGTAAATGTATGTTGGTTTGTTAAATGACGAAATGTTTCGGCGCATTATAGCCCTCGTGTTGCTGACGGCGCCAGATAATCTGAATACAACCAACCAACCAACCGAAGGGAAACGCAACTAACAGCAAAGAAACGCATCCAAGATTCCCATTACCGGAAAGTCCTCTACGTCCAAGGACCAAACGGTATAGTGGTTAGCGTGCTGGCTTCTAGACCGCGAGGTTGCGGGTTCGAGTCCCGTGTTGGCATGGATGTTTGTAAATGTATGTTGGTTTGTTAAATGACGAAATGTTTCGGCGCATTATAGCCCTCGTGTTGCTGACGGCGCCAGATAATCTGAATACAACCAACCTCTACGTCCAAGATGACGCTCGCAGAATTATTTTCAGGGGGTGCAAGGTTTTTTTAACCTTAATTTTCCAACTGACTATTATAATAAAATTTTAATTAATAAGTAATGTATTAAATTTCTTATCTATTAAATATTTTAAAACCTATATCATGCTTCTATTTCGATTGAATACTTTTCTCTATTATTTTTAGTTTTCCAAATCCACCTTCACCGACCAAAGGGTATAGTGGTTAGCATACTAGACCGCGAAATTGCAGGTTCGAGTGCCATGTAAAGCATGGGTGTATGTATGTTGGCTTGTTAAATGAAGAATGTTTCGGCGCATTTCGTTTTGTTGACGGCAGGCCCGTGCTGGACCCCTTGTTAGGGCGGTGGACGGCCTTGGCCAGAGGGCGCCAGCACTATGCAGGGGGAGGACTACCCGGAGGAGGGGGGGGGGGTACGGAATATAATAACTAAAGCGTTAATCGCACATGACGCTGGGTTCAGTATGCTTTTCTGGCAGCAGGTCACGGTACGAACGGACCATCACACTTACACATATCGTACCGGTATTTGTCAAACAAAATGACCATGTATTGTTTGCTAAATTCTAATTTTCATTTGATCCATTTCAAATATTTTGCAATGTCTTAGGGTGAAATAAAAGACAAAGTAGTAGTTGAACCTAGTGTAATTTTGGTAAACTAACGCACATAGAAAATTAAGACGAGACAATTTAACATACATTTCAAAAATAGTTACCATCATTTACTACTTAATTTCTTAAGGAAAGTAACAAAAACAAATATGTTCACAAATGTAATGTTCTTTGATTGAATTTACAAACTAAACCTGAAGAAGTCTTTTTAATTCGTAGCTGGAGTGGCAAAGATAATCAATAACAGTGTCTGGATCTGTGGAGTTTAAAATATCAGCTTCTGAGTGCATTAACAGTAAAGATTCTAAATTTTCGTTTGTCAAAGACGATCTCAATCTGGTTTTAATAAGTTTCAATTTAGAAAATGCTCGTTCGCAAGAAACTTGAGTCAATGGGATGGTTAGAAGAAATTTATATACTTTTAGTGCATCTGTGGGCGGGGTCAACGAAACGGAAGTGATTAGTAAATAATTATTACAAAATAGTTAATTTTGGCCAAAATATTGACGCACTAATTCTGGCAGTTGGGGATTCTGAAAGCACTAATTAAACACTAAAATTTGGCACCGGTCAATTAGTGCGGGATAATTAACATCGGCTTAAGGCTCGCGTACATTCGGCAATAAGCTAAAATTGGCGATTTTGGCAAAATATTGTCGCACTAATTTTGGCAGTTGGGTATTCTGATAGCACTAATTCAGCACTAAATGTTTGCATATGTGAGACAATTAGTGAGTCTGTGGATGGGGCCAATGAAACAGAAGTGATTAGAGACATATTATTACAAAATGGTCAATTTTGGCCAAAATATTGACGCACTAATTCTAGCGATTGAGGATTCTGAAATCACTAATTGAGCACTAAAATTTGGCACCCATCATATAATTAGTGTGTGATAATTAACATCGGTTTAAGGCTCGCGTACATTCGGCATTAAGCTAAAATTGGCGATTTTGGACAAAATATTGACGCACTAATTTTGGCAGTTGGTTATTCTGAAAGCACTAATTATGCCCAACATTTTAACATATAATGAATGATGATTACTTTTGTAGGCGGGGCCAGCAGTTTGCCTGCCTACCCTCAATTAACCTTAAATTTTATGAAAAGTAAGGACGCACTAATTTTTTGGATGATGGATTCTGAAAGCACTAATTGAGCACTAAAATTTGGTATATATTAAAAAAATAAGTGCGTTTGTGGGCGGAGCCAACGAAACGCACCTGTCCATTCAGTAGTAGCCTACAGTCGCAACACACAACCCGGCCGCTCGGCAATATCGACGATAAGCCTCGTCGTAAAACTTGTCAGTTTCGGAACAGGAGGGCGCCAAAATTTCCAGGCTGGAGGGCGCACCGGGATACGTCCCGGTGGCCCAGCACGGGCCTGGTTGACGGCGAATCTGAAACCTTCCTGGCGGGGCCCATGAGGATGACTTGGGAGATCCAGGAATCAGTATGCAACTTCATCATTGTCCTGTTTGGATAAAAACGAAAGCAGCCTTGGGAGTTCGAATGGGCCGCAAGAAACAACCAGTCATCTCTAATAAAAATAGTTGTGTAAATAAGTTGTAATGAAATATTATACTTTATGTATTTTTAATAACGTGTTTTTATACACACACGGTTTTTGACCTCCAGAAACTAATAGACCCAATATTACATTCAACTTTGCAAAAAGTTATGCAACTGTGGAGCCACGTAAACTTGACAAAAAACAAAAGAAATAACGGAAACATTAATTGCCTTATTTTGTTTCTTGCACAATGATTAGTTCATCAGATCAGTTTAATTTGCGATTACCCAAATAAGGATCGCGTTGGATTTGGTTGTTTTCAGATTATCTGGCGCCGTCAGCAACACGAGGGCTATAATGCGCCGAAACATTCGTCATTGACTGCGCGTTGGCCTTAGTTGAAAGAATGGGTACTCAGCTAAATTTTTAATAAACGCATTAAAACGCAAAAACTGGTTGGCTGGGTTTAGAATTTATTTGGCGCCACGCAAAAACTAATTTTTCTATTCTGTTTCTAACCCTCTCTTAATCAGATTTTATTTTTTAGAAATTTCAATAAAAATATATAGCTGAAAATTAATGTATGTTCTATCCTGATTTCGAAAATTTAAAATATTTTTGTCAGTAAACAGTTTGATTGATCTACTGGTACTCGTACTTGTAATATCTCAAACAATGACCTCTAGTTTTTCATGCAATACGTTACAATTTACAGCGAGATCAGCATAGGCAAGGATCAGCCTTCCAATTCTCTTCACTGTCGTCTTTCGCTTGAAGAACACTTCCCAACATTTGACTGACCTTTGGCGTCCATTGCTTGATTGTTGGTTGCAACTGGACTCAATCCACGTGTTCTGTCCTACGCTAAAGTTGACCCCAGTTACGCAGGTTTCAGATACCGATGAATCACGAAATTACAATTTTATATAAATAAAGCAGTTTTATTGTTAGCTATATATATATATATAAACTGAACTTCAACTATTAAAAACTAACAATTCTAATGACTCAGTTGATTTCCTAGTTTTACTTATCACCGTCAACAAAAATGGTTCTAGTGTTGATTTATTTGATAAACGCAATGTCTTTAATTTACAAGTCAACAAGCTCATTTTCTGGTTGGTTGTATTCAGATTATCTGGCGCCGTCAGCAACACGAGGGCTATAATGCGCCGAAACATTTCGTCATTAGACAAGCCAACATACATTTACAAACACCCATGCCAACACGGGACTCGAACCCGCAACCTCGCGGTCCAGAAGCTAGCACGCTAACCACTATACCGTTTGGTCGGCGCTCATTTTCTGGAATTTCAATTATAAGCTATAGAAATGTTATTCGTTCTCAAGTACTTAGATTAAAATATATTTGCAACAAAAAAGAAGCCGACCAAACGGTATAGTGGTTAGCGTGCTGGCTTCTAGACCGCGAGGTTGCGGGTTCGAGTCCCGTGTAGGCATGGGTGTTTGTAAATGTATGTTGGTTTGTTAAATGACGAAATGTTTCGGCGCATTATAGCCCTCGTGTTGCTGACGGCGCCAGATAATCTGAATTCAACCAACCAAGCAACAAAAAAGAAAATTTCGATAAACAATTTAATTGCCTCGTTATAATATATATATAGTATTACTTCGTCCCGATTTTAAGATTTGCGAGGTGAACACAAAAACCTGGCGTTAGAAAGTGGTTTTTGATAAGATTATGTTTCACATAAGATTCAACGACTGAAGAAGAGTTTGATTAATTCCTTCAAGATACAATGGAAAAACACAATTCATATGTAAACTCAATGTGAGCCACGAGGTTATGGCTACGTAAGCATGCTTTATAAAAAAGCTTCCTGGAACGAAGAGATTTTCTGAAACAGATTATGCTTTTTTCTTAAGTGAAGACATTTAAAAAAAAATTGCAGATAATTAACCGTACGCAAACACCAAGATTAACACGCGGAATGTCTGGTTGTTCCGTCCTGATCAAAATGCACCCGATCGGAGTTTCAGTTCATACTGGGATTAACTGAAGGTAACAAAATAATATTTGTCATGTGACATACATATCAGTCTTGTCTTCCTCCATAAAGTTAGCTTGTGTATTTAGAACACGGTAATTCCAGCACTCCTATCGGGTGCAGTCTGATCAGGACAGACAGAGTAACAAGACGCGATAACGTGTGATCGGCAACGAAGGTGTTTAAAAACCTAAATCGTAACGAGTGCCGGGTCAATCGGGACATCGTGGGACAAAAATCAAGATAAATACAAGTAATGTTTCAAAATTTTTTGTGTTGATCCTCAAAGGAGAAAGAAAAGTTATAAAGTAAAAAATTTGTTAATAATCGATCGTATTACATTCAATATTTACGTCGTAAGTTGAAAAGCCATCCATCCCGTTTTATACTGTTCATCTGTAACAGTATTCTCAACTTCGACATCGGAGAATTTTTCAACCACAACTGTTAAATCCTTATCAATTACAACTCTCTCATTAGAAAATACCCTTTTTCTAACAATATTACAACCAAAAGCTTTAGTGCACAGTATTAATTATGTTATGATACTTGTACAGGGTTCCCACTTAAATCACAGAATGAAAATCAATGATTTTTAAGGAACCAAATAATATTTTTAAGGACCTTTGAAAATTTGCTTTCAGGCATCATGTCTATATATAAATTTTTAATAAAGTATAAAAAAAGTAACAAGTTGGCACATGCGTAGTACAAATATGACAGAGAATTCCGATACGGTGTGGAAAAGTGGCGGTCACGAGGGGAAAGCAAGTCTTGAATGGTATTTTTATAAATTTTGCAATTGGGCACACAACATCCGCTAAAATTAAGGACTTTTAAGGACCTCTATGCATTTTCAAGGAGTTTTAGGCACCTCTAAGCATTTTCAAGGCATTGAAAACAAGATATTTACCTTCGAAAGATTCAGTTGCTTTTATTTAAAATAAATTTTGGATACTTTTGGCTGAAAATGGCATTTCTTTCAGAAGTGTCAAGGAAAGGTTGTTTAAAAGTGAAAGGGTTTATCCAGGAAATCAAAAGTAAACCCGATTCAAAACATTTTCCGCAGAAACTAGAATTTTTGTTCACAAAATTATGCACCTAAGTGTCTTAGAATGAATCCAGGAAACTTACAATATTTAGCATAAGACACTCTCGGAGAATCAACTAATACAAATAAATCTTTTGATCCCTAGATATCTTATGCATAAATATACGAATCTTTGAAAATGTCAAACAAAATTTTTTGTGGGTTAAATGTATCCATGTTTAATATTTTAACTTATTACAGTTTATTCATTAGCTTACATCTCTTTTTATATAAAAATAATATTTTTTCGAGTCAAAAACATGAAATCTTCGAAAATTTAGTGAGAAACGTTGTCTTACTGAAATCTATAGCTAAATTCGAGAGTAAGTGGATTTGAATCATAACATTATAGAACAGAATAAAATAAAAAATAATTTGAAATTAAACAGTAAGACCATGGGCCCCCATCTATTGAGAAATTGATTGTGAGGGATAAAAACCAATCTCTCAAGGTGAGTAATAATAACTTTTGATTTACAAAGCCAATTTGAAACGGTTTATAAGTATCTTCACTAAGAGTAGAGCGACTAGAGGACACTTCGCGAAACAAGTCTGTAATTTTGCACATCGACAGATAATGTCATTCTTATCATTTTAAGAAGTCGGATTTCACTTCTGGTCGAGGTTTCATACTGCTTCAAAGGTCTAAAACATGCATTTTTTTTTTTTCAATAAAGAGCGTAAATTGTAGGTTCACTGCCAAAACTATGAACTCTATTGACACTTATAATATGTTAAATAGTTAGGCTTGTATTAAAGAATGAAAAAAATGTTAAATTTCAACCGGAAGTCGTTAAAATTTCAACCGGAAGTTGTTAAAATTTCGACCGAAAGTTTATCCCTAATCGACTCCCAACAGCTTGAACTACACACATAAAACACATTCTATATATAAAAGGGTTGAATTCGATAATGTACCAAATGGAAATATTCCACTCGGATATTACTTCCGGTTGAGGTTTCAGACTTTTTTTCAAAGTTTGGCTTAAAAATGCGCATTTTTGGTATTCCACCTTTCATATAAAAGGTCACATTTAAAAAATAATATACTTCTTTCATGTTCTATACATTAAATTGTAAGAATGAATATGCTAAATTTAAAATAAAAAATTTCAACCGTAAGTGACTGAAATTCCGACCGGAAGTCAACGCATAAGCAAATTTCAGAGCTTATACAGATTTTTTTTTCTTATAGTAGAGCGACTAGAGAAAAAAAACTGCATTTCGTGAAACAAGTCTGTAGTTTTGCACAATGATAGAATATATTATTCTTATTATTTTACGAAGTGAAGCCATTCGAATTTCTCGTCCGGTCGAGTTTTTATACTAGTTAAAAGTTAGGCATAAAATTTTCGTTTTTATTAATAAAATTATTATATGTGGGGTCACAGCCGAAATCATGAACTTTATAGACATGCGTAATATGTTAAATTATAAGGCTTAGATGAAAGATTAAAAAAAAAGTAAAAAAAGTTCAACCGGAAGTCAACGCATAAGCAAATTTCAGAGCTTATACAGATTTTTTTTTCTTATAGTAGAGCGACTAGAGAGAAAAAAAACTGCATTTCGTGAAACAAGTCTGTAGTTTTGCACAATGATAGAATATATTATTCTTATTATTTTACGAAGTGAAGCCATTTGAATTTCTCGTCCGGTCGAGTTTCTATACTAGTTCAAAGTTAGGCATAAAATTTCCGTTTTTTTTAATAAAATTATTATATGTGGGGTCACAGCCGAAATCATGAACTTTATAGACATGCGTAATATGTTAAACTATAAGGCTTAGATGAAAGATTAAAAAAAAAAAGTAAAAAAAGTTCAACCGGAAGTCAACGCATAAGCAAATTTCAGAGCTTATACAGATTTTTTTTTCTTATAGTAGAGCGACTAGAGAGAAAAAAAACTGCATTTCGTGAAACAAGTCTGTAGTTTTGCACAATGATAGAATATATTATTCTTATTATTTTACGAAGTGAAGCCATTTGAATTTCTCGTCCGGTCGAGTTTCTATACTAGTTCAAAGTTAGGCATAAAATTTCCGTTTTTTTTAATAAAATTATTATATGTGGGGTCACAGCCGAAATCATGAACTTTATAGACATGCGTAATATGTTAAACTATAAGGCTTAGATGAAAGATTAAAAAAAAAAAGTAAAAAAAGTTCAACCGGAAGTCAACGCATAAGCAAATTTCAGAGCTTATACAGATTTTTTTTTCTTATAGTAGAGCGACTAGAGAGAAAAAAAACTGCATTTCGTGAAACAAGTCTGTAGTTTTGCACAATGATAGAATATATTATTCTTATTATTTTACGAAGTGAAGCCATTCGAATTTCTCGTCCGGTCGAGTTTTTATACTAGTTCAAAGTTAGGCATAAAATGTTCGTTTTTATTAATAAAATTATTATATGTGGGTAGTATTTGTAGTAAAGTTGGTGAAATCGAGGATAGAAGGTGAAAGGGGCATAATTTGATAGGTAGTGAACCAATTCGAAAAGTTTTTGTTTTCCTAGACTAATCCCGATTAGCAGGAACACGACTTCCTTACGATACCATTGTGGTGAAATCGAGGATATGGGATTAAGTGGGCATGGCGAGTTGCTATTGACTAAACCAATTAGAATTGGGTAGTACCGGCCAAAGACGGACACTTTAGCAAGTTTAAAATAAACACAAAAAGAATAGATAACCAAACAAAAACATTTTGGTTGGTAACAGTTTCCATTAAATTCTCTTAAGTGGTGAAATGTACTTCTACTAGTAGGTATAAAACATATATCGGGGCATAAGACGTTTCTTCATAGCGTTCCACAATTTCGATGGTTTTTCGGTGCAGCACAATCCTAGAGTAGCTTTTGTGCCAGGTAATTTCCCGAGAACCATTTATCATTCAACTATTTTTGGGGCTGACAACTTGAGACTTCTTTACCACCCTAGTGTTATTTTGTTTCAATATATTATCGTAACCGACTAAAAAATATAACTCAAAGGACAAAAGCAATTTCAAAATAAAAGCAGTTACAATATCATATTCAACACATTTAAATGTAGTTAAAACAGGGTGGCAACAAAATTCAGGAAAAAAAAGTTTCCCGATAATTTCTGATAGATTTCTACAAAATTCCCTGATTTTACGTCAAATTTTTTTAACTTTTCCAGATATATGATCAAATAGAACATGTATGCTAAAGAGATAAAATACCAGGTTTTTTTTAATGATAACTTGAAATTACTCCGTAACTTTAAACTTCTAACGATTACCACAGTCCTCCGGGTAAATGGGGCCAAAATACGGATGAACGAGGAAACGTACCTTCAGAAAAAAAAAGACAATTTCCTTGATTTTCATGAAATCTTAAAAAGTTCCCCGATTTTTTCCAGAATGAGAAAGCTCCTTGACATTTCCGATTTCCAAGTTCTGTGGCCACTCTATAAAAACAAAAAATTACTTTTTTGTGCATTCATCAAAAGTGTGTTTTTTAAAACATTTTTTTCTTTCTTATTAGTTATGTGTAAATATGCAAGGGTATTCGAAATTTAGATAAATTAATCACTGAAAACCTCTTTACTCAAGGAAGCTCCAGAGGAGAATTGCTTCTAGAAGCGCCATCTATGGGTCTGCCAATGTAGATTAAAAAGAATATTATACAAGGTAGCCACAAAATTCAGGAAAAATTGTTCCCTGCTAATTCCCCCGACAGATTTAAAAAAGATTTCCCGATTTTACGACAAACTTTTTTTTAAATTTCTCCATTTTTTCCAGGTGTGTCGACGCCCTGATCAAATAGAACATGTATGCTAAAGATAACATGCCAATTTTTTAAACAGTTTAAATTATTCTGTAACATTAATCTGTAATAATTATCTAACAATTACCACCACAAATCTCTGAGAAAATAGCGCCAAAATAAGGAAGAACGGGAAAAAATACCTGAAAATTCCCCCGATTTTCGTGAAATTTAAAAAAAAAATCCCGATTTTTTCCAGAATTAAAAAGCTCTCCGACATTTCCCTTATTTCCACGCTTTGTTGCCACTCTGTTATAATTAGTCGCATTTTAGAAAAAATTTCAACTTTTATATAGATAGGACACAAGGAAGTGTATTAAAATTGAGTTGCAAATTCAATTTATACCAACACTAGACAGTGACTTGAAAGAAAGTATAAGAAAAATTCCTAAGGATCAATGGCGAAAACAGTGAGGGGCGGAGGGGGAGATCGCACTCTCCATTAATCAGAGTTAAATAGAAAAAAATAAGAAACACGACAAAGAATATTTTATGTGTAGTTTATTATGAATGTAATAAACAAAAGGCCAATATTGGTGTCCAAAAGTAACGATTATTTAATTTATTTACATAATAAGTGTATAAACATGTGAAAGATATGAATTAAAAATCAAACCAATGTCCTACATGGGGTTTTTACCGCTCATGTTTTAAAGCGAGCTTCTCTCGGGCTACGAATGTAGTCAGATTGGATGAATCCGTACTAAAAATTGGAATGAAAAAGCTGAGGACAAAGCAAGATAACAAAGTGATCTGCAAAATATATCAGACAAATTTGGTTTAATACTTGATCATGGAAGTAGAAATTTGTTCAATGGTGCACTTCAAGGAAAATATGAAGTTTGGTATATGTTTTAGTAAAAACACACACACTAAAGTCTTAGAATTCTTTTACTATACACTTTATGTTAAAAAAAATTGCATGTTATTTAAAAAAAAAACTTATAACGTTTTTGTCATCAAGATATACATTTTTCCTATTAAATACATTGGAAGTTATTGTTTTGGAATCCCATGGTATAGTAGTGTAACTTATAAATAACAAATTTTATCTAAACTATTCAACAGCCTAAAACTAAAATATTTTTTTTGCCCCCTCTGTAATAATACTCTGGATCCACCCCAGCTAAGGATAGCTATATATGTTGCGATTTAAAAAAAAAAAAAGTATCATTGCGATTTTTGAATATTTCCTAAATATAGAACATGTACCTTCGACCAGCATTGCTCTCAGAGACATCTACTATATGTCACTCCAAACAAAATTTATAGTATGAGAAGGCATTCGATCAATGTGATTTCATCAACAAAGAGAACACATTTTTAAAGCCAATTTTATTTATTTTTTGATCACAGAAAACATCTCTTTTAGAACTAAAATCAAACGAGCCTTTTAAATATGTACTAGAGAAACTTGTAAAAACATTTGATAAATATAACTTACAACAGATTTTTTTTAACCATTACCAATTGTTTTCAGATTATACTATCGCATTTTATATAAAACAAACAATAGGCTTAAAATATAGAAGTTTAAATTAAAATATCATTAACAATTGGAGATATTAAACATTTTTAGTTCCAAACTCAGAAAACACAAGTAAAATTTTAAATTCAAACGACCTAAAATTGTGTGCATGTATTTTTTTTAATACTTAACATCTAGTTTTGAGCTAATGTATATTAGAATAATATAAAGTATGTTTTGTTGCATTAATAAAATTATCTTACAGCATTTTGTACACTTTATTATCAGCAATATAAAAAAAATAAGATTACATACCAGGCACAAAGTTATATACATAAAAACAAAGAAATCAAATTACCTGTTGAGGTTTAACCATTTACCAAAATTCCTTTTGAAACTTATTCATCAAACTTTCTCAGTCTACAAATAAGTATGCAAAAATCTTTACATTTAAAGAATTCTAATTCAATTTCTTTTTAAAAAGAAAAAAAATTTCATAATTTTATCACAAATTTTGTACCTGATAAAATGTGCTAAACTGCACAAAAGTAAAAGGTTCCACAAATACAGCATTGTATGTGCAAGTTATTTGCAATAATGTTTTAAATAATTTTATGAAGCATTTTAAAATATGTTTAAAGACATAAAAAGTAAAATATTGTTTATATAAAACAATTATATAATAGAAATACAAAACATCTGGAATTAATAATAAGTATCTTGACAGCTGCTATAAGCATTCTAGTAGCTTATAAATCACAATTAAAAAGTGAGAATATGCAGAAACAAGCATTTGGAATGTTAGATTTATTTCAGATATATTGATTAAATTTTTAACTAATGCATCAAGTAGGAAATTGCCAAATAAAGAAATAATAAAAAATTAATTACATACGATATACACAATAAAAAAATTATAGATTTGACAAATATATTTGAAAAGGTATTTTTTATTATAGAGAATGTAGGTTATTGTTAATAGTACATAAAAATTACATAGTTAATGGATATCGATAGAAGTTTTAATAGAAATACATTTTTATAAAAAAAAATTAATTTATTAGTTTATTCATTTATTTATTTTCATTTTAAATAAATTTCAATAATTTAAAATCATAACCAATAATTAATTACCAAATAAGAAATAGAGTGTTACCTTTTTATGATTTTCAACTCTTTTGTAAATTACAAAAATGCATTTCAGAAATTTTGCCTTATATTTTATCACTTTAACATTTTTTCTTATTCAAATTCGGTAGAGATTGAAATTTATCATACAATATTGAAAAGTTTCCAAAACTTAAAAATAATGATGCAATATTTAAAGTATGGGTGTAAAAGAACACAAAAAGTTTTATTTATATAAACACGAAATACACATTTACAGAGTATTAAATTGCAAAAACACTTATATTTGTTAGAAGCTGCAGTTGACTGACAAAAGGCATTTATCAGTTATCCACCTTTATGGACCTAAAAGTTTAAGTCATCTGAAGTTTTTGGAAATTGTTTACCATGTCCCATACTTTTGAGGAGCGTGCAGGCTTGTTAGATGGCTAAAATAAAATAGAAAATTTATATTTTAAATAAATGTAATTACTTTTGTTTGACAAAAATTTATATTTCATACAGGGAAAACACTCCTACAACCTGTGATCTTGTATGGTAGTGAGTGCTGGCTCCTCAATAAATCAGAAGAAAATAAACTGACGATTTTTTAAAGAAAAATATTACGAAGAATCTTTGGAGCAGTCTATGAAAACAATAAATGGCTCACCCTGTGTAAAATAATGAGATTTATACAAAACTTAAACAACCAGAGTTCATGTTTTTAAAGCCCACCGCATTTGGTGGCTGGGACACATTCACAAATCTGAATAATCCACACACAAAAAATAACATTCTCTAAACCAGAGAGTTAGAAAAAGAGGTTGCTTTCCTACTAGGTGGCTGGATAGCATTGAGAGGGACCTAAAGCCAGTTGGAGTCACAAACTGGAGAGCCATTGCGTCCAACAGACCAAGATGGTAAAAACTTTTTTGGACGGTCTTGGCCTGCTTTAGGCGGTAGTGCCTAAGAAGAAGAAAAGGATCTAGGGATTGTTATGATTTAATACAATATGGTCTGCCAAATTTTATATTAGGAATGAGAGCAATTTCAAATAATTGTACACATATTGTCGAATATTGTGATGTACAAAACTTTTATGTTTGAAATTGTTATTTAAGAAAATTTTATATATTGACTGATAAACAATATTTTAGTATTTTAAATTACTTTCTTGTAGATAATTAACAAATGCCATTAATGGTAAAAGTTTGTCTTTATTAACATGATAAGATGAAATTGTATCTCTGCCAAAAAGGGAATTATTTAGTGATGAAAATGTTTTTAGAAAAAGATCATTCAGTTTTTTTCCTACAATCATTTGTGAAATTTAGAATTGATTTTATTATGAAGAATCTTCAGAGTGAAGATTTATTGGTGACAGTTAAAAAGTCATTTCTCCTATTGATAGAGCTAAAATTTCAGAAACAAAAATACAGAAGGTTAACATTTGAATAATCAAGATTTTATAGGTTTTATTAAAAAAATCTTTAAAGTGCTTATGGATAGAAAGCCCAAATGTAACATAAATTTGTTGCAACATTCTAATTAGTTTCATTTTTAATAAGTGGAAACCTACTGCTTGTAAGCAGTGGCTTCAACAAAGTTATTTTTTGTAATCTAATCAAAATCTATAATAATAAAATAAAGAGTCTGTGTATGTATATCTGTGCCTCTGTAGAAAGCTACTTCAAATGGGCAAAGAAATTTGAAACTTTTAACATAAGTAGTTTTGGCTTTCTAATGTGATTTTTCTCAAAAAGAATGCTTACAAAGTGACTTCTATAGAGGTACAGCCCTGAAATGTTCAACCTACATAGGTTTGGTCCTCTAATTTAACTTTTAAAATGTTAACATTCTGTTTTTTGATTAGTTTTTTTATAATTAATTTTTTTTACAAAGCGACTTCTAATAAGCATAGGGCTATGAAACTTTCAACATAGGTTGCATTAACTGGGAAATTTTTTTTGGTTTCTCGACAGGGAAGGGGGTCTATAGTTAAGGTTCTACATCGTAATTAAACTTTTAGCGAGTGAAGAGCGAGTTTATGCTTGCGCAGCAATGAATCTTTCAGCAAATGAATTAAATTTAAACTTGCACAACAATGAATCTTTCAGCAAGTGAAGTGAGTCTATGCTAGCACAGCAATGAAACTTTTAATGAGCGAAGCGAGATTGGTTTTGCGTAGCAATGAATCTTTCAGCATTCATTCGAATCTTTCAGCATCGAGCAAAGCAAGCCTGTTCGCGAAGCATCAAAAACTGGGACCTATACACAAACCATTTTATTCAACATTGAAGCAAATAATTAAAACTATAAATACAATGATGTATTTTCATCAAACACCACAAGGTCACTTGTTCCTTTAACCCATTAGCGCCCAGTGTCCTCATTTGAGGACGCTGTAAAAAACTGCTATTTCTATCATTGAATTAAAAAGTATTATTTTTTACAAATTTGTCTGATAGATGGGAGCACTACGCATTGTGCAATTTGTTTGGAATGACGTAAAAACGGGCGGGGAAAATGCCCTATAATTTCCTGCATTTTTGGTAATGGCGTTATAATACTTCATATCAGTGTATCGCACTGGATATATAAGGTAAATTCTTTCAATTTTGTATATATATAATCTAAATAGTCCATAGCAAGTTTTACAATATTTATTGTTGTTAATATATCCGTAAGAGGCAAGAAATCTTATGTGTCATCATTTGAGGACGCTGGGCGTTTGTGTATACTTCTTATTCATCATTTAGATTTGTTTATAAGCATTTCTTTCATGTTTTGCAGTCGAACTGTAAATGAACTCTGAAAGATGAGTAGAAGACAAATACCAGGGTGCGTACACTTTATTGGAAATGAAATTCAAGGACTTTCAAGGCCTTTTTCAAGGAAATTAAAAAAAAAAATCAAGGCCCTATTTTACCATCGCAGAGTCGGTACAAAAACTGCAATTTTTAACTTTTTTTTTTTTAATAAATGAATTTGTCTGAGGTTTAAAATATAAAATATTACCAAACAGCAAAGATGCAATCATAAAAATTTATTGCGGGATGAAGATTGGAGAAATCTTTTCCAATCCATTTTTTATAGTTTTAGTTTTGCAGTGATGTAAGTATCAAAATGTGATTTTGGAGTACTGTTGGAGCAGTAAAAATACGATTTTGGAGCATCAAAATGTGGTTTTGGAGCAGTAAATTATTACATTAAAATTAGTGATGCTCCAAATATTCTTGTATATTTCAATCTTGATATTTTAAATAAAATTAATTTAAAGTAAAAAAAAAAAGTGTAACTTGTTCATTATATAAATACGTTTGCATTCTAAATTTGCATTAATTTGATAACAATACTCAAAAAATAAATTAAAAAGCATTACAGTCATTTACACAAAAGGCACTAATTTTTTTTTTTTTTTTTTGTCATCAATACTTGGGTAATAAAAAAAAAATTATTAACCTCTTTGCCAACAATTAAAATATTAGGAAGCTTTCAATGACATCATGAGGTTTTGTTAATCACTGAAAGTTTTTCGAAATAATCTCAGTTAGAGCTACTTTTAACAACTGATGAAATAGATTTTTTTCTTTAAAAACTCTAGTCTGCCTAGTACCACTTACCTATAGAAGTTCTTCCCAATAATCCAAAATAATTTAATTCGATACAAAGTACTCCCCCCCCCCCCATGCAAAAAAAAGTGAAACAAGGATGCTTAGCGGCAAGCATTAGATTTCATAACTTGTTTGGATGATAGCTTCACTTAGCATGTGTTTTTAGGGCTATTTGTTTATTGGAAGATAGTTTTTTTTAACTCAAAAAAATTAAAACCTCTATCTGAAATTTAACTAATATACTAGCATTTAATTTATATAAAAAAATAACTTCTAATGTAATTAAATAATAAATTAAAACAAGGCCAGCTGAAAAATAGTAATTTTTGTAGTGGTTTGTTTTCTAACATTCTCCATTGTCTAAATGAATTATAGAAGGTTCCCATGTGAAATCTCAAGGTCACTGGAAACAAAATGATCTTAAGTCTGTGTTTTGTGTAATCCATACAAAAAAAGACACATTTGGTTAGGTTTTTTTATAAATATATGCTAAAAAATAATCATGCACTCTTAAAGTACTAAGAAAAAAATAAATTATTTTTAGATAGAAACAGGCAAGAAAAAAATATCCAAATTGGATGCATAAAGATTGATTTCATGCCTTCTACAGTTTGAATACAAAGCGCGAATTCCTGGTTGGTAGGTTGAAGTTTAATGGCGCAAGGGCCATACTGCCGCGAATCCCTGATCTTTCCGGCAGCTAATTTAAAGGAACAAATATTTGTAAATACAAGAAATCCTTACTTTTTTTTAAATAAAGACATAGCTTAAATTCCCCTATTCACGTTCTTTGTAAAATTTCTAGTCTACGGTACGACCTAGCGCTTTTTCTGCGAATTGGCTACAATAAAAGAATGACGTAATATGCGTTTTCCCGTTTGTGGCCAAGTCAAAATCATGATCCAACATCGAAGGTTGCCAAAAAACCATTTACTAATACCCACCAATCCTTCCACCTAATTACTACAGCAAGTTCAAATCCCGTTTTACCGATCGATGACTTAGAAATTAAGCCCGGAAGAGTGTGAAGAGGGGGGGGGGGGGGAGGCTGTCAATTGAATTAAGAAGTTTAGAAATTTAAAAAAAATATTCGAGTTTTCTTATAGCTATGTATTTCTTAATTATTGAAACCAGGCAAGAGAGCAAATCTAAATCAGATGCACTACGATTGCTTGTGTGAAAAATACAATACTTGTATTCTATTTTTAGCACGGAACCTCAGTAAAAAAAAATCTAAAAATAATCATGTATTCTATAAGTATAAAAAAAAATATTAATTTTCTATAACTAAAATCAGCCAAGAAAACAGATTTAAATTAGATGCACACAGATTCATTTATTACTTCTTTACAGTTTACCTACAACAAAACTGAGAGATTGTAATTTGTATTTTCAAGTGCGAACCCTTTCCGGCACGTTAACTGACGAAAAACGCCCTTAAAGTGCAAAATACTCTATCGCTTTGTTGGCGACATTCCATGATAATTTTGAAAAATGTTGTGCCAAAATTCTCGGAAAGTAGTTTCTAAGCCAAAAAATTATCTTTTGGAGCAGTTCGGCGTAATCTTGAATGAAAAGAGGTTTTTGTAATGGAAAAAAACAAACAGCCATAAACACTGTTCAGAGAGGGAATTTTCACGATGAAAACAAACTTTCTTGAATGGACAATTTAAACTCAAAGAATAAAGACAGCGGGCAGAACTAAACAGGATATCAGACATGCGACAAGCCGAAGCCGGCACCGTTCAAAACGCAAACCATGTAACGAACGGTCACTATTCGCCGAAAGCAAGAAATGGGAGGGAACTGATTCTACTGTGATTGACAGATCCACGGAAAGTGAACAGGCAGGAGACGGGAACGTGACGTAAAAGCGTGATGTCAGAGTTCTGGTAAGACAGGAATTTTGCGGTTTCAGAATTGAAAATTCAAGGACTTTCAAGGTTTTTCGGGAAATAATCCTATTTTTCCAGGCTATTCAAGGCCTTGAAAAAAAATAATGAAATTCAAGGACTTTCCAGGTTTTCCAGGCCCCGTAAGCACCCTGAAATACTTAAAAGCTTAGAAGTGGCAACTGCTTATATTTTTTCTGAAGAAATTGAAGCTGATATTATAGCAATGCCTCCGGATGTAGATGAACTAACAGATGAAGAACAATTCGATGATGATAATTTGGATACTCCAGTTGTAGCAGATGTTGCAGGTACATTAGAGATTACAATACCAGATGACAATAATAACTCTAATATTCCGGATAAAAAAAATATATCCGCTTTTGGGGTATTTTTTTTTATCATCAGAAATAGTTCCAACATTCCTCATCGAACTTCTTATAGAAACTAAATCCATTTTTCACTCTTTGCATAGTTTCTTAAAGCACTTTATCACATCATGACACACAAAATATATGGTGCGAATCTAACACATAGGCTTCAATACTGTATTCTGGCTTTTCTAATCAGTTTGAATTGAAAATGCATTTCCCTGCCATTTTTAAACAGTGCGCAAAAAATTAGCCCACACGATACAAAAACGAAAAAAGAGATCACGTGACTTGATCGGATATTCTATATATGTTGGGCATGCATAGCGCTGTACTCATCGAAGGGGGATTGACGAAGTTTTTGTACAATGTTGCGATGTTTTTCTAGTTAATGATTGGCTTAACTTAATTCGAAAGATTTTGCTCACTTTGTTGACCATTTTTTAAGATGCTATATTTTTAGAAAATAAAATGAAATTCAAGCACTTTAAACGTATTTTTACAGAATTCAAGCACTTGAAAATGAAAGATTTTTTTTCAAGCACTTTTCAAGGTGTTTTAAAAACATACGAACCATGTTACATATGTAGATATAACTTTCTGTATTGTGTATTGCACAAAAATGTTAAAAAACAATATCAAATAATAAGTTCCATAGAACAATATTATTTCACATTAAATAATAACTATAGAATTGGAAAGAAAATTTGGTTGTACAGTGTACAAATAACAGATACAACTCCTAGACACTAGAGATCTCTTTCATCTAGTGGATAGAGTATCTGACTGGGAAACCAAAGGTTGCACTACCGATCCTCAGCAATCGCAAAAAAAGCTACTACGCTTTATTGGTGACTATATGACAGCTGAATCATGCTGCCATCTATCGGCATCTTCTGAAAATACTGCACGACTTCTACACTATCATCTCGGCATCTTTGGCGACTCACTGCCAAACAGAAGCAGTCGCACTGCCGCATGAGTAAGCAATTAAATCGTTCGTCCCTTAACTCACTGGAAAGAGGCTATGTGGTGGCATTGTGTTCAAATAACAGATGCAACTCCTAGACACCAGAGATCTCTTTTGTCTAGTAGATAGAGTATCTGGCTGGAAAACCAAAGGTCGCACCAACGATCCCTAGTGATTTTAAAGAGCTCATACACTTTAAAAGTAAAGAAAATTATGTCAGCAAAAGCTTTTCCATGTAATCTATAAAAAAATATTAAAAGTTACTCACATCCATAAATGAATTTGGGGAACCTCCTAGTAGAAGTCTTTCTCGTTGTTCCCTAAGTTCCCTTCGCTGTTGAGCCAGCTGTAGCCATGACGGGGGTTCATCTAGGCCTAAGAGTTCTTCTTTGACAAGAGGTGGAGTGCGCTGGGGTAAAGGAACATCAGAAACACTAGCTAATCTTTGCCGGGGATGAATAGTTTCAGGGGAAGATTCTGCCACAACCTTTGGAAGAGTTTCTCCAGGAATCAAGTTCATTTCTTTCAAAGGAGATATTGCTCGAGTTGTTTTCTCACAAAAAGATTTGGATTTTTTCTTTAATTCATGTTTAGTGATATGTAACTTGGAAGTTTCAGAAATTTGGATTACAGTACCATTGGGAGTCACATCATTATTTTCTTCATTCTTCTCTTTGAGTTCAGGTACTTTCTCTTTATCACAATGTTTTTGCTTAATTGAACGTCGTGCAAAAACGCGTAGTAATTCGGGCTCTGGATCCTCAGAGATAGAAGTTTTGTCAATCATTTCAGTCTCAACTTTCTTTTCAGCTTCAGTTTTACTGGTAGAGACCAAATCAGTTTCAGGTAGTTCATTTTCAGGATTATTGTTATGTACAAGAAAAGTTTGCTGTGTGTCCCATTTGGTTACAGTTTCTTGAATTTTCTTCTCACTTTTCAATGGTGGGATATCATTTTGATTCCCTTTTGCAGACTGTGTTGGACATGTAACTTCCATTGAAGTAACGTTATCTTTTGAATTATTAAATTCTTTGTTTGAAGTCGGAGGTTGAAGTGAATTATCCTTAATATCAGAATTCGGTTTAGATTTCTGAATACGAATTTGCACTGGGCATTGTAGTTTATCGGATTTTACATTTTTCTTTTCAAGTGCGGATTCTCCCTTGTTACCTTCAGAAAATGAAGACTTAGGACTAACATTCTTACTAGTTACTTTACCATATTCTTTACTGTTAGAAGTTTTTTGAATTGTTAGTTTTTTTTCCACTACTGTATTAGACTTCTTGCTTGGTTCTGGGGAATCTTTCTTAGCATAGGATATAGGCTGATACTTACGCTCTTTCATTCTTTGGCTAAATGGGACAATTTCAACTGAAACACGCTTTTGAACATTCTTTGTGTTTACGTTACTTATATTCATTTCTTGTGTATTGTGTTTGTGTGTAGCTTTTATGGTTTGCTTTTCCTTAGAAGGTAGTTGCTGGATCATTGGTTTTGAAATATTAGTCAAATTTTGATCTGGTAAAGCTGGCTTTTCAAACTTTTGTGTGGTAATTATGGACTTATCTTTTTCAGATTTTGAATTAACTGATATTGTTATTTTATCCTCATTAATTTTACTGTCACACAAAGTAGAAGTTGATGCATTCACAGTAACATCAGCATCTAATTTTACAGATGCCAGAATATCGACAGAGCTAATCCAAGGTTCACAACTACTTGCAGATCCTTGATTAAGTACTTCTTCAACTTTTGCAAAATTATGAGCTTCTGTAATACTATTCAGATCTGTTTGTACTGATGAATGATGAGAAACATAGATACCACTTTCCTTTACACTCATAGTACTCATTATGCTGTCTTCTTCAAAAAATAAAGGAGTTAGTATTTTGTCATCTTTAAAGGTAGGTTCTTCTCTTGATGGTTCTAACTCATTGTCAATAGTCGGAAAATAACCTGTTTGCATCCCCATTTTGCTTTCTGAAGTTTTAATGGTTGAATTACTTGAAAAAAGTGATTCAGCATTAATATTACTTTTAGTACTTGTGTGTACAGAATTGTTTTTATGAGAAAGAAAGCTAGAGTCACAATCTAAATTTTTGTTTAATGTGCTTTTTACATCCTCTTTAACTGTAAGAATTTCCTCAGAATTTTTCAAAACATTTGTTTCTAAATTTCTGATAACAGACGATATTTTTAATTCATGCACACTTTCTTCTTGCACAGATTCATTAGTTTCTGTCGTATTATTATGCATATTTTGAGAGAAATCCTCTATAATTGTTACAGAACTTTCAATCCCCTTATCAAGTAAATTATCAACAAGGGAATCCGAATACTTACTATTTTTTTCCCCGGTATCCTTATTTTCAATATTACTGAAATGTAGTAGACTTTCTGCTTTTGTCATTAAATCCTCATCATTGATCTTTTGAATTTTTTCATCATTGAAATTTTTAAGATTGCCTTTGAAACTTTCTTTGGCTACATGTGTAGAGCTACTTGGTTTTTCTTCCATGAAGGAATCACTAGTCATATTTAACTCTTCTTTAAAAGTAAATGAAGATATCTTCCTCTCTGATGAGTGACTTGAAATTGAAACATTTTTTGATGAAGCAGAGAATTCTGTAAAAAATATCTACAATTATCAAACTGATTTTGCTTAAACTTTTGAAGCAAAAAACACAGTAAGGCATCTCCAAATAATAATCAAAAGTAAACATTTCTTTTCAAGTCGAGCTTACTTAACCCATTAATGATGGTTGGCAAAAAAAGCCTTGCCAATCAACATTTTAGTTTTTTTTCTTTGCTAATAAATTGTGATTGTGGTTCCAATTAGTGTTTATTAAAAATCATAAAAATAATTTTGGTAAAAGTTAAAAACAATAACTGTTTATCCATTTCAAAGTTGTCTTCAATGGGTTAAAGTAAATTACTTTAAAATAAATCACTAAACAAAATTAAAAATATTACTTAATGATTTGCTTAATCAATTTTAAATAATTGCTAGTCTTTTCCTGACCATATACCTAACACAGTAATACAATAAAACACAAATATTTCCCAGATACAACAATGATTACTTAGAGCTCAAAAGCAAAATTTGAAGGAAAAACTATGAGTAGCTTTATTTGCTTTAAAATTTATTCCCAATAAACATTTTAATATAATAGTAAGAAATAAATTTTATATATTGATGGTAAAAACCCACACATGTATTTTCCGTTCAAATTTTGTTACTGTACACTAATTATTGTTATAGTATCCGATTCATCTGTTTTGAAGCAATATTTGGATAGGGAATTTTAGTACACAAAGAATGCATTAGAGGTATGGAGCATGAAAAAGGAAACCAATTACTTAAAATTAAATAATATTATGAAGATTCCAATTAGAAAATAGCTTTTAAATTACCTAACTTTCTAACATGAGTTAGGGAAGAATTTTTAGATGTTATTGTACAAAAATGGATATTTTGATTACTTTTATATTTAAGTTTATTAAGTTGATTGTCTATTAATAGTACTTACATCAGAAGATCTATTTGCAAATTGATGATTTTTTAAAGTATAATTTAGAATTTAAAATGCACCCAATTTCAAATTTAAACCACAAAAACTCATGTTATAACTAAATTAGACTATAAATAATTTAACTGGAGGCTTATGATAAAAAAAATTGAGGGGAAAAACTAGGTGGGACCTTATTGGGGGATGAAGTGCTTTGTTTCTCTGCTCTATGAGTTGGGTATAGTTTTATTAAAATTTTATGTTACTCGTCTAGTGAAAGTGTTTAATTAGTAGAGTTTTATACATAACTGGTTTTGTGAGGTGTCCTTGTGATTAATTGTAGAATAAAGTGTTAGTTTATTTAGAATGCCCTTTTTACAGTGCACTTAACATACCAATCGAATCGAACCAGACATATTCCAAATGATTTTAAGAAATATTACATAACAGAAACATTGTCACAATTTCCCTTAATATTATACTACTTTTAAATGAAAAGAATATAAAAAATAAGGTTAAATCAAAAAGTAGTTATTATTTAATAAATGTAACAGTTGATATCAGATTCCCAAACTCTTTCAAAAATTTTTGGATGGCTTAAATGTTTGCTATTTCGAAGGAAAAGCAATGCCTTTTATTTCTAATGATAAATACAGTAATCGGTAACTATCTGCATACTGCATAAATTACTAAGTTAGGAAAAAGAATAGAATTTTTGCAATATTTGCAACCAATTTTTTTTGTTAGAATATTTAAAAATATATAAAAAGATAAGCATCATGATAATCAATATCTACAAAACGCTCATACAACCTGTGATCTTGTATGGTAGTGAGTACAAGCCCCTCAATAAATCAGAAGAAAATAAACTGATGATTTTTGAAAGAAAAATAATAAGAAGAATGTTTGGAGCAGTCTATGAAAACAATAAATGGTGCACCCTGTATCACAAGATCTATAGAAATTTAAACAACTAGACATAGTTTATGATATTAAAGCCAACTGCTTTCAGAGGCTGGGATACATTCACAGATCTGAAGATACTAATCCGACAAAAAAGGTAACATTTTCTAAACCAAATGAAGTTAGAAAAAGAGGTCACTAGGTGGCTTGATAGATTCGAGAGGGACCAAAAGACAGTTGGAATCACAAACTGAAGAGCAGACCAAGATGGCAAAAAATTTTGGGGACTGTCTTAGCCTGCTCAAGAACTGTAGTGCCTAAGAAGAAGCATCATAAATTCGAAATTTTTGGAAATATAATTTAACAGCAATTCCAAAAACGCAAAGAAGTGAGAGATCAATATGAGTAAAAAAAGTATTGATGACTTAGCATACTGCTGTTTTTCTGCTGATTGTTTTAATTGCTGCTTTGTAAACTCAAGTTTTATTCTGCTACTTGAGGCTTCAAACTCTAAAATAATTAGCATCACTGTCAGTTTTTGGAGTTTCAATCTATACAAATCCCAGTTTTTAATAAACTTGCATTTTATGTTTTCTTCAGGTAAGTTATGAAATATCAACAACCTTAAAGAACGCAAACAAAAGTTTACCAAAATAAATTATACTATTTTATCACAGGTGGTTATAGTAAAGTGAGCAATTTGCATGTAAGCGCTTCAGTTCCAACTGATTGAGTTATCAAGACGATACAATCATTCTACAAAAAGTACAACTTATTCAACATAGCAATTATAATTTTTTGCAGTGTACGGATAAAATAAGGCCCTCAGCTTTTTGACAAACAATACAAACTAATCCATGGAATTGTCATGTTCTTTTATTACTTTTACCAATTTGGAAGTTATTGAAGTACCAGGCTTCCTCAATCGACAAACTAAAGCACTTATCCATCCTCTCTTTGAAAATAGTCCCTACAATCAAATAGTTGAAATTTTATTAGGATTCTCTGAGTTATAATCGTTTTATGAGGATTGGCTAATTGTTATTTATTTACATTTCAATGGAAAATGACCCACTAGTTGGGAGGAGGTTATGAGGAACATTTTCCAATGCTAATGATATCATAATGACTCAATATTATTGATTTGGTTTGTTTCAATGATAATGATATCATAATGACTCATATTATTGATTCAGAACACAATCTGGCCATTATTATTTACTTCAATCACAATCTACTACCTTTAATCCTTAAGTAAACTATGTTCGAGAAGATGGCTTTTGAATAATGTGACTATTACATTGTATATAAAAAAAAGGGGATATGATACAAGAATGCAATGCAAATTGCCATGCCAATTAAAGATAAATTTAAAAACTTTCAGTTTTGAATTTGATTATTCAGTTGTCGACTAATCTAAACAAAAATTGTTAAAGTAAAAATAAAATTACTCCAAAACAGATCGATTTTGAAATTCTCTACTTTCCTTTTAATTGCTATAAAGTTTTTGAATTATAGAATGAATACACATTAAATGCATAGATAAATACAGTAAATTTTAATCCTATTTGCACACACAAAAACAGGATGTGTTAATTTAGACTGTATAGCTACCTTATTTAATTGGATATTTTTTTTCAAATTTAGAATTTTTTTCGGAAGCAGTTGCAAAAGAAAATTTTTAATGAACCGTTTGCATTTAATCGGTTTAATTAAACGAAATCAGTGATCACTAAAATTGCTAGTTTCAAATCCTGGGTAGAACTTGGATGTTTGGAATCTCATTAAGTTGTACATTTGCTGTTTTGTGCACAAAATGATTGACTACCCTCCAAATCAAACTTTGATAGTGAATGTACCGGGATTATAGCAAAAAATATTCCACTTGCAGCATCTGATAAATGGATGCAATACTTGATTAAATTCAGGATTGTAAGAAACTAGAATTTTGGTGAAGTTCAATTTAGCAGTTCTGCACATATTTTCTGGATGCGGTTGAAAATTTACAAATTAAATAAAATTAAATTTTAGATATTATAAGAGAAACATTGATGTATTGATATTATATAAGAAGGGACACATTGGTTTTACATGACTTTAAATTTGGTTAAACACATGCATGATATGTACACTGAAGAGCCAAAAAAAATGGTACACCTGCTTAATATCGTGTAAAGCCCCCTTGAGTATGCAGAAGTGCCACAACACAATGTGGCATGTATTCTAATAATGTCTGAAGGTATCCTGGAGGCAAATCACACCATAAATCCAGTAGGGTAGTCCACAAATCCATAGGAGTGCGAGGTGGTAGAGATCTCTTCTGAACAGCACATTACAAGATATCCCAGACATGCTCAATAATGATCATGTCTGGGGATTTAGGTTTGCCAACGGAAATGTCTTAAGTCAGAAGAATGTTGCTGGAGTTTGTTTGTAGCAATTCTTGGTGTGTGAGGTATCAGCAATGTCCTGCTGGAATTGTCCAAGTCCGACCGAATGTACAATGGACATGAATGGGTGTAGGTGATCAGACAGGATGCATACGTACCTGTCACCTATCAGAGTCATCTGTAGATGTATCAGGGGCTAGCCAACACACACGCTCACCAACTACACAAGCTCCATACTATCATATAGGCTCCACCAGCTTGAACAGTCCCCTGTAGACATGTAGGGTTCATATACTCATGAGGTGGTCTTCATAAATGTGCATGTCAATCTGCCCAATTCAATTGAAAACAAGACTCATCAGATCAGGCAATGTGCTTCCAATCATCAACAGTCAATGGTGGTATTGGTGGACCCAAGTAAGGCCTAAAGCCTTGTGTCGAGCAGTCAACAACAGTACACAAGTGGACTTTCGACTTTGAAACTCATGTAAATGATGGTCCTTTGAAGTAATCGCACGGTGAGACTACTTGATGTCCCAGCATTGAAATCCACTGCAATTTGTGGAAGTGTTGCACATCTATCTTGTTTAAGGATACTCCTTAGTCATCGATGGTCCCTGTCCTTCGAGGTTTCCCCCCGACCGCACCGATGTCTGAAATGTTACCTGATAATTGACATTTATGGTACACTTGTGAAATGGTCGTACGCGAAAATCTAAATTTCTTTGCTATCTTGGAGATACTATGTACCATCATTTGTAAAATGACTATATTGTCACGTTCAAAGTCACTTAAATCTTGTCAATCTGCCATTGTAGCAGCAGGAATCGATCTAACAGCTTTGCCAGACACCTGTTGTCTTATATAAGCGTTTCCGATCACATTGAATCTAGTAACTGTTATTGGTTGCATACCTCCGTTATTTACATACACATATCAGTTTTTCTGGCTCTTCGGTATAGATAGAAACTACACATTGGAGTCCATATTGATTTTATCCGAATTCTGGTCAAACCATTAAGAAAGTTTAAATTTAAATTTGTGATTTTGAATGACCTAATCAATCTTTGTTGAATGCAGTTGAGAAAGTAATTTGAAGCGCGGAAAATCACTTTTCTTTACTATAATTACACAAAGTAATACACAGATTTATATGGATTCTGGATATATGACTTGCATGTATTCCGGAAATGAATATTTTTTAATGCAATAAAGGATGCAAGAATATATAAGATGTGGAAAGGATGCAAGAATTTATAAGATGTGGAGGTTTCTTTTAGATAAAGGAATTCCGGATAAACCAGACTTTTGAGAAATAATCATCTGCTGGAGCATGTTTACTGGATGTTATGGATAATGGAATTTCAATTACAAAACCCTTTTTTTTATACAATTAAAACAATCCAGATTTGTTTGAATTTACATATTAGTTAACTACAGCATATTTAGATTTGAACATATTCCAGATACATGCCATGAAACTGAATATAGAAACTCCATTCGGAATATTATTGTTTATTTGCTGAAAACGATTCACAGTAGACTGAATAAGACACTTCCTCCATATCAGCATTGCAGATAAACCAGAATATTGCAAAAAACCACACAAAAATCTCAAATTAATGTTTAAAAATATCTTAGACACTTATTGCCATTTTTTTTGTGAAATTTTTTTGATGAAAAACTCAATCCCACCAAACTTGACTTTAAAAAAATTCAGATTGATTGAATGCTAGATGATCAGGGTTTTACTTTATATAAATTTAAACCAGCGCCATTTTAATTACCTGCAAATGTCTTGGTTTCTTCCAAAACATTAGAAGGTCTGTATAAATCTTCTTTAATTTCAGGCGTTAAAGGAAAATTGTTTACTTTAGCAGCAATGATCTGTAACACAAGAAACAGTATATAAAGTAAGTAGTATAGTGCACACAAGTCATAAAAACAATTATTAAGATTGTTGCAGAAAGTTAATATAATAATAGAAATGTATTTCGAAAAATCTTATTTAAATTTCAGAAACCTCGTTATTTTTACAATAAAATTTCCTTAAAGGGAACCTCGAAATTTTAAAATGTTTCTTTTTAATACTTGAAAATATGTTAAAACTCATTCTGATGGTGCTAAATGGGATTTTTACAAGAAGTTCATTTTAAAATCTGACACTAGCATCAATAACAAGCTGGAAACACTCTTTTAATCTTCCATATCTCAAAACTTTGTTTAATTTCTTGCTAATACGTACTTTTACATCAATTGTTTTCAAAGTTATTCACACCAACTTGATTATTTACAACTCGAGTGATATATTTTCAAAATGCCATATGCAGTACTTTGACCGAGTATCCAAGCAACATGTCTTTGTGACATTATATCGTTTAAATACTTCATAATTCCAAGTTTTATACCATTATAAAATTCTGTAACTGGGACCATTCCTCAACAGCTGTTAATCCTTTGTTGAGAATTTCCCTAGTTTCAAACTTTCGAGATACAATTCCACACATACATGGTTAGTAAAAAATTTCAGACATCACTTAAAATGTCCTCCATTCATTAGAGAACAAATATGTTTTTCTCGATATGATAATCGGAAACTTTTTCTTTGCTACTTGACTTGCTTGTGTATAATGGTTAAAAGTTAACTGTAATTCAAGTTATTAATATAGATTCTTTTACTAAAAGCCCTTTATTTTACAATATAATTCTTTATTTCATAAAAATATATTGTGTAAAAATAGCCACTGATAGGAACAATGTGTGCACTCCATTCGATGACTGGAAGCTTTTTACCATTGGTATCCTGAATAGCAGATTTGGTATCAGATGAATCCTGAACAACGATTTAAAAAAAGCAAGGAGATGATTCTAAACAACTATGACATAGAAAAAAAAACAGCAGTAGCAAATATCCTGAGGTGAAAATATCTCATGAAATGTATTACTTAATGCTGGGCCCAGAACATACATGTGGAAACACTTAGAAAGAAAAAGCTCAGGATTTTGCAGGCTTCACTGATTCAAGGCAAGCCAGTGGCTGGTTGGAAAATTTCAATTAACAGAACATGTTTTTTTGCAATGAATGAAAAAAAAAATACTGCTTTTTATTCTTCTATCTAGAGTATGATCCCAAATATATTTTCAATGCACATAAAAATGGGCTAATCTTCAAATGTCTTCCTGACAAAACAATGGCTATTGAAAAAGCATATCATGGCAAAAAAAATTGTAAATAGTGATTTTATTGTCACGGATGTGAGTTATTAAAAATATTAAAATCCTCTACGATTGGGAAAAAATAAATGTCTTCTCTCTACGTACTTTTCTATAGATAATGAAGCAAATCAAAAAGCTTGGAGGACTGATGTACTATTAGCTACTGACAAAAATATATTGAAATACTGACAAAAGCATTAGAACAGAATATGATTTGCCAAAAAACACAGGAATGTTCTTTTCATTGAGAGTGCAGTCAAACACAAGCATATTTCATTTGAAGTCAAATCTGTAAAATTGGTTTTACAATCAAACTCAATTTTTAAGTAGCAATTTTCTTAAACCAGAGAATTACTCAAAACCCTCCAAGAAAATAATAAGAACATCAAGAGGTAAATACATTGTCAAAATTGATGAAAGACTTAAACCTGCTATACATACTACAGGGATGAGATTGGCAAAAAAGACTGAAATCATACACGAGCAAAAAATATGAACCATAATTTATGCTGGAAAGATATTTTAAGAATAAGATTGGTGAGAGAGCAAAATGAAGGAAATCAAAAAATTCATCAAAAAATATCATGTGGAAACAGGGTGGCCACAAAATTCAGGAAAAAAAAGTTCTCTGATAATTCTCTGGCGGAATTTCCTAATTTCACAACAAACTTTTTTAAATTTCCCCAATTTTTCAAGGTTTCCCAGATGTGTAAGACACCCTGGTTAAATAGAATATGCATGCTAAAAAGATAACATGTCTATTTTTTAAAAATAGTTTTGGTGGTAATGAAAAGTTTAAATCATTCTGAAACATTAAACTTCTAACGAATACTACCATAAATCTCTGGGTAAATGACGACAAAATACATGTCGAATGAACGGGAAAACGTAGTTAAAAGTTTCCCTGATTATTGTGAAATTAAAAAAAATTCCCTGACATTTTCCTGATTTCAGAATTAGAAAGCTCTTTGACATTTCCCTTATTTCCAGGTTCTGTTGCCACTTTGGGAAAGGACGGCATTCAAAAATGCTTGTGGAAAGAACAATATACAAAAATTTGACCAAAAACACTAGGGATGTGGAACATCACACAACATTCAATTACACTATAATACTGACGTGGATTTGTGTCATTTACCATTATATTTTCATCATTCATTTAGAAAAAAATGGTCAGTTTGGTGATACTTTTTATGATGATTCTTGTATGGGTCTTTAAAGCAAAAAACAAAAGGAAAAAACCTCCGCCAAAACGGTGATTTTGGCAATATACTTTTCGATAATCCTTTATTATAAGTGAAATTGAGGAGAGAAGAAAAAAAGATCATTGATGAGGTATGCTTATGGAAAGAAAACTCTGTGATGAAGGCATTTGTTTTTTAACTTTTTACGCCATTAAAGCATTTTAACGGGAATTTCGGAGGTGGGGATGTCAGGACACCATAAGAGGCGGTTTTTATCAAAATTAATATTACCACAGCGATTTTCATCAAAATCGTTAGAGCCGTTTTTTAGCAATCATTAAAAAACATGATTTTTTCAATGGCACCTACCTTATGCGCATGCACGATTTAGACGAAAACCTTAATGTCCCATGGCTACCACTAACCCACACACCAAATTTGAACATCGTAAATCAATTTGTTTGGGAGTTATACAGACTACAGACAGAAATTTTTTCTAGATCACGTTTTTGAAATCAGGATGTTCCAAAGCATGGAGAAATGCAAAAAAAAAAAAAAAAAAAAAAAAAAAAAATTTGACCGAATGCTATACTTTCATTACCCTATATGAGTAATTGAAAGCAAAAAAGCATGTGGAAGGGAAGACTTACCAATTTTAAACATACAATGAAATTTCTCACACTGTACAATAATTACATTTCAAATATTTGGGAAGAAATTAGTATTTGCCACCGATTGTTCTCAAAGATAGTACTCTAGTCTTCTCCAAATTTCAGTTACACTTGTACAGTTATTAACTACACTTCCGGTAAATTCAATCTTTGTAATTTAAAAAAAATGCAAATGTGTCATTAAACAAATTTTTCCGATTAGATACTTTATAAAAAAACATTTAAATGTTTTTACATTAATGATCGACATTGAATTCGATCAACATTTATTTGAGTTTCCTGTGCATGCACAGAACCCTGAAATACTGAGGTGGTCACATGCTTTAAATAACTAATCGTAGAAGGGCAGTGCCATTTGCAACCAATCACAACCAAAGTATATCACGGTTGCCAAGCACTTGTGAAGTAATCTGCAAGGAAAAGTCAGCGAAGAGGGAAATCTTTTGCCCAGACACATGAGAAAAAGCATACTTTTCTCAAGAAAAACTAGTTCAGATCGGAAAAACGGGGATCCATGAAACAGGGACGAACGGGGAAAAGCGGAAATCTGCCAAAAGGTGGAAAAATCTCATGCCTTTTTTGGAGATACTATAGGCAATGTGAATAGCTAGAATAGCCTAAAATTGTATTAAAGGGGAAAAAAGTTAATTGTTTTAAATAGGCAAGCTTCATAAAAAAAAGTGGTGAAACCATTGACAATAACTCTGCAGAGGAAAAGTTCACTGAGAAAAATTATGACTTAAGAACGGCAACTTATTGGGCGCAGGTGGACACAGTGATAATATTCCAAGATTTGTCGAGATTGAGATGTGCATACTATATAGAAAATTATGGAGATTAAACAGATTCAAACATTGCAGAAGAGAGATTTTTCTCCAAAGCTGAAAAGTGAGATCTTCCTTCATAAGATAACTTTGATAACCTTCTATAAAAACTATGCATGTATCTAGTAAATCAAGGCCAGAAATAACAACAAGGTCTATTGACAAATGTAAAATGTAATTGATAAAAAAATATTAATACAAAAACTATTTTGGATAGATTTATTAAAGTGGTGTAAATTGGATAACGGATACTTTATTTGAATTTATTCTAAGCAAAGTAACTTTTTATAGGTTTTTCAATTTGGAATCTTCAATACTGGAAATTTGATATACTTCCCTTTGAATTCAAGATAAAGAAAGTTGAATGTATTACATGTTATTACCATAAATTGCGTAACAAAAATGGCTTCCTTGCTGTATTGAACTATTGCATGCAATAAAAATAAAAGTTATAAAATGTATCGAATCTTTTTTAACAGTCACTTCTTGAAGAGCTTGAATGCCAGAAATCAAACATTCAGTGATGAATTTGGCATACTTAATTTAACAGATCAAGTTTAAATTTGAGAGACATTTGAAGCCTATCATGATATTCTTATTCAAAGCCTTAGTTTAAAAACCATAAATTGCTTGAAACGTACCAAGATATTGACAGTAGCAAAATAATTAAATAATTTTATTAACTCAAAGCAAGTAGAAAGATTTGTAACGAGTAACATAATATGAAAAATTAAAATTGAAACAAAATAATATTACTGTCACAATGCTAGTCTGCAAACCAAACTTCAATATACAATTATTTTTAAGCTAAAGGAGATGGGAAAAAAAAGTTTTAAAATATTTCTAAACAGTTTGACTTTCTCTTATGGTGTAATCAATACAATTAGCTGTATTTACACAAATTCGTAAAATCCTATAGATTTTATTGTTTCAATAAATATTCAAATAATCCATGTAAAAAAAGTTTAACTGACTTAAAAACGTTAGCAAAAGTTTCAAAAAAATTCCTAAGAAACTCAACAAATTTTGTTCTTTATTGTAGGCACCAAATAAAAAAAAAAGAGAGAAAAAAAAAAGAAAAAACTTAACCCGTATACAATAAAAATTTCAGCACACAATTGAAAGAAATGATTAATCACAATATAGAAGTTCTCTAACTTATGCTGTTATGAAGACTAAATTATTTTTGTAGTGAATTTTATGCCTCCTATAAACTGTCTGCTTGAAGTTGATTTAATTTCAATACCTTTACGAACGTGGCAGTGTTCCGCCACCAAGTCCGATGTCAAAGCAGCAAACATGCAAGTGTATATTATGTTGACAGAGCTTAGGCTCATTTTCGACCCCTCACAGCTCAGCTTTTATTATAGCTAGAACTCTGATTTTTTTTCCCATCATGTTGCCTCGGGTGAGTAGATGAAAAATAAGAATATAATTGTTAACATTGAACAAGGGAACATGGTAAAAAAAATCCTTTGAAAATCGCTGAAGTCGCCGGAATTTTTTTCTTCTTCTGCTGATTCCTCTTCTTTTGGTTAAGACCAAAACTTTAGCCAGGGCTACAGCTTCTATTATAGCTAGAACTCTGATTTTTTTCCATCATGATGCCAAAACTATTTGATGATTTTACACTACTCTATTTTTATTCACCTCAGCTTGATTAGAGGAAGTGCCTCTTGTATGAGTTGATGGATAGGAGGGTCACTACCCCCCTCCCCCTGGAAAGGATCCCGATACTTGGGAATCTTAGCCAGAGCTACAGCTTAAACGCTTTAATATATTCCTACCATTCTTTTTTTATTCCTCTCAGCCTGATTAGAGGAAGTGCCTTTAGTATAAACTAATGAGTAGGAGGGTCTACATCCCCCCCAGAAATGATCTCGGGAGTTGGGAAATTTAGCCTGGGTAATGACTAATTAAAAAAAGGTAAATGGATTTCGGAAATTCACCTTTCACTCACTTTCAAGAAGTGACTTTAATACTTAAAATTGAACTATCAAAACAGTGTAATTAGAAAAATTAAAAATTACTTATTTTTCAATTAAATTGCATGTTTATCAAAGCTTTGAAAACACATGTTTTACCTTTTTACTTAGAAAACCACTTTCAGTTTAAAATAAAGTTTCCTAGGTGTCTGTTTGGATTTGAACCACACACTTTCTGATTACTAGCTTGATATCTTAACGACTCCACCACTAATGCTTGCTGAATTTTTCTTAAAATAATAACAAGTCTTAAATTTCAAACTTAAAATGAAATTTGCTTTGGGAAGCATTTTTTTTTACAAATTTATTCGTATATAAAAGCTGGTAATTCTCAATTTTGCAAAAAAGCAAGTAATTTGTTTGTATGTTTTACTTACTTTGTACAATTACTTATTTTTTAGTATATAATAGCATGTTTTTTTGCCCAAGTTATAATAGATCATATTTTTGATTATGAAATTGTTTTTCTTGTTGTGGTCCTTTTTAAATGAAACGAAAAGGATTCGGATTGCAAACCTAAATCTCTCTACACTATTTAATCATGATATTAATAGTCACTTTCAATACAAAGAGTAGTATGTGAATCTAATAATGGTGTTAGTCGTAATCTAATAATTTTGTAAGTCAATCTAATAATGGTGAATCAATAATGGTGTTGTTGCTTGCACCATTTTTTTTCTTAGAGCGATGATATGATTATTCATGCTAAAATATCCATTGACCGTATCTTACTCATTTAGAAAATAACAAACGCAACACAAAAAGAATTGATATCCCCCAAAATCAACTAGACGTTGCAAAAAAAAGCTTGCCAAGTAAAACAATCAGTCAGAAAAAGTTAAAAAGTTGTGAAATATAATGTTTGCCGCCAAACGGCTGTATTTAGTTTCTTTGGGGTACTTGTACACAATGAACTAAATTGGGATTATTAGGGGCAATCCCTATAGGCAATCAGTACTTGGCAGGCTACAGTTTTTATAAAATTAATCTCAATTCAGTGCAATGGGTGCAAAGTAGCTGAAGCAAATGAAATTAAATTAATCTGAAATAACTCTAGCCTGCCAAGTTCTGATTGCCTATGGGGATTCCCCTTAATAATCCCAAATTAGTTCATTGTGTAAAAGTACCCCAAAGAACCTAAACACTGCGGCGCCAAATATTAGATTTCACAACTTTTTCTGACTAATTGTTGTACTAGGTGGGCTTTTTTTACAACGTCTAGTTGTTTTTTGGGAGATTTAACTTTATTTTGTAATTTTTAGGAACAAAAGCAATTTTCACACTAAAAATCCTTTGTAAAATTAGTATTAATATGAATTACATTGAAAAGCATGATGCAAAGGGCTTTACAGAGAAATTATATTAGTATTTCTTGAAATAATATGTAGCCAAATATGTTATCTTTTACCAAACCAAATATAAGCTCCACCTTTTATTAAATATATTAAACTCCAAACATTCCAAAAAACATATTTAACAAATCCTTTAGAAAAACTTTTAAAAATCTGTAAGCTCTCTTATTAATTTAAAGTTAATGATTTATCGTTATGATCATGCCTAATGTTTTCTAATGTTATTGAGCACTTAATATTTTTCCGGGACTCCTAGATATTTTGAAAAGTGAATATTATAGTATAGAACTACTTCCTTTGTGATTACAAGGTATAAAAAATTCTAATAATTGAATCAACTAGCTTTCAAAGTAATTGTGTGTTTAACATTTTACTGGATGTTCTGCGCAAAATATGAAAACCTGTAAAACAATAAGCGTCATTATAAGCATCAAAATTATTCTTCAAACCAAATTTGTTAAACATTTTTCTATGAAACATAATTATAAAATCAGTGATGCAAATATGCTTTATAACAAACTCTTATACAGTAACAATTAAACAGCCAGACACCAACAGTATAATAGTAATTTGGTTTTACAACAAATGTTTGCACCTGCCTAGCCATTCACCCCAAAATGATACTGCTTTAAAAATACTTTTAAGATAAGTTTTTTTAAAAAAGAATACAATTACTATAAAGGTTAGAAAAACAAAGTACCACAAGACAATCTGAAAGCAAGATTTTTTTTTATGAAAGTTTCAAGAATATATAGTACAATACACGGAATTAAAAAAAAAAAACTAACAGTATGTAATTTTACGATTGTTACAAATGTTAAAAAGATGTCACAGTGTTTTCATAATTTTTTTTGCTTACAGCAATTTTGTAACAGTATTTTTGTAACACACTAATTTTGTGGCATTGAAGCACATCTATTTACAAAACTTCTTTAAATGTATATGATAAAAGATAAAAGAACTGAAAAAATGGTTTACCTGCTTCTTTCTATGATAAGGTAAACCATGTGTTCGCTTAGGTTTAACTGCAATCTTGTGATGAGCAGCTTTGTGATTTAAAGGTACAAACTGACTCAAATCTGTTATATCACCTTTAAAAACAGAAAAAATATTCTTAGAAATTTATATTTAAAATACAGCCATACTATTTAAGTAAAACATAAAAATTCCATCAACAAAAAAATGAGATTTTCTGATTTAATTACTTATGCAAAGGACCAAAATAAAATTTACAAATAGAATGAAAAAGAAAACTATTTTGACATGAGATTGATTTTTTGCCAATTTTATGCAATTGATATTTCTTACCTAACTTTTACAAATAAGGAAATAAAGTGTATTGTAACCATTTCACACATTCTTTTTCGTATAGTAAAAATATCATACAAGGGGAGAAATTAATGTTAACACTACAGTTTCGCCAGCTATACTGAAAAAACATTGACGTTGTTACTTCAAGTTAATTTTAGAACAATCAAAGTAACTATATTAAATTCATATGATTTAGGAAATAATTCATTGGTGTCAGACTTTTAAAACATAACTTAAAAAAGATTTTAGATCGAAGATTCAAATATTGGTAAAAACGAACATAATAGGTTGATTGACAGAATATAGCTACTTAAAATTCCTATACATATGTTCTTTATGGAATGATTTGTTACGATGTAATACAGTGTAAAGATATAAATTGATGGTCTTGCTAGCATTTTTGAAAAAGTGGATAAAACAGTTCAAATACCGAATGTTATTTACAAGTCATTTTGTACTCAATGTGACAAACTAAAAGTTTTCAAAAACTTATTTCAAAACTCCATTGATTAAAAGAACACATTTACTTTATTAACGAATTAACCTTTAGTAAACAGGGAAGTGAATAGATATTATCCTTCGGGTACAAAGAAACTACTACAATATCACTCTTCCTTTAAAAGAAGTCTGACATGACTTTCAAGCAGGTAACTTATTTCTTTCAAGTCCATGCGACCCCTTACTAGGTAACCATGAAGACCCTCTACAAGGGTTTTCATGGTTATCATTCTTTACTACAATCCTTTGAAATATTACTTCTCCTAGAAATATTGGGAGCTACAGTCGAACCCTGTTAACGTGAAATCAATGTGGCCTCTGAAATTGTTATTGTGGCCATTAAGTTTTAAGTAAGGAGAACTGCTTTTACTTTGCATTAAACGGGATTTCATGTTAAGCAATTGCATGTTAATGGGGCTTTACTGTATTTTGTTTGTGCTGGTTTGTGCTACTAAAATCTAAATCTAAATAACTGACCAAAAAATGTTTCAACGATATAAAATAGAAAATTTATTACTGTATATTTTCTGTAAACATTCCAATAGTTCGTTTGATACATTGAAAGTTTATTACTACCCAAATAAAAAAGTTCTGAATTCCATATATTTTGATCTCGTTACCTTATGTTGATACTATATCAATGTATTTAATTTTTACTGATTTATATAGAAAAGGGTCTGTTAACAAGGGGACTCAAAGTTTATGATGTGATCTGCCCCCCCCCCCCCCTCCCCATAGGGAATCTGAAATTAGCTTCACCCTTCCACACTTAGAATGAACTAACTTTTAGGTAGACACATTAACGCATATTAGAACATAATTATTACATTTCAATTTGCAAAAACTGGATTCAAAAGCAAAACATTTCTAGTTGCAAGTAAAATAGCTAATGAACTTTGATTTTACGCAAAATGTACGTTTACTACATATTAATGGTATTGAGCTTGCCTAATAATTGCATAAAAGCTATCTAAATATACATTCAAACTTATTTTATTTTACAGTTTTCTTTCAAACAACATTGTAAATATCATTTCCATGAAAAAGTTCACAAGAAATTCTAACACGCAATATTTGTTCCAATACAAGCAAATCTGACAGCAAGGTGAAAATTTTAGTAAACACTATAAAAAAATCTGCAGATATAATTATTCAAAATATTGAGGGACATTTCTATGTTTTATATGTGTAGTACAAAATGAAAAATATAGTAACAAATTATTTCCATTTTAGAGAATAACATGTTTCAAAATTAGCTTGATTTTAATAAAAAAAAAAAAATTACCAGTATCTTTGGAATATCAACTCATAATTTGTTGATTATTATTTTTTTAACCATATCTCAGATACAAAAAATAAATAAACTTTAGAAAATAAGTTAGTATGATTATACATATGAGATAATGCTATCTTGATTTTAAATTAAGATGTTACTATTTAGGATATGGAATTAATAACATGTAGTTCAAAGCAAATATTTCTACAATATAATATTTCCTAAAAAAAAAAAGATGGATAAAGATAAACATTTTGAAAATAACATGAAAGTAATTGCAACTTTTACAGGAATACTTTTCAACTGACCTTAATAATGGTAACTTAAATACTGGACAATTATACTCCTTACCCTATCACAAAGATAAACAGGTACTCTTGTAATGCAATCGACATGCATGACTGTGAGAGCAAAAACACCTTTTGGCAACTTAGATACTTGGGGCTTGACCATGAGCCCTACAGTGACACTAAATGACAGTAATTAGAAAGGTAGCAATAAATCTTCCACCTTGCAAGTTAAAAAAATGGTTAGGCACTGGCAAAGAAAACAAGTACTTTTAAGAAAGCATTGGCAATTTTGGCAGAATGCACCTTTTCATATTGCTAAATATTTTCCCAATAGGTCATCAAAGCTGATAACGGTACAGTGTCGGACCCTTTATCTGGCAATCCAAAATGGCCCAAAAAACAGCATGTTTTTGGATTTATTTTATTTTGAAATTCAGAGTTGAAGTAAACGATTGTGTCACAATGTGACGTCAATGTGTCGTATGCAAGTCAAGACAAGAAATTCCCGCACCGCTCATTACAAGATCGATGGCAAGGTCAGTTGACCTCTTCAACTAAAGAATTTAATCTGCTTCTCCTCTAACATCACAAACCGGTATTTGAAAGATGTTTTTCGTTATCAGTTCATCCTGCACAGGCACATTCTGATGCTGAGATATTGCAGTACAACGTCAGCGTGGTATTTTTACCATCAAATAAAAAAGCCTGTAAAATAAGATTTTCTAAGGAGGCTACAAAGTTCTCGCAATTCTGCCACCAACATTAAACAATTCACAAAGGACAAGGAATACTCAGAGATGCCTTCTTTAATTCTTGGGATTCCTCTAATTCCTGGAGTTTGGTATCCCAGAACCACTTCTCTTATTGTAGATGGTAGAATCTTTAAACATCCACAATTATTTTTATCAAAGTGAACGTTTTGACTATCGTGGAGGAAACAGGCAATGTTTAAATTTCGCTTCATATCATCTGGAATAGGGAATATTTATAATTATTCATCTTTCGTGAACAGGAAGTATCGGTGGAAATGGGGAAGCATGTATTGTCATTACACTAAATAAGCTGCGTTATTATTGGCGTTTTTTCTGGAGCAGACCCAAAATCAAGCATATTCAGAACAACGGGATGATGTAGGCCCCGAGCTAGCTGGTTAAAGGGTCTGTTACTGTATCTGCAACAGAGCTGTAAAGTGCTACAATAGAGGCGTTTCTCCATCCATTAAGATCACGGTACAAAATTAGGACCAGGCCTGTACCCAAAGGAAGTATTTCGAGTGGTACACGTGTTGTAACGCCCGTCTCCAAGAGGATAAAGGAGACACAATTTGGTAAGGAAATTTGCTTTGAAAAATGGAAACCTTTTCTGTGGAAGTCAGTTGCTTTTTATTTATTTCAAAATAATTTCTGATCTTTTATTTGCCATGACAAAAATGTGGGTTCTCTGCTTTGTGGTTAATAAATAAAGAAGAAAAATAATTTCTACTGCATGGTTGAGGCTAATAAAAAAGTAGTTCCTTCAAAATTGACACCAAAAAAAAAAAAAAAAAAATCATGTCTACTGAGTCATTAAACATTTTTTGCTATAATAACAGCCATAGACTGCTAAAATGGTTATAAGTTTGCAATATTTCAAGTAATTTAAAATAAAATTTCACTAAAAATAAAAACTTCTACAGTTAAACATTTAATTTTTGTCAAATTCTAGCAGCTAAAACAATTTAAGGTTCACTAATACACTTTTTAAATAAAGTACAAAGCTTAAACTTCACCAGAAATATTTCAAAAATAGGTCTAACAATTAAAAAGACTACTTAGAGTTACCAACAAAACTTTTTTTTACTATTGTATTATGGACCACTATATTATTTACAGATAAACTCTGGATGATACATAATAACATATAATAATTTTGCACAGCAGAAAAGAATATCAAAGGAACCACTATCGCACATCGAATTAATAGTTTGCTAGAAATTTTATTTTAGAGTAAAGAAATTACTCTTCTACTTTAATGGGCAGACATTAAGTGAATCCAAGGGAAAGTGCAAATACAACAAGGTACTTATTCCAAACAATCATGTAAACTTCTTTGTTAAAGAAAATGTAGAAAAGAATTTAATCTAATATAAATAATAAAAGATATGTACCAGGGTCTACGGGCAGTCTATCAAAAAGAGATAGTTTTGAGGATTTTTTTGAAGAGTGTTCTGAAGAATCCTGTAATGAACAGAAAATTTTAAGTTATATTTAAAAGGAAAAAAATTAAGGTGTAGCCATATTAATTATTTATCAATACAAAAATTACCTCGTAAATCTCTGAAGCATCTATTCTGTTAAAGCTAGAAGTGCTACTTGTAAGTTGTGGTAGATTTTCCTACAAAATAAAAAAAAATTTATAGCATTTTTTTTATGCTTTTCACAGATGAATTAAATTCAAATTGATTCAAAGAGAAGAATTTTATTATTGTCATCTACATAATTTAAATTATAAGGAATTTGCTAAAAACATTTGCTGAGGACAATATATGGCAAGATTCATTGAAAAACATATTACATTAATATGGTTAACAAATCATAAAAGAGATTGTCAGCCTGTCCCTGCTTTATAGTCCTAATACTTTATTTTCAGAGTCACTTTATCTGATGAGGTATTATTCTAAGGAATATGAATTTTTATAACAGTAATAAAATTTACCAACAGTAATGAAAGACCACTAACAATATTTGAAATTAAAATTGCAAGTATTCTTTTTAATTATTTAAAGTATGGTAAGCAACTAGTTATGTTCTCTTCAAAATTTGTTCGTCTTTTATTACTGTTAAATAAAAAACTTGTTGGTAAAAATTTTTGTTTTAAAGGCAAAATTTTTGTATTGAGGTAAAAAAAAAATAAGCATTAAGTCTATAATAAGTCATTAGGGATGAGTTAGGCAAAAAGGCAAAAACACCGAAATCATTCGCGAGCAAAAAAATTGTACCATAATTTATACATGAGAGATGTTTAAGAAAAAGGCCGAGATTGGTCAGAGAGCAAAAAGGAAGAAATCCAAAAAATTCAAGGACAAAAAAGCAAGTGGAAGGGATGATTTACCAATATGAAAGATACAATGAAATTTCTCGCTATATAATAATTACATTTCAAATATTTGGGAAAAATTAATAAGTGCCAAATATTGTTCTCAAAATAAAGTACTCTAGTATTATCCAAATTTTAGTTGTAAAAAAAGATCAGGAAAATACTATCCACACAAACAACACATAAAATTGACTCATATAAAAGGTGCATAAAACTATAAAAACTGCTTATTTTGTTGTTTGTAAAAGAGCTCGGATTTGAAATAAAAACCATTTTACTTAACTTAGTAATGTTAGACAATGCTTTCCAGCAAAAGTACAATTCAATCAGAATGAATCATTGTATTTCTAAAGAAAGTGCTTCAGAATCAAGATATCAGCAACCGAGAATTATGTTGTGCGATCGGATCTAACACTTATGTTTTTATTAACTACATTTCTGGTAAATTCAAAACTCTGTAATTAATAAAACAATACAAATATGCCATTAAACAAGTGATTCCCGATTATATATTTAATAAAAAAAACATTGCATCATTTTTACGTCAAAGAGCGATATTGTAACGCTTTGTATTCCATCAACACTTGTTTTGGTTGTCTGTGGAAATGCGTAGAGCCCCAAAACCCTGAGGTGGTCAAGTGACTTCAATAAGCAATCATAGAAGGGTAGGGCCATTTGTAACCAACAGCTGCAGTGCATTCCGGTTGCCAAATGCTTGTGAAGTAATCTGCGAGGAAAGGGAGGAAATCTTTTCCTCAGGCATGAGAAAAAGTATACTTTTAGCAGGAAAAAGTGGACCAGATCGGACAAAACGTAGATCCTTGAAACGGACAAAAAGGTGAAAAAAAGAGGGCAATTTTACATAAAAAGCAAAAAAGCGGAAATCCACCAAAAGGCAGAAAAATCAATGGGTTAGGGACAGGCTGACAAATCTTCTTAAGACTAAAAATAACTGCAGTGGTTAGGAGAAAACAAAGCCACCACTTTTTTAACTTTGAGTGGTATTGTTAAACTTAGGCAATTCAATTACAGGGCCTATTCTAACGGGCAGTCGTGGCTTATTTGGGCAGTCATAAATTCAAATTGGCAGTCATAAATCCAAAATTGGGCAGTCGTAAAAAAACCAAAAAAAAAACAACAACATAAAACTAAGAAAAATTATTGTTTGCTTTTATTTTTTAACAATAGGTAGTATATGGTACTATCTAATATTCCAAATTCAAATCCTATTTGAGAAAGACAATCAATATTAACATATAGGTCAGAAACTAAAGCTGAGAGATGGGATCGAAATTTCCTCTCAAAGTTTAAATTTGGCGATCACAAGGGGGATACACCGGATGTCCTCTTTCTCCCCTGACCTCCTGGACGAGGAATGTCACTGGACACTGAATGAGATAACATCTCCTCCAACAAGTCCTTTTTTAATAGTTGGGTGGTTAAAACTGGTTAGCACACGGGAAAATTCTAGAATGCATGAGTTAAGACTTTGATTGAAATTACAATTGTACAAATCCAAAATGAACTAAAGCCAAAGGAGTAGAGTAGGTTGCAGCACAAATGCATTCAAGTTACTAAAACTAAGTCGGCACACGTTCTTTTAGTGCATCTTTTTCTATTCTGAAACTAAATACTAAATATTCGATTTAAAAAGAAAAGTACTTAAGGTAATGGTTCCGAGAGGCCAGATGAGAATGCCTTACTGGCCTAGAGAACTTTTGAAAAGGAACTACTTTGTGTTTGGTACTCAAAGAAGAGTTTAAAAAAGTTATTCTCAAGCAAATTTTAGAAATGTGTCTGTACACTACCCATTTTTGTCACATATTTAGGAATACTTTTCTTCCAGAAAAGGAAGTTAATCTTCGCTGTCTATAGTGGCTTGATTTCTAAACCCTTTTTTATGTTACCTTCGTTTTTGTGTGTTTGTGACGGGTAAATCCGTGGAGGGCTTATTAACCAGCTTGTCATCCAATCAAGCTAAAACGACTTGTTGTCAATAACAATACTGCATTCTACTAAGTTTTGGTACAAAAAAAGTTAGCCAAAAAGTTGGAATTGACGATTTTCTTCGTAGTGACCAAACACTATGAAAACTGAATCTCGGATCAAAATAGCTTAAATAAGTTGTAATTGTACATAAAAGTTGGCAAGGAATATAAAGGATTCTTAAAAACTTATTTTTATGGGTTCATTTTTTAACATGTACTGTTTGACCTGCCACATGGATCCCAATGATTTGTATTCTTTTAACATAAAAAAGATTAACATAAAATTTCACTTAAAATTAACTCTCAGTTACTATAGTTTGCTCTTTTTTAAATCCTTTATATTAACTTTTCATTTTGTTTGTTTGTGGCGGGGAAATATGTGGAGGGATAATTAACCCACTTACGATCATCCAATCAAGCTGAAACTTGGTAGATAGACTAGCTGTCAATAACAAGGCATTCTATCAAGTTTTGGGGGTTGTCACTAAAAACCATTTCTATTCCCACTAAAAATAGCTACAAATCTGGTATATGCATTAAACGGATTTATATCAAAATCTTTCATTTTTTATGGATTAATATTTTACACACGTAAGCAACACATTTTTTTTCAATGGATGGCATAAGTGTAGCATTGTATCTGTGAAAAAAATTAACATTAATTGTTTAGAACAAAAGTAGAAAATATTAAAATGGAGTGTCATGAGGTGAAATTTATTAAGAAATGTAAATCTATCTGCCTTCTATACTAAAGAGAACTTTAGACCTTTTAAAACAGTATAGACTTTGACATATTCAAGTTAAATAAAAGAAGCAAGATTCAGCTCTTCTAATACACTAACATTTACATCTTTTAACGTATTGGCATAATTTTTTTTATCTACTATATTATACTTATCTATCTATAGATAATAAAAATAGAGTAGCTAAAGAAAAAAAATGTGCCAAGACGTTACAAGATGTACATTTTAGAAGAGCTGAATTTTTTGCTTCTTTTTATTAACTTAAATATGTATAATATTGCTTTGAATTTAGGTTCGTCCTCATGCTTGTATTTTATTTTGAGTGTATGTCCCAGTAGCAAGGAATAAAAGGAGACACTTATTCATTAATGACGATTATTTCATCTACATTTTGCTATTCGTCCTCTCACTACAGAACCCATTCGCCATCATTGTCTTTCCGTGAAGAGGAGGAAATAAAATTTTCACTATTTTTTAATTTGTTTAAAAATAATCTGTATTTGAAATTTTTTACCCATTTTATATATTTTTGGTTTCTGATATAATAATAAACTTTTTTTAAAAACTGAGAATTCGTTGAAAAAGATTTTTTTTAATGAAAATTGTCTCGATTTTCCTCAATCCTAACAAGTGAAAAGCTAATAGTATGTGAACAGAAAAAGTAGATCTCGAAGGATCTTCCTCCACAGTTGAACCCTTTTTATAATTAATGGTTCTCTTTTTAAACATATAGTTGGCCCCCTGGACTCAATGTTAGCTAGAGGATATAAAAAGAAACTTCAACGGGGGTGTCCTTGAATGTCGAAGGGATGGTGACAGTGTATCTTCTCTATTGAATAAAGCTACCTTTTTGTTTGTAAAAATTAAAAAAATCACAAATCATTTCTAGAGTCTCATATAGCGATGTGTCTGAAATCCTTTTCTCAATTTACCGCGATTAGATTAGAATAAAAATTATCAAGTGATAGTTTATGTTCCCCGCTGTACTAAAATGCACAATTGTTAATTTCAAAAAACAAAACCTATCTAATTTTGTAATAGTGAGACTACTTATTCACGTCAAATTGAAACGTAATTAATAACACCATCACAAACATTTTTAAATCCTTCATATCATTAACTTCCATTTTATTTCTGGGTATGTTTGTCGATGGGGGAAAAATCTGCAGAGGCTAAATTAACCCCTTTGCCGTCATCCAATCGGGCTGAAACTTGGCAGATAGATTCGATGTTGATGACAATGCATTCTATCAAATTTTGGGGCTGCAACTCTCACTAAAAGGTCGCTTTTACAAACACTTCTATAATTGTTTTGTAATATACTAATAAATCACATTTAACCGATCATTCGTTGAAACTCTTTCCTGTTGCCAAAATAGTTTTAATCAAAATAAATAAAAGATAATTGAACGTGAATGCATAAAATCATTATGTAGTGGAAGTCCAGTCAATTTAACTTTGCGTTGCATTTGAATTTTTCTTGTCGAAGATATACGAGGGCTATACTGGTCTGAAATATCATTATGTTATACATGATTCCAAATCTCAAAGGGGCAAGGCCTTTTCCAAATGCTTTTCGAAGGGAAGCTGCCTATCATTTGCATCTCGAATTGAAGAAAAAGAGAAATACTCTCACCAGGTAATCAGAGAATTAAAAGAGAAACTGCTACATCATGTTAACTGATTTTTGAAAACGAATATTGCAGAGTTCGAAAGCGGTGATTCGTTCCCATAAAGAATTTGAGAAGATTTTAAAGCATGTAATTGGGTATACATTTTTAAAAAGTTGTGTTGAATTTAAAAATAAGGATGACTTGAAATTGTAGATCAGCTAATGTGGCGAAACACAATATTAAATTCCGTTCGGGAAACTAAAACAGCCGCATAAGTTTCCTTGACGAGCCTGAAAAATTTCGTATTTTTATTCATTCTACGTTTGAACTAGCAAAGTTTGTGAGGGGAAAGGTAGAGGGGGGAGATCGGACTTTTGGGCAGTCGTAAATTTTTCTTAGAATAGGCCTTGTTTCATTAAGTTAATTTTGTTCCTACAATATTTTGATGAAAATATGGACAGTTTTTAACTCTACAAAAAGAAGAAAAACTTATAAATCGAATTTAAATATTTACTGGATGGAAAACATAGCCACATCTCTCCAATACATTGCTACAGAATAACTATTTGGATTTAAGCAATTAACAAGCTGCGGGACGATTTTATTATATACATCCTCAAAATAATTTTTCCCTCAGTGCCTCAATGCTGTATGGCAGTTGTCTCAAATTCTTTAGTTATCTGATGTGTTTCATGTTTAACTCCATACCAAAATGCAAGAGTACACTAATGAAAGGAAGTACACTAATGACACTGAAATTGTAGATCGAAAATCAATGAGTTTTCAAGGACTTTTAAGGACCTACAATAAAAAACTTTCATGACTTTACAGCTGATTTGCCCATACTCAATTAGCATTTTGCCTTAGAAATAGACTTTGATGATGGTCTGGATTTACATTAATCTTACATGTTTGTCTTATAGAGTACAAAACCATTTGATTTCTACTCCTCCAATTAGCAAATACGAAACAAACGATGTACAAGTTGATGCATGCTTAATACAAAAATACCTACACATTTTGGTGCTTTTAAAGACCTTTAAGTATTTTCACGTACTTTTAAAGCCTGGAAAACCAGTTAAAAAATATTAAGCACTTTTAATAACCGTGGGAACCCTGAATGAGGAAGGTCTGAATTTCAGGGGGGGGGGGGGGTCTTTTGGGGAAGTCTGTAATGCAATGGGAGTTCAAACCAGGTTTTAATGAGAAATGAAAATTATACCTTGAATCATGTTTTAGTTTCTCATGATTAAATGTAGAATTCTAAGCTTGAATTTTGTACTTTATAGTGCCATTTAATAAAGATATTTAGTATTTTCCCATAATAGCAAAATCAATTAATATGATGTTGCACAATATATACTTTTGAATCTGTATAGAGACTTTCCATGGCAGTAGTAGTAGCAGAAAGGCTGTGATGCCCTGCACCATCATCACAATCTTTTCTGACATGAACTATAGAAAATAACTCATCCTAGAAGATACAATTCCAAAATAAAGTTAAAGAATATTATAATCATAACATTTTTTATAAATGTAACGTCAAGTTTTGATGGCTAAACTGCTCAACACTAAACCTACTGACATTTTATATACCTATTTCTACCGATAGCGGTCAAATGACTGCTTTTCAAATAAACATTATATTCTTTTCCAGTTGATTATAAATAATACAGAATTTAGCATAAAACACAAAATAATTATCATGCAATAATTAAAAAATATTTTTTGGGGGCTTTAAGAAGAAAAAAGAAAATCTGGAATTTAACAATTTTGATTCAAGTCTCAAAAGCGGTCATTTGACCCCGTTATGGTAGGTTAAGTGTCAATTCTGCAATGAAATAACTTAAGAAATTATTGTTTAATGTATCAAATTTTAATACAGTGCGACTCATAATTATAAGGACAGTCATAATTTCAACATAATAACGACAAAAGAACTTCGAATGAGCTATATGCAAACAATTTGATAACTTTTTGTTACAACACACTGTCAGTATACACTATCCGGCCAAAAGTATCTGGACACCCCTTAAAAAAGTGGTTCTGGCGAGTAACGCAATTTGATACGTAATTGAAAGCTATAAAAGTGTTGGTAGTGGTTTGTCAGATTGTATTTATGCGTTTGGGAGGCAATGAGTAAGTCAAAGAAGCTTAGTGAGTTTGATCGTGGCAGAATAGTGGGATGCCACCTTTGTGGGAAATCAGTTCGCGAGATTGCGGACATTCTACAGAAGCCTATATCCACTGTGAGTGATGTAATTGTGAAGTGGAAACGTCGAAGCAGTGAAATTGCAGAAAAACGAAACGGTAGGCTGAAAACACTTGTTGAAAGCAGCAGCAGAACTCTGAAAAGGGTAGTGAAACAAAATCGCAAGTCCTTGTTGGTGGAAATTTCTCAGGAGTTCCAAAGTTCATCAGGCGTCAGTGTTAGCAGCAGGACTGTCCGTCGAGAGTTAAAAGACTTGGGATTTCATGGTCGTGAAGCCGCTCACAAGCCGAACATCACTCCACAGAATGCGAAGCATCGATTGCAATGGTGTAGAGCTCACCGTCATTGGACTGTGGACATGTGGGAAAACTGTTCTTTGGAGTGATGAATCTCGCTTTACAGTCGGGCAGTCGGATGGACGCGTCTGGGTTTGGCGGATGCCCGGCGAATGTTTCTATAGTGACTGCATTGTGCCGACTGTTAAGTTTGGTGATGGAAGCATAATGGTGTGGGGGTGTTTCTCGTGGTTTGGCCAGGGTCCGTTAGTTCCTGTGGTTGGAAACATGAACTCTGAGATGTATGTGGACATTCTGGACAATGCCGCACTCCCAACTCTATGGCAATATTTCGAGGAAGGCCCATTTCTCTTCCAGCAGGATAACTGCTCCATTCACACATCGAGGCTTGCACAGACGTGGTTTGACGAAATGGGTGTTCAAAAACTGGACTGGCCTTCTCAGAGCCCCGATCTAAATCCCATAGAACACCTTTGGGACGAATTAGAGCACAGATTACGTAGCCAGCCAAATCGACCATCTTCACTGCAAGCACTCACTTCAGCTGTGATGGACGCCTGGAAGGCAATTCCTATGGTCACCTATCAAAAATTGGTGGAAAGTCTTCCCAAAAGTGTGTAGGCTGACCAACATCATATTAATATGTGCCTCAGGATGCAAGTCCATACCACTGGGTGTCCGGATACTTTTGGCCAGATAGTGTACTTTTCAGCAAAATTCATGAATAAATTATGCTAATTTTTTAAACAGTTATAAATTTCTACAAAATTTTATTGGCTCAAAACTATTAGGACACCTGCCACGCATGCGCACAATTCTGCTATATGCAAACAATTTGAAAACTTTTTGTTACAACACACTGTCAGTATACTTTTCAGCAAAATACATGAATAAATTATGGTAATTTTTTAAACAGTTATAAATTTCTGCAAAATTTTATTGGCTCAAAATTATTAGGACACCTGATATATTTTACTGTAGCTGCCACGCATGTGCACAATCGCAGGTCAATATTCAAATATTTAAACTGCGGGTCTAAACTTGTGGTTATTTTTTTTTTTGTATTAATTTTGACCTGTAGTGATTAAGAATGCCCCGTGGAAAAGGGTTAACTAAAATTGAAATTCAGAATGAAAGAAACTTCCATGAAAGTGGCAAGTCTATATGTGATATTAGTAACATTATTCAAGGATTAAAAGGTGCTGTACAAAATTTTATCAAAAGAGGAACAATTGGTTCAGTACAGAATCAGAATGGATCAGGGGCAAAACCAAAGTTGTCTCAAAGAGATCGGAGACTAATTTTTTGCATGACTGTCCAAAAAAATATGCATTCTCGCAGAATTGGAGATGCTTTGTGTAAGAAGGTTTCAAGGTCAACTGTTACTTGTGTTTTGAATAAATGCAATACATTTAAATACATAAAAATGAATAAAAAACTGTACTTGATGAAAAGACAACAGCTTTTGCAAAGAAAGGCAGCACTAAAATAGATGAAAGACTGTGTAGGAAATAAACGAACATGTAAACTTATTTTAATTTTAATTACACCTAAGTAAGGTGTGACGTCACTTTTACTATGAATATAAATTTGTATCATTTCAGTTTTTCATTTAGTTTAGTTTAAGTGGCAACAATGCTTCATTTTTTGTTGTTCTTTTTTAACTGTTTAGAATAAGCCATTTTTAGTTGCCTTTGTGAGAGTTTGAGAGATTTGTAATATTTAATAAAAATGTCGAATATTAAACTCGTTAATTATTTTTCTGAATTGAGTCTGATCTTGATCTTGACATAATAGACTATGACACAGAAGTAGTGAAAATTAATCGGAATTTATGACATTTGGCATCCCTGCCGGGATTCGAGATTGGACTTGGCGCAAGTAAGAACAATTGATTTTTAAAGTTTTTTATTGAATCGTCTGCAACAAAATGGAAATGATATTTAAAGTAAAAGAATTAAAAAAAGATTTAAAATCAGTAGCTGAAGATTTAGGAGAAATTATATTGCCAGAATTTAATGTCTCTGATATAAGGACAAGAATTATGGAAAATCAAGCGGCTAAAGACGATCCGGAATTTGTTAAAGAACTTCTCACAACGGCGGTAACTGAAAGGAAAATTGAATGTGAATTAGAAAAAGAAAAAAGAAAAGCGCAAGATTGGATTACTGAAATGGAACATCTGAATATGCATATCTCCGATAGAGAAGACAAACGTAGATGCACAGACAGCAGGAATCACTTGTTAATTGGAGCAGATATAGCCGGAAAACTGTTAACAGGTAAATTACATCATTGCAAATCTGGACCGGTTGCTATACATACGAAATTAGGATGGACTCTGATGGGAAAGATTCCTCGAACTCAAGCTAGAACAGTGTGTTTTCTGTAACTTCGCTTCTCACTCACAATTTAGAAAGTTTATGGAAATTAGATTTAATAGGTATTTCAGAGTCTCCAATTGACAAAAGCGAAGAATTATTAAGAGAAGAAACTGTTGCTCACTTTCAACGAACTGTGAGAAGAGACTTTGAAAGAAGATATGAAGTTGCGTTGCCCTGGGTACATGAAAAAGACAATCTGGCCAATAACAAAGACGTGGCAGAGAAAAGACTTTGCATAATGAAGAAGAAACTTGAAAATTCTGGCCACTCAAATGAGTATGGAGCTATTTTTCAAGATTGGTGATGCAAAAATATTTGTTTCTAGGAAACCTGTGTCTTGATCTAGGTGTTTTACATGTACTCTACATTCTTTCCTTTTTCATTCTATTCCTAAGATTGTTAGTTGTTTGCGTATTGAGATTGTAAGGTTATTATATGATGATTTCTTTTGAAGATTAGCTATTTTAATAAAGATTCATTTTTAATTTATCGCTACTATTAGAAATGGCTGTTATTCTCGTGATTATGGTGGACACTGTCCCTGAGAATTACTTTGTTGTGCGTTGATAATTTTCTTCGGATGTTACACCAATATAATAGTCGCTGATTAGTAGCTGCAAAGATTTGCACGTGTCAGACATAGTACAGTTAAACTGAAACACAGATTTCAGCTATTTTGTTATTAAAATTTTGATAACTCCTGAAATCGATACAGATCTGCATTGCAATTTTATTGAGCTTCTTGCATGTTTGACAACCATGAAACTGGCTTACGTTCAGATTTCCCCTAACCTCCGAGGTAATGACCACTTTTCTTGCAGATTGCCTGCCTGTATTGGCATTATTTACATTGGTATGTGATAGCCATTTTGCTGAGATGTACAGTGATGATGGTGGCTAATATAATCTCATGAGATTAAAAATTGAGATTATAATTTAAATAGTCTAAGGGTCTATAATTTAAATAGGGCTTGAAAAAAAATCTTAAATTTTTTTTTAACACATAATCAAAAACTTCTAACTCCAAGGCAGTTAGATACTCTACTGCCTTTCACAAGAAACTTTTTCTTCTCTAACCAACATATTTGCATAATGTAAGCTATGTTTTTGCAAACATATTTGCTTAATACTAAGAAGAGTGCATATATAGACAATATTAGTTGACCAATCAAAATTCAGGAAAATAATTAACCCAACAACAAAATATTACTAAACAAACTTTTCATGATGGAAAATTACATCTCAACTTTATGTTCAGCAGATAAAAAAGGTAAATAATAGTGTAAAATGTGGGATCAATCTCATTTTGGGTTGATTGGATTTTATTGTCACAAGGGCAATGCCTTCACAGATGGAAAAAATATGAAGACAAACAATAAGTAAATAAAGAAACTCTTTATCTAACAATGCCCCCCCCCCCCCCCAACAAATCTTAATTTTTTTGTTGTTTAAAATTGACCCATGAAATGAAATTTCTAAAATTTTAGGTAACATTACATCTTCATGTAAATAAACTTAATTAAGTTTTAATTTTTAACATTGTCTAAATTATATCTTGCCACTATTCATTATCAAACAAAGTTAGTAATTAATTTCAGCTAACAAATTTCAATCTGATATATTGACTTACAAATGTAGAAATTAAAATTGCACATAAATACTCAGGAACTTCAATAACAAGGCAATATTAGACATCATAAATTATAACAATAATAAATCAAACTTTAGAAAATATCATTTCCTGAATAGTATAAAGTTCAGATTTGCTCAATGGTTTTGTAAAAATGTCAGCAAAGTTCATTTTACTAGGAACCTGTAGCAACTCGAACATGTTGGAATATACAAAATATCTAATGAAATGTAAACGAACGCCTATATGTTTGGTTCGATGGTTCTCAATAGGAGAATGCACAAAATCTATTGCAGCCTGATATTCAACAAGACAGGGATTGTCTGATTGTTGTTCAATTAGCTGGGAACCAACACACTCATTGAGAATACATGTAAACCGTAGTAATCCTTTGCAGCTACCGTCATGACAACAAACTCTGATTCCATCGATGACAAGCTGACACATTTTTCCTTGAAGGCTCGCCAAGCAATTGGTACTTTGTCTAGCAAGACTAGTTGACCACCCATGGATGTTCTGTCGTCTCGATTGCTTTCAAAATCATCAATGGGGAGCAATCATCAAGGTTGAGATTTTGAATCTTGGATAAGTCTAGCTTTAGCTCTCTGGTATAAATGATATATCCTAGAAGTTTTAGGAGACCATTTCAGTGGTTGATACCTGGATTTTCCTAAAATTGACGAAATTTTTTAACAGAGTAAGAAATGTCTGGACAAGTTCTTCCAGCTAAGAAAGCTAAGCTTCTGATTAAATTACGAAATGGGTAGGACTTCATTTCTTTCATCTTGGAGTCAGTTGGTGGGCATTGGGTTTTAGAATAAATAGCCCCTTTTGCTATAGGAAGGGATGATATTGGGAAATTAAATTGCCTAAAATTGTTTCAAATCGTTGCAATGTATTCATGCTGATGAATACATAGCCTGTCACCTTCCTCCACAAATTCTACACCTAATACCTTTCTTGTTCTTCATAAAATCTTCAAATCAAATTTTTCCTTTAATAGATTAACTGCTTTATCAGTCAAGATTTGATTTCTCTCAAAAAGGATTATGTCATCTACATATAATAAGAGAACAACATCTTTCTCTAGGAAATAAGCACAGTTGCACCATTCAAATTTCTTAAACCCTATTTCATTTAAAACTTTGTGAATTTCTAAGTATCAAACACGCCCACTTTGTTGTAAGCCGTAAATAACTTTTCATAATCTGCATACTGAATCAGGATGCTCTTTGTACACAAAACCTGGGGGTTGTGTCATGCAAATTAGTTTGGTTAAGGGTGTGTACAAGTATGCACACTTAACATCACACTGTAAATGTTCCCAGTTATTTAGGTCTACAAGAAGAGCAAAAAGAATCTAATAGCACTAAAGTTTACTACAGGACTGTAAACTTCAACAAAGGTTTCTCCTTTAACCTGGCAGAATCTGTGCGCAACTAATCTTGATTTATATCTTACGATTTCACCAGATTTATTGTTCTTAACTGTATATACCCACCTGCATCCTAGAACTTTGGCGTTAAGGGGTTTCTCAACAAGAGTCCATACATGACATTCTTGCATTGTCTTGAGTTCCTCTCATTGCTGCCAACCATTCTTGCTTCTGTGGGGATAAATGAGCCATTTTAAAATTAGTTGGGCTTAAAATATCAATCACCATCTAGTCATGCTGATGTCGCATTACAGGTGTTATCAGGGGTCCTCACAATTCCTTCCTAGTTGACAGATTCTTTCTGGAACAGAACTTGGATGCGTCGTTTAAAGATTTTAAGCCTTCCTTCTCTCCTTCTTAAAAGTAATAGATATCATCAGCCGTCATTTGAGGGGAATCTTCAATTCCCCTCAAATGACGTCACAAGCCTCAGTCTATAAGAACTGCCGAAAAACTTTCTTTTCAGAGTCTGGCAACATGTACTTGATAGAGAGATCGACTAGAAGCTGTTCTATGAAATGTTGTAACTTTTATATAATCCTTAATGCTTAACCCTTAAACTCAAAATTTATCTTGAATAAATATGTTATGTTTCTTGAATGTGTTGGGTACTTCAAGTTTTTTAACCTTCTGATCCTGAATCCACTGTTTATTTAATTTCTTAATATTTAATTGATTTTGGTAATACGTGTGGATACTGCCTTTACCAATTACCAAAAGATGGTGACCCGGACGTGAGACTACAGAGTACTCGAACGCAACGCCAAAACTTACACCCTCGACATCAACACCAAACGTAGTGTCATCAACATAGATCGCCTAAAACCAGCCTTCTTCATTGCTGATGACTTCATAGACCCAACTACTTCATCACACACAGCAGTATCTTCATCTCCTGATCTCCCACTTCCTGCTGCGCCCTCACCTACTTCATGCGTTCCATCTAGTGCTCCAGACACATCTCCTCCTAGTTCCCTAGATGCTCCTACAGAGTGCGAGAATGAAACAACTACTACACGCTCTGGTCGTCGAGTACGTTTCAACCCACGGTACCTCTAGCCCTGGATCGTCGTACCTTTGGTACTTGGGGGAAGTACTGTGGGGAATCTTCAATTCCCCTCAAATGACGTCACAAGCCACAGTCTATAAGAACTGCCGAAAAACTTACTTTTCAGAGTCTGGCAACACTGTACTTGATAGAGAGATCGACTAGAAGCTGTTCTATGAAATGTTGTAACTTTTATATAATCCTTAATGCTTAACCCTTAAACTCAAAATTTATCTTGAATAAATATGTTATGTTTCTTGAATGTGTTCGGTACTTCAAGTTTTTTAACCTTCTGATCCTGAATCCACTGTTTATTTAAGGGGGTATTCTAGTCTAGAATTTTGAAAAAAATGAAATTTTTTTTTCCCATAATTCGATAGTTTAGATATTCAAAAATATCTCTCTGAAAGGATTTTTCAAAATTCAAATTATTTTCAAAGTTACAGCCGTTTTAGTGTCGTGGCAACTAGACCGGATTGAGCGGACGACTGCAACAATAGACTACGGGCGGTCCGGGCTACCTGAGTATGAATAGCTTTCTTTCTTTCTTGTCATATACTTTTAGTTTAATATATCAATAGTCTGAAGGTCATTGTGACGTATTATACAAGTATCTATACTCAATTTGTTTTTGAGTAAGGATTGAACGGTCTAAGGTTCGAGCTTCAGATGCTTCAAAAGAGGAAAGAACTGCTCGTTATACAGAGAGAAATGCTGAAAACAGTCAATATGAAGTAGAGGAAGGCCCAATGTATGAAGCTGGGATGACTGATTAAGAGAATGTAAGTTATACGTACTATTTTATCAGTTACGCTGCCTGAAACTGAACGTTAAACTTTAAACGCGTTTTTCTCGAAACTACTTTTTTCGATACGGTGATGCAGATATCTTAGGTTCTAATCAGCCGATTTACTTGAAATTTAGCATGAATATTCTTCAATTATCTCGCTTTCGCACTAACCAATAAAAATTGAAAATTTCAAATTTGTAATATTTTTAAAAAATTGGAGGAAGTTGAAAAATGAGTAAAAAAATCGACTTCTATTTTTAAACAGCCGCCATTTTGTGAATTTTTTTCTTCTTCAAGTTTTGTTGGTTTGTGCGACAATAACATTTGTACTGATCAATAATTTGGCATTGTTTTTTTTTTCAGATGGATACAAAGGGAGAAATCCTTTTCACGAGGACACGGCCTTTTTTTTTTCTCTCTACTTCAAGGACTTATATCTTTTTGAAATTTTTTTTTTTTTTTTTTTTAAATGTATTTTTTTGTATTCTTGAAATATCAATAAACAAATGATAAAAAATTTTATAGTAAAAATATTAACTGCTTCTTTTATATTAATTGCCAAAAAACGCTCGAAATTCAGCCCCATAGACTAGAATACCCCCTTAATTTCTTAATATTTAATTGATTTTGGTAATACGTGTGGATACTGCCTTTACTAATTACCAAAGATATCTGTTCTTGAACCATCTGGCCTGGATACAGGCTTTCGTATCCACACCGCTTCAACAGGTTAAGGTCTCTCACCAGCAAGTGGTAATTCTTCCTGTGATTGTTCAAAGCTGATCTTCTCCATCATCAACTGCTTCAGAACTTTCCCCTGTAGATACCGATTCTTCTTTTGGTAGGGTATACTCATCTTCACTGTCAGATTCTGTATTTTCTGCATAACACTTTTTAAAAGCGTCCAGGACTGCTTCCTGCTGCTCTCCTCTCTTTTCTCTGGATCTTGGCTTGACAGTTTCAATTTCACTAAATCTGACATTGATAGTTTCCACGATTTTCCTCTCCTGTAGTAGCCAAATTCTATATCCTTTGGTGTTCAATGCATACCCAACTAAGACAACTTTCTTGGCTCTCATATCAAGTTTTCTTCTCAGTTATTTTGGTACTCCAACAAAAGCCTGGGTTACAGATGGTTTCAGATGTTTGACAGATGGTTGCCTTCCTCCACAAAGTTCAAACGGGGTGATCTTTTGACCAGTGTGACACACCTTGTTCCAAGTGTACACGAAATGTAATAGGGTTTCTGACCAAAATCCATCTGACAATCCACTGTCCTTTAGAAGTGCCTTTATGTCATCAACAGCTGTATAGTTCAATCTCTCAGTTGTGCTATTTTGTTCTGGGGTTATACATTGGTATGCTTGTGCCGCACTCCTTGCTCTTCAAATAAAGATTTGAACTTCTCGAAGGTGAATCCCAAACCACTACCTGTACGGACTGTTACAATTCCTTTATTCAGGAATCTGTCTGTTCTTCTGTGAAATCTTTCAAAGACATCAAAAGCTTCAGATTTTTATTTCAGAGGATAAGCTGCAACCTTCCTGGAATATTCGTCTTTAATGGTGAACAAGTATCTGTGTCCTTCTCATGGTTTTGGCAACGGGTCACATAGATCCATGTGAACTAATTCAAGTGGCTGCTTTGATCTGATATTACCAGTTGACTTGAAACTCACTCTTTTCGACTTTGCTTCCTGGCATGGTTCACATTGCGGAAAGTTTCTGGTAAGTTTCGAAAGTCCTTTGACGCAATTCTGCTGACTGGTCTGCACTAGATGCTAGGGATTATTATGGGCAAAACACCTGTGCCACATCTTTACTTTCTCGGGTTGAGATAATGATGCTGTCACTTTTTCAGAACTTCCCGGGTATGTTGGGTGACAAATGTATAATCCGTTCATTTTTTTAGCTGAAAAGTGTACTCTACCCGAACTATGGTAGACTGTAATCTTCCCTTCATTGCCTATGAATTTTGCTCCTCCTTCATCAAAACAAGGTTCTGCCAAGAGGTTTCTTCTAAGGTTTTGAGAGTATATGACATATTTTAAATGAATGACTTCTTTCCCAAATTTCAGTGTCACTGTACCACGTCCTACAACCAGATATAGCACTCCATCAACAACAACAGTCATCTCAGGGGTGAAACTAACCAGCACTGAAAAACCCTGAAACTATCGAGTGTTTGAAGGATGGGACTCCATAACAGGATTCCAAGGGGCAGAGCCCTTTTGTGGATATAGGGACAAATCTCTTTTTTTTAAGCCAGCGAATTTTGAAAACCTATAGAACTGAACCCATTTTAAGACATGACTACATCTCAAATAGGCTAAAAATTACATAATCAAAAATACAATAAATAACAATTTAGCGTTTCTACATACATATAAAAAGAAATAGTTATAAATATTAAGTACTGTTATAGATATTGCATTTTTTTTTTTTTTAAACATCTGGTGAATGAGGACGTTTAATAGTCAAAGATGATGACTGAATTGAAATTGGTGAAGATATACTGCTGTTGTTGCTAGACGTGGGCTTTTGATTTATGGCATCCGTCTTCACTAATTCTGCTTCCTCCGTCACCGCAATAATGTTCTTTGTATCCAAAGTTTGCTGATAATATGCTCGACTTTTCATCAAATTGATTCCAAAAGCTTTGTCAATGGTTTCATGGGTAGGATCCTTTGAGCCAAAGATATCGTAAGTTGTAGCTTCTTTTGACATTAAATAGTACTTCATAGTTTGGATGGAATCTAAACTTGAGTTGTTTAATGAAGTTCTGTTAGATGTCATGATATTGCCCATTAAATTGAAGGCACCTTCAACATGGGGTCCATGGAAACATATTATCACTGCCTTAATCAATTTTGACAAATATGGATATCTATGCAGACCATGAGACTCTTTCATATTGAAAACAGCAACCCAAAAATTCTGAACACTTATTTCCTCTGCCAAAGTTGTCAGTCTTGAGTCGATCTGATATAATCTGATTTCTTGGTCAAGTACTGATGAGTCGTCTTCAGAAATGATATTGGGCATTGACTCTGCTAATTTGGACAATGCTGAAAAAGTTGAGGTATTTCCTCGCAAATCAGGATCCAATCCAGTGAATTTAATAAAGCACGAGTTCTTTAATGGCAACTTTTTCAACATGTAAGCTGCATATCTGGAATATGCTGGTTTCAAAGTCGTTGTGAACTCTTTTATGTTTAGATCTTTCTGTTTAGAATCTTTTATTAATTTTGCAGTATCGGAACCACAGAATAGAAGTTTGTCAGGCAGGTAGCTATCAGCACTTTGTACATCTATTTTAAGAAGACTATTAACAGTCACAGCTTCAGAAATAATATCGTGATTGACGAAAAAAGTCAAGAAAAGCTTAGTTAAATTATACAGTTCTGTATGAAGTAAATGCAGACAAAAAACATCTCTAGTTTGAAACAGCTTTAAATAACTGTTGAAATGTGGCAAAACAGCTTTATAAATTCCAATATGTAGGAGAGTTTTCTTTTTCTGATCAAACAGACGCATTCTGATCCTCTGTTTTCGATTCTTGCCATCCTCTGTCAAACACTTTTTCTTCAATTGAGATTGAATTTTGTTAACCTTTTCTACTTGCAGATCTGACAACTTTCTTTTTGTAGTGATAGCTGTGATATCCCCTTCAAAAATTCTTACATCATCCTTCGATATCCAAGAAAAATAAAAGCAAACAAGAGCATCCCAAAGATATTCGATTCTTTCTAAAATGACCAAAACATAAAGCCATCTATGATCTGGTCTAGAAAGAGGTTTTAATGGCTTAATCCCTAAAATATCACATATTTCAAAAAACAATTCTCGCTTATCACTACTCTTCAAATCAAAATATATATTATCACATAGAATTTCAGTATGTTTTAAAAAGGGTTCGCAAAATTTCTTGGCACAGTTATTCACAGTAATGTGTCTCCATCTATATCTAATAAATGAGTAGCTTTTTTTGTCCTTATTTGATTTTCTACTCCATTCTTCACACCCCGCATTGTATTGCATGAATCCATTAACAAGCTAGTCAGATTCTTCCAAGGTATATAATTTTCTTCAATCACAGAAACAATAGCTTGAAAAATATTATCAGATGTACAAGCTTGCAAGTTTACAGATGCCAAATGCCTTAAGACAATCTTTTCCTCGTCCTCACAATAATATTGAACGAGCATTGTCAGAACACTTTGCAATGCTTTATATGTAGACTCATCTACATTTAAAGAAAAATAAACGTTTTTAAGTGTCTCAATTTGTTGCTCTTTCACTGTCTTGGCAAGTCCTTATTTCAGCTTGTATGATGCAGTGACACAACTCATTTGAAGTGAATTTAACGCTGTCAAATCCTTGGATAATGTTTTGGAAAGTTCCAAAGTATCTGGTGCTATAGAAAACGGCAATGAATGTTCGGCAATAAATGACGTTACCAAAGCGTCTGCTCAGCATTTCCTTGTCGCAAGATCGACAGTACGATCGGCAGGCAAACTTTCACACTGCTGGTACTAGGGTACAATGCTTGTAAAAATTGAGAGCCACTCACCGACTTCCTTGCTTTTTGATGAGCAGCAGCAGCGGAATGGTTCAAAAGTGACTTTAAACCTTCGGAACCATAACGTATCGATCCATTGCAACATGTGCAAAAGCATGTTCCGGCAACATCGATTTTTCTGCACCAAATCGAGATTTTTTCTTTTTGGAAATCCTCTTTATCCCACCATTCCCAACGAAACTTGTTTTTTATTCCTTTTTCAAGGTCGCTGATGTCAGTTTTATTGTCCAAAATTTTCATTTTTGGTCGTGAATTATATCAACAAACATGGGCGGCACGCATTACGAAGTAAACGAAACATCAATCAATTCACTTCATTTGAGAACAAAATCTATCCTAAAGCTCAATTCTTACAATCCGAAAAACGCTCTATTCTTATTGGATGAAAAGCAAGGGAAAGGAGAAGAACCAACTTTTGCTCAACCCCTACAGACTGTGATCCTGTGACGTCACATAGTCGGTTCATACGGTGCGATTTTTTTTTCTCTTCCCCAACGTTTTTTCCTACCCTGAACTCCGGGGAATGAAACCCAGAGTTCCGGGTAGATAAAATTAAAAATTCCCGGAATTTCGGGGTACCCCCGGAAAAGTTTCACCCCTGTCATCTGCTCCCCCTTGGTAAGTGTGAAGTCTTTAAACAGCTCACGATTGCGGCAAAAATGAAAGGATGCTGCAGTATCAAAAACCTAAGCTCAACTCTTTTTGTCACGATGAGTCTCGACCACATAGCTACTCCTTGAAGTGCTTGGTTTTCTCAGAACATCGATTCTTGTAATGTTCTGGTTGATTGCATCAGTAGCATATTGCCTTCTTATTTTTAATAGGAGTACTGGGTCTGGCTGGCTTTGGTCTGGTTATCGGCTCTGATCTAACAGGTGTTCGGGATCTGATTGGAGTGGGTCTGACTGGAGCTGGCTTCGATCTGGCAATGAAAGCAACCACTTCCTGGTCCCCTTGCCTCTGCTTTAATCTCGTCTCTTTGGCTAAAAGCTCTTCCAAAACTCTGTAAAAATATTTCTTCTTTCCATCTATATATGACTTGGATGATTCCCTCAAACGCTGGAGACAGATGTCTTATTAATTGAAAGCTTTGATACAATTCTTCCAAAGGATGACCTGCTCCTTTCAACTGGGGTACTGTCCTTCTAAGTCTAGTTACAAAAAGTCCAACAGTCTTGTCAGGCTGTATTCTACAAGCAAGAAATTCGTCAAGTAAAGTCATCAGACGTGCTCTTGACTCAGGTCTAAAGTGTTTCTCTAGAGTCAGCCAAGCCTTCCTTCCATCATCAAGGTCTTCTATTAATGAACGAAAATGATCCTTTATATTCAAGTATAGAGTCGTAAACGCTTTATCAAAACGTTGCTTATAGCTTCTTATTTCCTTGGGAGATTCCTCTGCGTCATCTGGAGGTACTTCAGTTCCTTGAATGATCTTCCAGCAACCCCTTTCCATAAGGAGCACCTTGAAATCAGACAACCAAGTGCCATAATTCTGTCCATTTAACTTGCTGATGGAAAAACTGCCTTCACTCATTGTAAATATTACTCAGTAATTTGGTAATAAAAGTTTTTTCTATCAGCCCCTCCCCCCTTCCCCTTGAAAAAGTCCTCTTTCCAAACTGCATAAAATTTAAAGAAAGCCCATAAGCATTAATATAATCGCATGAGATTAAAAAATTGAGATTATAATTTAATAAGTCTAAAATAAAAATTGCAGTGGAAAATTAAAAACTCAGGACAAGGGGTTGAAGTAAAAAAACTTACAATTTATTTAACATATAATCAAAAACTGCTAACTCTAAGGCAGTCAGATACCATCTGCTGCCTTTCACAAGAAACTTTCTTTTCTAACCCACATATTTGCATAATACTAAGAAGAGTGCATGCCCAGAAAATATCTGTTGACCAATCAAAATTCAGGAAAATAAATAACCTAACACAAAGTACATTAAACAAACTTTTCATGAAGAAAAGTTACATCTCAACTCTAAATTCAGCTGATACAAAAAGGTAAACAACAGTTTAAAAAGTGGAATCAATCATAGGTTGGGTTGATTGGATTTTATCGTCACAAGAGCAATGTCTTCACAGATTGAAAAAAAATATATATATATGAAGACAAACAATAGTAAATGAAAGAAACTGTTTATCTAACATCGGGAAAATCAAGTCAGTAAGGCAATTGTAAGTTTCAGAGCCCACGACTGCTAGAAATATAGCACAGCATTTTATTTTATCTTCTATTGGATTAGCAATGAAAAATTGCACAAACCTTGCATAGTACTGAGGCCAAGGCTCCACAGCGGGGTCAAATGCTGACACGCGCCCAAACGATACTGCTGCAGTCGCAATTCAAATACCGGAACAGCACACTCAAAAAGAAGAAAGTGAACGAACTACGCCAAACGAAATCGAAAGTGAAATGCACTACTCAGTACGAGGTTCCGCTATATCCAAGACGAAACCCAACTTTGCATATTACCAGCTATCTCGTCGCCACTGAAGTACCAGGAGAGTAGAACTTTGCAGAACAGGGTTCTTTTAATATGTGAATAAGGAATACACACCAAGTTGCAAGTTTAACAGAACTTTTTGTCAGAAAATAACAACACAGGCCAGAAGTGTACGAATGCAGTTGTAATAGATTTCACAGGTAAAAGTTTATTAATAGACAGTATAAGGGGCCCAGAAGTAGAATAATATATAATGTTCCGCAACGGGACTTTTGACAGTTACAAATGTTCTGCAGACATTTTTTTTAAATTTCTATTATGACATAAAAGAAAAAACCCATAAAATTAATACTACACATTTATTGCAAAATGACAATGACGAAAAAAATTATTTTTCAAACCAAGGCATACATTCAAAATTTGCAATTCTATCAATGACTTTCAGCAAGAAAAGCGCTCCAGAAAGGGAAACGGACACGTAATTGATCCCCCTATGAACGCGGGGAGTTTTTCTATAAGAAACTGAAGCTCGGGGAAATGTTGTTCCGAGAAAGTTGAGGGGAGGGAGGGGAAGGGTGGACAATAAAGTCGTTTTGTTCTGCAGAACATGTCATTCCGTAGGTGAAATTCTTTTTCTCACTTGCGGGCATTTGTTCCAAACTTAAAATTGTTCTGCAAGGACTCCGATTGTTCTGCCACGTACGTCGCAGTTTTAGGCACTTTCTGCTTTCGGGATAAGGGGTACAGTACAATACAAAGTGTTATGACAGGGGGTAATAATGAATTCATAATAGCAATTAATTAGTAAGTCACCCTCCTTCCCCACACACACATCACAAAAAAAGAGAATGCTTTTATCTAAAAAAGACAAATTGAAATAGACGTAACTGATACTGCAACAAGTAAAGTCAAATATATATTAAAGTATATTTTTAACTTACTAGATTACCTATTGTTATGAAATTTTCACCAAGTAAATGATGACGCAGTTTTTACTAAATAAAAACTATAAATTTATTCTTCCTTCAAAGGTTCAGAAAACTTCTCCAAACTACAAAACAATTGCTATCAAGCTTCGGTACGTACGACTTCGAACACAGCGATAATTCAGGTATAGCGAAAGTAAACAAATGATCTGATGCTTTCCGAACAGTGTCTGATACTCGACTGATTTGGCAATTCTATTTTTGCCTCTTTTTATAGTCTCATGTCAGAAATTTGTAGCAAAATTCAGCCAACCAATCACATGATGGAAAATTTACCGATGGATTTAGAAGTTGCCACCTTTTTTTCTAACCTGTATTATCGCTGTTAAAATATAAAATAGAACTTTGAAAGAAATACATCACTATTTATAATTATATGCAGAATAAAATAAGATAAAATAGAACTTTTAAATAAATATGTCACTATTTGCTTCATCTTTTTATCAAGGCCTATGGGGGCTAAGACACCTCTGCTTTTTTCAAGCATTTTGTACCAACCCCATTAGATGAAGGTTGGTAGTAGGCAGTACTGCACAAGATGTTAGTACACATTCGCTCATGGTAGGGAGTGTACTAGTCCACCTATAACCACTGAAAAGTTCATTTCTACCTATTTTCGGTAGCTACCCGATAGATAGCAGCACTACTGACTGTATGCGGAACTTCTTAATTTAGAGGCAATACCAAGCAGAAGATTCCAGTAGAAGACTTAACTTTGCCCCCCCCCCCCCCCAGAGGTATTGATTTGTATGGAAACTTGGAGGACTTTGCGACCACGACTGATTTAACGTGCCCCAATCACCATAAGCGAACACAGCAGTCTTTAGTCAGTTCCAGGCCCTGAACTCACCACCATCAGAATTGTGAGCACCAAGCCAGGATCAAACTCACATCCCGGCTGCAAGAACAACGTCTCTCAAAGGCTGGGCTAAGCAGCCCTTTATGCCACTATTTACAATTATATACAGAATAAAATAAGATAAAAATGAACTTAAAAATAAATATATCATTATTAACAGTTATATACAGAAAATGTGTGCAACACTATGCATAATGTTTTCAAAAGCTCAAAATTACCTTAAACATATCTTGTAATGTTGTGTGGTGGATAGTCAATGATGAACCAGGTGAGATACTTAATGGTTCCCCACTGATAGCATTTGCACTGCCTTCAGGAGAAAAAATGCTATCATGTGAAACACTGAAGCCTATTTTTAGAGCAGAAGTAACTTCAGGTTTTCTGCAATAAAAACAAATATTGAGACTTAGACTTAAATAAACTGAACACATACATACATAGATATATATACATAGATATACATATATGCATACATACATGTACACATACAATATATATATGCATACACATGTACAGTACCCAAAAAAAACAACAGAACGATGGCTATATCTTTTGTTCTAATTGTTGAAATAACAAACAAAAGGTACCGTTGTAAATCGTGAAAGGTTTTTAATAATTGTATGTAGTTTTTTTTATCATGAGGGGTCATCTACATATTAAAACATAACCAAACTTTAAAAAGTTCAATAGCAACCTCATAATATTATTCCATATTTGGATTCAGCATTAAAAAAGAATGCGAAATACAAAAATTCATAATTTTCTAATGAATGGTTTGTAATTTAAATGATAAAAAGAAAATGATAAATTAATGTTAAATAAAAAAGTTGGTTTTTTGGCCATAAATACTTAAATAATTAATATATTTCAGTAATTTTTTTTTCAAAAGGTAGTTTGTAAATGGCCAAACATAAATAGCAATCAGCTTTTGAATCAATTTCTTTTTTAATAATTAATAATTAATTAATAAAGCAATTAAATTTTTTTTTTGAATAGAAACATTTTTTTTGCTTTCATTAGATTTACCATGATCTAAACCCCCCCCCCCCATAATTTTTTTCTTTCCATTTTTACTATTAATTCTCGATTTTTTAGAGAAAATGTAAAAAACGTTCACTTTAAGGGACCGTATAGTAGACGACTTTTGAAAACTATCAAAGATTAATTCAAGGTAAACTAGAGGTGTGTAAAATCGCATAACGTTCAGTTATCGTATAACCGATAGTTTAAAAACTAAGAAACACGCTTTAAAAGGAAAGTGAACTAAAAAGTAGAAGATAATTTTAAATAAGTTTGAAATAAGAATAGTGATTAACAAGAAATATTTATTTTATCGTAAAAAAGCGTGGGGTGCTTGATGTCAATTTTTGTAAATATTTAATGACAGATATTGGTAAAAGTAGAGCCACTATGAAAATATCTTAAAAAGCACCCCACGCTTTTGTACGATAAAATAATTATTTCTTGTTAATCACTCTATTCTTATTTCAAACTTATTTAAAATTATCTTCTACTTTTTAGTTCACTTTTCTATTAAAGCGTGTTTCTTAGTTTTTTAATCTATTGATTATTTTCTACTTTTTAGTTTGATTTTCTATTAAAGCGTGTTTTTTAGTTTTTTAAATTATTAATTATTTTTTCTGTAAACTAAATTTTTTTTTTAATTTGCTTTCTTAAATTCCATTTATTTAAAACAACATTTTTTAAGCAATTTCAATAAGTTATCCTTTAAAAATTTTACTGAATCATGTGACTTTTTCATTTTATAAATAATTTCAACGATCTAGTTACATTTGTGTTTATAGTGAAATATTTCTGTAAAATATTCATGCTTTGCTAAATACTGTTTACTAATGCCTACATTTAATATTTATTAATTTTCTAATTATCAGTAGTATTCGTTATATTTCTGCAATTACAGTTTTCGATATTTTATTTATTTTGTGTGAAGAATGCACATCTTTAAAGTTGTAAATAAATTATGTTACTTTTGCGTTTACTTGCTATTTTTGTATTAATCTTAAATATGACACTATAAATCCAAGTAGTTTCTATGCAATTTTAGACTAATACTTGTATTTTTTAATCTTCGTGAAACGCGCCACATTGACCGTTCTATTTCTTCCGCTGTGAAGAAGAACCTTAAAAATACCTTTCGTTTTATGGAAATTCTCCCTGAAGATCGGTCAAAAAATGGTTGAAATATTTTCGCTCATAAGTGACGTGTTTTTCAACATAATGCATTGAAATTTACTACACAGGGTAAATGATGTATTCTGAATCGAATGAAATGATAAAAAATAAGGGTTCGTATTGAAATTTTCGAAGATAGCGTTACTTATACTTAGTAAACGGTCCCTCAAGAAAAAAAATTGCATCAGATATATAGAAAATCGTAAGCAAAACATTTTGGTGCAAACCGTAAGATTCTACGATAATTTGAACCGAAGATATAGCCATCGTTCTGTTTTTTTTTGCGTACTGTACACATACAATATATATATGCATACATACATGTGCACATACAATATATATATGTACACATACAATATATATATGAATACATACATGTACACATACAATATATATATGAATACATACATGTACACATACAATATATATATGAATACATACATGTACACATACAATATATATATGCATACATACATGTACACATATAATATATATATGCATACATACATACGCTTTTTTTTGTTTTGGAGGGGGGGGGGGATCTTTTCTTTGGAAGAGGGTCGTGTTCGTTCGCTGGGCATATTTAATGAATTAATCCTGAAAACGTATATTTTCAATTTCAAAAGTGATATAGTTAAAAAAAAAATTGAACTCATCTTTTGGCACCCTCTTAAAATTAAGAAATTTCCCCAAAATCTTTTCCCTTTTCACTACATGACACAATAGTAGGAAACAAACATAGAACTGAGGTAGAGAAATTTCAAAGATGTATATTTCTGGTATCACCACATCGCCAGCTAATCTCGAGGTGGTAAACAAAAATCACATTTTTAAGGTTATGGTACAAGGACGTTTTTTTCGTAGGGACACATTTATTGATTTCATCCTGAAAAGGTTTATTTTCAATTTGAAAAATAAATGAGTAAAAAAAAATCATACAGAATTTATATTTCGGTACCCCTCCCAAATTTGGTAAATTTGGCGCACCAAGCGAAGGCTTGCTAGGATTGTACGTTAGACCGCCCCTGATCTTCTAGCCCAGTGCATAATTTCTATAAAACCTTGAAATTTGGCAAGTAGGTACGAATAAGATAAAATGACATGTTAGAGAACACTTCAAGTGCACTATTCAGCGCACCGGAGAGAGAACTAAAGGATTTTGTTGGCGATTAACTTTTTCAGAAGATAATATATTCAATTTAATTCTTCCTCAAACTGAAAATTTATTTAAGTCCAAGTTTACATCCAAGTGTGATTGTACAACAAATAAAGATTGACCGGCACATAGAGCCTGTAATTATTGTGAGTAGATTTACCTTCCTACTTTCTAATCAGTTTTCATTTAAGAGCAAGATTCTGAGAGATTGAGCCACTTAACATTAGGGAGTGATTCACACCAACGCCGATTTCCCCCAAAAAATTACCAGTTGCTACTACCCTTATTAGATGATCAAGTCTGAAATTATTTGCTCTGTAGTTGCAATGTTCAAATTCTATGACCTGTCAAAGATGACCTATAAAAATGAAAAAATTTGAGTTTTTGTGACACATCAAAACTATTTTTACCCATACAAAACTTCACAAACAACTTGCCGTCTGCATTTCTTCTGATATGAAATGTAATAGAATAGATCTTTATGAAACATTTAAAAAGTTCATGCCAAGTCAATTGCACAAGGTCAATCAAGCTCACGAAATTTTCAGGTTTTCATGTTTTTTATCATTTTCAAGCCTGAATTATATCTTGCGCGTTTGGTTTACCACGGCAAACTAGATGTCATTGGATAGAGCTATACTAGTACTATTTATTAATATGTAAAACATTGAGGCAATTTGAATAAATTGGAAGTTAGTTGGTGCCAATATCGAAAAATCTCCGAATTTGACACAAGTTTCAACTCTTATATCTTGCTGCGGGAATAATATATTGACACAACGCTGAGACTATTTAACCTTTAACTGCTGTATGCGGTCTGACAGACCGTGAGTCGTATTTTGTGGAATGCTTCCACCCCCTAAAATATTTCATCTTTGACTTTTATATTAATTTTTCTGGTACCATGTTTCTTAAACTTTAACCTAATGTTCACCAATTTGTTTGGCGCAGTATGGAGTATGTGTTGCCCTTGCACCAAAAACACCAAACCATCCAACCACAGCAGTTAAAGGTTAAACACTCTTTTATTATACTCAACAAGAAATTAAACTGTATTGAGGCAAGTTGAAGAGAAAATATATATATATATATATATATATATATATATATATATATATATATATATATATATATATATATATATATATATATATACATATATATATATATATACATATATATATATATATACATATATATATATATATACATATATATATATATACATATATATATATACATACATATATATATATACATATATATATATATACATATATATATATACATATATATATATTTTTGCACTCTACCCTTACATATTGATGCATTTCTGTTTTCATTCATGTTTTCAAAAATTAATTTGTTTTCACTTTACTCTTCCTCATGTTTATAACAATTGCTTGTAGTATGTCTTAAGTTAGTAACTTTGGCTGAATCGGCTCTAGAAAGTTGCAAAGGACCAAAGAAAACTGAACTTCGGTGCACTGTGTTGATATCATCACGCAACAGCCACTTAAACTCATCAGCTCTTCTCTGATGAAGAAATCTCATTTTAAACATGTCATCGTCACAATCTTCTAACAGTTTACTAATGTAAAACCGTTTATCGTAAAGGACAGCGTAAAAAGAATGTTTCATATCCCCAGTCAAGATCAGCAATTAGCTATCTCTTTTATAATATTCGGGGACAGTCATTTGAATTTCAACTGTAAATACTCCATTACCCATGCAATCAGTTCCAGGCACAAGTCAGACCAAAGCCTAAAGGCAAAGACAATATCACTCAGCTATAAATTTATAACTCTGATGTTTTGCCCAGAAAAAAGTTGCTCATTAACGTTTGAAACTGTATAGGATTTGTCCCTACATATTGCTAGAGGAGAACACAAAATTTCTAAAATAATCACTGGTCAAGAAAAAGCCAGAAAAGCATTTTCAAAAAGAATGGAAGCTGTGACAAAAAAACACCAACTATGAAATTACTGCAGTTTTGAAGAACTCACTACAGAGAATAAAAATTACATCTATTCAAGTCTTGTGAGCAAAAAAGGATAGGCACTGAAACCCAAAAGGAAAGTTATACGTTTGAACCAAAATCAAAAACAGTTTAGAATGCTTAAACAAAGGAAGAAAATTAACACCTGAAACTGTTGTAAATATGATGAAAAAATCTCATAATTGATGGAAAGATGAAATTTTGTTCCAATGAATATTTGACACAGGAACAAGTAATGTCACATTCTACAGAATGAAAGATACGACTAAAATATGCAATGTTATTGAAGATAAAGTCATTGAACAAGATGACAAACTTTATCGTGCTATCATTGGAGACAATCAGGTATGTTAAATGGCTTGAATAGCTGTAATTTCTATTCTCTGTAGTGGGTTCTGCAAAAAATCTGCAGTAATTTCATAATCGGTCTTTTTTGTCATTGCTTCCATTCTTATTGCAAATGCACTCCTGGATTTGTCTTGACATGTGAATATTTTAGGAATTTACTCGTTCTCCTTTAGCAATATGTAGGGACAAATCCTCTGCAGCTTCAAACGTTGATGTGTAATTTTTTTCTGGCAAAAACATCAGTTATAAATTTTCAGCTAAGTGATGTTGTCTTCGTGTTTAGGGTTTGGTCTGACTTGTGTCTGGAACTGATTGCATGGTTAATAGAGAATTCCCAGTTGAAATCAAAATTACTGTCCCCCACCAAATGACGAATATCATAAAAGAGATTAAGCTAATTGCTGATCAGGACTGCGGATATGAAATTCAGTCCCATTCTTTTTGCCCCGTCTGTACGATAAATGGTTTTACATGGGTAAACTGCTAAATGATTGTGGGGATGACGCATTTAAAATAACATTTCTTCATCAGAGAGGACCTGATAAGTATAAGTGGCCATTTCGTGATAATATTGACACATTGCACTGAAGCTCGATTTTCTTTGATCCTTTGCAACTTTCTATAGCCGATAAAGTCAAAGTTCCTAGCTTAAAAGACATACTACAAGCAATTGTTATGAACATGGGGAAGAGTGAAGTGAATACAAATAAATTTTTGAAAACATGAATGAAAACAGCAATGCATCAATATGTAAGGATTGGGTGCACAAAAAATCATTTATTTTTTTTCTCTTCAACTTGCTTCAATCAAGTTTAATTTCTCATTAAGTAAAATAAAAGAGTGTTTAAATAGTCCCAGCATTGTTTCAATATATTATTCCCGCAGCAAAATATATGACCTCAAATTTGTGTCAAATTCAAGGCTTTTCGATTTTTACACCAAATAACTTCCAACGTGTTCAACTTGCCTCAATATTTTATGTATTAAATAATAGTACTAATATAGCTCTTTTCTATGACACCTTGTTTGCAGTGGCAAACCAAACGCGCAAAATATAATTCAGGCTTGAAAATGAAAATAGTAAAAAACATGAGAACCTGGACATTTCGTGACCTTGCGCTATAGACTTGGCATGAACTTTTTATATGTTTTGTTGAACAAATTGTCTGTATATAGTGTAAATAGTGACGTATTATTTTAAAATTCTATTGTAATTTATTTTATCTTATTTTATTTATTAACAGAGATAATACAGGTTAGAAAAAGGTGGCAACACCTAAAGCAATCGAGAAATTTCGAGATGTTTCTTCTTCGACGAATTGGTTGGATATTTCGAGAATGTTCTCTCGCGCCTAGGATAAATAAGACTGGAGATCAGGAAAGTTTCCAGATTGGCTTTGGACTTCGATGGAAGTTGATCGCTTTGTTTACCTACTAGAGTGAACTTGTATAATCGCTGTATTCAAAGTTGTTCTGACTGAAGCTTGTGTTGAAGCTTGAGAATGATTAAACTGTTGTCTTTGAATAAATTTTTTGAATTTTCTGAAGAGAATAAATAATAGTTTTTATCTTAAAAACTGTGCCATCATTGCCTCTGCGAAAAATTCTTAATAGTTTCATAAACATCTATTCTAGTACATTCCATAACAGAAGAAATGCCGGCGTCAAGTTGTTTGCAAAGTTTTATACGAATAAAAATAGTTTTCATACTTCACGAAAACAGCAATTTTTTCATTTTTAAAGGTCATCTTTGACAAGGTGTGAATCGGAGATGGTTCAACTTCTCAGAATCTTAATGTCTATCTATTATAAATGAAAATAGCAAAAGACAAAACCAGGAGGAGCCACTGCATATGCTTTGACATAAGGATATAAAATATTAAACGCTATTTTCGAGTTTTTAATTTATGTCCTTTCATTAAGAAATCTTTTTCATCAAATGTTTTATTCAAAGTAGTTTCTAAATGCACTGAGCTAGAAGATTGTAACATAGCGAGTATAGGAAATGATCCTTACTAGGACTTACTTTTAAGCAGCGATGTAGTGTTAATTAAAATGGTAGAGGAGTTCTTTGTATTAAAAAAATAGTTTTAATTATTTCTAGATTCGGAAATTCTTGTGTTTCCTTTAAATTGATTGTTCAATTGCGAACACTAAATAACGAAGTTTATTCATAATTGCTCCATTTTTGATAATTTATTCGAAAATATGATCTTAGGGTAGTAGTTTTAGGAATGATAGTCAGTTTTTACCTGCCTCAGGGTGACCACAAAATTCGGGAGAAAAAAGATCTCTGATAATTCTCTGATTTTTCCGACGGATTTCTAAAAATTCCTTGATTTTACTGAAAACTTTTTTTAAAATTTCCCCAATTTTTCCTGATATGTAGGTGAAATAGAACATTTATGCCAAAGAGATAATATGCCAATTTTTAAAAAATAGTTTTGGAAGTAATGAAAAGTTTAAATTATACTGTAACATTCTCTTGGAAAATAGCGCCAAAATACGGGTGAAAGTGGAAATGTACAATAGACACTAGTTAACTATTTTAAAACATGGAGTTCGTTATGATATTAAGTGTGAGTCTTGCTTGAAATTCATTTTAATAGAAAGAAGAGGGGTGAAAAGGGGGAAATGTCTCAGCAGGCTCATAAGTATAGTTATCTTGGTATATGCATTTCTCGTGGTTATGTGGTAGTTTGTACTTACAAAAAAAAGTTTTGTTGACCATGTTTGGATGGTCACGATTAAAAAGGACGTTTAGAATAGTGCTGGATACGGTGGATTAACCACCACCACACGAGCATTTAAAGCACATGAAGGCCCAATCGAACGTTTAAAAAACTCTGTAAACTTTGAATTGATAAGTGAAATTCAAATAGCTGGCGCATTAAGGCTGTTATCGACACGCCACCTACATTTTGAATCTCAATGTTAAAGTATAGGAGATTTTCATATAAATAATCACAACACTGTGCTAAAAAATTTTAAAATATTCGAATTATTTTTTCACCATAAAAAAATTCGAAATATTTTTTAAGGTGATGCGTAATGATGGCTTAGTATTTTATTGAGAAGTATTTTTTAAATATTTTCAAAAAATTCCATTTTTTCAAGTTGAAGTTCAAACGCTAATAAAAATTCTTTACAACACCAAAAATAAAAAAATAAATGCAGCAATCTGTAGAATTATTCATTTTCTTTCAAATGGTCCAAAATTTATAATTTTAAGAATTGTATTTAAACGGCTACAATTTAATTACTCTAAATTTTATGATTTTCTTGAATGCGCGCATGAATACATCGTAGGTGACAGTGATTTATAATGGCTTCAGTTGTAAGAAAAGTATAAACATAACGAGGTTTGTTTTGTCTTTTTCATTCATGGAACGAGAGGCACCATTTGGGGTTATTTTTTTTTTTTTTTTCCTTCTTTTTTTCTTATTGCATTTTTAGGCCGACACGAAGTGTTCAATGTTTACAAGTACATTTAATATTTCTTCTACGCTACGATTTCTACTACGCTCTACGCTTGGGATGGAGTTTAGTTATTCTTTTATTTTTTAATTGTTAGCTAGTTGTAAAGAAGTGACTAAATCTAAAGAATACGATATTGGATAATTTTATTTATGTGATTTTTGGTCAAATAATTTAAACAATATTTTTTAAATCCTTTATATTCACTTCGATTTATTTTGTGTGTGGTTATGTTTGTGGCAGATAAATATGTGGAGAGTTAATTAACCGCCTTGGGCTGTCACCCAATCAAACAGAAACTTTGCAGACAGATTCGTTTTCGGTGAGAATGTATTCTATCAAGTTTTGGGGACTTTCACTAAAAGGACGCTATTACAAACGCTGTTATTGTTGCTTTGTAGGGTTAAGGGCCACTTCATCCAATCGATCTTAAATTTGGCGGATGAATTCGTTATCAATGACATTTTGCTTTCTATCGTTTTGGGTGCTATCGTTTAAAAAGGTAGCTTTTACACACGTTTCCATTTTCACTTCGGAGGACTAATTAATCTATTTGCCTTCATCCAATCGAGATAAAACTTGGCTGATGGACACGCTATCAATGACAATGCGTTTTCTTAAGTTTTGGAGGCAAAAAGGTGTTAGTTCAATTGCATGGAATGAATGATTTTTTTTTACATTGTGGTCAAACACTATGAAAAGTCGATCTGAGTTCAAAATTATTTTAATTAGTTGCACATCAAGAAAGTGGTCTAGAAAAGTGTCCGATGTGTTTGTGTGTGTGTGCGAGGTCAAAATTTCTCCCGAATGGATTTACCTATGATGTTTAAATTTTGTATACGGATTAGCGGTGGCCATGGAACCTGATGTCATTAAGGTTTTCGTGAAAATTGCGCATGTGCAAAAGGTAGTTGTTATTGAAAAATTTAAGTTTTTCAACAATTGTCAAAAAACTGATCTTAGCGGTTTCAATCAAGTAAGTGCACTAAATCTCATCCGCCACCTCCAAAATCCCATTAGAATTTCGATTATGGTGTAAACAGTTAAAAAACGAGTTCACAAAGTTCTTTTTAATTGAGCATCGCCCATCAACGACTGTTTCTCCTCTGTTTCACTTACATCAAAGTCTTATCTATTATTTATTGTAAAAATTTCCATTTAGGCGGTGGTTTTTTTTTGGGAAGAGGTTGTCAATGAGATAATTATCACCAAATTGAATTTTTTTTTTTAAATTAATGAAAAACGGTCAATTGCACCGTGGCTGGTATTAAGTGTAATTGAAAGTTGTACGGTGTTCCATAATCCCAGTTTTTAAATCCTTTTACATTAAATTCGATGTCGTTTGTTTGTTTGTGGCCGGGAAATTTGCGGATGGCTAAACTCACTTGTTATCATCCAATCAAATTGAAACTTGGTAGTTAGATTCGTTGCCAGTGATAGTGCAAAAAAGAGTTACTCCATAGCAAAGAATCTGTGGTTTCTTAGTAGTGATCAAACCCTAGGAAAACTCGAACTGAGCACAAAATCGATTAAATAAGTTGCGATTGCACATAAAAGTTTACAATGCATATTATTGACTTCCATTAAAAAAATTTTGCTGGCCGCCTGTGAATGTTGCAGTCTCTTTCGGTTAACTGCTCATATGTCTATTCATAAGCTATAAAATTTTAAAAACCAAAAATGAAAGAGCACACGAGTTTAGAATAAGACTTACAATCTCTCGCACCCAATGTGTGTATTGTTTTTTTGCGAGCTATGTGTTCATTGCACTAAATCAGATTTTTAGTGCAAACACAACTCTACTTGATACAATCTTAAAGAATATACAGTCTCTTTTGAAAGAGAATATACTTTAAAATTATTTTTGCTGCCTCCACTATTTGAAGCCTGTAGCCTTTCTTGTTACTTTTTTTAAAAATTATTATTATTTTCAGCTATAGATTTAAATGTTTTCAATTGCAATGTCAATTTTTTCCGATGTCCTAGCGAAGTGTGGGTGGTGATGTGGTAGGGGGGCTTGTGTTTCCCGTATAGCTCCGCCTGCAACAAGGTAAGGCTGTGTTGCGCTGGTTTGTGTCATTTTTTTAAAAAAATTTTTTATCGTGGATCGAACTCTTTCAAAGTGAAAATGTTAATTTTTTGGTGATTTAAGTAATATTAAATGCATTATGTTACTAGTCTACGATGATGTTAGAAAGTTCTATGACTGAAACAGGCATAAGATAAAACGTAATAATGAAACTAACAAAAAACCTCGTATATGAAAATAGAGGACATTGTCGTGGCAAAGACCAAAAAAATATGGTCAAGAGTTTCCATATCCTACTGTCAAACGAGTAAACATGATGTTGAAGGCGCATAATTTAAAACGCATCTTTTTTAAGTCTCACTCTTAAATACCAAAGGAGAATTTAGAAGACTTTATCCAAATCCTTCTAGAAGACTAGTAAGTATTGTTTGACATTTTATCCTGCAAGTTTAAGAAAATTTATGAGTGCATTTGTCCCAGGCACTAAAATGTACCAGTCGGAGAATTAAGATTCCTAATCGATCAAAATGGTGGTCGAAGACTTAGATATTGCTATCTATAATAATAAAATAAGCTGTGTGTCTTGTCTATCCGTTTCTGGATCTATAGAAACCTACTTAAAATTGGAGTAGAGCTCTGAAATTTTCAGCACAAGTAATTTTGGCCTTCTGATTGGACTTTTGAAAAACAGAATTTTAAACTTTTATTTAGTTTTTTTTTTTTAGGTAAATTTCTTTAATTAATTAATATATATTTTACAAAACGATTTCAAATAGGGCTACAGCTTTGAAATTTTCAACAAAAGTAGTTGTGGCCATCTAATTGGATTTTTAAAAAACAGAATTTTAAAATTTTATTTGTTTTTTAATTTTTTTTAATTAATTAACAAGTATTTTACATATAAATTTGTAATTGAGCTACAGTTGTGAAATATTCAACACAAGTAGCTTTGGCCTTCTAATTAGACTGACCAAAAGAATGTTAAAATTTTAATTTGTTTTTTAATTACTTTTTTCACAAAAAGCAACTTTTAATAGGCCTGGAGCTCTGAAAGTTTCAACATAATAAGTTTTGGCTTCTAATTTTACTTTTCACAAACACGTGTTAAAATAATCTTAAAGGGGTGTTGTATTATTGTATTAACAGGGAATTTTTTTTTCTCGACAAGGGATAGGCTCCCAATATTAAGGTTTTACGTAGCAAGTAGATTTTAGTGAATGAAGCTAGCTTATGCTTACGCAGCAATGAACCTTTGAACGAGGGAACAAGCTCGATTTTGCGTAGCGATGAAACATCCTGCGGGCAAAGCGTCAAAAACTGGGACCTATACACGAATGTCAGGTTTTCGCAACGCGAGACCTCACAGCTAACTAAAATATTGCACATGTTAAAATTTCGTAGCGAAGCATGGGTATTAAACTAGTAATGAATAAAATGAAGAACACTTTGAGAAGGGAAATTCTGAAGTAAAAATCACAGTTTCAGCTTCAAAAAGTAAACATATAGAACTCTATAATGATTCAACTTTATCTGAATCTAGTCATTTGGACAGTGACGATGTACTCCAGGCACATTCTTCAAGAACGTGTATAATAGATATGAAGTATCGGATAGGGCTGGGACAGTTATTGCTTCAGCAGTTCTTCTAACATCCACTTCGAAAATTGTTAAAAATACGTTTTACAGAAAAATCTAGATAGCACGAAAATTGACCGCAGAAAAAAACGAAGTTCTACAAATACCTGCTTTGTACTTCAGACAAAATGATAAAATTTAAATTATATCAGAAAAGAATGACAAAATGTATTTATAGAGCATTCTTGGAGAAAATATTTCATTGATTATTAAAGAGCATATTTCTTTATAATGGAACCAAAGTCGATGCTCTTGGGTTATATTACTCCATCATCCAGCACATCTGAATCACTGATTTCTTCCTGGAATTAGAATATCTATGGTGGCATTTAGGTGGGGTGGAACTAACGTGAACGTTGAAAAGTTTGGAGGTTTACCCGAGTTTTTTTTATTAAAGGTTTTAGCACAGGACAAACATATCGCCTCAACGATTTTAACAGGCATATTTTCTAAGAATTTAGCAAACAAATATCTAGGTAAAATGTCTTATGGTCGATGGCTAACTCGAGCTAATCAAATTCTATGTGTCTAACTTTCTATGAGGGTTTACGCTTTGGTTTGCAATAAAAACTCACTCTTCTTGTAGCCTGTTCAAACTCATCACTGCAACTATAGGTACTGTATTTGTCCATGTAACTGAAAACTAAAATATATCCAGTAATTCAAAGAAAAAGTTTCCTTGCGCACCCTGTAAATTTATTGACCGCAATGTTGACCGCCTTTAAACCATGAAATAGCAGCCGTCGCATTTTGAAATTCCACATCATTCATACAAATAAAACTAAAACTGTTTCAACTCCCCACTATTAAAAATTTTAGGAATCAACTTACACCTATCTCATTGATTGTCAAGAGACTATATCTGATCCACAATTATTGTGATCCATTCCTGATGAAGATATCCAATTGTTTGTTGCTGAAAAAGGCAGAAGGAGAACTGTCTTTACACAATATTGTAATACAATATTTGAAAATGCGATCAAGACTGTGTCAGAAACTTCAGCCACAGAGCGCAAAAAATCTGATAGAGAAGGCTTCATAAAAAGAATTAAATGCAGTCTTGAAAAGACATGTGTAACACAGGGATGAGAGTTGAGTTTTCCTTCTTTTGGAGGATTTCTTTGTTTTTTGTCTTTTATCTAACATTTTCCTTGTCTTCATCCCTTTTTCGAGGATCCGCATTTTTATGATCTGTATCAGTTTTTCCTGCAAAAATTATACTTTTCTTCATATCTAAACAAAAGATTTTCCCTCTTGGCTCCCCTTTCCTCACAGATTACTTCACAAATTTCTAATATTTGAAATATAATTATTATATAGTATGAGAAATGTCATTATATCTTTAAAATTATTGAATCATCCTTCCTGCATACCTTTTTTTTATTAATTTGTGTGTATTCCTTCCACGAACTTTTTTGATGAAACTTTTGGGTATCGTCCCTTCCGCTTGCTTTTTAAAACCAATTTTTGGGCTTCCTCCTTTTTGCTCTCTGATCACTCTCATCCCTGTAGTAGTAAAACATCAAAAAAGAGGTTTTTTTTCTTCTTCAAAATTTGCATTCTTTAACGTCAATCCGGAAGCAGAAGATGACATCCCATTCTAATAAAATTTTATATGTACTTTAAGAACATCATTTGGCACCCTTTCCTTGCTGTGCCGGACAGAAATCTGAAACTTTTCTTTAGAACATGGAACGGTGAGTCATCCTCATACTACGCTAGTATGACGGGTCCCATGGCCACCACTGGGCCGTATATAAAGTTTGAACATCGTTCCTTGCCTTATGCTAACATATGGGAAATTGAAAGTAAAAAGTTTCGCTACACTATTTTTATAATGTGTGTGTATGTATTTATGGTGCTAACTGATGCACCGTACTAGGTACAGAAACCTTGAGTATTCGCAAATGTTAGTTCATAAAGAATAGTTTTTCATTAAATAGTCAAATGCCACGTAAGGGATGTATGATTGACAAAATGTGTAAGGCAGCTATCGATAACATTTACAACAGTCTACAGGAGTCTGTACAAATCAATTGATTTTCATAAAACTTTGTATACGCATATAGGAACCAAATCATTACAGAATAATTAAAATTTTCAAAAAGATTAAAATATTGTCCACTTTTGATTACTAAGTAAAATATTCGTTAATATTTGTGTAAAAATATTTAAATTGCAATACCAGTGATTTATAGAAATATTTTTGTATTTAGCTAATTTTATTTGAGTAATCGACTGACATTTATCTAGAGATAAATTTTTATTTATTTTATTACTCTCGGTAATCAGTCTATTATTACTCTGCAGATTGTAAAAAAGTTTTTTTTTTTTTTTTTTTTTTTTTTTTTGTATGTTGAGACCCATTGATGGGTCGTGAACCAGTTTTTTTTATACGAGAGTCGTTTTTAAACCTGTGAGTTTTTCATATACTTAAAGTAGAAGTTAGAAGAAATACCAAAATGGGGGGGGGGGGATTTAATAAGCAGCGGCTGAGCGATAATTTTGTGACACGTCTATCAATACTAAATTGTTTTATCACAGTTCTTACCATTTTGTAACTAAAAAGCAATTTAAAAATTACCATTGAATTATACGCTTTTTCAAACCATACAATAAGTGTGCATTACTTTTAAGAACTGGAGATATATTTAGTAATTTTAACTAATTTAATTATTTTTAGTAATTAAAAATTAAGACATTTAATATTTTTTTTTTTAAATTACAATTTGAATTAAGTTATTTTATGGATAATCCAAAGTAATGTTAAAATCAATAATGAGGTAGTTAAAAAGTGGGTCGCCATTGTTCATCTTTCTAAAAAGGTGGGTCTTGACCTGTGAAGGACTGATTTGTAATACATATTTGAAAAGATAAACTGTAGGATCATTGCAATTTAAGAAGGGGGGAGGGGGCTTGATTTTTATTTTTGGGAACCAATCAGTGTCTAATTTCCTTATTAGTTGGCGGAATACTTGGTCAGGGCCAACTTTATTTGGATGGGCAACTTTTACCTCATCGAAATTAATTACAATTTTTTTTACGCATTTGACAATTGTATAATATTTGCATTTCACGTATACTTTAATTTTTTTTTATTTCAGATTCAGTTTTTTTCATGTTTAAATTAATGTTGATCAGAAAGACAAATTGAAAACTTGTCCTCTTAAAAAAATTATTAAAAATCCACTTTTAAAACTTTTTTTTATTTTGTAATTTTTTAATTATCCGTTCTCAGTTGTTTCTATAAAACACTTATTATTTTTTAGATATATCACTATTTCTATTACTTATCAATCCACTGCTTGGAATCATTATTTTTCCTTTAAATAAAACAACGCGATCATTTTGCAAAACACTCCCATAAAATATAAAGAAGCAAAAATGCTGATGTTGCAGTCAGCTGTATTTTGAATTATGACGCTTTCGAAGTGGCCTTGGCTCTGGCTATAATGAAAGAGATTCTAAGTGGATTTCTCCCGTTCAAATTTCAATACGTGTATTTTAAATAAAGAATATAACCATAGCTATTTCTAGTCATAATGGAACTGAAAAAAATTTCTGACTAATATTTGTGAAATGAATACTTGATAGTAGACTTAATCAAGAAAAAACTACCGTTATAATGCGGAACTCTTTACTAGTAGCGGGGGTGGGTAAACCTAACCTAAATTGAAGATGTGATTCGGTTAATTTTGCACACGCCTACTGCTCCACCCATTGTAGAGGCGCTGACATCGTTTTCTAGTTTCGGTTTGACTAGATAGCGCCCTTAAGAAAACTCCCAACTTTATATTGTTGTATTTAAAAAAAGGTAGCTCTCTGAATTGACTCTTCATGCAATAATCCATCATAGCAATATTGTTTTTAAGTAAACAAGAACTTACATTTGGGGGCCAAAATGAGAGATAATGTTTTTTTTTATCAAAAGTATACAAAATTATTTGATTCTTATACTGTTCTAATTAAATCTGTTCTAATTACACAAGCAATATTAACTTCGATTGTGTATGTGTGTGGCTGGCTGGGTATGCCGATGGCAGGCAAATCCGGGGGGGTTAATTAACCCCCTTACGCCAATCGGACTGAAACTTGTTAAATTCGATGTCAATGACAATGCATTCTATCAAATTTTGGCAGCAGTCACTGTCACTAAAAGGTCGCTTTTGCGGAATACTAATGAAGCAAATTGGCGTCCTCCAATCGTGCTGAAATAACTAATTATTGAAGAAACTCTTTCCTGTTGCCAAAATTTTTTTAATAAATAAATACTAAAATTGATTTAATCAGGAAAGTTAAAAGGTATTTGGATGTGAATGCATAAATTCACATTCATTTTTAATGAATACATTTTTAAAAGTAGTTTACCGCATACTTTGCTGGTAGTGATGTTTTTAATACTTAAAATTAGATGCCAACACCAAGCGTTGTTGTTGCAACATCCAAGCGTTACAGTTGGCAACAGAAACGGCGCTTTGTTATTGAATATAAAAATTGAAAATGCATATACAGGATTTGCATTAAAACTTTTTATGGGTTATATTATTTTACAAATGTTATAATTTTGCACAAATTGAGAGGAAACTTCGATTTGAGTATTAAAGTATTTGCGTTCATTAATGATTGTGGAAAGTGTGTGTGTGGTTGGAGGGAGGTGTACGAAAGTCGTATCTTTTCGGCTACACTAACATTTTCGACCACAGGTCGCCTCTGTCCAACTGAGCTACAAAATAATAAAAGCAAGATATAAAACTCTAACAAAAGGGGCATTTGCACGAGGGTAATAAAATGGTGAGTACGCTCTGACAGAGAATCGGACTGTCCTGGAGTATGTGCATCTACACGGGAGAGTAAAACTGTTAGAAAACAGATTGAAGATGGATGTCTGATTGCGTTTTAATTCTAAATTGGTTGTGCGACACACAAACATACATAGTTTTACTGCAAGGGCATAGCCAGAAACTTTTCTTGTAAGGTGATAGGAAATTTTAACTCGGAAAATCCTAACGATAATTTTTTTTATTAATGCCAAATATGTTTAGTTACACATATTTTTTCTACGTATGTTGGCTGTATGTATGTTTTCCTGGCTACGTGCCTGTTTTACTGTATATACTCACTCCCTTTTTCAGAAATTTTAGAAGCAGCAACTTAAAGATATTCCTGCTAATATGTATATTTTGTGCTTTTTATTTTATTCCTTAAAAATGGAATATCGACTATAACAATATTCATTACAACTAAATCTTTATAGATATTCAAAAGTGCATTGTCTCTTTTAATTTTATTGGAATAATCCGTATGGTGAATATTCTATAAAACTTCATAATTCTGAAAAACTTCGAGAAATGTCTATATATTGTTGAATCTTTTGTTTTAACTCTGCACACTCATTTCAGGGCGGGCCCTAGGGAAAGGGGGGGGGGGGACAAGAGGGGCTGTAAAATTAACTAGTTTATGAAGAAAATGATTAAACCAAGATTCATTTGAATACTTACGAAAAATTAATAGGTGGAATTTTAATAAAATTTACTTTTAATATGTTTTACGAACTTTTAAGTATAGGCACCCACTCACTTCAAAAATCCTCAAGCATGAGAACAACATAAGAAGGCTGAGGTTTGTAGTTTTTAAATAAAAACACATTTTGAAAGATGACGTAGAGTTTTCATGTATTAAAGACCAAATCCAGAACCGAACCAAAAATACAGAGCAATATAGATAAAATATCAAAATATATCAAGGAAATCGCTCACAAGCATAATAAACTTTATTAGCAAGCATATTAAAAACTTTATTTTTATAGGTTATATTATTTTTGTATACACTTGCAGGATGAAAAGCACTATACATTCGAAAAACTTCTATACTAAAGATATTTTTGATGTGAAGATACCAAATTATACCATTTGTGTTTTGTTAAAAAAGTGTCAGTATTAAATGAATTTTTGATATAATAATCAATAGCTGCCATTAGACATCTTTTAGCAATGAATTTTTAATGTTGAAGCTAATGGATGGTCATTTGCTGAAATAATTGACAAATGTAGATAGCGTTTTGTGGTCAAAAGTTCAAGTAGCGTCTGCAAGCATAAGCAAATACTATTTATTTTTTCTATTTTCATTTTCGTACATCATTAATGCATCACCTGAAAATGCTTATGCTTGCAAGATAATACGTTCCCCGGATCCGGGAAATTTCAAAATTTTCTATCTCAACTTTTCAAATGTTTAGACATTGCAACTACATTGAGAAACTAGGAAAGTGTTGATTTCTATTTGACAAAAGGAAAAAAATGGCTTGTTTCCTGTAAACCTACTTACCCAAAAATTACAACACAAAAATTTAGACTCTACAGTTGACTTTAAAAAATATTCAATTACATAAAAAACGTTTGTTAAAGCAATTGATTATCGCGTAATTAGCAGTTAAACCTAAAGAAAAATTATAAATAATCACTAAAATGCCCAATTTCAGTAAATATATGGGTATATATACACAGGATATTGACCAACAAAAATAAATATAAGTATTTTACATCAGTGATCAATTTTAAATCTACGTTGATAATATTTATTTTTGCGTTTTTGCAAAAAATATTTAGCAAAAAAAAACTTTTTCCAACCTACCAACCCTGATATTTTAACCCACGTTAAAGAAAACATTCATTCATTTTTTTACTACGGTTTATCCTTCCATTAGACGGATTTTATCTGATACATTAGATTGATATAAGTAGTGTTGCAAAAATGATTTAATCCTTCTGAAAAGGATGTTTCTGCTATGTCCCTCTACAACATCTTCAAAATTCAAATCCCTAACACATTTTCAGTGAACAAAGTCAGAGACATAAAACAATCTTATAAGAAACGGCCGTCAAGGAGACAGCACTTGGTATGCAAGAGGGATCAATCTCTCGTTTCAAAGCGAGTAGAAATGCGGAAATTGGTTGCCTCGGTTTATGAGCTACCTGGGTTTTCTTCCATTCAAGACATCAATGTGTATTAAATGGAAAAAATATCCCCTATCGATCACTACTCTCTGCAATCCAGATTTAACGGCACAGTATAGTCCTTGTGAAGCTCTAATTTTCAAACATAACCTTGTAAATGAACCATAAAGAAGTTTTTAATATAATCCTTTATATGCATTGCCCCATTAAAAAAGCGCCATTTCTGTTCCCCGCTTGTGCTTGGTGTTGGCATCTAATTTTAAATATTAAAAACATCTCTACCGGCAAAATATGAGGGGAAACTACTTTTCAAAATTTATTCATTAACACATTCGCCGCCACTGAGGCGCTACCTCCCATGCCGGTGACGCTCTGGGACGACGATCGAGTATGATAAGTAAACTGCTTTATTTTTTATTTCGATTTGGAGGTTGAACGATGAGGTTTTTGAGGCATGTTACTGAAGCATTATTTTTATATTCTTAGTGGTTGGTTTTTAAATTTTGTGTTTAAATTTTTTTATGTGCATTTTTAAAAATGGCAGACAGTACAAGTATTGCAGGACCTTCACAGCCCAAGAAAAGGAAAGTAAATAAAAAACTGACTGATGCCGAAATATTAGAATTACTAGAAAAGAGTGATCTTTCTGATTATGACAGCGTAGACGTTGAAGATTACGGTTGGGATTCTACGAGTGAATCGGAAGGAGATAGTGATGTCGCTGTGTCACTTTTTTTAAATTCGGCTTCCGAGGATGGATATATAAATTTTGGTGGCAGCGAATGTGTTAAAAATGAATGGGAATTTATGCACTTACATCCAAATCTTTGATTTATTTATTGAAACAATTTTGGCAACAGGAAAATGTTTTTCAATGATCGGTTAAATGCTATTTTAGCGTGATTGGATGACGGCAAGTTGGTTTATTAGTATTCTGTAAAAACAAACTTTTAGTGACAGTGACAGCCGCCAAAATTTGATAGAATACATATTCATCGACATCAAATCTATCTGCCAAGTTTCAGCACGATTGGATGATGGCAAAAGGATTAAATATGCCTTCGTAGATTTGCCCACCATCAACAAACATACACACAAAATCGAAATTAATATAAAGGATTTAAAAAGAACATTTATTGACTAGTTTTTTATCACTATATCTTCGAACCACATTAAATGAAGTTGGGTAAATTCATAACCTGTTTCATTAGTTTGAATAAATAACCAGTTTAGTTTACAGAAACAGATGTGACAAGTGGAACAGTTTTAATCGTATTCAGGACAATGCACAGTGGGGCAGAAGGGGTGAAAACCAGGCCAAAATTCAGAAGTGTATTTATTGAAACCAAATGCTGATAGTAAAGTTTTTAATGAGTTTATAAAAGTATACCACCCCCTAAGTTTGGTTTTATTGACAAATTTTAACTATTTGTAAGTAAAAATTACTATTTACAATGCAATATCTGAATTTTTTTTCACCTACTTACCAAAATATATCGTTTGATAAAAGTTTTCTGTTAAAATTAATACATTATATGCATTGATTTTTGAAATTTGAAAACATTTTTATTATATTTTTGCAGCAATTTACAAACAATATGCAACTTAATCACTTATAAAAAGTGCAAATACTAACACTAAAATAAACTTCAAATTGTATTGTTATATGTTCCTTCAAGCTGATTTATATAAAAATTATATCTTAATGTATGACTTAAAAATTCCCATTTGTTTAAACAATAAAATTTGCAGATGAAATTTATATGGTAATATATTTCACACAAAACTTCAAATAAGAAATCAACACGACAATTTCTTTCAATGGAAAAATCGTATGTTTGAAATTATACTTTGGTAAAACTATATTAATAGTTAAAATAGATATTATAAACATACCATGTCCACAAATGCTACTTCTCATAATTGCTATTTATTTAACATAGTATATTTACAATACATTAACATAATATAGACATTAATATAACTTCTATAAGCATTAAAAATTGAAACAAAGCACTTGAAAAAATATTTGTGAAAAATAAACAATTATAGTAAAATAATAAAATTTAAATTCTACTTATTTTTTTAGTATTCAAATATGAATTAAAGTAAAATTAAGAATGAAATGAATTTAAATGTATGAAAAAATGTATTAATGAAAACAGAAATTTTTGTTGTATAATATGAATATAGTTTAAAAACCTGACCATAAAAATAAACTAGACATGAACTTAAACTAGAGATTTCCAACAAATGTCAATGAAACACATCTAGCAGATTTTTCACTCGAAATTTTCTTGAAAATGCTTTGTAATATTTTTTAATGTCTTTAATAAGAGCTTCCCGAACTTCTGTAAGCATTCCAATAGGCATAAGCGCATTTTGTACTATTTCTGGTCCATGAACTAATATTTTATGTACGGTTGTTGGCTTATTGAACAATGGATAGAGTTCCATATGCAATTTTACCATTTCCAAACAGTATGCCCTAAATAGTTTTGACGCAGCATATGACAACATTTCTGGAGTTGCTTCTGATCTTATAAATTCCTTTTAATCTTTCTGTACTTTCCAAAATATATGAAAATGGTTGACCTAATCTTCTGTTTAAATATAATGGAAAGCGAACACCTTCATTTAGTCATTTTTTATTTTTAGTTTGAAAAGCACTTCCAGTACTGTTAATGGCTTACCACTTTTTTCTTTAAAAATCTTATCAAAGGATTCAAGATACATATTGATCCAGACAGTTCGTAACTTTTTTGTATTTTAAGTTTCAGATTTTTTTAACACGCATAGAAGCTGGGATGTTTGAAAATATTTCAAACTACTTCCTTTTTTTTTTATAAATTTCTAATTTTCTACTAAACTTTTAAACAAGAAACTACTTTATAAATCTAAATGATTTCTAGTATTTTCAAACTTGACTTAACTTGATTGTATGCGATGTTTGAAGCTTTGTACAAAAAACTTTTGGTTTGTACAAAAAACCTATTTTTTATAGATTTATACACGGTTCTTACACATGGTTCGTACACTTGAAGGAGAAAAAAATTCAAGAACTTCTTAAGCACTTTTCAAGGATGCGTTATTAACACAAATATCCAAAAAGAAAAAATTCCAAAAAATATTTATTGGCAAACGGCAAATGTTCAAATAGAATAAATCAAAATAAAATATCTTTTTTAGTTTTCAATAGAAGAAAAATTTTTGTTTACAATAGACGAAAAAAATCTTCCACAAATATTTTTTCAAGTGCTTTGTTTCAATTTTTAATGCTTATAGAAGTTATATTAATGTCTATATTATGTTAATGTATATCAGAAACAGTACTATGTCCCTTAAAAACAGAAGTAGGTAGCACTCACTTGGTTATAACGCTAATTTCCGGTGTGGAAAAACATGTTATTTTTCTTGTTTCATCCTATTGAAACTTCAATCAAATAATAAAAAATTCTTAGTGATTAAACTGTCTTCTAATACACTCTGAAGATAAGGCTTGATTCCAAATACTGCATACATTTTTTTTCCCATCCCAAAGTAATGAAAGCGCGCTATTGGCGAACATGCATTGAAATAATTTATCAAAGTTTTAATTGAATTTATACGAGCAGTGATTTTTTATGGTTTACAATGTCAGTAATATTTCAGCATCTAAAACTTTGTTTTGAACTACATGCACCTCCGCCTTGCTTGCTTGCGATGAAATCGATGACGACTTGATTGTTGCGGACAATATTTGCTTTTGGGGAATTTTTTTTATCATTAGAAATAGTCCCCTACAATGCTCATTGAACTACTTCTTATAGAAACTAAATCCGTGTGCGTTTTGCTCTTCGCATGGCTTTTTAAAGCAGTTTCTTTTCCATTGATGCTGTGCTGGAATTTTTGGCACACGAAGTGCAAAATGCGGATCCAACACGTCAGGCTTCCAACCATGCCCATGAATTATATCCCTGCTTTTCTCACCAGCTTAAATTAAAAATACACTTTATTACCATTTTTAAACAGTGCTCAAAAACAAAAGAACACGTAATTTGATTGGAGTAAACCAGTTTTCAAATATGTTATACTACCATGTTTCGCAGCTCGCACTGCACTATGCGCATCAAAGGGGGAAAACGTACTAGCAGGAGGAATAACGCAATCTTGTATGTTCTCGTTGTTTTCTGGTTGCTGATTGGCTTAACTAAATTCGAAAGATTTTGCTCTTTTTGAAAATCAACATTTTTAAAGAGGCTACATTTTTTGAAAATAAAATTGAAGCACTATAAACACATTTTTAAAAAATTCAAGATTTTCAAGCACTTTTTTAAAAAACGTACGAACCATGTTGCAACTTTTCAAATGTAAAATCTTCACGTATTTTTTACAATAAATTGAACTAAAATTATAGTTTCAATAAACATTGATAAATTTGGGTACAACTTAAAATATTTCAACAACTATTAACTTAAAAATAATTTTTATTATGTTCATTAAATTTGTTTACAATGCACCTAACTAGTAATTTAGATTATATCCTTAATGCAATTATTAATACATGAAGTTATTTGCGTTTTATTTGGAATGGATTTACTGTCAAATTGGCAAATTTCGGCAAGATGTGTAAGCAGTCTCTAATGCACAATTAAATGTTCTTTCAAACAATATAAAAAGTTGGATGACCCAAGGTGATCTTATCAAGCTTTTTTACTAATATATGTTTAAGGTCATGAAACAATTTAGTGAATATTTAAGGTGCTTTTTTAAAATTAAATAGAAAATATTAAAATTAACCCAAAAATTAAGAAAAATATATGTCACGTTCTACTAACCACTTGCTATAGGCTCCACAGCAAAATTTTACTTCTTAGATAAAAACAACAATTGAAGCGAGGTCTAAAAAAAACAGTCGCTCTGAAAAAAACGTGGGCTTTACTGAAAAGGTTTCTGCAAATTCAAACTTTCACCCCTCACAACTGCACCGAAAAACTCATGAAGCAGCTGAAAAAGGTGGTAGCAGATGCTCAAGATACTTGTAAACAAAACTATATCAGAGTGGCTACAGAATTTGAGAAAAAATTCCATGACATTTTTCTGATTTCCAGAAGATTTACTTAAAAATTCCCTGATGTGCGCTATAATTTAAAATACAAAATAATGGCCAATTTAAAAATACCAAAATTTAATAAGTAAATTTAATTCTAAATAGTCGAAGTATAATTGCACCACAATAAATTTACGGTAAAAATCAAAACAAGCATCTTTAGAGCTAGAGTATGAAAAAAATTGGAAAACATTAATTAAAAAATACAAAATTCACCAACTACGGCCATACTTGCTAACTTCAAGGTAAAGCAAAACCAGTACTATATTTTTCTTTTTAATTTCAAAAATAACACAACTAAAACATGTTATTTTCTTTAAGCTCTTAAGTTATTTTCTAACAGCATATGACATATATGTCATATGCTGTTTCCTGTTCATAGCATAAACTTAAAATTTCTGTCCTAAATATTTACTGAACTTGGTAATTCCACATCAAATCAACCAATGGTCAAATCGGCAGGTCAATGAATTTTATTCATTTTTGGTGTAAATGTAGTATTAGTACATTGAATTAAAAGGATCATATTTTGAGATTTTTTTCAAAGGTAGTTTCAAAGTTATGTATTTTTGAAAATTTGAAAAATTCACAAATTTTGCATCATTTAACTATCTTTAAATGGTTGTAACTCAAGAATTAATCAACCTAGAGAGCTGAAATTTATGTCAGTTTATTCAGTTTTATATTGTCTTTAATAAAATATATAACACATGACAAAGTGTTTTTTAAACAATATTTATTTTTTTAATTAAAAAAAGTTTTTTTTTAAATTTAAAATCGGAATTTTTATTTTTTTTGAAAAAAATATGTTATATTTAACCATCTTTTACAAACATTCAAAATTTCAAAATGGTACTCCCATGGTATCATAGGGAAAAAAAATTCTGTCAGTAACTCTCTGGCTGATGCACGGGACATTTTGGCTCTTTTTTCTACTCGTAAATTGATAAGATTTATAAAACTAAGGTGAATCTAATAGTTATGTTTTCATTTTATATTATATTATTTGGTGACAAAGTTATACGGAAGAATAATTATTTTAACTAGGTCAAATATGCATTTATATCGTCTGACGCACAGGATACGGACATGTCCCGTGCGTCTGACGATATAAATGCATACGTGACCTAGTTAAAATAATTATTTTTCCAGATAACTTTGTCACCAAGTAGAGCTATATAAAACAAAAGCAAAATTGCTAGATTGATAATGATTTTAGAATTCTAATTTATGAGTAGAAAAAAGAGCTAAAATGTCTTGTGCTTAAAGCAGAGAATTGCCCATGTATGATTGTCTGCACAATTTTTATATAAAAAAAAATACATGTTGTTAAAAAGCAATTTAAGTATCGAATGTGGCCCATTTGAGTGTAAAATACTGTTATCTAGTCATGTAAGTAAATATCAATATTCAGATGAAATAATAGTCTGCCATTTGTTACACTATTTGAAGAAAAAGGTGTCTTGTCGATTCCAGTCTCAAAACTTGGTAAAAGTTTATCTCCTCAAACAACTATTTCAGTAAAGAATTTTTATGACGATGATGAAGTAAGCAGACAAATGCCTGGGAAAAAGGACTATGTTTCTGTGGGGAAGGATGCTTTAGGTAAGACAGTTCATATACAAAAGAGACTAATTTTGGGAAACTTACGAGAAGTTAATTGGCTTTTCAAAGTTTGCAGAGTTGAGACCGAAAAACTGTAAGATTGCTGGTGTCAGTGGTACACATTCTGTGTGTGTCTGCATAGCACACCATAATATTAAATTGATGATTGCTAGAGGTAATTTACGTAAAATCAAACTACCTAAATCTGATAATCCTCTTGCAACATATAATGAGAATGCTAACATTATGTGCAACCCCCTCCAGAACAGTCATGGGTTTTAAACAACTATGAAAACTGTTCCAAAATTGATGATTTTAAAGAAGCTCTGATGGGATGTCTTGCAGAACATATGAATGATGAAAAATATCATGTATAAACAATGGTTTATTGTTGATCGTTGCACCTTTGAGACCATTGCTAAACCACTTGAAGATTTTAAGCAAGAGTTTGGTAACCAAATAACACATCTAAAACGACAATCAATTTTTTTTTTTTTTTCTAAAAAGAATTGTCAATGGAAAAAAATGATTCTTTTAAAAGATCAAGTTAAAGAAGAGGTTAAAGTTTCTTTCCTTCATCCAAAAGGACCATCAATATCATTCACATATCCAAGAAAAGCAGACCATCTGTTCCAAAAAACTTTATTTTGTGTAAATTGAATCCTATTACTGCAACAGATTGAACATGCTAAGTCCCGAAACAGGAGATGATAAGAGCTACAAAAATTTTGCTCCAGAAAAAAATATATACTGTTTTAAGATGGCTGCTTCATTGCAGCAATGTGGGAGTTTAACTTAGCAAACTTTTAGCATTAGAATGTAAGTAAACGGTTTATTTTTGAAGTTCACCACCTTATATTGCTTACCTATTACAACCCTTAAGTTTAAATGGTAATGTGCAAGAGTTTTACAGAATTTACAAACATATAGAACAGATATTTTTATTATCGTAGAATAGTAATAAAAGTACTGTAACAGTTTGGAAATTTTTTTGCTATAAAATGGTTAATTTTACCAAATAAATAAAATATAACAAAATAAACACTAATATTTTGTTTAGTAACTAAGCTAAACTTGCATAAATGGAAAATATTATTATTTTAGACATGAATTTATACTCAAATTACATTTTAACATCAATAATAGGTTGTTTTTTTTTTAAAAATACCCAAACCTACATACAGATATAATTTTTTTTGTTTATGATAAAATAAGAGTGCCATCATGAAATTTGGTGAAAATGTTCCTAAGAGATGGCCAAATATAATATGTTTTTTTTCAAAAAAATTAAAAATTCCGTTTTCAAGTTTTTAAAAAATGTATAAGACAAATTTACAAGAAAAAATATTGTTTCAAGTAAGTTGATCATATTATATATTCAATGAAAGACAGAAAAAAACTGAACAAAATGACACAAATACCAACCCTTTAGGTCAAATAGTTCCAAAGTTACAGCCATTTAAAGATTGTGAAACTATGCAAAATTCGGGAATTTTTCAAAATTAAAAAAATCTTAACTGTGGAAGGAATTGACGGAATTTTTTTTTAATCGCACTGTTTTCATCTCAGAAGTAAGTTCAACAAGCTGACAAAATATTAAAACATCCCTACACATTGAGTTGAAAAATTATTTTTTTATTGGTTGATTTCGTGTGGAATGACCCCAGTGCATGTGCATAAAACTTAAATAATCAGCATTTTACTATTCTGTCATAAATTTCACTAGGTACATATCTTTTATGAAAAATGATGTCTTTTGGAAGTCGACTAAAGATAAACAACATTTAATGTATGAAAGAAAATGCCTGAAATTAATAGCTTCTTCTAAAAATTAATTACTCATAGATGTAAAGAAATAAAATTTTGTACAATAAAAATATTATCTCAAACCGCAAAAGTACAGATTAAATGAGGCAAAAAATCGTTTTTATAAAACACGACTAGCACTAAGTTCATAATTTTTTGGCAGAAAAAAAAAAGCATTGACTTTTAAAAAAAGACAGACTTTTTAGACACACTTGAAAAAGTACATGCTAAAAAACTGTATTCTGCGTGATGACATCACAGTATCAACTTCACGTGATGCGAACCGAGATAGATATCCGCATGGGGCATGCGAGAAGGGAAACTCCAAAATTTCAAATTTCCCTGATTAAAGAGTAATTTTACGAAATTCCCAGACGTTTCCCTGATTTTTCCAGAAGAGTGAAATTCCCTGACATTTCCCCGATTTCCATGAATTCCAGGTTTTGTAGCCACCCTGTATATGGTTTAAATAGGAAAATTAAAAAAATAATTTTTTTTCACTTTTAGCCAGCTTTTTTGTGGCGATGTAGTGAAAGAATGTGGCCGCCGTCGTGCACCGGCGATGGACAATGTGTTTAATGGTAGTAGTTTAACGTAATGCAGTTCTTAAGGTCGGCCAACAAAACTTAAAGGATACATCAGATTCTTCCCCATAATCAGAAATCGCATGGATCTCTAAGCGAACGATGTAGCCAAGGATTACTAAAGGATTGAATAATAATATTCATGAAGTGTTAGGGAAAAAGTGCTTGAGTGACCTTTCCCTACCTTTATTTAACCCTTTGCACTCCAGGCCTTTTTCGCGCGGAGGGACCAGCAACTCGAATCATTTTAGGTTCGGTTGGCGTTTACGGATTTTCTTCATGGAAACTAAACACAGTCATTGGCCTTGCATCAAATTTCCGCATCGAACCTAGAGGTCCTCTCGTGTTTCGGCATCCAATCGTGTGGCGCCTGAGAGGCGCCGCTGGAGTGCAAAGGGTTAATATGGTGATCAAAAACTAGTCAATAAATGCTCAAATTAGCTATGCATTTCCTAGTGCTAATTTCCTTTTTTCCATGTAAAACGCCACCTAGTGGTCATTTTGGATTTGTTTGCTTTGTCACGTCTCGTGTATTGTCCACATACCAAGGTTTGGTGCAATCCACTTGCCCATTTTATTTGCAGGATACTGTTTATAGGGAAAGTTTAACTGCAACCACCTTGTATTTGACAAATTGGGTTCGACCCTATATAAACCTGATACTATCTATACCCGAGCACCCCCAGATGGCAACATCTGCCAACCAATTAGAACGGGGGGGGGGGGGGGAAAGGTCTGGTGGAATTTTGAGCTACAGTCCAAGACAACTTATCTTGACCTCATGATAGGCGCCCACTTTTCGCTTTTACCGCGGGGGCAGATTTGGTAGGGTGGGTGGGGAGGATTAGGCCAATATATTGGGACACCAGTTTTTCATGATCTACCTGCTGAATACATTGAACTTACCTCCGCACCACGCAATACACTTTTCTCAATCTATTTTACTTACGTAGCAATGTTATTTGTAAAAAATTAGTTCAAAAACATATGAGAAAACTAAGAGCACTAACCAGTTAATGTATCATTTATAAAATAATATACTTCAATATCATACATTATTTAAAAAACAAAATATTTTTATGATATTGCCAGGGCTCCCACTCACTCAGAAAGATTTGGAGCAGGTAAAATCTTTTGGAGCAGGAAAAATACCTTCCGGAGCAGGTAAAATTAAGTTTTGGAGCAGAAAAAATGACTTTTGGAGCAGGTAAAAACAAGTATAGTAGCAGGAAAAAAAGCCCATAGTAGCATGTAAAAGCAATTTTTGTAGCACAAAAAAAAAAAAAAAAAAAAAAAAATGGAGCAGAAAAATAAATTTTGCAGTAGGGAAAAACAAAAAATTGTAGCAGAAATACCGAGACGAATGTCACCAAATCGGTGTCGCAAATCTCGGCAATAGCTGCTATTACATTACCATAGACCTTGGCGAAAACGAATATAACAATAACGTAAATGACAGCACCCACCATACCATCGCAATCTCGGTAATATCGGCGCAAAATCTCAGTAATATCGTATTTTTTTGGTCACACAGCGTCGCAAATCTCGGCAATATCTGCTATTACATTACCATAGATCTTGGCGAAAACGACTATAACGCCAACGCAAGTATCGGGGAAGTATCGGAATCTTGATAATATTGGCGCAAAATTAAAGTAATATCGTATTGTTTTAAGTCACCAAACAACGTCGCAAATCTCGGCAATAGCTGCTATTACATTACCAAAGATCTTTGCGAAAACGAATATAACACCAACGTAAATATTGGGGATAGAACCTACCATACCATCGCAATCTCGGTAATATCGGCACAAAATCCCAGTAATATCGCATTTTTTTTTTAAGTCACCAAATAGCGTCTCAAATTTCGGCAGTAGCTGCTATTACATCAGTGTAAACTTCATTGAAAATGACTACAACACTTGCGCAAATATTAGCGATAGCGCTTACAATACCGTCGAAAATCTAGACAGGATATTACGTAAGTTGAAGACTCGGCAGAAATGACCATCGTAAAAACGTACATATTGGCACAAATGTCGGTAATATTGACATTTTCTCAGTAATGCTTGGGCAAGATTCAGTAATATCGGATGTTAACAAAAGAGCAGCACTCTTTGAAAGTGACCGTCACACCAACGAAAATATCAGCAATAGCGCCGAATAAACCGGAGCAATTCTCAACAACAGCTCTAATATATCGGTGAAAGACTCGACGAAAATGACGATCACAATAATTTGCAATAATGTCTGCAACAGCGTAGCAAATCATCACAGTAACATCGACATTTTCTCAGTAATATCGGGGCAAATTTCGGATATTGCAATATCGTAGCACTCGGCAATAATTACCATCATACCAACGAAAATATCAGCACTAGCGTCGAATTAATTAGAGCAATTCTCAATACTACAGAGCTATTATATCGATGAAAGACTCGACGAAAATGACCGTCATAACGACGTAAAACTTGACAATAATGTCAGCATTAGCGTCGCAAATCATCGTAGCACTCGGAGAAAATGAATACCACACCAAAGTAAATATCAGCGTTAGCGGCGAATATACCGAAATATTTCTCAACAATAGCGATATTACAGCGGCGAACAATATCGAATTTCGAAAGACAAAAAAAAAAAAAAAAAAAAAGCGTTCTGGCCCAAATATGGTTAAAATAAAGCATTTGGAGCAGCTTGGAGCAGATTTTTGTATTAGGCGCTGATCTGAGACCCCTGTATTGCATTAAAATGAAGAAAGCAAATTTTAATAATTCGGCGTTATAATTAATGAAAAAAAAAGCCTATATTAATAATGTCATCATTACAAAATTACTTATTCCAATATCATACAATATGAACAAAAGACACAACACTTACTTGATTCTCATTTGGAGCATAGGAGTGGACAGTGTGAGTGTGCTTGCGAATACTGTGTTTACTTTCAATTTTTATGGATTTTTTTTTTCTTAGAACATTTCAAAATGTCCTTTTTTCCTCAATATTTTAAAATAAACACATCTATACAAATTTTTGGAGCGGGGGCGGAACGATGTCTCCTCGCTTTAGAAAATAAAGAGCATTTATCGTTCACTCGTTGGTTATTTGATTTGATAAAGAAGTAGTGATTTATGCGTCAATGAATGAGTGAATTGAATGTTGGTGGCGTGAGAAGAGGTTGACATGCTTACCCCGTGTCATCCTGCACACTTTGCAGTTCACTAGTGGACCAAGACTTCTTCGCGGCTTCCGAATCTCTCTTCAGGCGACGACGAAAGATTTTGCGAACCACTCGAAGAGGATGGAATCGTTTCCATCGAGTCTCTGAAAACAACACATTTAATCAGCCATCAAAGATAATATTAAATCAATATACATCCCTCCTTACACCCTTGGTTAGGTAAGCGACCTATTGTCTCGCGGTTGGGGACAAATGAAGATTAAAAATGTAAAACAACTTAAGTACCAAAAAAAATCGAATTTTTTTTTTACGGAAAAATTTCCCAAAGACCAAGCTAATCAAAGTGGAGAGCTCCAGTAGCAATAGCTCAAATTCAATCTGAAGTATGTACTAAACCATTGCTTTAAGTACCAGATGCGATCATTTTTCGACTCTTCTAAAAAAATTTCTGTTTTGGACTTGGGTCGTTTTCCATTTCTAGTCCTCAAATGTCTCCCTAATTCAAATTTTCATGCATGCCATTATATTCATGACCAAATATCAAAGTAAATGGGTTTTTTAATTAAAAACACAATATTATTGAAGAGAATAAAGTTTAATTGAAAAAAACTATAAGAAGGCTTTAATCATGGGCTGTCATCTATTGAGAAATTGATTGTGGGGGACATTTGTCAACCACGCGACTAACCAAGAGTTAATGGCAATATGTCAACTTATATTTTACTTAGCAAAAGGAAAAGCCAATAAACCATATCTAAATCACATATTTTGAAGTAGTACATAATACATCAATCGAAAATTGGCACTTCATATCAAACCGGTCTTCATCCAAGTTCTTTTGGATATTGAAATTTGGTGTTGGAAAATGCTTGGTATTTTAATGTGTGAATTTGATTAAAAACACCAATTATATATTTTAATATCTATGGTACAGAGGTCGGGTTGAATAATTTTGCCCTTATTGGTCCAATTCACGGCTGAGCCTCTCTCTTCATTGGTTGTTGGCAAGAGTTTTTTCCCAATTGAAATACAAATATCTATCTAACGAAGTGTAGCCCGAAAAAATCCCTAATACAACAATAGCAATAGACAATCCGTTAAGGATAGTTGAAAACTTCCAAAGTTAAAGGAAAAATTAAAAGAAACTAAAAAATATATATATACATAATAAATAGATCTATAATTGTCTAAATAGAATTACCAATACATTTTGATTGTTTTAATAATAAATTATATTGATTTCACTTATGAAGTCTTCAGTTTTAGTACAATACTACAGAAGTTTTTTAATAGTTGGGCACAGACATGTTTTTTTTTTTTTTTTTTTTTTTTTTTTCCCGAAGACACTAGATTTGCAAGAATGGTATGCAGAAAAATATTTTCTATAAATTGAACAAGGCATAGTCACAAAATTGTAAACAAAATTAGTTTGAAATTTGTTACGGAACGTATAAGAATATGATAGTAGTTAATAATTCTTTTACAGAACTGTGAAAAATAGTTTGAATTGGAACAGAAAAGCTACCTGTACTCATTGCTCGACACAAAAAAG